>OU383776.1:46468500-47064025 GCA_910950805.1 Acrocephalus scirpaceus scirpaceus
CAAAATCCCAGGATGATTTTTTTTCCTAAATACATAGACTGCTCATTCCAAGAATACACTTATCACACTGACAAGTCAGGTTAACGACCAAGATGATTGCAATGGAACTATTAGGCTCTCACATGAGGGCTGATTTTCTCTTCAGGATTATAGCTTTTACTATATACTGCCACAAAGTTTGACACACATGAAAGCTGGAGTGGGCAAGATCAAAATACTCCACTTGATGGCAGAATAATTTTTTTGTGGACTTCAAATATTAATATTACTTCAAAATTAGTGTTCTTTATTTGAAAATCTGGAATGTACTGTGCATAATGCACAGTATTAAAATTTTGGATTTAAAATTTTGGGTACTTGTCCTCAGTCATCCTGACTTTGTAGAGTTTTCCAGCAAAGTGCTGAAATTATATCTATTTTGGTGTCTCAGCCACTTCAGTTTTCACACCGCGATCTCACCTGAACAAATGTGTAGAACTTTGTGCAGTTCTAACAAATTCTGACAAAGGTGAAGCAAACTTGCCTTGAGACAGCATGTTAGGATATGCTATAACAAGCTTTTGGAAAGGCATATTAGTAAGTGACCAAATGATTAGTATTGGGAGGTATTTGTTGGCAAAAGGACAACTGGGTTATTAGCTAGGACTAAAAATATTTTTTCATGATTTTATTAAGTGTGTCAAAAAATTGTGCCAAAAACTAAGAGGCTGATAAAAAATTAAATATGTTTTATGTGGATTTAGTAAATGGCAAAGGCATGCATATACTAAAACTGAAATGTACTGTTGCCATTTTAGGAAAGGCAAAGAAGAGAAATGCTCTGCCTTTTATATTTTTCTCAGTTCCTGTTTCAACGCCATAACACTTCTTAAAATAGCTGACAGGAAGATTTCTGTGCTAGTCAGTGTATCAGTTGCACATAAATCTGCAATATAAGCAGAATTTAGAAATGCCATTAGTAAAGCAAATGAGAATGGTAGAGTGAGATCAAGTTACTTCGGAAGCTTGGTCATACAGATACTAAAACTATTGCATGTGTGGGTGACACAGACACCAGAAGGAAATATGTGGAAAACCTGGAAGTTGTGGTTAACTTTTTTGGTCTGGATGGAAAAAACTATTTAGAAAAAATTGCAGATAGTGGAAGGCATTGAGTATCCAAGACTTTCAAGTACTAAAGCCATGGGAAATATTTGCTCAGATTTTCTTGTTTTCTATTGATAAGTTTTACACACTACTCTTCAGATTTTGAAGCTTTATAACAATCAGTAAGAATCTACAAATGATCTACAATTGTTCAATTTTATAGTGCAGAGAACATTGTTTCAGTGAACTTTCTTTACCAAGCCACTCATATATTTCAGGTTTTGAGAATAAAGAAGGAAAAGGAAGATATAGAGACAGATAGATTACATTATGAGGAGAACACACAATCAAAGTAGAATAACAGAAAAGTGGTGAGAAAAACTAGAATGAAAATGGAAGTAGAGAACAAAAGGTAAATCGCAGTTATTGTACTAGAACTACATCCCAGCAGAACCAATAACATGATTGTAAAGATCCTGCACTTTCCTCTCAACCTTACTTGTTTTGATAAGAAAGAGCTATCTGACAAAACACATGAAAACTTTTGTACACGAAAGATTTTGCTTCCTTTACTAGGAGGTGTTAACAGAAACCTTGTTTTTTGATTGTTAAAAAGCGAAAGCTTTCATTGTTGGCAGCTGCAGAACCACACACTCCAGAAACAAATAAATTTGAAAAATTATAAGCTGAAGAAATTATGAAGTACAAAAGGCAGAGTAAAATAACCATGTCCCATTCAAATAATTCCTCTTTTGAATCTGCTAGTCTTGGTGATAAGATTCTTTCCTCTGAAGACAGTGATGAAATGGCTAAACTTCCTCTTTGAGCCTTAAGTATTACTGGCAGAAAAAGAAGGTCTGATGTCATATACAAATTGGAGAACAATCTGAAAATGTGTCTAGTTTCGGATGATTGCCTGTTGGGCAAGAAAAGTTGTCTAATATGAAAGAGCCAATCTGTGCTGTAAGATCATGGTAAAATGCTGCTTAATTCTTGTTTTGTTGGCTTCCTGAGACTCTATATGGGTCATATGGGACACTACATGATTTTCCAAGGTGGATGAAGTGCAGGATGAATTCCTCCCAGTGTAATGAGCAAATTGAAAGTCCTTTTAGTCTTTGGATTTAAATAAGCCCAGAATAGGCCTATATTTCAGGGAGTCCTGAATATTTGTATTCAGATATTTTCTGCTGCTATTCAAATTTCTGTGGATAAACACATAGTTAATAATTTGTAAAGTGAATCCTCTTACAACATTGTTTGGTATGCATAAATGCTACTTTTTATAAAAGCAGCTAAGTGCTCCGACTGATCAACACAGGAACAATTCACTGAATTTAAAAGTGAGAACTAATAAAATTTAGTGAGCAAGACAACTTTCTGTGAAAGTCTCTGTTTAAATTTGCAAGGCAATTGAATGCTGTACTTGGGGATTTCTCATTAGGGTGACTCTACAAGGCACGCAGCACATATATTTCCATGACCTGTCTAGATATGAAATGTGCAATCACAGCAGTGACAGCAATTGCTTGATTTCAATGAGTTACATTCCAAGAATTAATTGCAGGAAGTCTTCATGACATAGCTGAAGAAATTAAATTCAGGTTTTAGACAAAAAATCATCACCATTTGTAGAGATTTTCATTGAGGAAGAAAAGAGTTCGGGTTTACTGAACAGCAACAAAAAAATCACAATACAAATAATCTAATTTGCCATTGAAATCAATCTTGTATTGTCCATCTTAGTGGCATAGCAGATGAAGAGAATGGGAATTAGGAATGAAAGAGTAAGTACAGCATATTGTCTGGAACAGTCAAAGATTCTATTAAAAATAACTAGAAACTCGAGTGTATTTCTATACTCAACTGTAGAGGTTTATTAAAACATAAACATAGTTTATATTTTAATAAACATAAACTAGTTTGTTTTAATAAACATAACTAGCCCCCATAGTGGTGTTTTCACCACATTCAGCAGCCAAGCCGCCCACAGCTACTCACTCATTTCCCCACCAGTGGGATTGAGGATAGAATCAGAAGGGTAAAAGCCAGAAAACCTGTGGGCTAATATAAAACACATTAGTGTGACACTAACAATCAAAACAAAACAAATAATTAATTCACCACATCCCATGGACAGGCAGGTGTTCAGCCATCTCCAGGAGAGCAGAGCCCCATCATGTGTGACGGTGACCTGGGCAGACAAACATCATCACTCCAAATGTGCGCCCCTCCCTCCTTCTGCCCCTCAGTTTGTGTACTGAGCATCATGTCCCAGCTGTGTCTCCTCCCAGCCTCCTATATACCCTCAACCTTTTTACCACCATGGCAATATGAAGAACAGGAAAGGCCTCTGTAGGCCCTGCTCAGCAATAACAAAACCATCTCTAGATTCTCAACCCTGTGTTCAGCACAAATCTGAAACACAGCCCCATACCAGCCACTGTGAAGAAAATTAAGCCTATCCTAGTAAAAACCATCACACCCACATAAATATTTCAACCTCTGGTGTCAGTGAATTCTATTTTTGATAATCTGTAACTCGGTTCATGATTCATACTACATTATCATAAGCAAAATTGTCATACAAGAATTCTGGACATCTGTAAGAGAAGCACATTCTATGAATGATGTCTAATATCTCAGTTCAAGTGAAAAATAGATAACGTCTTTTGGCTGTGATAGAAAATATAGTTTTATATCATACTAAAGAACTAAATTTCAGATGACCTATGCAGCATACATTAATCTTTCTGTTATCATGTAAATCCTCAACCAATCTGTATTCAGAAACTAAGAAAGAGTTCAAAAAATTCATCAGTCTTGATAGGAAATTATTCATTAAGTACAGTTATGTTCAATGTATTGTTTTGAAATCTAAGCTCACCTTGAAGGAATATACACTTTCCAGCTGAACAGAATTCCATTACAGGCCTTGCCTCTTTAGAATCAGATTTTAGCTGAAGTCCACTACTTCCTGCAGTCTAAGTACCAGTATTTTATGCCGAAATTGTGGATGTCTTGTAGAAGTAGAAGTTTACTTCATTAAAAATTTTCTCCTAATTAATTCAGAAACTGTCCATGTTCTCTGAAAGCCTTTGCAGGTCCTTTAGAAAAATGTCTCAAGTATATTTGTTATATTCTTTTGATTATTTTAGATACTCAGAGAACATGAATGCAATATAAGTGGCTATATTTAGGAGTCAGAGTTTCCACATATATTCTGTGGTGTATCCACTGATATGCTGATGTGTCACCGAAAAACACTTCAGGGCATCAAAACCTTCCCAGAATATACAATAAGCAGGGTGCACAGTTCACAAAACAGAGGCAAAATGCTCACTCAGCAACATTTTTGTGGCGCCAACTGCTTGGTAGAATTTATTCATCCAAAAATATTGAAGTTATATATGTTCATGATACCAAACTGGAATCATGTAAAGAAAGAGGTTAAGCATCCCATGATATGTGTTGTATGAGATGGAGTAACCAAAATAGTTTGTTGATTTCAGTGAGAAATTTGCCTAAGAAAATATTTGACGTTCAGATTTTTTTGCCATGAATATACAATTAGAGAGCATTTTGATACCTGTATATGATTCCCCAGGGAAACATAGGGGAGTTGTTTACAAAATACTTTTAAATAAAGGAGTTTTAATATTAATTAAATAATTACTTTGACAATTATATATTAATGATTTTACTTATTTGTAATTTTGACTTATTTAATAATTATATTATTTTCTCCTTCATGCATATGTGAAAACAACCAGGATTGCTTACTCCTGGTAGCAGAAACTGAAATAAAATCAGGGTCTCCTGTGGGCCAGTCCAAAAAGCTTAGCAAAGTGGATAATTTGTTTTTCTTCTACTCAATTCTTATCTCCTTCATAATTTTAAAATCCTATTAGAACAATTAGTGAATTGGTAGGAGTGGCAGGGAAAAAAAGTCCTTTTTTTCCCTTTTAAACTATCATCTCACTGCTTTTGAAATGACTGTAAATAAATGACACCACAGTTTGCTTTTTATTTCTGGCTGAGTTTAACATTGGGTCATAATGTGGAAATGTTAGGCTTCTCAGTTGTTGCTCTTTCTGTGATATGTACCTACAGCATGTGTCTTGGTTTTGAAAGTTGTCTGCCAGGGGAAGCTAGAGTTTCCCTTGGAATGGAGAATGTAAATCCCCTTCCCTCCAAATTATTATAATTTTGTAATTAGGGGCTTTCAGGCAAAGATATGGGAATAGGAGTAACAGTTCTTTAATAGGAATAAAAAAAGAAAGAATACAAATGTAGTAGTACAAAAAAACAAGCAAGTAAGCAAACTAAAGTCCTGGTAAAACCCTGACAGAGTCAGGGATACAACCTGACACCCTGTTCGTCAGTGTGTTGGAAGCAGTCCAAATAAATCCTCCCTGGAGTAACAGATGTGGTTCTGTGGAGCAGAGACAGTCCAGTGTAGTGGCCCCTCGGCCAGCCACAGAGGAGCTCACCCTCCCTTGGAGGGCTGACAGCATGTCAGCTGTTTCTAAGCTTCGAGCTCCTCTCTCTAAGAGACTTCCCTTTGCACGTGGCGATCAAGAAATGTCACAATCCCATGAGCCTTTGCAGTTATGCTAATCCTTTGTTTGTGATTTGTCATTTCCCTAGTTCCTGGGTTCACCTTCCCCTGATTGGACGGTTTTGGATCCCTTCCCTGATTGGTTGTTTCTCCAATCCTTTCCCCCATTGGTCCAAGTTGCTGGCCCTGCCCACTCCAAACCCTATAAAACCCTGTGTTTCTGCGACCTCAGGGTCTTTCAGTCACCAATTCCTGTTCTAATGAAGAAGCTCCTGATACTGGAAGATCACCTCCTGCTATCTTGCATCACCTGAGAAGAGCTCCGCTGCTTGGCTGCTCCAGCCCTCACAACTGAGCTGAATCACTGTGGTGTACCTGTGTGCCTGGTGCATAGGGTGCTTGGATAAAGGCGCTTCTGGCCAGGGACTGCTGCAGTGCCTGAAGGCCCGCTAGGCCCACCAGGGCGTGGCAGTCCAGTGGTAGTGAGATGGGTCCGGTCTTCCTCCAGTGGAAAAACCAGATGGCTGGTGTTCCTGAGTCTCATTTTTTGTCCAGGTAGGAATGGTTGGCTCCCCCCACACTGGGTGGAGCATCTCACAATGGGATGATGTAATGTGTCATGTCATTGGTGAGCCTTAATGGCCCATTACCAGAAGATATCCCCTGGAGGATGGACAGGTGGTGAAGGAGATAAGAAACATTTCCCCACCTGGTTTTAACAGCTGGCCCATTATCAGAAGGCATCCACCCCCCTCCCCCTGGAGTTACATGAGATAAAGAAAAAAAATCTCAACTGTTTTCAACAGATGAAATGGAATACAGATTTTTAGTTGCATAACTTAAGACTCCATGGCAAAGCTGAAATGGGCACCAAGATAAAAAATAATGAGCTGAGTTTAATCTAAATTTTGCAATATATTTCTAATAATTGTTTTAAAATTAATGTGTCATCTACCTCTTACACTTCTGTCTATTCTTCTGAAGGTCAAGACTGGTAGGATTTTGGGAAAAAGGGAGAAAAGATTACCAGCTTCACGGGATGCAGGATCCAATCACACACATGAACTATCACTAAATTATGTCTGTTTAAGTAAATCAAAGGCATTAATGATTTAATGCCTTTGAGCATGTGATCACTGCATTGTGAAAAATAGAAAATACAACAAATTTCCTGTTGTCCCATGACTCAATATTGAAGGAAGTTCTTTTATGGCCAGTAGATGGGTCTTTCTGTTCTAAAATCTGAATACTTTGTTCTCAATTCTAGATCTTTGAGTACATTATTTCCTTATTGTAAGCAAAGATTGGTTTACCCTGACATACTGTTGAACTAAAAAATGTGACACTTTTGAGGTGCCCTTTTGTGTTGGTCTGCCATGTTCCATTGGACAATACCATATTTGAATAGTTTCTCATACAGTGGTAGGTGTGCTGCATGTCATGAAATGATGCTGTGCCCTGTTCTCTGTGTAGGGAAAGTGTACTTGGTTTCATTTTCTTGCACGATTCTTTTGCAAACTGCTGCTAATCATATATTTCTACCTTATATTAGGAGCTGGCATAAATTATGCTTGGTTGGCTTATCCATATTTGTCTGGTCTGTAGACAAAGATTCAGGGAACAAGGACTTCATGATATGTCAAGTCATCTCCCACTCCATGTTAAAAATGCAATTTTTCTAGAAATATATTAAGAGGACCAATTTGTTTAACTGAAACTTTGACCCAAGTTTTGATGGAATTGTTCCAAAGCCAAGCAGAAGCTGAAGCTGAAGATGTATCTTGGTGAAATTTTTTTTGCTGTATGTGTCAGGTTAGTTAGTTGACATATACATATGTTGACAATAGTAACAACTTGGAAAACAATCAAGCATTTGCTTTTCTTTAATAAAAATACAGTATTGGAACCCATGAATATTTAATATTTTCTGAACTAGAAATAGATTTAGGAGATTTAATTTTTTTTCTGTCTTTTCCTGTAAAATAATCCTTTTGCTTTTAAATAATATGAAAGTTGAGTGGATTTTGAATGAAAGGGACAGAACAGACAAGTATTTTGCTCTGGTTGTCTGTAGAAGCGCGTTTTCTGGTTTGTACTTGTTGTTAATATTAATTGTTCTGTAATGGTTTAATCCATGTTCCCCCTATCCCTTTCCCCTCATGGTTTCCCCCTGCATTTGTCTGTGCAGCAGCTGTGCCTGCCCCTCTCCGGGAGGCCTCTCCCCCTCTTTCCAGAGACTTCGGAGAGACTCAGTCCCGGACTGGAGCAGGCTGGGAAGTTCCCCACCCCTCGTCTTCCAGTGGTTGTCTGTGTGCCATCCCCATTCCCCTGATTGGGTTTCCCTCTTGTGTCCACCCCTCTTTCCAGTCCCTTATAATCACTAACCCCATCCCCAGCTCGCTTTCTCACCCTCTCTCTTCTCTCTCTCTCTCTCTCTCTCTCTCCTCGGCCTTGTGGCTGCCTGCACCATGGGGTGCATGTGACAATAAACTCCATCTTGCCACGAGGTCTCTTCTGAATCCTTCATTGAAGCCTCACCAACAGCTCTCGTGCAGCTCTGACCCACCGGGGGGTGGTGGCCGGTCCGTCTGCTACTGCCTAACCGAGTCTGGAACGATTCCTAGCCAGGGCCAGCCAGGACTAGCTAGAAAGTCAACTCCAGCAGGCACAGGGAATCATTTCAGTTGTCCAAATGAGGAAGTTTGTGTTGTTATTGCTCATAGTGTGTAAGGAAATTCCATAAATCTATCAGGTGGTAATAAGTTAGCACATAAGGATGGTATCATGATTGAGCTTTATGAAACAAACTCCTTCTTGTGTCACATAGGCTGGGACTATAGAAACTAGAGGTTACGGTTTCTGTACTGTGTCCTGCATTTCCTGCAATGGGATGAAGAAACCATAAAGCTAATAAACTCCAAAAAGAGTTTATATATTAATTATATTGCATGTTTCTTTTTGAATTGTTTACAGGTAGTCATGGTTTTATTTCATTTACTTATCACTCTTAAAATAATTCCTTTTAAGACTTCATCTACAATAGCTTTTTTTTTTTTTTTTAATGAGCTCAGAGGGAAAATCTCAGTCCATATTTATGCTGATTTTTGTGTAAATACTCCAAAGACACTCTCACAGATATTTTTCCTAGATATCTGTGGAGAATAAGGCTGTTCTCATCTGAAACACATTTGATTGACCCAGGGAATCTTTGACTAAGGGAGCAATTTACAGGAATTTTTGGGGGGCTCGGAAGGCATAGACACTACTGTTAACATCAGCTATTTGCTTTGTAAATAACTATTTTCTTTATGAGTAGCTGATTTTAACTTTTCCTCACAAATTTTTATTTGAAACAAAATATTTCACCTAACAAACTGTCCAGGACATTTTCTGAGCTAGGAAAATTGCATAGGAGCAACAGAAAAAAGTCATGGAAGTTTGATTAAACATGGCACTGTCATTTCATTTCTGTCAAAGTCATGGTGGTTTTTTTGTTTTTTTTTTTTATTCTAGCATAAGACAAGTCATATTTGGCCTGGCTCTGCAAACATTAATCACAGCAATATAACTAGGCAGTGTTATTATTAACATGGTAATTCAGTTTTGCTTTTAGGTATAATTTTGTGCACAGAGGGAAAATCCTAACTTAAGAAGAAAGGGACTTTAAATGTTTTCATTGATATTGAGCTTGAGAAAGCAATCAAAATATTTACACACTTGGGAAAAAGAATTGTAATGACTTTTCAGTGGACAAGTTATTCATTGGACAAGATTTGGCCTGATGTAGACATCTTTCAATTCTGACCTAGAAAGTTCCCCAGATGTGCAGAACCTTTGTGGGCAACAGTCCTTGGAAGAAAGAGAGTGAAAAGCTGATCCATTAAGCAACTTATGCACTACAGCAGCCATATCAGTAAGAGCATGTAGACCATGCCCCTACATGTAGTGATCTACTAATTGCTATACTTTATCTGACAGCCTCAGTTCACAGTGACTGCCAGGAGCTTGCAGACTCTTGGGATCTGCTACAGGTGCTGTGGTACCATACTGTGATTAAAAAATTTCTAAAGATCATGGAAAGATAGAGATGAGTATAAAGTCTTAATTTTATGGAATGATTGCGAGTCTTAGGGTTTTTTCAGAGCCTTGAAGAAGTTTGCTGTCAGTCCTGCAGTAGCCAATTTGATCTTATCTGTAGCTCACCCAAGTTAGTTCAAAGACCTGACAGTACAGGCAGGATGGAGTTTAGAATGACCTGATTATCTGACTTAGATTATTTCTTTTATTGACATTCATTTTAGACCAAGTTGTTCCATCTTGCAGTATAAATTTGGATTGGATTTAGTAGTGATGTATTAAGAGGAAAAAGAAGGACTAAGTTTTTTTATTATGTTCTCCTCATGTACACAGTGACCCAAACACAGACAGAGACACACACATTCATACATCTGTATTCTTCCTTACCTTTGGGGGTGAATGTTGTGTTTGTTCTTCTGTTCTTTTAGATAACCTCAACAAGAATATATGAAAGGGACTTCACTTTCATATCAAAAGGCAAATTCACTCAGCAATCTTGTCATGCAAACTCACTCAACAACCTTAGCTTTAATCATAAGTTGTACTAGGTCACTAGTGGGTCACTGTGGGCAAATGTATTTTATAAATGATTATATTGTATCTACAGGGAGACTTAAAGGTTTTGTGACAGCAACCTCTCTTTTATTCTGGAAGATAAATATTCACCCCAAATTTATAAAACTGGAATCATAAGAGAACGGGGGGAGGTGAATTTATTTCTTATTTAGCTGAGGACATTTTTATGGCGTGATAAACTTGTTTTCAGCCAAAGGTATATTGTCCAGACACACCCTGTTAGTGATAAACACTAAACCAAGAGACCTTAGACCCATTAAACCAAGATAGTTACCAACTGTAAATCAGCATTGTAATATCAAAAGGAACCATTTAATGGCTAAAGGACAGAAAGGACAAAAAAGTTGCAATGGTTAAGAGGATAACATTTGGAAAAGTCAATAAAATTCATTTAGAAACAGAAAAGCTCTAACTAAAAGTTATTTTGTTCCCTTCTTTCACTCTGTATACTTCTGTATTTGACAAATGTAGCCATTCCATTGCTCTACGTTGTGTAATTTCTCTAAGCAGTCTCATGTCTGTAGCCAGATTGGTTTGTAGGTCCACTACATCTTGCACTTGGCAGTAAAAGTTCTGACTCACAGTCTGTCCAGGTTACTGTAAAGGTTATTCTCAACTCTAATATAGGGCTAGTACTGATTTTATTGCTTTGGAAAGCAAGGCCAAAATGGTCAGCTCTCTTGTGCCTTACCTATGCAGTTAAGTTATTCTCTTCTGTTGCAGTAAGAAGCAGCAAAGGCAATGGAGAGAAAGCAGAAGGATGCTGCACATGCAAAGACCACACTGGCTTTTCTCTGCAGTGATGTCTCTCCTCTGTGCATGGCCATTTCTGCACTTGGCTGCTGTTCCTGGAGAGGCAGGTGGCTGAGCCCCCAGGGAAAGGGCAACACAGGAACCTGTTTCTTCACCTGAGTGAAAAGGGATGACGAATCAAAGCTTGGAGTCATAAAACTTGGCACTAGATGGAATAGAAAGCCTACAATAGAAAGACGTAAGATGGAAGTCTGGACAGTAATGAGTTAATGACAGAAATCTATGAATTCTCCTGAACCTGGTGGGCTTAGGTGTATGGCCTGTAAAATGTGCTACAAAACCTTGGGTTTTTTTTCTGGTAATACACCTAGATGAAGCTCCAGATTAAAGACTAAAGATTTAATATTTCCTGCTTACAGAAATTTCATCTTTCCCCTTTCTAAAAGAAATCCTTTCCATTTATTATCTTCCTTCTCTGAGATCGGCCTTTCACAAAATGGCACTGGAATGACACTCAGCACAGAAATACTGAGACTTTCAGTGATTCCAGCTTGGTGGGATTTATCAAAGTATTTTTAGGGAGAGTATGGGTTTCCTTCATATCTTTTTTATGCTGAAGTCTTCAGAATCAGACAAGATATTTGCTTTGCTTAATCACCAAAATCAACTAAATATGAGCTCATTTTAAAACCAGTGAATTTATTTGCTGCTGTTAAAATATCTCTAGTTTACCCAAACTGTTAATGAATCTCTGTTAGCCTCCAAACATATTTGAAGTGCTCTGTATTTCAATGATAATTTTGAGAGACTTTGTGCAAATTCTAGCTTTTTGGACAGAAAATAGTATATCAACAGTAAAGCAGAACCTATTTTCTCCATTATGCAAAGGAAAGCCTTTAAAGGCCAAAACAGTTAACAAGCAAATGTTGTCATTGATTGGAGTTGGAACTTTGCCTTCTTTGATTTTATTTATGCAAATTTTAATTCTGTATTCAAAAGGGAATATGGCTCTCTGATACAGTGGAATTAATTCAGCTTTTGAACTTTATACATTCAACTCAAATATCCCAAACAACAAACTAGCATGTGCTACTGCTCTCTTTGACAGTGAAAATATACCTTCACGTCACAACTGTAGAGAAGATGTCTCCATTTCTTCGACAGCCATTGAAAAAATTGTCCTCTCTGATGAATGATTAAGAACCTAATTTCACAGAAACATAGAATCATAAAATGGCTTCAGTTAGAAGGGACATTAAAGGTCATCTAGTCCAGTACCCATGAAATGAGCTGGGACATCTTCCACTAGATCAGATTGTTAAAGCACCATCCTACCTGACCTTAAATTTTTGCAGGGATGGAGCATATACCACCTTTCTGGACAATCCATTTCTTTGTGCCACCACATTTATTGTAAAAAAATTCTTCCTTATATCTTGTCTGAACTTACCCTCTTTATTTTAAAACCATTACCATTACCATTTGCCTTATTGCTACAGGCCCTATTAAGAGTTTGTCCCTCTCTTTCTTATAAGCCCCCTGTAAGTACTAAAAGACTCTAATAAGGTGTTCCTGGATCCTTCTCTTCTCTAGGGTGAACAATTCTATTTCCCTCAGCATGTTTTCATAAGAGAGGTGCTCACGATGTCTCAGAATTTTTTTGGCCCTCTTCTTGACTCATTTCAATGGGTTAATGTCCTTCCTGTGCTGGGACCCCAGAGCTGGATGCAAGATTCCAGGTAGGGTCTCACCAGAGCAGAGCAGAGGGGCAGAATCCCTTCCTTCCTCCCCTGCTGCCCACACTGCTTTGGATGCAGCTCAGGACACATTTGGCTTTCTGGGCTGTGAGTGTGCATGGCTGGGTCATGTCCAGCCTCTCACCCACCAGCACCCCCAAGGCCTTCTCACAGGGCTGCTCTCGATCCATTCACAGCCTGTGTTGATAGCAGGGGTTGCTCTGATGCAGATTCAGCACCTTGGTATTGTTGAATGTCATGAGATTCACATGGATCCACTTCACCTTGTCCAGGTCCTTCTGGATGGTATGCCCTCCCTCTGGGTGACAACCTGTCTCTCAGGTGTGACAGTTGCACCCCTTGACTTGGTATCACCTGCAATCTTGTTGAGGTTATAGAACACTTCCCTCTGCCTCAGTAGTCACAGAATCACAGAATAACAGAATCACAGTATTGTTACTTTTGGAAGGGACCTCTGGAGATCATCCAGTCCAACACCCCTGAACAAGGCAGGGTCACCTAGAGCAGGTTACACTGGAACCTGTCCACATGGATTTCAAATGCCTCCACACAGGGAGACTCCATGACTTCACCGAGCAGCCTGTCCCAGTGATCTGCCAGTCTCTGTGTAAAGAAGTTCTTCCTCATGTTGAAGTGGAACTTCTTCTTGCTTAGGTTGTGGCCACTGCTTCTTGTCCTGCTGCTGGACACCACTAAACAGAGTTTGGCATGTTCCTTTTGACACCTGTATTTGAGATATTTATATGCAATAATGAGATATTCTGCTGGGATCTGCAGGGCTCAACCCACCTCAGTTAGATGAGGTGGCTGTCTCTGTGGTACCTGGCTATCTTTGGTGTAGCTCATTTTTCTTTTTTATTTGCTCATCCTTTGCAATATGCTGTGTGCCTTTACAAAAAGAGCAGCTCAGTTAAGCTCCTTCAGAGGAAGGGCAACTGCTGCTTGGGTTGGGCAAACCCAGAAGAGCTGCTGTGAGCAGCTGAAATGGTTTTATTGAGAGACAAGCAGGTGAATTTCCAGGGAGGAGATAGAAGCCTGTTGCTTCTATCAGGGAGAAAACAACTGTCAGGCAGGGTTTGAAGGGTAAGATAAAACACTGATCAGGAAAGGTGCAGAGCTTGATGCAAAGGTTGCATGTCACTGCTCTGCCTGGGTGCAATGCTTAGAGCAAGCATCTGCTTGGCATGTTAAATGGGGTGGTTTATAAACCAGTGCTTTCCTTCAGCCCTGTTGGATTAAGTTTGTTTAGAGTTTTGCTTTTTAAAAGGTAAGGTTTCCTATTTTGCAGTAGAATAATACATAGCACTTTTGAGTCATGAAAATTTTTGCTGTTTGTAGCGGCGCGTTTTCTGTTCTTTTATTTTACTGTTAATGTTAGCTGAGCTATGTAATGGTTCAGTCCATGTTCCCCTATCCATTTCCCCTAATGGCTTGTCCCTGCACTTGTTTTTTCAGCACTTGCTGCTGTCAGTCAAAATGTATTCATTTCCCTGTGCCTGTCAGTCTCCGGAATGCCTCTCCCTGCTTCTAGAAAGATCGGGGGAGATCGATCCCTGATTGGAACAGGCTGGGGAAATCCCCCACCCCTCATTTTTGATTTGCTATTTGCTGATCACCCCACTGTCGCCCCACTCTCCTGATTGGTTACCCATCTTGTGTACGCCTCTTTTTTCGGGTCCTTTATAATCTCTTACCCTGCCCCTGCTCGGTGCTTCGTGGCTTTGTTCTTCCTGCCTCGCCTGGAGCAGGTGCAGGGTGACAATAAACGTCAACCTGTAGCACTGCCATGAAGTCTCCATTTCCTGCCTTCGTCGTCGCCTCCTCAACAGTGCTCATGTAGCTAAAAGCCTTACCCACCGGGGGGAAGTTGCCGGTCCTTCCTGCGACTGCCTAACCGGAGCTGAGACGGTTCCCTGCCAGGGCAGCCAGGACTAGCTGAGAAACCTCTTCTCAGCAGGCAGAGGAACTCGCCTCAGCTGTTCTTTAGAACCACTTCTCTGACCTGTGTGGCTGGGCTCCCATCACAAACCCCTTGAAAATCGGGTACATAGGGGATTACAATTACCATGATTTAGGGACATGTTAGATGAGTGTAGGAAAGGTCAGGTAGGGGTGTGGCTCAGGCAGTCATACTGGAGTATTCTTACTGAAAGCCTGGTTGGATGCACCTCACTGCACTCTGATCTAGAGGTACCCCGGAACTCCCCAGAAGATGCATGTTTGAGCCCAGTAGCTCTGCTCAAAGAGAATGTATACTTGCTAACAGGTGCATGTGTTGGTACTCAGGAGCTTTTATGATCTGAAAAAAGAATATATACAAAATTTTCAATGTCTTGTGTTCAGGAGTCTACTGTCCTTTTAAGGGAAGTAAGGACTGATGTCACTTTTGTTACATCAGGATGCTGGCTATTAACATTGCAGAGAGCAGTTTGGATAAAGGAGTCACATATTTTTAATGACTTTTGACACCACCCTTTTTATTGCCATTGGATTCCACTCCCAACAAAGGCATCACCAGAAAAAGGCTATGAGAACTGAGCTTGAAGTCAGACTAAACTTGTTCCCATAGAAGCCCAAAATCAAGGAGGGCCAAAAGTAACTCTGTGATGCTTATATCTGAAATGAGCATTGTGTAAGTACAACCACACTACCCAGTTTAGATGGAAAACATAGCCTAACTGTGGAGGAGGAACAACTCACTCATCTCAAAGTCTGGTCTACTGCTGCTTGGTTGGCCCCATAGCTGAGGTAATTTAAAAACAGTTCTAATGCCTTGACACAAGGGACAAGCCTCTAAAAATAGAGATACCAAATCATAGTTACACTCCTTTTCCTGGTCTGCTTTGGTGGCAGTGTAGGGAGCTTATGGCAAAGTGTGGAACTAGAGCTGTTGATTTTATCATCTGCTGGAAAACAAGGCAAGAATCAGTGAAGTTTGCTTCACTGTTGTGACACTTTCAATATGTCACAGGAGACAAAGGTACAAGCTTAATAAGGAATAAAATGTGAAAATGGGCCATGCCCAGCCTTATATTATATTAAGCTATAATAATTGAAACAAAACCAGATCAAGGAAAAGGTTTAAAATTCTTCAAATAAAAATTAAATTTTGATTGAATTAGCCAATTTCTTGAAGGTTATTTAAGCATCAGTTGCTAAAAGGCTTAAAAATTAAGTAATAAGTATGTATCTGTTGCATTTCATACAACCATATATCATAAAGCTGTAATTTGATTGGGATATTTCAGTGACATAAGCTACAAGCACACAGTCCAAGTAAAATGATAATGTCTCCAGTACACAGGGGTGGAACTGAAAATGAACATCACTGCTGACAAATAAGATCTCTTCATTTTCCCATGAGCTTGGTGCTCTGTCTCCAGCAATGGATGATCCCTGAGCTTTAAACAGTGACAGAAACATCTGCAGGATGAACCCTATCTGTTCTACAGTAGTCTCCTATGTGTCTTTTATTTCTCCTCATTTTTAACATTAAGAACTACCTATTTCTGGTCAAGTTGTGCCTATTGTCAGCAGCCCTGGTGTGAGCAAGCACAAAGTGTTCTAAGATCTGATGCCTGGAAGCAGTTTGTTACAAGCATTAAATTGCAAGCATCACAATAGTCCTTAATGCACTTGGGGAATCAGAGGAGGATGCTGAAATAAGGGTAACAATAGGTGTTATAAGCGAAATAGCCAAATTGTTTTATATGAAGAAATTTATTAATAACAATTTGGTTACAAAGAAATAAAAATCTACTACCAAAATAAAAATAAAAAGAAATGCCGAGCCCGGGGGTCAGCACCGGTGAACAGGGTCGGTCAGCGGTCTATCTGGCAAACAGCCCTCCCCTGGTTCACGAGAAACTGTCACTGGAGCCTGGGTTTTATACAGTTTTTGTGCCCTCAGGCTGGACCCAGTGATGTAAATCTATTCAACTGTCCGGTATCGGTGTTTTCTATTCTTCTCTGCTCACGTTGAATAGTCCTTCCTGGACTTATTGGAAGCCCTTTGTGTTTCCATCCTGGGTCCCTTGATGTTGTCTAGATGGACGCGTTATCTTGTCAAGGGGTGATGATCGTTCTTATCTGCATCCTTGAGGCGTTGCCTCACTCTTAAAAGGTGTTACTTCGCCCTGTGTCCTCAAATGCAAATGAAGTCTCCCTCGAAGTTTGAGCTTGCCCTGTGTCTTCAAATGCTAATGAAGCTTTCTCTGAGTTTGGGTTTTACAATCTGTGTTTTACAAAAGCAAGGAGTGCCTAGTATATTCACTATATTTAACTTTCAGCGTTTTATATAAAATATCAACACTGGCATGAATTAATTCTTAGCTTTCCTCATAACAATAGGGATGTTATACTTTAGAAATTTTAGTTGCTTCTTAACAGTATCAACAAACCCAGCCTCACACAGCTGTGGTCTCAGGGGGTTCCTGTGGTTTTTTGGTTGCCTGTTGTCCTGTGGTAGTCTTAGTTACTATTTAGAGGGACCAGGATGTTCTGATGAAGGGCACACGACAATTCTTGCAGCCTATTGATCTTTCTTCTTAATCTGTGCTCGGAAGTACTTTAAACTGAGCAGCATTATGTGTTTTTGGTGTTTGAATATTGCAATTCTAAAATATTTTTAGTTTGCTGCTAATGTAATTATGGGGTTTTTCTTCTACACAGTAAAATCACTAAAACATAGCATTAAGAGTCACTGCCCCTGTTAATCACTCCTTTTATTATTGTCTATAACTTATCCTCCTCCTTCATTGTCTTCTTTTATTATTTTATTTATTTTACTTTATTATATTGTATTTTATTTTATGCCATTTATATTGGCCTTGAAAATGGAAATTGTCAGAAAATACTAGTGCAAAGGGATTTGATGGAAATTCTGATAATGACCAAATCTAGTCATGTGAGTAAATGCCACACTAAAGAATCTTTACACTGTAATTTGAGAAACTGTATTAAATCATTTAGCAGTACTGGTAGTTCAGTTCTGCAGAGGCAGGGGGTTGTGGAATCAGGGGAATAAGGAAATAACATGTAGATGCTTATGTGTATCTGGGATGGAAGAGTGCAATTGACTGAAAAGAATTAGATACTCATGTAGAGAAATAATTTAATTATATTCTATTTTTGTACCAAAAAATCCCAACCCCCAAACATGAAAAAAAAGCAAACCAGTAATCCTAGCCTTACATGCTTTCATACTGGTCAGAAGTTTTCTATAAATGTCTTTTCTTTCAATGCAAAATATATTTCTATTAAAAAGAGGAAAAGTTTGTGTTGTGGTTTTATAAAGGCTGAATATTAAGCACCATGCAGCTGTTAACTCAACCCTCCCTCTATTCCCATCCTGGTGGAATTGGAAGGACAATCAAAACAAAACTTGTATGTTGAGATAGGAACTTTTTAATAATTGAACACTAAGTAAAATACAATTATAGAAGTAAGTAATGATAATGATATAAAATGGGAAAAAAAGTGAGTGATTCACATCTGTTTACTGTCCATTGACTGATGCCAGACTCCCCTTCCCAAACCTAGATAACCTATGTGTCTGGGTGACTCCTCCCATTTTATATACCAGGCCAAACATTCTATGGTATGGAATATCCCTTTGGTTAGTTCAGGTCACCTGTCCCTGACTTAGGATAAACACGACTTTCCAAAACCACAAAAACATCAATGTTGCCAAGACCATTCTTATTCCAATCCAAAACAAAGCACTATAACAGCTACTGAGAAGAAATTAATTCTATCCTAGCTGAAACCAGGACAGTTTGATACTGTAAAGACTTGAAAATCAGGACAAAATATTATTATGTTTGGGTTAACTAAGGTGCATTAAAGGTATGTGATATCTTTTTACTAAATCCTTCTCTGAAAGACTGAGCTGTGATAACTGTATTAGACAGTTATCACAGTCCTCTAAAGCATCATCAAAATACTTGCATATTTGTGAGTTATCTATTGCTTGTGGAGGAAGGCAACAAAAGCTTTCTTATGTTCTAAGGTCTAGGGACTACCTCTGTGAAGTTTTCTGTCATTTATTTTTTTATTTTTAGTGAACTAAATTTCACTAGCTGATGGTTAAATTTCATAACGCACTCAGGAAATAATTCACACCTTTCTTCTTCTTCTTCTTCTTCTTCTTCTTCTTCTTCTTCTTCTTCTTCTTCTTCTTCTTCTTCTTCTTCTTCTTCTTCTTCTTCTTCTTCTTCTTCTTCTTCTTCTTCTTCTTCTTCTTCTTCTTCTTCTTCTTCTTCTTCTTCTTCTTCTTCTTCTCCTCCTTCTCCTTCTCCTTCTCCTTCTCCTTCTCCTTCTCCTTCTCCTTCTCCTTCTCCTTCTCCTTCTCTTCTCCTCCTTCTGTTTCTTGTTTCTTGTTTCTTGTTTCTTGTTTCTTGTTTCTTGTTTCTTGTTTCTTGTTTCTTGTTTCTTGTTTCTTGTTTCTTGTTTCTTGTTTCTTGTTTCTTGTTTCTTGTTTCTTGTTTCTTGTTTCTTGTTTCTTGTTTCTTGTTTCTTGTTTGTTTCTTGTTTCTCATTCCTTCTTCTTTCCTCTCTCTTGCTCTCTCCTTCCCTTGCACCCTCCCTCTGTCTCTCTCTCTCCTCTCCCCTTTTCTTTCCCTCACTCTTTCTCATACCTTTTAATGAAAGTCAGATTTGGGAAATGATGGCACTCACACACCCACAAAAAATGTCTTGTTACATCTGAAGGGGTGATGCCAATCAATCACTGTGCTGTGGTAACACCAAACAAAGTAATAGCTCTACACAGATTCAAATAACTTTATGGTATTTAAATGATGTAAACAATGGAAATACTAATCATCCTCCTAATTAGGAAATAAACTGTGAAGATATTTAATGGCTCAAGGTTACTCAGGAAGTTTGTCATGAAGCTGGGACTTGATGTAAACATTCTTTAACCCTCTAGTGCATAACTTGGAGAAAAATCATGCTCTCTTTCTAAACCACAATGGGTAGAAACAAAGTGGCACCATGTTATAGCTTCATCGTGTTGCCTTTCCTTGATAACTTCTTAACAACATTATACAACTTCAGAAAACATGAAGCATTTGTTACCATGCTTACTTTCTTCAGAGTTTTTACTGAGTCAACATAATTTCCTAATACATTTGCTTGTTTGGTTGCAGACCAACCATTCCTCATGTGCAAAATATTGAAACTGGTTGGAACTGACTACCTACAGGTAAAGTTCTTAAAAAATTCATTGTGCCTTGTGTGCTGCACAGATCCATCACAAAACTCTGTCCTTGGTACTCCTCTCTCTTTTCTCTGTCTCCTAATTTTATTCACCATAGCTTACAGGATCATATATACTCACCAGACATAAGTTTTTAACCAACAGGGTGTAGCAAGTGACCAGACCTTTTTCAGGGAGTTTATTAAATGGAGGAAAAAGTTGTGTGTTGTTTCAGATTACAAATACTCTGCAAGCAATAGTAATTTTTTATACTTGAAGCCCATTCTGTTCAAGATAAACAACTTGCATTATTTTCCTTTCCTTCACACCTACAGCCTTTGTTTACAGACTCATTGAGAAGTCTGATCCTGTAGAGTGCTGTACTCATATATCTCTCCTGGCTGCAGTGTATGCAGAACCAAGGAAGATTAATAATTTAATTCCTTAGTGTTTTAGGAAGGTTCACTTCTCAGGTAAATGAATGTAGCTCTGACAGCAGAATTGCCAAGAACTTAGTGCCTGATATAGAAGTCAGCCCAGTTTACCTCTCCTCAATGTTTAAATGCATGTGGCTACCCACTACTTGGGTGAGTGTTTGCTTTTTTAGGTACTAAGCAAGAATGAGACAAATTGTGGGTAGTTTCAGTGTTTGGTTTGACAGAAACACTTTTGTTAGAAAGCAAAGAAGATAAAGATAGTGTATTTCTAAAACAGCAAAATGGACCTAGTATGTGAAGGAAATTGTGCAGAAGAGGAATCTATAAGTCTGCTTCAGAAACTTGGGTAAGCATTATGGAAACCACAATCATACTGCAATTTTTTTCTGTGTGTCAAAATGTAGATATGAGTACTTTATCTTCTTGACAAAATCACCTTTCATAAGTCATTTGTCATCAAAAACTGTATGAGTGGTAGTTAATCACTGCAAATGACTTTGCCATTAAGACAATAATTGGTATTTTTCTTTCCTTTTCAGTACTAAAACTGCTTTGGGAGGCAGTGTAGAGGAACCTGGATGAATCACTAAGGGATTAACCCCAACTTTACAGAGATAAATGCATTTGCAAAAGTTCCATTGGTTCCTTTGTTAACTTGAATTATTTTCAACAATGAAGGAAACATTTGTCAGAGTCAGAAAGAAATTACATAAAAATTCTAAAATGTGAGCCAAAATGTCTTTGGAAATAAACACAAGAAAAGGTTTATTTTCATAATGTAATCCTTCAAGGGAAGTGTGCATTGTATTTGTTCTGAGAATGTGGTTTTGAGGGGTAACATACACAAAAAAAGAGAATATTTTATCCAATACTTTTTGGCATTGCAGAAGTGCCTAGTTCTCTGCAAAACTGACATTGTGCCATACCCAACACCAAAACCACCTGACAACTTTCCTTTTGTCTGGCACAAAATTCTATAATTTAATTACACTGGTCCTTCTCTTTTCAGGATTCTTAAGTTGTAAGAATTACTATATTTAGAATTTTGGTGAAAAGACTATTTCAAGATTTATTTAACCAACAGGCTACTATCTATTTAATCTATCAGGCTTCCTCCACAACAACAGTAATCCCAATGGTGTGAAGATTCAGATGATTAATTGAATAAAGCTTTTAAATATAATCTGTTTGAATATATGATGACTTCTGAGAACATGGTAATGTAAAAGAGTAAGATTTTTCTTTTTCTCCAAAGTTCGCAGGGATTTTTTTAAAGGTTAAGAGAGTCAACTTCCGTCTGACTGACCACATATGTGTTGACAGAACACCATAAACTACATCGTTCAGGTAAATACTGTAGTGGATTTCAAAGGCAGAATGGTGAGTCTTGTTATGTACTGTGATGTCAGAACCCAGGACATCCCTGTGCATGCTCTGGGTGAGTCAAGACCCTGGCAAGGGGTCCAGAGACAAGCCACGAGAGTTTGATTAGTATAATATTTACTTATCACTGGGTGTAAATGTAGAATTTTTGGGGTTTAATGGGGGTTGAGAAGGCAAGATGGAGGAATTTGGGTGTGTCCCTGTCCTTCTGCTTCTTCTCCTCGCCCTCCATCTTCAGCTGTGGTGGTGGCACTTTTGGATTGGAATAAAGTAGAAATACACTGTCTAACATAGGTGATAGGTATTGGTATTTATCTGTAAACATAGGACACGTAGTACATAGTATAAAAGATTACAACTGCCCTCTGGGTGGGCAGTCAGAGACGACCAACACTATAGTTAGCACCCTCGTTGGGTGTATGTAATGTACATAGATAAGAATGTACCTAGATAAGAAATATTAAACATCCTTGAAGACCGAGACAGATGCATCCTGACTCTCTCTTCTGGCACCGGGGCTTGGGAGAAGGAGTTTTAACAAACATTCTCGGGGAGCCATCAGCCCAAGAACTGAGACTGTGATATTTTTCTAGTCATACCACTCTGAAAATTTGTGTTAAAAGGGAAGCACCTGAATTGTGTTCTTCACAGTGAAGGAGGATTGATGGAAATGAAGGGTAGTGGATTGTTTTGAATGCTATATCTGGATCAATTTGTGTCAAAGTCGTGCTAAATTTTTAATTCAATTTTTCAAATGTGTTTCATAAAACTTCTACGATTGCTTGATGAAAGAGGCAGTTCTGGTACACAAAATATTTAGACAAGCTTCTAAATGCAACTTTGAAGCTTGATTGATTAGGCAAACATTAACATTCGAAAATGCAAAATGTTGTAACTCAAAATATAATCACATATTTACTGCATATATTCCACATGAGGTTTTATTTGTTGGGCTTGTTTCCTTTTTTTTTTTTTGTCTCCTTTTGTCTATTTCACTGTAAAGTTCATCTCTTGATGAACTATCTAGTCTATCTTGACTAAGATCAATGGGAGAATTTATGGAAAGGAATTATACTGAATTAGAATCTAGAAGTTTAGGTGTTACAGCTGCATGTGTTGGGGAAGGGAAGGGAAGGTCTGTTTCTGTTTGCTGGAATAAGTCTATCCACAGATACATTTTTCATCTGTTGAGAATAAATGACCTTAGTGGCTACTTGTTATTTATTAATATTTTTATTTCCACTTTTTTTGCCATTATTATTTTTTCCCTTCCTTTTGCCCATGATACTAAGTCTAAAGAAACAATAACTTTAAAAATTGCCTGCTGAGCTATGCAATATCATCTGTTATATTAAATTCACAAGGTAATTTTTAGTGGTGCTAAAAATTCCATGGAAACACAGTTCCTGGAAATGATTTTGACTTTACAGACATAGAGAACACACAAATGCTTTGTTCAGAGATGAGTTGTTGATCTGACTCATTAAGTGGAATTTGCAGTAGTTTATTAAATGTGCCAATGAGAGCAAGGCAAGTGAAGCTGCATGAAGCACTGCCTATCATGCTATTCTACTGCTGTTGTTCTTAAATTAATTCAGTGCAAGAATTGACCCTATCAAGCATTCAATTCTTCTTGTGATTCCAGAGCAAGAAAAAAGTATCTCCAATTCATTCTTAGCTTGCTTGAAAGTTTCAATTCATCTCATTTGATTTCAGTGTTAGTCACACTGTGATCAATCATTCTCATCTTTCGTAGTGCCTACAGCAAGGAGCTGTGGTTTCCCTTGCTGCTATCTTGAGTCTTTACACTCTTTTCCTACCACTTGGTTTTCATGATCAATAAAATTAATGCTGTTTTCTCTCTCACTCTTCTGCAGAGCTCTGTACAGCACCAGCCTTGAACTGTTTTCCCTTTCCTGACTCTCATGTCCTCTATTCCTGGCTGCAGTCTAGGTAATGCCTCATGTCATGGCTAAGGTGCCTCTGATTTTCTGGTTCATTCTCCAGTGCTTCCACTGTCCTTGTGCTGAGCTGCTCTGTATCTCAAACATAGCAGCTGTTGCTGGTCTGCTGTGCTGTTTGCCCTGGGTCCAAGCACTAATTCTTTTATGCTGCATCTCTTTTCCTATTGACTGCCATTTAATTCTTCTGTGGTGGTGGAGTTTATTTCCCTCAATTTGTTTCCTACTCCTAGCTCTTACAATTAACGTGAACTCTTTCTCAGTCCCCAAAATGGGTCCATCTATTCAACAGCTCCTGAACAGAGCTGATGTTAATGCTGTGGTTATTCTCTCTCCACTGCAGGCTTTCTCTGATGTTAATGTTCTCCTTTAATCATTCTCCTGTCATATACATATACATGGTCACAAGGGTTTGAGGAGGCTCAGTTAAATATTTTCCAGAGAAATAACACCAAATCACCAGCAATCCTTTCTCTTCCTTAGCCATATGGTTACCCTCATTGCTTGTCCTTGCAGCAGCTGCTTCATCCTCTTCCCTTTTCTGGAGGCTGACTCTTAAAGGGGTCCAGAGTCCCCCAGTTTTACAGAGAGG
Organism: Acrocephalus scirpaceus scirpaceus; assembly: GCA_910950805.1. Taxonomy (NCBI): domain Eukaryota; kingdom Metazoa; phylum Chordata; class Aves; order Passeriformes; family Sylviidae; genus Acrocephalus; species Acrocephalus scirpaceus. Next base: position 46,492,885 of record OU383776.1, read on the forward strand.
CAGGCATTCCAGAAACTGCAATGAAACAGGGTCTGACTGGAAATCTCTGATAGAAATTAATTTGGATATTAAAAAAAACAACTACAACAACAACAAAAAAGAAGTCTAAGGATAATATGAGTGATAATTATGGAAAAGTTTCTTGCAAAAGGAAATTCTCATTAATTTCAGTCAAATGTATAGCTGTCTTTCCATTTAGAATTATATATCATACCTCTCATAATCGTCATGGTGAGTCCATTTGTAGTGGTATTTCGGCATGGCTTTTTAAAAGCATGTGGGTGTCTTAAATACAATACAATTAAAATTCAACTATGCACCATTTTGCATTTTTCAAATTGCCCAGATACCTTGAGAACCTGTCCATCAGATATTAAAAATATATGAACAGTAGTTTCCCTTTAATACTATTTTTGGGGATTTTCTTTTTTTTTACAGAGGACAGTTTGCTATAAATATAAGTAACACTTTAATTACTATTTTAGTACCACCGGTTTATTTACTGCCTTGCAAAATGTCTCTAGACAGCTAGGAGAAGCATTGCATGTTTATTTTCTTTCTTGCAGTTTTTAATTTTTTTTTTTTACTATATGAACTTACAATGTAATAAAAAGTCTCCAAAGAAACACCAATACAGTTTTAAGCTTATTATGTTCTTTCAAAACAAATACCTTCTTTAAAGTTGAATTTTGATTTAACTTGCCAAGAATGTGGATTTTGCAATAGAAACAATGTGGATTTGTACTGTCAGTTACTGTACCAACTATATGGAAAGGAGCTTATGGCAATTGAACCATTAAATTTCAGGAAAGAATTGCTACTGTTGGCACATAGGTTTAATACCTTGATATGGTAATAAGAGCATTGATGCTCAATTTGCCTGGAGTTCACTGACCTAAGTTTCCACATGACAAGATACTCAGAAATATAGTAAATTTGCAATAAGTTAGTCTGTTATGCTGCCTGACTGAAAAATGAGTTTATTTCTGCATTTGGTATTTACTGTCCAATTATGCAAATGAGAAAAGACATAAATCTAAAGAGAACAAATGAGTGTATCTGTTTGCTTTGAATAATGGTGTAATTCTAAGATTCTTGGTTTTACCATGAAATGATTAAGACATTTTGGTGGTAAGTCTGAGATGTCATGTTACCATAGCTCTCCTAATAAAATATGGTTAATTCCTAATTTTATTATGGTTGATAGCAGACCAAAAAGAAAAATTAAACTCATAATCAATAGTTAGAATACTTTTTGAGGACACCCTAACTTAAATATTAATATTTTGTGTGTGTGTGTATATATGTATATATATACACCCCTTCTCTTCACATAATTAAGAAAAAACCCAACAGCATTAACTTCTGATCAGATTTTTTAACTCATTCATGTGATTTTAAGGGAAGAGGATGAGTGAATGGGTATTAATGGGAAAATCACATCTTTACCTGATGGAATTTGATTTCGAGTTACCTGTGATCTGAGAAAATGTTTTAGTGTTTGATATTTAATAGGATTTGCACCCTACTTTGAAGTTCTTCTCATAATCGGATTTATACTGTTCAGCTTTTTCTGAACAGAAGACTGAAAAAGTACGACTTGATCAGTCACTATAGATAACTATAGATGACAGTTGTGTTTAAAAAGCTAAAACAAGCCTAAAGTCAAAACAATATGGATTTTAGGCCAGATGGTTGCTTTCTAGGATTTTAAAGGGCAGAATGACATGTCTGCCTAGGTAAATGATGCTCATTAAGTAGGACATTTTCTCTTACATTTACATTAAACAAACATTCAGAAAATTGCCAGAAAATGAATGTTTCAATTGTGTCATACACTGGCAAAATTTTCTTAATTTAGGAGGCAAGCCAAATATTTCTTTAAAATGATGTCTGTTGAAGAAAAATGTGAAGACATAAAAGCTTAAAAAAACTTATATTTAAGGCTGATCAATTACCTTTCCTCTACAAGGACAATTTGAAAAGGGGACAGGGTTGATTTCATTTATACCTACCCTATTCAGTTCCAGAAGCACATTCTGGCAGTGAAAGATCAGATAATTATTTGAGTTGCAAAAGACATTTAAGATCATTGAACCAAACATAGCATTGAGAAGTCCACCACTAAAACATGGTCCCTAAGTAACACATTTATATGTCTTTTAAATACCATCAGGGATGGTAATCCAACCACTTCCCTGGGCAGCATGTTCCAATGCTTGACCAGCCTTCTGGTAAAGAAATTTTTCCTAATTTTCAATCTAACCTTCTCTGGTTCAAGAGCCCATGTGCCTCTTGCCCTGCATGTTACTTGGGAGAAAAGACTGACCCTTACCTTCCTACAACTTCACCTTTCAGTGACGAGGTCTCCCTTGAGCTTCCTTTTCTCCAGACTAAACTCTAGCTTGCTTGGATGCTTCTTACAAGATTTGTTCTCCAGACCCTTCACCAGCTCTGTTTCCCTTCTCTGGACATGCTTCAGCACCTCAATTTCCTTCTTGTAGTGAGGGGCCCAGAACAGGACACAGCACTCACGGTGTGGCCTCACCAGTGCTGACTACAGAGGGACAGTCACTGTCCTGCTCCTGCTGGCCACATTGTTGCTGGTACAGGCCAGGATGCCATTGGCCTTCTTGGCCACTTGGGTGCAGCTGCCTCATGTTCAGGCACTGTCAAACAGTACTCTGAGGTCCTTTTCTGCTGGACCTTTTCTCTCCAGCCTGTAGCACTGCATGGGCTTTTTATGACCCAAGGGCAGGACCTGGCATTTGGCTGTGCTAAGTCTCACATGGTTGGCCTTGTCTCATGAATCTAGCCTGTCCAGATCCCTCTGCAGAGCCTTCCTGCCCTCCAGCAGATCAACATTCCCACCCACCAATAGGTTTCATCTGCAAACCTGCTGAGGATATGCTCTATCCTGTATCCATGTTGTTGATAAAGACATTAAACAGGTCTGGGCCCCAAGACTGAGCAGTGGGGAGCACTACAAGGGACTGGCCATCAGATGCATGTAACTCCATTCACTACATTCTTTCATGTACAAAGCTATCACACCACAAAATTGGAAATTATCCTAATTAATCAAGGATTTAATCAAAAAATGTTAGGTTCTTTATGAGGCTGGAGAAGGGCGAATGATGCGAAAGAGACAATGCAATTTATTTTTGCAGGCTAATTTGTGAAATCTTGCAAATTTGTAATTTCTTAAGTGCTGGTGTAACATTGAATTGTTTTTGTGAACCAATATCCTCCATATTCTGTTTGGCATGTGGCTTTAAGTAACTCACCTGCCCTTTAACAATGGTCACTGTTGACTGCATCTACTTAAATATAAAATGAATCCGTTGCAATGAATACATGACTTGATGTATGTTTTATATATGGCAATCCATGTTTTATGCTGGCCAAAAGTCCACTGATGCATACTTAGAATGCAGATGATAAAATACAAACCAGTTGTAGGAACCTAAAATAATATTGTTTTTTTAAGATGGTGTTAAACCTTACATGTTGAAGAATTCAGTGAAAAATTAAACTGGAAAACTGTTGAGTACCTAGTGAGAATACAATAATTAGTTTTATGAGTGCTATAATGTTTAAGTTTCCTTCTTTTTTTTCTAATCAGTTTTATTTTCTGATTCCCGCTTGACTTTTAGCTTTTAAATGAATCCTAATTGATTCCAAGAGGGATAATAGTTTATTGAAATCACTCTGTAAGTTAAATATAGAATTATAGACTCCTAAGACTGTAGAATAGTTTGGGTTGCAAGAGACCTTAAAGATCATCTAGTCCGCTGTCTATCAGCATTATTGAACACTGAGACAAAAAACCCTCTAAATCACTAGACTTCCTGGTTTTTGGTTTTTGGTTTTTGGTTTGTTGTGGGTTTTTTTGGTAATTTTTTTGTTTGCTTGTTTGTTTCTTTTCTGTCTGTTTGTTTGTCTTGTAGCTTTTGTTTGTTTGTTGGGTTGTTTGATTTGTTTTTTGAACATACCTCCCATGAAGACAGGCCTGGAGAAGAGAAGGCTCCAGAGACATCTTGTAGTCCCTTCCAGTACCTAAAGGGGGCCTATAAGAGATCTAGAAAGGGAATTTTGGCAAGAGCAAATGGGACAAAAAGGAATAGCTTTTAATTGAAAGATAGTGGGTTTAGAAGAAATTAGGAAGATATTCTATACTGTGAGTGTGGTGAGGTGCTTGAAAAGATTGTCCAGAGAAGCTATGGATGCTCCATTCCTGGAAGTGTTCAAGGCCAGGCAGGCTATGAATAATCTGGTCTAGTGGAAAGTGGCAGAAGGCTTGGAACTAGACCATCTTTAAGGTTCCTTCCAACTCAAGCCACCTATGAATATATGGTTCTATGAAGTTTCATCCCTCTTTTTCTGGTAACAATTGTCAAGACGTATTGCTCCAATCTTTTCTTTGGAACTCTTCTAGCTATTACCATACTGAAAAAGCCCTTCCTGTTGTCAGACAAAACACTGGACACTTACAACTCTAACTGAGCTTTGGCTTTTTCTTCTTCTCCCCTCATATGTGATCCACATTTTTGTCATATTCCTGCAGAATCCAACCTTGCTTACAGAGACCATATAAATATTTTTCCTCTGAAGATCTTCCAGGACCGCCCTGTTCAGCAAAGCTGGTCATCTGGCCTGCCTGCTTCATGTCCTACATGGGGGAATTCCCTGCTCCTGAGATTCTCAAAGTAATTTCTTAAAAACTAACCAGCCACCAGGACCCCCAGGCACCTGGCAGCAAGGCTGCTCGCCAGCCACACAGGCCCCAGCCTTTGCTGGTCTTTGTCACTCCGACTTCTTTGGAGGGTTACCTTCTTTTCCTTTAATTTTCTCTTTCTACTTCTCTTTCTTTCTTGGCTGACTTACTGTTCCCCAAAGGTCATGCCCATCACATCAGCAGAGTAAACCTTTTGCTTTTGAGAATAGACAGCTGGGACTGCTGACCCCAACTAATCCAAGGGATGTTAAACACCATGTGGCATCATGCTCAACATATAAAACTGGGGGAAAAAGAAAGAAGGGTGGACATTGGGAGTTATGGCATTTGACTTCTAAAGTGACTGTTACATGTGATGGGGCCCTGCTTCCTGAAGATGGATGAACACCTGCCTGCCCATGGGAAACATTGAATGAATTCTTTATCGTGCTTTGCTTTTGTGTGCAGCTTTTGCTTTCCATTTAAAATTGTTTTTTCTCAACCCATGAGTTTTCTCAGTTTTACCCCTCTGATTCTCTCACCCATCCCAACGGGGGGGGTGTGATCAAGAGGCTATATGATGCTTCGTTACTAGCTGGAGTTAAACCACAACACTCCCATTTTATTCTTGACCCTGAAGTGTTCATGCATGAATGGAAGTGTGATAGCTGAATGTACTATTAACAGAGGCTGACATATCCTCTGTATATGACTCTGAAGCTTCCTTATCTCTGATCTGACTGGGAAGTTGAGTCCCTGGAGACAAACTGCATCTCTTGCTGTGATGTGACAGCTGCTTGTTCCCTTGTCACACTGATTTCCTTGCAGGTGGGTGAATAACCTGGCATCTAATTATGCTGTGGTAAGCCTTGCATTTTCATTAGGCATAGAAGAGCTGGAATACTTCTTTGTACTAGACCTGTACAGGGTCAGGCATAGTCGGTGGACCTGTATGGTCCAGTGCATAGGCTCTTGCTCCAGAACTACTGGAGTTTATTTTTTTTTCTATATAAGTAAATTGGAAAATAAGAATATCTAGCCACAGATCTTCCTCCTGTTTTACCTGGGCATAAATTTATCGATACCATTGGATTTTACTCTGAGAAAGTTTGTCTCAGTATGTGTTCTACTTTGCATTCCAGAGCTGGCACAGCATTTGGTTTCATACCCATGTATATAGCAGCCTTTCCAGTTCTCTCTAACACCCTTCAGCACAAAACAATAGAACTATGTTGCTGGTTTAATCTGACATTCAAAAGTTTACAGCATACTAATTTGGTTGTGCAATAGCTGAAATTTCTCTCTGATTACTGAATCCAACTAATTATCAGATTTGGAGTGAAAAGCTGACAGATTAACTATTTAAGATTATAAAGATTTTGTCGGGGGGGTAAATATGGATCCTCAAAAATTTATAGTAGACTGTGATGCTACAGAACTTGTTTGAATATGTCTCTAAGGCTTTCTAGTATTTCACCTCCCAATATTCTTCACAGAAGAGGAATTCTTAAGTTCTACTCATTCTTTCTTTAGAAAAAAGCAATGGGTAAGTAAAGCTACATATTTCATAAAGTTATTCATATTTCATATTCAATATATTCATATTTCAAGACAAAAGTCTCCATCTATTTCCCCAGCAGGTGTACATATTTCAGGTGGATTATGTAATCATTATCTAGCCTTCTTTACTTCAGTTTTGCAAAAGATCTTGGAACATATCTGAAATGCTGGACTGACAAGTTTAGAGGTGAAAATCTTAAAGCTTGGAAATAGTCTGTAACTAATTCACATGTAATTAAGGTTCTTGTTATATTGTGATATTAGCTGATGTTTTGCATAAATCTTTAGGGCTCTTAAAGTGTTCTTCAGCCTTACCTCAACAAAGCTATAAGGCACTGAAATTAATTCAACAGGAACTGATCCTGTATTTAAATACTGTACAGAATAGTGCTGTGTTCCAAATCAGTGCAGTCATTACTTTAAGGTCTCCTTATTCTCATAAAGCCAGAACTGATCCTTAATGCACATGGAACTTTACAAACTTACAATTTAGTCATGGGAGAGGCTAACCTTAGAACATGAATGACGTTCAAAGTGTCCTGGAAACGTCTTAGCTTTTCTATAATGAAACCACTGTACTGCCATTGGGATGCAGTTTAGGTTGTACTCTTCTATATATATAGTTTGAATATACTGATAGGTTGTCAACTGCTGCTGAGGAAAAGCTTTTTCAAAGAAAATGAAACCATTTTCTAGTACAGACTTCCCAGTATACAATTTCTTGGCTAATACCAGCTTGGCTTGATTTGTTTGTGTCCTGAGCCTGTTTGTGGTGTATTTGAATAAAAGTCCATCTCATCTGTGTCACTAAAGAGCTGTATATAGCCAGAGAGAAAAATTCAACTAAAGGCAGTGCCTTACAGAAACAAATAGAATTGTTTTCTCCTTCCTTCACAATCTTGTGCATGAAACGTGCAACAGTTGCTGAGATAAAGTGTGTCTAATGAGGGTCTGAGGTCCCATGCTGAGGAAATCAATGAATGAAAAGGAAGCTTACTTCAAGAAGCAGTAGGAATACTACTTAATTATATCTCATATAGAATAAATTATGTACTTAACATTTAAAACCGCTGAGTTTTAAAGTTGTGTAGGGGGGAAAAGTAAAGCTTCAACTTTTGTTTCAGGACAGTGAGTTCCATGACAGAAATGAAGAGTGTGTATGTTATGTAAGAAACTTACTTGTGCATCTTTTCAGCACTAATGTGCTTGCTGCCAGATAGTCCAGGCTGCAGTTTGTCATGTCTGACTCCTTCGTCTTTTCAAGCAATTGGAGCAATTGCCTTCTGCAGGCTGTCTGTATCAGTACCAACTCACTCACATAGGCAATTAGTTCCTGGAAAAAAAAGCAGCTTTTAAAATATACATTGACCTGCACCATGAAAGATAGGTAGACAAGAGTTACACAAACCCAAAATATTAACATGATCGGGCAAGAATACCATAGTAGCTGTGATACGCTCTTTATTCTCGGCTTTTTAATTTTTAAGTGCTATTGTGATGTAAGGAATTTTTTTAATGACCAGAGTTAATTGTTCTGATAGCTGCTGTCTGCTATCCTGTAAGCAACTACCTCCTGGTTAAATAGTAGCACATATATTTAGAAGTATGTGCTGGATAAAACCTAGGACTGGAGCCCATTAGGAAAAGCATAAATAAGTATTCATCATGTGATTCTGTGGCTTTAGAGACACTTAATACATGTTAATTGAAAGTGTCATTACCAATGATCATTTAAGAACTGTGTTTTTACAGTTTATTCACAAACACACAGGAAGGACAAGAGGATAACCATAAGAGAGACAGTGAAAGTCTCTGAAAATTAAAGAGAAGTACAGGAATAAGAAAAGTAGTGTCGAAAAGCAGTTGAATAAAAAGAGGAATAGCTTCTATAATGATGTCAGGGGACCTTGTTCCCATTGATTTTTAAGACTTTTCAGAAAGATGACTTACAGCAGAGTTTAGAACAGAGTTGCTTTAAAAAGTACAGCTCTATGGTCTACAGTTTTGCTATAAAAAACCAAAAAGTCTGCTTCATGAAATTTGGTTTATTTTTAAATACTTCATCAATTTTTTCTCCCTCATAAGAAGCTCTGACAGAGCAACCCTAAAAATACAGCAAGTAGTTGGCCTGGAAAAGCTCTGGGATTATCTGGGTAATGAACAGATTTAATTGATTGGAGAAGGCTGATCCATACTTTTGACTCTGGAAGATATTCCAAGACCTGTTGTATTTCCACACCCCCACCACTGGCTGCCTCCAGACCGCAGTTGATTACGTTCTATGTCATCTTTGGTGTGATCTGTTCTTGTGTGGCTGTGATATATTGATAATAACATCAATTTTTCTTGTTAATGTTTGTGTTAGGAATAAGACAACTTGTTATTATGAAATTGTGTGAAAGCATACCTGTCTTTAATATGCTGATGAAGATAGGCAAAAATAACTAGTGAAAAAATATTTTTTTCTCTCTTCAGATTACCTGCCAGTATAATTTCATGGGGCTTTGATACTTGAGGAATTAAATAAAGTTTAATTTGTCAAAGAGAATAATCCCTCCTGCAAGACTAATTCAGGAATTGTGTAAGCTTCTGTCTCAGTTTATTCATGTGATTTAGTTCTGTTGGTTTCATCCCTAAAAATATTTTCAAAATGTGTACTTTATTTTTTTAAATATTAATTTATAGTCTTAAATAGTCATATATGCGTCATATATGTGTCATATATATGTCATATATATGACTTAATAGTCATATATGACTATTCATCTTCTCATATTCTGTAATTATTAATACCTTTTCCACCACCTGGCACAATTTCCTTACAAATTAAATAAGAGTAACTAACATTTTAAAAGCTTGATCCCACTGATGAGCAGATCCCAAATTTGATTTCAGGGGGAGTTACAGGCTTAAGTAGCTTATAAGGGCCTGCACATCTGGGAATTGCTCAAGGTACATTGAACAATATTGGAAAACATAAGGTAATTTCTAAATTAAACTGAATTTTGTGCTCATAGAAACAAATGCTAAAATTTGGCCTCCCTTTCATGTAAGAAATTGAGACTCAGAAAGAAAAGCATTCTTAAAACCCTGAAGTAGTAAATGTGCCTGGACCTTTAGGAAAACAACAAGATGATATGAGTATCTAGTAAGTAGAGAAAAATATATATTGGTGACATAGTAAGACTATGAAATCAGTTTTTATAATACTGAATTCTTGCTTCTGAAAATCTGGTGTGGAATGCAAGAACAACAGAATTCCTCTTTCAACTTAGTTGCCTCAAGTATTGCACTAAATCCACTAAAAATATTAATTGCAGAATCACAGAAAAGGCCAAGTGGAAGGGACCCACAAGGATTATTGAGTCCAGCTCCTAGTGCTGCACAGCACAATCCCCAAGAGTCACACAATGCACAGAGTGACAGTGTTGTCTAAACCCTTGAGCTCTGTCAGGCTTGGTGCTGTGACCACTTCCATGGGGAGCTTGTTCCAGCACCCAACCACCCTCTAGTGGAAGAACCTTCTTGTAATATCCAATCTAAACCTGCCCTGACACAGCTTCAGGCCATTCCCTTTGGTCCTGTCCCTGGTCATCACAGAGAAGAGATCAGTGCCTGCCCCTCCTCTTCCCCTCATACAAGGAAGTTGTAACTGCATTGAGGTGTCCCCTCAGTTTCTTCTCTAGGCTGGACAGACCAAGTGTCCTCAGCCCTTCCTCACACGGCTTCATGTCAAGGCCCTTCAACATCTTCATTGCTCTCCTCTGGACACTAATAGCCTAATGCCTATGTTTTGGCACCCAAAATTTCCCCCAGCACTTGAGGTGAGGCTGCCCCAGTGCAAAGCAGAGCAGGACAATCCCCTCCCTTGCCCAGCTGTGATGCTGTGCCTGATGTCCTCCAACACATGGATGGCCCTCCAGGCTGCCAGGGCACTGCTGGCCCATTTTCAACTTTCCTTTAAACAGGGCTCTCAAGTCCCTTTCTGGCACATTTCCTCAAGGTACTTCTGTACCCCAGGGGTGCCTGTCCAGGTTAGGCAGCCCTGAATGGGGTGCAACATACCCCCCTGTGAGTTCTGCGGTCCTGGTTATCAAGGCTTCGGTGCAGGGACAGATGGAACAGCAGCACAGGTCTTGGGGGTTGAACAGAGATGTTTATTCAACACATGGTGGAACCCAAGACGCCTATCAGCCACATGCAAGTGGCTTTTATACACACAGAAGGCGGAAGGGATTGGGGTCAGGTTAACTACCCAATAACAGCAGAGAAGGGAATTAGGGGAAAAGACATTGGTAGATTTAGGCAAAGGATGGAATACAACACCTGGGTTGGACCAAACACTGGGAAAAGGCAGGCGTCTGCTGGGTTAAACCATACAATGAAAATACGGATAAACATGACTTAAAAAGCACACTGCAACACATAAGTTACAATCTGAAAACCCACAGCTACTTAGTGGTAGGAGTCTCCTTCTTCCTGAAAAAATTTTGAAGCATCTCTTTTCCAATAAACAATACAGCATATTGGTTTTTGTGTGTCCTGTGCAAACCAGGAAAAGAAAGTATATTTGGGTTAATATTTAGGATTTTATCTAGGAAGATTACATTATCTGTTGCTCCAAAACTGATTTTTCTTAGACATTGTTTACCTGAAAATGTGTAAAATACCAAAACTTTCTCCACTTTCTACTAATTTTCATAATACTTGTCTTAGCTGAGCTTTAGATTTTCAAGACCTGTCAGCTTAAATATCAATTCTTTCATTCTGTTTTCCTACATAAATAAATTCTTTGAATACTTTTCTGTCTTGGTATTTCAGACTGATATTCTGTGCTCAGTATCTTTTTCAAATATTATTTATTGGGCTTGCTTCTGAATGACAATGCAGTGGCCCATTTTTTTTAAGCTTTTTGTTGTTCAACAGAGTCATGCTGGATTCCTTAAACTGAGAAGTAGCAGGTAAAAACAATTAGCCTTTATATTCTGTATATTTTTTGGAAGATGTTCTTTAGTTTGTTGGCTTCCTATACAAGAGCCTGTGAGGTTTTATGTCACGGCCAAATTCCTTTATAGTGCAAAAATTAGTTACATACTAATGAATTCATAAATCTCTATCTACAAGAGAGATGTTGTTTGCATTTTTCTTTAGAAAACACTTTCATTCAGTCTGAACTGAAATTGTTTAATTCTGCTTTTTGTGAGATGAAAAAGGTTGTAATATATTCAACATGTATTCAGAGAAATTAAAATATAGCCTAAATATATGTTTTAATTTCTATACTAGAATTAGGCTTCCGTGTTTTCTTAAAATTATGTGTTTTTTTGCTTGAATCCTTTTAAAATCTAAAAAAATTAAAAGCTGAAAGTACATTCTTTGATCTTTATATTTCCATTTAAAAATTTTGCAGCCTTGGTTAAAATCAGGGCTTTGTCGTTGATTCAGTAAATGTAGATCTCAAGTATGTTTATTAGTCTGACATCTGGAATAGTAATGTGCACCAGAGCACATTTCTTTAGAGAGACAAAAACCCAATACAAGCATTAGAGAAGTTTTTAAAAGTCTGTACTTAGGACTGTGACAGACTGAGATGTTTATAATTAAAAATAATAAAAATAAAAGGTGGGGTCAGATAATAGTTTTGTGTAGTTAATAAGTTGTTGTCCTACAAGGAAATTATGTTATTAGCTTGGGACTTTAATGTTTCAGTCTAACATGCAAATAAAAATAAATCTTTCTAGACTTTTAAAGTAGGAAAGCCTGGACTGTCAAAAAATTCTTCTAATATTTGATTTATGATCTAATGTTTGATCATTAACCTGAGTGCTTTTTATAACTGCAGTATTTATCAGCTTTGAGATATGTTTCACATGAGTCAGACAATATCTGCACCTGGATCAGGATAGTCCTTTTATTTTTTGGTTTCTTGACCATGACACACATGTTCTTATGACCTTGTCCCTGTTCAGTAAAAAGCTAACCATGGCTGTAAGAACACTGCTGTTTCTTTTTGGCTGAGAAATGAGAAATGAAAGACCCTCTAAGAGCACATCTGAATTAGAACTGAATCCAAATAAGTGGTGTTTAGAAAAAATAGTGCTGGCTATAGTGTTGTTGCAAGTAGTAAAGCACATCAGTAAGTACTAGAGAGAATGCCTCTTTTTCCTACATCTCCCAGTTTTCTGGACAGCTTAATATCTCAAATTTTATGGTCCTGTTGAAGTAAAATATTTATGCATGACAAACAATGCCAACCAGAAAATTCAGATTTTTCTCCCTTTTTGAAGAAAAGAAACCAGAAAAGACTCTCCATACTGCAGTTGGTTTAAGTTCTTTAGGTTTGAAATATTCTTCTGAGAAGCAGATCCTGTCTGGAAATAGATATTGTATACAATTGTATTGTATATTGTATTGTATTGTATATATTGTAGGATACAAATTCTTGAATATCAATTAGACTAGACGTTTTGAGACTAGCTAGCATAACAATATATTCTCACATTCAGAAGCTTTGGAGTAATGTTATTAACCAGGACATTTTAATGCTGGGCTTCAGTCCAGTTTGAATACTAACACCAGAGTTATAAGCCTCTTCACTGAAAATATGGGCGTATTCTAGAAATACTGATTCAGCTCAACAACTGCAATGCAGCTGTTACTATTCTGATGAAAGAAAAAGAGAAAGGAGATTTCAATCTGTTGTCTTGGAGCCCTGAGTACGCACATGATGACAGTCAAGCAAAATACCAAATATCTTTTCTAGTAAGGGCACAATTTTCAATCCAACAGTTACTCCCATAAATGATTCTGCACTATGCCACTGTAACTACTAGGAGAATATAAACTTTTTCTGATAGAGTAACATTGCAGTACAAGATCAGAATCTAGGAGATTTGTCAACAAAAAAAAGAATGACAATATGATAGAAAATACAGTTATCAAATGAAAATTACTTGCAAGTAATTTTGCAATGGTTATTTCCATACCATTTTCTGTTTCTTTTTTCGTCTCCTAAGTGAATAGGCGGGTATTTAGGTAATTTTAATATTTTGAGTAAGTATAGCAGGAAAGTAGGTGTTTGAAACTAAAAGCAGAAGTAAGACATTTAGCACAACAGTTACCAGACTTTGAGTTCACACTTTTTTGCCCCTAAGAGGCACTGGCCTCTGTGAACAATTTAAACTCAGTATATGAAAACAAGCTACATTGAACTGGGGATATGTCCTTGCTCATTGTATCAAAATTTTACATCTATAAAAGCACAGTTAAAACATACAGCTACTGGGAGTATTCATGTCCGGGCATTACTGAGACAGAAATGATGTTGTGTACTTAGGAGTGTGCTGGGTATTTCTATCCATTAATTTGTCCAGTAATTTTTAACCAATTTATACTTCGGTCTTCAAAACATTTTGCAGTGAGGGAATCCATTACATGCCAGATGCAGGGACATCTCTTTTTGCTGAAAAACCAGCAGGATTTGAGTTTAAAAGTTACCTGTTTAGTAGAGACTATCAATGCCCTTGAAAGGAGGTATGTAGTGCATCTATCTAGATGCTTTGTTCATATAGGGGCTCAGAGATAACTAAAATATTTAAGTTATATATTCTTTAGATAATCCACAGCATTTTAACTCAGGTTAGAAAGAACAGCTGGCAAAGGTGTAATTTCTTTTATAAAAACTTTAATTTGAGCTTGAATTTAAAAGCTTTGGTTTAAACTGTGTCTTTAGCATTGGTGTCTCTTCCATTTTCCTTTCAAAATTCTTCTCTTTCTTTTCCCTCAGTATTTTTTTTAATTTAGAATTGAGGCAGATTTTTTTTCTTGGGTTTTTTTTTTTAATGGACCTTTTAATTCAAGGAAATAGTATATTTAAGTAGCTTTTCTCGCATTCTTCTTGTCTGCTTTGACATGTAGCAGAATGATTGCAGTTTTCTTACCTGATTCCTTTTTAAAAATTTTTATGTTTTCCACCTCTAGCTGTTTTTCCCATTGGTAACAGAAAAAAGAATGTGTAAGTTTTCTCAGCTCTAACTTCTCAAAATGTCTGCAGTCAAAGACAATTAGAACTATACATATTATTCTTTGTTGATGTTTTAACTCAATTTTGCCCAACAGTCTGCTACATTACTTCAATAGACATAGCACTATTTTGAAGGGCACTTCAAAATATAAAAATAAAAAATATTTAAAAAAAAATTACTAGTTCTTATAATACATAACCATTTTACCTGGAAGTAAAATGGTTTGGTTCTTCCTTAATAACTCTTCTATAATAACTTTTCTAGGTGTAAGAGTTTTAGAGCTGGGATAAAAGGAACAGCTTTACTTTTCAGACAGATTTCTAGGGAAATAGAGGTGTTTCCCTACAGGTTTGATTCTACTGATCCAGTGTTTCTTTCTTGGGACCAAGCTGCTAGCTAACAAATAATTTGTTCACTTCTATGATTCATCCATATTTCTTCTCTTCTTCCAAGCATTACCTCAATCATGTTGGATGTAACGACACTTTAAAAGTATCTTCTTGGCCACTGCATGGTGCATCTAAGAAAACTTTTTCTAGCAGGATGATAAGGCTGAATGTCCTTGTTTCAGGCAGATTTGGGAGAAAACCTCCTACAGAGCACTCCCTCCCCTCCCCCAACAGGTTCAGGAAAAGACTTCCTCAGAGAGAAGTGGAAAAAACCTGTTTATTAAACAGGCAAAGCTCTCCCAGCACAATACCCAATTGAGCTTTGTGCCGCACTGGAGAGATGACAAACACAGAGAGAGAAGTCCTCCCCCTCTAAGGTAGTCAGTGTGCTCTGTGGCTCCGTTCCTCTGGCACTGGGAGAAAAAGGAGTGGCTGCACAGGGCTGGTCTTGGTGGGGTGGGTTCCAGGTGGAGGGCCCCCCCCCCACCGGCGCTTGCCCCGGGTCCTCAGTCCAGAGAGACTGGAACAGTTCTGAGGAGAGGGCAAAAAGGGAAAAAAAATGAAAAAAAAGCGAAAGAAATACTTCAGCTATCTACATGACCTACCGCTAACTACGCTACCACTAACTGCCAGAGGAAAAAAAAAAAAGCAGAGCTTCTCTCCGTCTGGCCGTGTTCCAACTCCCCCACTTCCAAGGTCACTCTGAGGAGCAGAGTTTTCCTGGGGAAAAACAAACGGCGCTTCCCCACCCCTTCGCATCCAACAGACGATTGGGGATACACACATCATCCTAGGACACTGAATTACAGGAATCCTGTGAATGCTAGAAAAGTCTCCATTACTACTGAACAGGGCCTGTCACAGCCGTGATAGTGCTGATAAATTATTATCAGTGTGAGAAAATTACTGCTCTTAGTAGAATCCAGGAAATATGAAGAAGTTATCAACAATTCTTCCTATATACCAATGTCAAGATGGCATTCCTGGGTTAAGGTAATTGACTATCTTGTATTTTAATATATTAAGATACTGAAACTCATGGAAGCTTCTACCTGAAATTCCAGTATAACATTTAAACTGCAAAGTATTAACGTAGTGCATGGGTGCCTATGTCTCGATATGCATGTGTGTAGAATTCTGTCTGTGCTGTTACAGGTAGATTTTTATTGTGCACTGTGAGATTCAGAATAATGCAGACACATTAGTCAGTCTGCATTAGGATAGTCAGATGTAAAATTTAAAGAAAAAAAGAAGAAATAAACCTTTTTTTTTTTGAAGAGCTGCAAATTTCAGCGAGAAATTGTATTTCACTCTCTTTATTTTATTATGTTTGCATAGTATTTTTCTTGTATCATCTTTTATGGAGTCTCCCAAGAAAGCTGGAACTTCGTGGCTATGACACTGGTGTATAGAGCTCATCCCTTTTGGTGTTATGACTCTTAACATTCTCATGTGTTCTATTTAGATCAGTGTGTTTGGGTACTGATACTTTCAGTTACTCAGAGGTAACTGACTTTTAATGGTTTTAATTCCAACTGTGCTGTGCTGTGGTAAGTTAAAGGGAATCCAAACTGAGACAAAAATATTAGTGCTAGATTAATATAAAAATTTATACACTAACGGTCTCACACAAAAAATGTCAAGGGTCAGGTAGTAAGTTTGGGTCTGATTCTTACAGTCTTCCACCACATAAAGAGTGCTGACACACAGTCAGCACATAATACATAGGATATTATGGAGAGGTCCATAGAAATGTTGTCATCTAAAGATGTTGAAGAAATGCATAGCATCAATATTGTGGTTCTCTTATAGTATCAGTAAAGGCCCTCATAAGGAGAGTTATTTTACAGAAAATTAGATTACTATCCTAAGGCAGTGCTGAAAATTAGTACTATTGGGATTTCTGATAAAATTTTGGCCTTGTCAGATCTATTATCATATTCTTTCTTGTTGTCATAAGGTTACAGTTACATTGCACATTGTAGGGTGACCGTCTATGTTGCTGTTGACATGTCACTGCAGTAATTCACTCAGTTCCTCAGTGCTAGACCTTTAGGATTTATTAATATGTTTACAGATAGACAATATATATTGTCAAATGTAAACTTGTAATTTTTGAAAATTTTTGAGAAAATCAGACACTGCTGCAAGTACATTGAATTTTTTTGAAAGTAGAGTTTTCATAATAAATGTTTTCTTTAATGTACCTCAGACATACATAGTTAAGCATGCTGCTTTCAAAATAGAAAACAATACATTTGTAGAGATTGCTGTTACCACTTAACTGCTCTGTACTCTAAACATGTTTATAAATGTATTTATTACTCCCTGTAAGACATTGATAGGTAGGTCCTTGTAAAAGATGGAAACATCTTGGGCTTTGGGTCCTATTATGTCACCTTTTAATATGGCAACATGCTGAGAAATACAAGGCAATAAAGCTTGTTATTTACAAGGCTATGTCAAGCTTTTCCTCTGATAAACACTTCTATGAAGTTTGTGGATGTCAATTATTCAGTCTATTCTTTAAGCAGTGTCCTCTTTCTGACAGATGAATCAGTTTTTTCTGGCCATCTGTAGTGCATTCATTCAATTAGCAGCATCACTTAAAGAGAAATGCTTTCCACTTTAGTGGAAATCAGCAAGTCAGACCCATAGCAAACATTATATGGAAGGTACAACCAAGAAAATATTTCTCCACAATTAAGATATCTTTAACATATTAACCTGATATAGAAGTATTAATTACTTTTAAAGATGTAGATATGCAAAATCAGTGGATCAAGTCTGATTCCTAACTCTCTCTTGCTTCAAGGTTGGGCAGAATTGTGCCTTTTAACTGGGAAAAACTAGAAAGGAAGCAACTAGATTTTTTTAAACAAATCCAATTGATGATATAAAATCAGATTTCAATAACTCATGTGCTTTTTATTTAGCAAGGAAAAATCCCTATTCTGAATTTCAATTATGAGCTTTTCCTCAACATCCTAAAATTGACTTAACTGGGACTTTTACCTATCTTTTTGTGTTTCGCATCCATTGCATAAAAATATTTAAATTTAAACTGAAAAGATATGGTGTGTGCCATTTTTGATCTAGCTCCACAGTGATTCTGTGGTCATGTTGAAACTCAATTGCAGCTGTTTTAGCCTCACAGTGCATCCTACATATAATTCTTTTTCTCAGGAAAATGTTCAGACGCTGGTTTGGAGATGATCTATACCTTAATCAACAAAAAGAGAGAGAAAAATATGTGCAACTTGCCACGGGTCTGAGAAAACAAAGGGACACACCCAGAATAGATTTCTTCAGACTAAGGGGGAGTTGCAAAATTTGCAACTGTGGCATTTTGCCACATCTTTATGTTCTGCATAATAACATGGTGAAAACCTATTTTGCAATGAGTCCTATGGTGTGTAACTCCTACTGGTGTACTTAAGTGAGTGTTACAGCGATTTGGTGGCAAAGAAGGCACACAGACAGTTCTTGGTCATCAGAAGGCTTTTTCTTTTTGAATCTTTTTGCTTTTATAATATGAAGTGCTGAAAGGACAGTGATTGGTCAGAGAAGGACTGCATCTCTTCTTTAGCAAACAACAGGTAACAGAGATTTTTGGGAAATTTGTGAGAGAAGAGCAAAGCTCTCTTTAGTATTTACAAAATAACAAAGACATTGTTATGAGATTGGGAATTTGTTCCCATGGGAAACAGCTAGCAGTAACTAGCAGTAAAAATCCAAAGCCCAAGAAAATACAGAACCACAAGTGAGGGTTAACTGACCTTAGGACTTGAAAAGAAGATCCAACATGCATTTGAACTCAATCATTAAAACGTCATATAGAAACTTCTTAAATTTTTTTTTTTTTAAGAAGTCTTTAAGATTTTCTCCATTGGGTTCTCCATGAGTTGTTGAGTTCACTGGGTATTCTATTGTGGTTATTTTCTTATCAGAAAAGACAATCAGTGTTTTGGGAATGTGAATGTGAGCCTTCTGATACAAGAGACTGTCTTCAGTCACTTCTACTCTGTGGTTCTCACTTTTAAAAGATCATTTAGCTTTTAAAAATTTAGCTTTTAAAAATAGTATTCCTCATGTTTCTTGTGCTGATGACTTCCAAAAACGAAAGATTAGTTTGTGTGCAAGTATGAGTTCTTCATTTTGAGTTCCTCATTGCAAGTTCTTCATTGCAAGACATGACTTTGTGCTGGAGATGCTTAAAATTTTTGCTTTGTGTGTTATTTTAGCATATCAATTTTGGTAGAGGAAGGCTGAGACCTTTTCAAAAGTGAATATTGAAGTCAGCTATCCTGATTGTATTTTTTAGTTGACTTAATCTTGCAAGAATGAAATGTATTTACTGTGAATTGTGAAGTGGTGAGAAATCTGTACTGTTAAGATGAGATATAACTGATGTTTATTTTAAATTGCTTCTCTTTTTCCATTAAGAATTCATGGTGATATCACATGTTGCTGTAGTTCCATATTTATTGTCTTCAAAATGCAAAGCATAGTAGAGATATAGTTTACTTGAAGCTTTCCATTTGGTTTCTAATTGGATTTCAAAAAATCATAGAAGATTTAGCTGTGGAAATGTAACCCAAGATACCTTGGAAATCAGTCAGTCTGCGTCAAACTGTTATACAGCTACATTTTTGTTCTTCTGCACCTGTAGTTAAAACTCAGTTGTTGCAGAGGACTCAGAGATGATTTTTTTTCCCCAAATTTCCATTGAAAATGCCTCTGGTCAGTTCCTTATCTAACTGGAAGCTGAAGTCTTGCAACAATTTGCCCTCTAATACATTTTTGACTCTAGAGTATTCAGTGTATGTGAATACATACCAAAGGATTTCACTCACTCCCAACAATCAGAAAATTAGTATTGTTTCTTGTTCATTTATGTGTATTTCCTCTAATTGTGGGACATGAAAATTCTTTGTGCACCTTTTCTTTTTTTAGCTACATTATGATGAGCATTGGACATAGTGTAGATTGTTTAACTCAGCTTGCCCAAGCAATATATGAGAAGGAGAATATATCACTAGTTATTCCAAACCTGTGAACATTAACATGAATTTTGTGTAAAATATTAAGTGTTTAGATAATAATGGGGGGAAATACTGATCTCTAATATAACCATGATAAATTTAACATATCTTTTGAATAAATATGATCAGGTTAATAAGAGAGAGAGTAATGCCCCTGGAGACACTTAAATTCTTTTTAAAAGAAAAGGGAGATCATATGTACATTCAGTTTCTTTACTCAACAAAAATGGAGAGGGCAAGAGACTGAATGAGCTTGGTGACCGGATACTGAAGTCTTCTAAGCCCCAACAGGAAACATTGTGATGCTGTGAACAAACTTACTAGTCCATTCCTTCAGGACATAAAATTACTACATTTACCACTTGAAGGAAGGAATCCAGAATATTTGCATCTTGTCTCTTTTTCTTCTGCTCCCTTGCCTTCTCCTGCACTTTCCATATGTATGATGAAATATTTGCAATATAATTCAACTCATCATGATTTGTTTCCTGGAATACATAGCACCTGGTCAAAGAGAAATTAAAATAGTAGTTTCTCAGCATTTGATAATTTGTGACCAGGGAATGACCTGGGCATGGAGGGCCAGAAGGTTCACCTGCAGACAAGGTTGAACTGACTGGACACAAGAATGACAGGTTAGAAGGACTCTTTACAGAAGTAAAGTTTCTCTCGGGAATGAGGCATGTTGCAGTGTTGTCTTGTAACAATTGGTCATGGACATGAGTGCTCAGAGGCCACCTTTGGGCAGCAGAGCTTGACTGGGGAATGGATCCAATGCCAGATATACATAAGGAATTTGCTTCTGTCACACCTCTACAGATTCTTTGTTAAACTGGAACTCTACTCAGTCAATGTGCACTAAGGCTTTTCTGTTTAAGCACAAATGTGTGCTGATTTCCTAGCAATGGAATTCAAGTTCTGTCTTTCTCCCTTTTATATTTCCCCAAATATGGGGCTTTTTACCTGCAGAAAGTACACAGTGGAATTCAAGATAGCTACAAGCATACATGAGAAGTCATAATAAAACACAGAGATATTAAGAGACAGTCTAAATATTTATTTTCTATGTTTAGCTCATAAGGATTTGCAATACTGGATAGGTATTTTTGTTTGCTTTTTCTAATTTTTGATGGCAGACCAAGATTATTAGATCTTGTAGATAACTGAAAAAGATTTAAAGGATGGATTTTTTCTGTGTAGCTGTCATTTTGGAAACCATAGTTTCTTGTTAGTTGTCACAGGTTCTGAATTTTTCTGAGGCAGTATGAGAGGAAAGATCAACAGGCTGGTTTAATATACTTTGAGCTAACAATTTTCTAGGACCAAAAAATAGACAAGAAATTTGTATAGGTGTCACAATCCAAAAAGGAATCATGATAGGTTCTTGTGATCTTTAGAGTGCAAAAGGTACTCGAGGGGACAAACATTTAATTACACACACAAATGCACCTTTATTGATGCCAACAACACTTGTGATAGAGGGAATGAGAAAGAAAACATAAGATACAGAGTGAGGAAAGGGGGGGCAGGGGGTATATAGCTACCACGGCTGAGCGGTGTCCTCATGGTGTCGTGCCAATGGATCTGTCGTCTTTGCCGTGGGGTGATCTCGAAGTGTGAGTAACAGAGGGGTAGCTTTTATAGTAATTTCAGAAGCAGTGGGGCACTCGGCCAATGCAGGCAGGAGCAGGGGGCACCTGAGAGTCATTGTGGTGAGGTCTGTTGCTCTGGGAACCAGGTACGATCATTCAGCAGGCGAGCTTGGGACAAGCAGGTCTGGTCCCTAGCTGCTGGTAAGCACAGGCTGTCCAAACTGTTCATTGTCTTCATACAAGTTCCCATGGGAGCAGCCAGCTCCATTCCAGTGGACATACCTGCAGTTCAATGCTTGCCAAACACACACACGCCGTGGCTTAGGTGCCTGAGCCCCTTGCCTTCTTCCTTGACGAAGGGTCATGAGGCAAAACCAGGGACCACCAAGTCTCGACTCTTACAAAAGGTTTAGGAACAGTGTTTCATGGCTTCTTGAACTAACAAATGAAGCTGGGTGAAAAACTAATGAAGACATTTTCATGTGGTGATGGGTCCAAGCATGCCTTATTTTCCAGTTCTTGATTATACAAATTGACTTCATGCAGGAACATGATAAGTAAATTTTGTGACATCTTATGGTTCGTTGTTTTCTATTGCTCACTATTGTCTTCTCCTAATGGTTTTCCAACTTTGCATTCTGCATGAGGTGACATGGAAAGATAATCAGTATTTTGGAAGCAATTATAAAGTTTATGTTGAAGTTTTTGTGCCTTTTAAAAGGAACTGTTCTGTAGAGAAAGGTATTAACATTCCGACAGTGCAGAGTTTGGAAACTGGTTACTTATAGTGTTGGTTCACCTTGCAGAAGCTGAATATTTGGAAACAGCAGAGAAATATATTGCCAAGAATTTGTAAGAGCAGAAATAGCTCATTCTGCCCACAGAGAATTCAAATTATTAATGACTCAATACTAAAAACAAAACCTTATATTTAATGACAGAAAAAGCATTACAAAAAATCAGAATTCTCTTGGGAAAATAAACATTTAGGTGATAAGAAGGTGTGTTCATGGTTTGCAACAGTCTAATTGATGGTGACTGTTGGGAATCCACTGCATTTTTGCTGGATCTGTCAGTTTAACATTTTATTGTGGGTTGGTGTGTTTGGGGTTTTTTTTGCATTTGTGGGGTTTTTTTGTTTGGTTTGGTTTGGGTTTGGGTTTTCTCCTTGGCTATTTTTGTTCTTGTGGAGCACTAATATGATTATCTCCATTTTACTTTTGGGGAAACTGACCTTCTGAGAAATTGCCTTGTGATTTGGTTGTTTGTATACTGAAGACTTCTAAACAGCTGTAGAGCATCTGATTTCTCATGCAGTAGAAAAGGTATAACCATGGTGAATCCTGCTAAAGGAGGCATAGAGCCACAACCCTTTTTGTTTCTCTCTAAAGTACCTTTTGTTGAGTAATAATAGCTTGACAATGGCCTCTTCAAGGTAAAAAAAGATTCCCAAGTTTTGGGAATCTCACCTTCACTGGCTGCTGCTCCATCAGCATGATCCTCATTTTGGGAAGGGTTCTATACTGTCATTATGTTTTATTTCTGAAGATTTTAGTTTGGATCTAAATTAATGATTACCAGAAAATCTTAAAAGACATCATGTGATAGGAAAGGAAAAAAACCTCCACACTCCAACAAATTATGAATAGCTAAAAGGCATAAGAAGAGAAGGAGAAGTAATGAAAACAATTGTTACATATGGTATTTCTGTTCTGGAGAATAAGCAATAAAATGCTGAGAGTTTTTCACTTCTTTATTATTTATTCAAACACGAAGTTAAGTCACTGCTTCTGTGTAATTTCTATTGGGCAAAATGCCAGCCTCAGAAAGGCAAGCCCTTAAACTGCATTGGCTCCTTCCTTAATCAGCACATTTATATGCAACATACATATAGAACATCTACAACAAATATGCAGCACATCAGGGTTCCAAAACTTGCAAGTAGGTGTACAGTTTAGTAATGTCTTGTCCATGTCTTTCATCATGCTTTTTTCTTTTTGATCAGTGAAAGGAAAACTTGACTCAATGCTATTGTGAACAGTGGCCTTCCATTTGTAAAATACAGCAGGTTAGAAGTAGATATTATGTGCTAAGCAAAATGGACATAGCAGTCTCCATACTGACTGATTAGGCAGTTGCTAAGATAAAATTCAGACTGTTACTCATGTATCAGTGCAAAATATATGGAAATTGACTAGGAAGATGATCTGGCTCAGACACCATTCTTGAAGGTAAAAACAAAAGTATTTTAGTGAAGACACAAACAAACAATTTCCAAGTATATAAAAAGAAAAGAAATAATGAGGAAATACAGCAGATTTTTATCAACATCTCTTTCATTAAACATGGAATTGCATTCAATGAAGCCATCAATTTTTTTTTTAAATACTACTCTAAAGACATCTGCATGTCTCATACACATTTTGTTCCCTTAATATATTTTCATTTTTTTTATTACACCCTAATATCTGTGCCTAATGCTTATTTCAATGGGACTAAAGCTTCTCTTGTTTTTACTCTGTATTTCTGATCCGTTCTTCAATTTCTTCCTACTGTGATTTTTGTTCAGCAGTTACTGCTATGTACTGTACTATGTACAAAACTCCATGGGAAAAAACTCCCTGGCAATAATTAAGTCTGAGTATGCTCCTATTAGCAGATCCAACTTAGTAATGATCTGGAGGGTCTGGGTTTTTTCTAAACAGCTGCAAGCACAAACAACTTGTGCAGAACTTCTGATATTCTGATTTTAATTTAAAAATGTTTTACATGTGTCATTGGACATCAGAAAACTTGTATCAACACTTAACAGCAGAATTTTTTGTTTTGAGGCCCATGTGAAAGACATCCCTAAAGGATGAGGTATTAAAAAAAAAGGAAGAAAGCAAGACAGCAAAGGCAAGCACAGTAGGTCTGGGATTTGAAGGCAAAATCTTACTGAAGAACCCCTATTTCAGGTTTAATTTAGACCTACATCAAAATAGATAAAGGCGAATGTGTGTGGGAAGGCAGATAGAGATAGTGCTAAAGGCAATCTTGACTCCGATATATTGCAGCTGTGTTAATTACCAAAGACTGGCAACAGCCTTGTCCTCCCAGCTATGGGTGTGATAAAAAGTGAGTTAGCTGGTAGGAGTCAGTTGGAGTCTGCTGGCTGTGCTGTGAGTCCAAAGGGATAGGAGATCGTGCGAGGGACAGAAGGGGTAAGATGTGCAAGAGACAGACAGGGTTAGGTGGCCATGCTAGGGACAGGAAAGAGCAAGCTGGAAATACAGAAGTGTCTTGGGTTGCAATGCAAGATATATTCTATTTGAAGAGCTACTTTTCTCTATCTCATAACTCTGGGGGGAGGGGGGGTAGGGGGCAGCAGGGAGGGGGTGGATATCTTTCTGTTAATGGACCAGCTGTTAAAATCAGGTGGGACAGTGTTTCTTTATCTCTTCCATGACCCATCCTCCCCCCCCCCCCCCCGGGAGATATCTTCTGTTAATGGGCCATTAAGGCTCACTGCATGACTGATACAATTACATCATCCCATTGTGAGATGCTCCACCCAGTGGGAGGAGCCAAGCATTCCTACCTGGATAAAACCTGAGTCAGAACAGCAGGACAGCCTGTTTCCACTGGATTCCCAGAGGAAGCCCATCTCACCACCACTGGACCCTTCCATAGAATCATCTCTACTGCAACAGAATCACATCTATCACTCCAGGTGGACTTAATTGGACTGATACCAACACCGTGACCAACAGGGTGTCAGGGTTCTGGCACGTGTTCTGGTTCTGACAAGTGTTCTGACTCTGACAGTGTTTTTCTTGTTTCTTAGTTTGCTTTTTTTTTTTGTACTATTACATTTTTAATATTCTTAGTAAAGAACTGTTAGTCCTGTTCCCATATCTTTGCCTGAAAGACCTTAATTTCAAAATTATAACAATTCAGATGGAGGGGGTTTACATTCTTCATTCCAAGGGAAGCTCTGGCTTTTCCCTGGCAGATACCTGTCTTTCCAAACTAAGACAAGAAGGAAGAGAGAAAAAGGAGAGTAAGAGCCAGAGCTGTGTGGAGGTGTCCATGGGAGGGTACAGAGAAAAGGTATGAAAGACTTCAAGATAACAAAGCGCTGAAGCCTTCTGAAGTTTTTACCAAAGCATTCTGAGTGTCACGGCCATATCTATACTGACAAATGTGAACATTAAATAATACTTAATCTTCATCCAAATAATTATCTCTTTCACTGAAGTATTTGCTAAGTGGTGGTTTTGCGATGGATTATGACACCCCATGTGGATAAAATAGATTTTACTTTTTCAGTCTGTTCTTTCTGTACATTAATAAAGAAGCCATAGAAAATTTACTTTCTAGAGTAATGTGATGTTCTCATAAATCCTTTAAGATTGATAAAATCTGAGATAAAAAACACAGGAATTCATTTTTGTCCTTCTAAACTGTTGCATTGATCCAAGCAGACTATTTCAACCTTTCTTCCCATATCTCATTTTATTTACCTATTTTTCCCCCCCAGGTGTCATGTATGCAACATGCCAGATGTATTTCACACCTAAATGAGTGGACTAATGGAATGATGCTTACAAGACATCATTATGTTTTATATACAGGGACTATGTACTATTATTCACAAGATATATATATATATATATATATATATATCTTATATATATATATAATATATAATATATATACATATATATATGATGCTTACAAGACATCAGATGTATTATATACAGGGACTATATACTATTATTCACAAGACTATGAGCTATGCTCTGATTTTTTTTTTTGTAATGAAAATTGGTTATTTATTTCCATGCTGTTACAATGGAAAGAAAGAAATTGGTTCTAAATGACAATGTACTCTAGTGTGAAGCAATTAACTGAATTATACGTTCCTTTCATTCAGGATAATTTTCTATTAATTTTACTAACTCATAGACACAGTACAATATAAACAGGGGCTCAGCCAGGAGTAGCAGAAAATAAACACCCTCATAATAATAAACAGAAATCTGGATGGAGTAGGTGGCTCAAGAGACTAAAATTGTATGGTGAATGTGTGACTGTAAAAGGGACAGAGACTGAAATGTGAATTTATTTATGTACTGGGTGGATGTTTTCTCTGTGAAAATTCCTGAGCTTTACAGTCCCATGCTCTCAAAATTTAAATTTTACTCTAGTTATTGGAAAGTTTCCCTGTTGCCTTTGGTTGGGTAGGTACTAAATTATCTTTTTATAGTTATTTTTTCTTTTCACCTCTGATCTCTCTCCCTCCAGTAAATAGTTTATGTTCTAGGATAGCTGACTACTTCCTACTGCAATGTTTTATCCACCTGCCTAAAGTTAAGTTCTGGCCTTGAACAGGATTACTATACCCATAACATGAATCTGCACTTAGGTAAGATGTAACAGCCATTGCCGCAGCCTGGTGGGCCTAGTGGGCCTGGTGGGCCTAGCCGGCCTTCAGGCACTGCAGCAGTCCCTGGCCAGAAGCGCCTTTATCCAAGCACCCTATGCACCAGGCACACAGGTACACCACAGTGATTCAGCTCAGTTGTGAGGGCTGGAGCAGCCAAGCAGCGGAGCTCTTCTCAGGTGATGCAAGATAGCAGGAGGCGATCTTCCAGTATCAGGAGCTTCTTCATTAGAACAGGAATTGGTGACTGAAAGACCCTGAGGTCGCAGAAACACAGGGTTTTATAGGGTTTGGAGTGGGCAGGGCCAGCAACTTGGACCAATGGGGGAAAGGATTGGAGAAACAACCAATCAGGGAAGGGATCCAAAACCGTCCAATCAGGGGAAGGTGAACCCAGGAACTAGGGAAATGACAAATCACAAACAAAGGATTAGCATAACTGCAAAGGCTCATGGGATTGTGACGTTTCTTGATCGCCACGTGCAAAGGGAAGTCTCTCTAAGAGAGACTCCCTGAGGGGGAGCTTGAAGCTTAGAAACAGCTGACATGCTGTCAGCCCTCCAAGGGAGGGTGAGCTCCTCTGTGGCTGGCTGAGGGGCCACCACAAGCCATCACCAAATTTAGTGAGATGGGGCTTTTTTTTTTTTTTTTAATCTGTAACTGAAAACAAACAGGAAGATTTTTGAGTCCTCAGAGTCAAAACAAAACAACTCTCTTGTTCCCTTCATATCCCACTGAAAGCATCCTGTACTTGACTTGTAATTTGTGTAACTTGTAACATTACACAACTTGTAATGTTGTGAATTACATCTGTAGATTTAGATCAATATTCTTCATAATTTTAAAGGCCTTGAATGTTACCAACATAACATTAAGGAGCAGACATTTTTTTATTCAGCTGAATGCACAGGGAGATAGTTCCTCCCAATAACATGCATCCTGAGTAAAGTTTCTCTTTATATACTGAATTTTGCATAAATATCCATTGATTTTCCCAGACTAAATATACATATGGTAATTGTTTCCCCAAAACCATTAACATATTTCCCTTCCCCTTTAGACATGTGTTTTTCTGTCCTGGGAGTCTCTCTGGGAGTCCCTGATGGTTGTGGACCCCAGTGTTCCAGGTCACCTGGCTGACTTTAGGCTGGTGAGCTTTCAGTTCTCCTTCTTATACAATGGGCATTTTGAACTTTCCATAGGCCAGCAGTTTTAGAGAATAAGCATTGTGTTAGCTCACTAGGTGTAGGTAATTTATTATCTGGTAACATGAAAATGTATATTTGATTTGCCTTTTATTTCTAGAACTACTGAAAGTGATTAACTACTCTGCAACAAGACAGAAAAGTAAAATTCCCAAGACAAATGCCATAGTAGCTAGTGGGAAGTGTCCCTCATGCTTATCTTTTATGGCTTTATTTATTTGTCTTTATATCACAGAGTCAACTAGGTTGGAAAAGACCTTTAAGGTCATTGAGTTCAACCTGTGACCTAACATCACCTTGTCAATCAGACCATGGCACTGAGGGCCATGTCCAGTCTTTTCTTAACCCTGGGAACAGGGACTCCAGCCCCTCCCTGTGCAGTCCATCCCAGTGTTCAATCACTCTTTCTGTGAAGAATTTCTTCCTAATGTCCAACCTAAAACTCCCATGGTGCAGCTTAAGACTGTGGCCTCTACCCCTGTCGTTGGTTGCCTGAGAGAAGAGATGGACCCTCACCCGGCTACATGCTCCTTTCAGGAGGTTGTAGAGAGTGAAAAAGTCTCCCCTAAGCCTCCTTTTCCCAGGCTCCCTCAGCTGCTCCTCACAGGACTTGTGCTTCAGATGCCTCACCTGCCTTGCTGCCGTTCTCTGGGCATGCTCCAGTACCTCAGTTTTACTCCTGAATTGTGGACGCACAACTGGACACAGAACTCAATGTGTGGCTCACCAGCTGTAAATACCACAGAGGAAAACCCAAAATTCTGCTGATGGTACCAGTCCTTAAGACACTTATTGATAACATGGGTTTTCCTGTTCATTTTGTCATTCATCCCTGCACTGAAGAATTGAGCAGCATACCACCTGTGCTCTTGTCCCATCAATGAATCTCAAGCAATCACAAGAAGATGATGATATGTTGTTTGAAAAAAACAACACAGACAGCTAGTGCTTCCTAAGCTGTGCACTGAGGAACTGAAATAAAGGCTGATGGATAACTAAAGATTCAAAAGCAGTTCTGTTCACAGTCTTCAAATCAGGAGAAGCTGTTCATTTTTTAAAATATTTCCATTTAATGTTGTGAGATATTTCTACTCAGTTTTTGACTTTGGTCAGTTTTTCATTCTACTCAATTTTTGATTCTATATAGTGTGTGGAGTTAATTAAAAATGATGTTTTCTTTCTCAAGATTGATCTTTTATTTTATGTCCATCAGTCCTTTTTTCTTTGAGTAAACAATTCTAGTTACTTTCAGTTTTTAAATAAAGCCCTAAAGAAGATAATGATTTTTTTTTTCCTTTTAGACAAAGGAACAGATTAGAAGCAATTCCATCTGGGGCTGGGAAGTGATACATTTCTGTGCAAAAAACTTCCGGATGTTTTTCGTCCTATAGCATCATTAAATACAGTTGCTTCTGATACTTTGGCATTTGTGATGCATAGTCTGTGTCTTCTAGGATGACATTGTCATGGTTTAACTCCACCTTGCAATTCAGTACAATGCAGCTGCTCACTCCTTCCCCCCATAGTGGAATGGGAAGGAGAAATAGAAAAAAGTAAAATCTGTGAGTTAAGAACAATTTAGTAATTGAAATACTGTTAAGAAAACCTCAAACTACCCTCTAAACCCCTAAATAATGAAGAGGGAGATAACAAAAAAAGACAGGAATAAAGTCTAATGTAGCATTGTGTTTTCTACTGCCTCGTGGCTCATCCCCTCCCTCCCTCCTCCTCCCCGGGCTTCACACAGATACGGAGTCTCCAAAGCACCTGCAAAATGCAAGGTAGATCCACCCAGGAAATTGGATATCTTGGGAAAAGCCACCCCCCTCCCCAAAAGCGATTTGACCCCTGGAATGCCTGTCCATCCTGGATCACTCCCCCTACCCCAGCTATTGGCTGGGTCTCTGCCCTTGCCCTCCCCAGGTAAAAGCAGCTTGCTTGCCATGTGCTCTCGTTCTGTGATGCGCTTACTACGGACTGAAGACCTCCTCCGAAGCTGGAATAAAAACCTCTGACAAGCCCATCACAGATCCAGGTTTCTCTCTGCTGATTGTCAAAGCCTTTTGCTAAGAGTCTCGCTGGACTTGCCCTGCTCCTGACGCTGCTCCTCCGAACTGAAGGCCAGCCTGCTTCTCCAAACTCTCCTGCCCCCGGCACGTGGATACAGTTGCCACTGCACGGCTTGGCAACCCTGAAAGAGGTAACTGTACCCTTTGTAGTCTAAGAAAGACAAGTGGTGCAAAATACAATTGATCACCACTTGCTGACAAAGCAACAATCAGTCCCTCCTGGCCAGCTCTCCCCAGTTTATATGCTGGGCATGATATTCTATGGTGGGGAATATCCCCTTGGCCAGTTCAGGTCCCATGTCCTAAATGTGCTCCCTACCAACTTCTTGTACATCTGTTCACTGGTAGAGCAGGAGACACTGGACAGTCCTTAGTGTAAGCATTGCTCAGCAACAGCCAAACCGTTAAGTGTGTTATCAACATTATTCTCGCACTGAATCCAAAACATGGCACCATGCCAACTACTAGGAAGAAAATGAACTTTATCCCTGCCAAAACCAGGACAGGTGCATTTCATCAGTTTTTTGTTTGGTTGTTTTTTAACTAAGGATGGCCTCAAAACATGACATTTTGAAGGAATTATTTTGCATCTGTAATCAAGGTTGCTAATGGTTTAGAAGATTATGATTTTGTAAATTTATGAGCTCTTCTGTGTACCAGAGAGCAAACAACAAAGCTAGATATGGTATGTTAAGTATGGAAACCATGGATTATTAAAAAAGAGGAAACTTATTAAAATGTGTGGCATGTGTGCTGTCACATCATAAGTTGAAAATGTTTTCATTATCCAATCCTGTCCACACTGCCAGGTCTTGTTTGTGTCCTTAAAAACATCATCTTATGATAAAAACAGACCTTCTCTAACAGCCAACACTGTTTCCCTGAGCTGTTCCCTACAGTTAAATTCATTATTGGTCACTTATAGAGTGACACTGCTATAGACTTTGATCTATGAAGGAAAACCATTCTCATAGTCTTAGTGCTTCAACTCACTTTACAGTTGATATAGAAAAAATGTTTCTTTTAGAGTAATCTGACCTACCGTGAACATTGAGCAGGGTGAAACATGCCTTATAAGTACTATTTACTTTCTGCAGGCTACAAGAGTCTTGACAACTCGTTGTCATGTAGACCTTTTTTGCTGAGATGCCCTTCTGAATGAGTGGTCTCAGGGATGCTGGGAGGAAGTGGCTTCCGTAAGCAAGAGCTTTGTGTTGAGGATTGTCAATCTATCTTACTTACCAAGCAGAGTTTTGAATTTAACTTAATTAATAAGTGATCTTCACCAGCAAGTCCTGACAATGCAAATATATCTCTATATGAGCAGAAACACCATCATAATTTTGTCACATTTCCCAGTGTACATTGCAAATTTGTCAACATTATGCCTTTGAACAGATATTATTCTTGCTGTGGAAGTGCAAGCAAAACATGACCCTATGGCTGAAGTGAAAGAAACTGAAACTGGAATATAAAGGCTACAGTATTTTTACAAATCCTGATCATATTCATGCAAGACTTCTGAAAGTATTTCTGTAGCAGATGCCATTGGCTCATGTTAGAGCCAGAAGGAAGCAAAGCGGGAACAATGGAGCCTGCAAGGTAAACAGTAGACTACAAACAAGCAGAATATCTTTTGTGAGGTTGCTGCATGTGGAGAAACCTGGTGGCTGTGGGAATCAGTGCTGTCACAGCTGATGGCAATAGAATGTCACCACTTGGAAGTGCTCTGATGCTCTCTGCAATCTGGTACCGCCTGTGTCAATAGGTAAAAATAACCATTATATAAATACTAGACTTCATAAAAGTCTTGTTCATTTTTTGTTTGTAGGTGGTATCAAAGGCCGGTTTCTGGAAGGATGGTAGACACTGAAGTAGAACCATTTTAAAATTAAAATATCACCTATTTTTGCCCTGTCCAACTTGAAACCTATCAGATAATTTGATACATATATATTTTTTGATTTAGATTGTTATGTGGAGTTGAGGATGGAATTAGAATATTTTGGCATTTATGAGAAACAAAAATGTATCTGAAAAAATAAAATTATTTCTAAAGTTGTTAAGTGGAAAAGTGCCACTTTTTTTGTATCTATTAATTATGTTGTGGCTAAAAGTCAATTTAATAGTAATTATAGGTAAAGTAATGGAGTTACTTTAGGTAAATTCAGAATCTTGTGCGAACTTTCCCCTACATTATTGTAGCCTTAATGTATGAAATTACATTTTACTGTGTATTGTGTTCATTGCATGTAAAGCTTTATTTAAGTGATGAATACCTTATACAAATTTGCAAAATAGAGTACTAAATATGAGGAAGACTTAGTTAAAAGAATTTTATTTTTAATGTTTTTTTTTTCCTCAGAATTTTAAATTATTTTTCTCATATTTGTTTGTCATTTAGTTATGAACAAAATGAATATTCTGAATTCTGGAAAAGAAACAGTTATGTAACTCACATTTATTCTTTTTCCTTTTTTTCCCCCCTCATCAGTTTTAAGTCATAAGAATTGAACCATGAATTGCAATGCAATGAAATCCAGAGGCAGTTAATTTTAGAGAAAACATCTTAAGGTCTATTTAAGGAGCAGTCATTATTGAGCTAACTAGTCTGATCCTGAATATAAGTAAATGAATTATTTCTATGTTTTTCATGAAATTCTGCTTCTTGAAAATAATAAAATCAATGGAATTTTTTTTTTTTTTTTGGAAATACCTTTTTTCCAGAGACTTCAAAGATTCAAATTAAATGGAAAATTTTTAGCTATTAAGATGGTCAGAATGAATCTGGGAATCAGACCCTGAACCCATGGAAGATCTCTGCTTTGGACTGTTCCTATCCTTTGCAGCAGTCACAGAATTTCCCACCTCAACAGATGCAGATGTCCCTTCAAGACAGATGCACTGGTTCAGTCAACTTCTGTAAGGTACAGCTTCAGCTTTAATCATCACCGCTGGATAGTGCTGTGAAGGATGAGAAAAAAGACTTTTTAAAATATAGTAATAGCAAAAGGAGGATCAGAGAGATAACGTTACTTCACAAACTCAGTCAGTTCACAAATCAGGATGTAGACAAGGCAAAGACATCTAATGTTTTCTTCACCTTTGTCTTTGACACTCGTGATAGGGCCTGGGACCCCAGAAGCCCTGTGCTGGGAGACTGTAGATCTCAGGGAGGATGATAAACTCACAGCCAACCCATAATATGCCTGAGACTTGTTGCTTTATTTGGATGTGCACAGCCCTCTGGAGCCCAAAGGGATTTGTCCCAGGCTACTGAAAGAGATGGCAGATGCCACCATGGGGTCTGTCTCCATTATTTTTCAACAGCCTGGTAGTCTGGAAAAATCCCTGTTAGATGGTAAATTAACACGTGTTGTCCCAGTTTTCAGGAAGGGCAAGAAAGAATCCCCTGTTAATTACAGGCCTACCAGTCCCACTTCAGTATCTAATAAAATTATGGAGAAGGTTGCTCTGGAAATTACTGAAGAGTACTTGAGAGACAACTCTGTCCTTGGTCATAGCCATGATTTCTTAAGTAGCTTGTTTTCCTTTTAAGACAAGGTCAGCCACCTGGCTGACAAAAATAATTTAGTAGATGTGAGGGTTTTGTGAATTTCAGGAGGTTTTGATACTGTCTTTCACAATAATCTTTTGGAAAAAATGTCCAGCAAACAGCTAGTCCATAATACATTGAGTG
The DNA here is from genome assembly GCA_910950805.1 of Acrocephalus scirpaceus scirpaceus. Taxonomy (NCBI): domain Eukaryota; kingdom Metazoa; phylum Chordata; class Aves; order Passeriformes; family Sylviidae; genus Acrocephalus; species Acrocephalus scirpaceus. Next base: position 46,526,614 of record OU383776.1, read on the forward strand.
ACTACAGCCCTGTCAGTCCATTCTTGGTTCCTGGAAAAATTATAAAGGTTGTGCTGGGTACTACTGAGAGAACAATGCATGAATCAGGCACAGTCAACTCAGGTTCACCAGGGGTAGGTTCTGTTTAACTATTTTACATCTTTCTACATCAAGGTCACCTGCTACACAGATGAAGATCGTGGCTGTAGTTTTTCTGGCTTTTGGTAAGGCTTTTGAGCTGGCCTCTCACAGCATCCTTCTGGACAAACTGTCCAACTATGAAATTACAAGGTCTGCCATTAGCTGGATGAAGAACTGATAGAAAGAAAGTGTTGGAGTGCCTGAGACCACATGTGATTGACCTGTCACAAGTAGTGCTCCTCAGGGCTTAATCCTAGGACTGGTTCTGTTCAGTATTTTCATCAATGATCAGGATGCAGGAGCTGAGCACCCCAGTGGAAATTATAATGATTTTATCAATCTGGAATGTGCTGTTAACTCTCTTGAGGTATGAGAGGCATAGCAGAGGGATGGGGATAGTTTGGAGCATTGTCAATCATCAGTGGCATGAAATTTAATAAATCAAAGTGCCAGATTTTACACCTGGGATGGGACAACCCTGGTTGTGTGTATATGACAGGGAATGAGCTGATGAAGAGCACCACCACAGGAAGGGACCTGGGTGTCCTGATCAATGGCAAGCTGAACATGAGCCAGCAGTGCCCTGGCAGCCAGGAGGGCCAAGTGTGTCCTGGGGTGCGTCAGGCACAGCATCACAGCCAGGCAAGGGAGGGAATTATCCTGCTCTGCTCTGCACTGGGGCAGCCTCACCTCGAGTGTTAGGGGCAGGGCTAGGTGACACAATACAAGAAAGATATTAAGCTCTTCGAGTGTCCAAAGGAGGGCAATGAAGATGGTGAAGGGCCTTGAGATGAAGCCATGTGAGGAGGGGCTGAGGTCACTTCGTCTGTTCAGCCTGGAGAAGAGACTGATGGGAGACTTCATTGTAGTTGTAAATTCCTCATGAGGGAAAGAGGAGGGGCAGACACTGGTATCTTCTCTGTGATAGCCTGTGACAGGATCCATGAAAATGGCATGAAGCTGGATAAGGGAGGTTTAGGCTGGATATCAGGAAAAAGTTTTTCACCCAGGGGTGGTTGGAACTGGAACAGTTTGGACAATACTCTCAGGCATATGATATGATTCTTGGGGTATCCTGCATAGAAGCAGGAGTTACATTGGATGATCCTGATGGATCCCTTCCCAGCCAACAATTTCTGGATGTGATTCTGCACCTAGGACAGAGTAATTTGGACATAAGTGTGAACTGGGAGAGGAGTGGCTGGAGATCAGCCCCGCAGAACAGGATCTTTTGTTGTTGGTCAGTGGCAGGCTCATTGTAAGCCAGCAGTGAGTCCAGGTAGCCAGGAGGGCAAACTGCATCCTGGGGGCAAACACAGCACCTCCAGATGGTTAAAAGTGGTGATGATTCTGTTGTATTCAGCACTGGTGCCATCTCACCATGTGAGCTGAGTGCAATGCTGGGCCCCACCATCTAAGAAGGATAATGTGAATGTAATAAATTGCATCCAAAGAGGTGTAACAAGAAAGCACGCCCTGTGTGTCTTCTTATCCAAAAATGCCAACTATGTCCTGCAGTGCATCACGTGCCACAAAGCAATGGGACATGGGGAAACTGAATCAAGATGCTTCAGAGGTAGTTCAGATATGACAGTAGGAAAGAATTCTTCACTAAAATGGTGGTTAGTCATTGGAGAAGGGCTCCACAGGGAACTGGTCAGGGTACCAGTGCTGTCAGATTTCAAGGGTCATCTGGATGATTCTCATAGTCTTGTGATTTAGTTTTAGGTAGTCTGGCTGGATCAGGGATTTGGACTTGATAATCCTTGTGGGTGGGGCCGTTCAGCTTGAGAGAATCTACAGTTATATAGTTACATGTGATGCTTAAACACCAAAGAGGAGGAATATATTTTCCTTATTTTTATTAAATTCCTATGTCCCAATTTCTTTTTCAAGAAATGTCTAATGAAGTGTTTCTTAGGAATTGCAGGCAAAGCTGAAGAAAATGCTATTGAGACAGCATTTGCCTCTTCTTCATGCAAGAAAGTCTTGTCCATTAGGTCCTCAGCCAGCACAAAATCTTATAAATCACCCGTAGCCCAGCTGAAGAATAGTGATACTAGTTTGCCATGGTTGTGTGCCATTATACTCAGGGCATTTTATTTTTGAAATATCATAATTCAAAAGTTCTAGTTATGTTTTTAAAACCCAAACTAGAGAAGTTTGCTGATTGTGAAATGATGGAATTTGGAATTCAATGTACTAGTTTACAAAGCAAGAACTAGCAGCAAATTTGACAGAAAAGAAGGCAAGACAAGGATTTTGGACAGGAGGTATTACCTCACTGGTCTGATTTGGCATTGGACAATCCTGACTTAGTGTGGAGGCCATAGGATACTATGAGAGGGGGGAAAAACTGGGGGAGAAATATTGTCATACATTACTAACTATACAAATAAGTGACATTGCATTCAAAGAAAAGTCAAGCTAAGTTAAACTGAGATTTGATAAACATTTTAAAATTCACTTTTTGTTTTGCATTTACCAGCCACTGGCAGAGAAAAGCAAACCCCAGACAGTTGTTTTGCTATTCACATAAGCTGAAGCCAAATTAAACTGAAGGATGCAGCACAGTTGGACTCATTTGAGTGACAAGAAGCTTTGTCATAAATATGAAATGATGTAATGAAGATGAACATTCTATTAAAAGAGAACATTGACTACAGGGAACTATAGGATTTACATGTTGTTTTCTGACTGATATTTCCTGCTGCTTCTAGTTGGCAAAATGCCCTGTGGAGGTCCTGCTGTGAATCAAGAAACTCTAGAAATATTGGTAACTGGAAATGGGGATAAGCATCATTAATTAAAATACTTCATTTTTTAAACCGGTACGCTCTGTAATATTTAATTCTTCATTTATCCCCAGCTACAGCTCTGGATAGTGTACAGGAATTCAAAGTGGGGATTGTTCTCCATTGGGGCAGGGGATGGACCCAAAACATCTTTGGCAGACAAATGAGCTGCAGTTACCTGGGGAGAACAAAGACAGAGAAAGGTGGGTTATGTGGCCATGGAGGAAATGAGTAGCTTGTTTTGAGACAGGCAGGTTGCATCCAAACGAGAGAGGACATTAAGAAAGTTGAGGGAGGATGTACCATGGGTTTGTTTCTAGGCACACCAGAAGAAAATCTGTTACAGAGAAACAGTTCTGTTCAGTTCTGTGGAGATGAGGCCAGCTTTTATTTTTGTTGGATTTTGTTTGCTTGTTTGTTGTGGGGGGTCTTAGTTTGTTTCGGGTTAGATTTTTTGTTTGTTTTGTTTTGTTTTGTTTGGGGCTCTTTGTTGGTTGAGTTTGTTTTTCTTGGTTTTATTTTGGGTTTTTTTTTGTTTGATTGGAGGTTTGGATTTTTGCTTCTTTTTTGTTAACTGCAAAAGCTGTATAGTATGATCATTTTTATTTTCCTGTTATGAAAACAGGCCATATTTTTTGAGGACAGATGCAGAAGAGGGGCTGGGAAGGCTCACATGATCTAGGCAATTGGAAAAGTAGGGCTGGATACTTCATTAGAAACTTACCACACTGTTCTGGTAACAGCTGCCTAAATCCAGGACCCTTTGTCTGCAAATCATCGCTGGGTCTCAGCAGTGGCAATTTTGCATATCAAATAAATGGCTGGTTCTTCTCTATGTTGAATTATAACTACCTAGCTATACTATTACCTTCTCTGTTTCTCTTTGCATGGTAGGCTGAATTCTTCTCTTTAAATATGTACATTTAGGAAGTTGGCATGAAAATCACCAGTGGATACAGTCCTCTCCAACTTTGACTGAGCTCAGGACTGTTGTCATATGTTTGCATTGTGTTTTTACCCCCTAGACCACACTCCCACATCAAAAAGCAGTATGCCGAGCAACAGCAGGCCAAGTCCATTTGCTTCAAGCAGAGCTACTCTAGGGATGCCTCTGACAGCTTTCAAATTAAGTGATGCTTCAGTTTGATTTTCTGTTTTTCAAGAACTTTCCCTCACATATTGCATTGCTGAGTGAGGAGTTACAGCTAGTTTCTACAAATCATTTGGATGATTTACTTGGGAAGGTAGGGGAAGCTTGACAGCTGTGACAAAATACTTCTGTGGAAAAAATGCATGGAGGCTCTAGGACATAGCTGAAATCATCCTTCCAAATGATCAGTGGTTGTTAGCAACCTTAAGCTCTTGTCCTAATCCTCTTCTTTTTGCAAGGATTTGAGAGAGAGAAAGCAAAAAAAGAAGCCAAAAAGCTGACCTCTGCAGCGGCAAAGCTTCACCTTTCTCCTCCTAATTCAGTGAGTACACAATGATGTGCATAACGCAATGCAACTAAAAATCTCCTATCTAGAAGAATTATTTCTGAGAATGGATCTGCACATTTGCTGGAACTAGGTCATGGTTACTTTGGGGATCTTTATCTGAGTCAAATAAATTCTCATTAACAATCTGAATGCTTCCCTGGGGTTCTGAAGCAAATTTTTAAAGCTAGCAAAACAACTAACCTCATCACAATTTGAGGGATGTGCCAGGTGTCTGATTGCTATCATTTCACATGAGGTAACTCATTAAAGGACAATTCACAAGAAACTTCTCTTGTGCAAATATTCAAGCAAGTCCCAGTAATCTTGAGAAATACTGGTTGGATAATGATTTCTGCTCCTTGAAATGTACTTTCGGTATAAAATAGTCAAAATGCTAACACTTCATATAGACATAGTAAGAATCTACTTTTTCTAAAAAGACAAAAACTTAATTTCTTTTGACTTTGATCTTTTTTTTTCTATGGGTGTCTCAGGTGGTTGAGGATGGTTGAGACCATCCTGGAAAACTGGGTGAAAAAAATCATAATGTAATATGTTTTCTCCTATTATAATTTTCAAAATATTTCCAGTATTCATAAGATGACTTGTGTTTGAGAAGACTCTAGTGAAATCCTGTCAAAGATTCTGTAGGAAGCAATATCTTATTAAATACCCTGGGAATTTCCCTATTTTTTTGGTAGCTGCTAACTTGACCCTACTTCTTGGCCTGTTGGATAAATGATGGAAACTGTGATCAGGGTGTCCTTAACAGCCTATATCCCTGAACCTGAAGAGTTTAAAGAATTAATGCTTTTCTGGGGTTTGTGTGGTTTGGGGGTTTTTCAATATTTGGATGTATTTCATGCAAGGTTTTCTGTAATACTAGCATTGATGCATTAGGTATGTGAATGAGACCTCAGGATGGGCTTTGCTGCTGTCTGATGTGCATTCAGATATTGTCATTAAAAATGCTGTCATTTATTTAAATGCCAAGAGTAGAAATACAAGTTCAGGTAGTCTTGGAGTTATAGGAATTGCAACTGTAAAATCACTGTTAAAGTTGTTCTGATTTGGAGTTACAGACATCTATTTTGTACATATTTCTTTTAAGAAGGGCATATAAAAGTAAGATATTTGAACTGATATTACACAGAAAAAAACATTTTTCTATGCTAAGGATAATTCTGCATTTCCCAAATGTGTTACTGAAATGCTTTTTCATTGTTGGGAAGTTTGGAAAGCATATAGATTTGCAGAAGAAAACAGAAAATAATGCAACACTTTTTCTTATATGCCTTTTATCTCTTCTTTCAAACCAGGCCACTTTTGCCATGGGAAATCAGGTAATTTTTTGGTTATAATTTTTTGCAAGATAAGCACATGCTTACATATAAGTGCAAAAGATGTTCCTATGTATCTTGCTGAAGCACATCTGATATTTTTGTAGTTGGTGCACAAAGTAACAAGAATGCCCTTTCACCTGACAAATATTTTTTAAAAATCCCCTGTTAACATGTATATGTTGATAGCAATGTTCCCTTCTATTTTGAAGGAATGAACATTGCAAAGGTAGTAGGCTTTAGAAAGACGCAATCGATTTGTTTGAGATTCATGTTTTCTCACTGAGTACAAAAGTGACTGGAATTGCACATCTATGTTGCATAAATTTCTCAGCATCCTACTCATAGCTGGCTGTATTCTTGCTTCAGAGAAAAATTATAATACTGTTCAATTTGACTCAGAGGAAACAGAATTTTTTTTTTTTTTCCCTGACCTCAAGAGGCCCCTGAGCCTGTCAGGGAAACTTCTGGGCCAATACCTTGGAAGAATCTACCATAGGCTTTGAAAAAGCTTCATAGCTTAGGGTGAGCAAAAAGGCTTCCCCCCTCAGAGTGCTCTGCAGCTCAATATTAATCTACCTCAGTTCTGCTTCCCCCTTTGGTTCATGGGCCTTGCCCACATCTATTGTTCATATATGTCCCCAGTTCGAGAAAGTTTCTCCTTTCCCTGTTTCCCCATTGGTTTCGCTGATGGTTTGCCCCCGTATCATCTATAGGTCTTTGCCCGTTGCCCTGCCCTCGTACCCCTCCTGTGTTCAGTCATTGGCTCCTGACCCCATACTTAACCCTGGGCACTCCTTTGATTTGGGTCTTTCTGTCCCTGAAACCTTCAGTATGACTCTGCAAAATAAACCTCACTGGAACTTATAGAGGAGACCCTTCCTGCCTTTCTTCGCTGAGCTAGCCGTGGTGTGTGCGTGTGGACTTGAGTGCCTTGCCGTGTGCCCACCCCAGTGGCTTTTCCAGAAGACATGCTTTTCGGGGAGAGGTAGCAGCAACCACCATTCATCTCCACACTTCTACAGACCTGTCACAAGATCTACCCTGACAGATTCAAAAAAGAAGTCACAGAATAAACTGAACGGCACTGCAGAAGACAAGACAGCAGCTACATAACTCCATCAGAATTTTTCATTTTTTTATTTTTTCCTGCTCTTTTCCCCTACCTGTTTGCAACTACCCTGCTACTATGCTGGTGATATACGCAGAGTGACATGTCCCAGGCACTTTAAAAACCTTATCCAACTGTTTTAGTGCATGTATGAAAGACAATTATGATTCCACTTTTGCTAGTCATCAGAGGTACTTTCAGGGAAGGGCTGATGTGTGACAGCTTGTCGGAAGTACAGGGAAAGGGGAGCCATGGCGCACAACAAGAGGAGCACCCCAGTGTGTATGGCCAGCAGGCAGCTCCTGGTTATATTCCATCTTGCTGGAATAAAAGCCTTCTTACTACAGCTCTAGAAAATACTATATATTTAATGCCATTCACTGCAACAGAAAAAAATCAGTTGGCAGGCTGCCACTGAGAGGTTTAAACTGGTATATGTTTACTAATCCGAAGCTTTTCATTGCCTTTTTGATTTGAGGTTAAGAAAGTCTATCTGGTAAAATATGCTGCAACAATACCACTAATAGAAAGAAAAGGGATCCCTTTGAAAGAAAACTGCATACAAAAATAGTAGGAATATGGAGACAAGCACATAGGGGCCTTATTTGCTGAGCTGGTCCATATAGGAGAATGTTGAATTTTTGATGTTGGTCATCAAAGGTGTAATTTATAAGTATGAAGGAGCATTTTCTATGTATCCCTCTATGTGTGTGTGTTGTGAATGGGAGGCTGGCTTTTACACAGCTAAAGGTTTTACTCAGATTTGTGTCATCACTATCTAACAAGCAAATTTTTCACCATGCCTGAGGACCCAAACTCAGGTTTTGTTCATAAAGTATGTTCATAAAAGTTCAAGTACTTCCCTTTGTACTTTTCTTTGGATCAGCCTGTCTCTTCTTCAGGCCCCTTACTGGTGAGTGTAGCTCAAGCATAGCATGTCATGTCACTTTTTAGGTGACTAAAAAAGGGGCAACAGCACAGTAATCCTGAAAGAGGCCTAGGCTAGGGATTGCTTTGGGATCTAATTGATATAATTTAATGTTTCCATAAGACTAGCTATAATCTGAGTGTGCAAAGAAATACTAGGAATGATAGTTCCTGTTGACTTACACATTGAAGACAGTATTGGTGAAGCAAAGCTGCACATTCTGCCTTTGCAGCACCACCCAAAAAAATCAAAGTTTCCTCTAGGGAGAGACAGAGAAAAACAGTTTCATAAGTCTTAGGAAAAAAATGAAGAAAAGCTACGAATTGAAGAAAAAAAAGATGCTAAAGTGCAAGGTTTTTCTGTGCTTTTGTTTGGTTTGCTGCAGAGAAAAGATAAATGTATGGAAGATAACAGGCAAAAAACACTGTGCTGAAATGCATATCTGTTTTCTCAAAAGTCTGAAAGCAATAGTTGATTTGCAGCACACAAATTGTTCCTTACATGTTTGTCTGAAGCTAAAAAGAATTGTAGTCCATCATCACGGGCTATATGACCACTTTTATCCCCAACTTACTTTAATAATTATGCTCTGGTGGAATATGAAAATGTTGGAGTCAGTTATAACAAGTTACCTAAAAATAGTTTTGCAAAAGCCTAAATTTGTGAATCAGCTTTTGTGGCAAACTGGAAACTTTTCACTCCTAGAAAACTTGTCATTCCTATATTTTTCTCCCTCACAATTTAACAACCACTCTTCAGACATGAATTTCACTGTTAATATACGGAAGGCAACTGTTTGAAAATCCAATTGTTAGACATCAGCCTGGAAGTACAAACAAAGGATCGATCTATCTATCTATCTATCTATCTATCTATCTATCTATCTATCCCTCTATCCCTCTATCCCTCTATCAGTCTTTAAACTTAGCAGGTTTCCTGTGCTGTGTCGTTGACTTAGGAGCAGACCATTTCTCACATGAATTAGTCTTTCGAAAAATACTTCCTTGTCATTCTGGAAATCATTCTAGCAATCTTAATGAGTCTATTTCTTGGTTTCTTCTAGAAAGAAACAATGACTTGAGCCTGACATCTGGTCAAACTTTTTACTTGATTTGATCTCTGTAGGATTAACATTTGGCATTTGGCAGTAGAAAATCTTTCTGGCATAGATGATATAACTCTTTTATAGAAGATGACACCCAGAAGGAGGACGCTGACTTAGGAGACTGATGTTTCTTTTTCAGATATCAGCTGTCAAGAGTTTTTTTCATTTTTTAATGAAGTAAATCAAATCCACAGTAGAAGCTTAGTCAAAAGTCAAGGAGCATGGCATACCTGGGATTCCAACATGTGTCTTTTAGTCAAGTGCTTATTATCCTGAATACCTCCCCTGCCTCAGCTCCCCAGTGAATAGGAATTTTCAGTTATATTTTCATGTATGTGCTTGAGATCAAATTGTACAAGCTCTCTGTTGCTGAATTAAACACTTGTTTAAAGCTGTTCCACTTGACTAATTTCAGAGGGTTCTTTAGTGCTACCCATGGTAATTTTAATTTTAATATCTCTGTACCTTGATACCTCACCTTTAGAATGGAGATAATGCTCTGCATGAAAAAATGAATAGAAAAATGTCAGCTTATATAACTGTCACGAATTGTATAAGAAATTCTGTTCCTGATATTGGATATATTTTTAAAATGGCAACTAGATTCTATATTAATTTTTTATTATATTACAGAAGTTTTTTGAGTAATTTTTGCACAACTATATTCAATTTTTATTGAACTATCTGTATTGGGTCTGACTGAAGTAAGGTTCACAGCCCTTACAGTGCTGTGCTTTGCATTGGTAGCTGAATGGGTGTTGATGACAAAACAGTGTTTTGGCTACTGCTGAGCAGTGCTGTCCCTCTGACATTCCTTCCCCCACCAAAAGGGCTGGGAGTGTGCAAGGTCTGGGAGGACACACAACCAGGCCAGCTGAGCCAAATTAGCCAATGGGATATTCCACACCATATGACATCAGCTTAGATATATAAGCTAAGGGAGAGAGGAGGAAAGGGGGTCATTCGTGAGTTTTCAATGTTTGCCCTCTAGAGGAACTGTTCCATTGCTGAAGCCATGCTTCCTGGAAATGTTTGAACATTGCTGCTGATGGGAAGTAGAGACTGACCTTTTTCCTCTTTAGGTCATGTGTGCACAGATCTCAGCTTGTTTCTTTCATTTTGCTGTAATATAACTGCCTTATCTCACCCTGCTGGTGATTTTTCATCTTATTCTCTCCCCCACTGGGAAAGGGAGTGATAGAGTGACTGAGTGGGCACTGGCACTCAGCCAGGGTCAACCCTCTACACCATCACACATCCATTTTTATTAAATTATTTCCTTTCTACTCTAAAGGACATGAAAATATTTATTGTACTTTTTTTCATCCTGCAGCCTTGATTTTCTTAGTTTTCCTGAACTTTCATGATCTTTAGAGCTTTTGTAGGCTTTTAACATATCCTTGTTCTGACATCTACCTTTCTTCCCTCTTCTCTGGACTTTCAATTTTTTTTTAAGCAACAGGCATTTTTGTATATTTACAGGAAACTGACGAATGGTGTTCTTCTTGCCACTTGAGCCATTTTACTTCAATTTCAGTAATACAGCAACTACTGTGTACTGTGGGAGTTGATACTTGCTTCTTTTATCTATTTGTTTGTGTATCTTTCCTAGATTTATGTATAAAATATACCAACATAAATCTGAATGTCATAGGCAAGAATTTAACTCACTCTAAATTTACACAGATGTATTTCCTTTGAAGTTTCTTATATTCTTTTCACATAAAAATATGAAGTGAAAGCTTAAAAAGAAAACTGAGATTCTTTAAGTCACTTCTGAAGTTTGTTTCATAATTAAACATTTCTTTAAAATTTATGCCTCTTTTAATTTTCCTTTTCTACCACATTTGTAACCAATACTTCTTGATTTCTTATGATTTCCCAGTGTGTGACAGAAATAATCAGTGCTGAACCAGGCTTCAACATTTAATAGGAAGAAACATTATCAGCTTATGTAGGTTTGCTACATGAATGCATCTTCCAAAATACAAATATGCACATTTATTAAACCCTTGTTTAGTTCCAAAGGAAGACTTATATTGATAACTATTCCTTTCAGATATGTGTGCAAATAATAATAAAAACTTTTTTGTACTTTATCCTTTTAGTGTTTCCTATAAACTTTGATGAATTGCATTTCTCTAAAATTGTTTTATTTCTACATTTAGTACTGTAATCACATGAAGAGTTGGCAAAGCTCCAGCTAAAGGAACTACATATCTTTTCCTTTCTTCAGCAAGAATCCTTAAAATTTGATGGCAACATATTTCAGCTCCCTTGGAAGGCACAGTTGCAGGTATTTAGAAAATAACCAAAGTTTTATTATTTGCTTTGCTTTGTTGATGACATTTCGTTAGAGGTTGAGAAACAAGGACTCTTAAACTAAAAAGTTATTTTCATTTGTGAAACATAACTTTATTTTTCTTCCTAACTGCAGTTTAAGTTAATATTTTTAGTTTTGTGGAACATTTAATAATTCTCTATTGTTGCAGAGCCAGCAAAAGGAATAAACTGTTTCCTCTGTAGATCTTGACATATAGACCTGTCCTTTCTAGATGAAACCAAGAGATATGCCTTTACAGATAGAAGTTTGGTACTGAACTTCAAAGAATTGCAGAGGCTGTAGCAGTTGCTGTCACATGTGGCTCCCTTAAGTTGGTTGAACATCCACAGTCAATGTGATCTACCATGCATGCTTCTCATGTTGGGAACATGGCTTCTGTTTGTAAAAGATTCTTCTGCCCCTTTGCAGTTGATTTTAAGGCAATTTTTGTTTTTTGTTTGGAAGTGCTAAGTGCACTTGTAAGCTCAGCGCTCTAATACTAATATTGCTTGAGGGGTGGATTTTCTCCTCCCATTTTATTCAGTCTTGCATGGGAATGCAACAAAGCACAATGTATACTTGTAATTAAAGAAAAAAATAGTGCTTTTTTGTCAAATTTAAACCATTCTTAGAACTGTGTAAGATAAATGATGACTATCTTTGGTAAAGACTGAATAGTTTCAGTAATCCTCATTAATTTGCATGATGGGACATTTTCTTCAAAAAAAACCAAAAAACACATTTAAAACATTTATTTTTAATAGCTCTAGATCCAGATTCATCTTAGGATATATTAATATGAGTGTTACAAATGTAACTTGGAATTTTCTAAAACTGGAAAAAAAAAACTGAATAAAACTTAAGTATCACATCTGGAAAAGTTAAGAGTCCTCTGCTGGCTTGCTTTTGAGGTAGGTGAGAAATAAAAAATATTCTAGCCCCAGGGTTCTTCTGCCTAAGGTATGATATATATTATTCTCTCATATGTGAGGGGTAGACCCAGTAGCATATGTATTTATCCACGCCCCCAAACTATGACATTAGATTAATTAATTATAGCCATTTTTACTCACTGATTCTCACAGAAAAGCATACTGTTGTTGTTTTTCTGAAATACCAAGTACATTTCTAAATGACTGAAGAGCTGTTAAGAACAGATTGCTCTTAATGTTATGTTTTGCAAATTCTTTATTAAGCCAAGTCTGGAGATTAATGGACAGGTTCATTTTAAAGGAACCTCTGTTTTACACTATATCTGGAGGGAATATTATTTGATTTTCAGTGCACATAGCCCTTTCTCTGCTCCGAGAGGAGTGTATTTGTATGCCTTCAGCTGTGTAATAGTGAAGAAGACTGCTATAAGGCTGAAACCACAAGTCTGCTTTCATAAGGTCTTAGCAAGTGGCTGAATTAGGCCGTTTAGCCCCCCTCTGCCCCAAGTTTGAAGCACTGAGCTGATGATGGATCCTGTGTCTGTGAGCATGCTTCAGTGATTATGAAGCTGCCTGTATTTCACTACAGAAAAATATAGATTGTTTACTTTTCATTCTGCTCTTCTCAAATGTTCTTCTACATTGTCCTTTTGCTTTGTTAACTAAATATTCTGAAGGACCAAACAGGAACTACTTCTTAACAGTTTTTCCATGATGCTGAACAGTCCTGTGAGTAAAAAAGTTAATTGCCAAATCTGGCTGGATTCTTCTTAAGTATTCCTAGCAATCTCATTAAGACATTCTTCAGATATCTTCTGTAGGAATTAGAGGTGATAAGAATTGAATTTAACACTGAAGACTGTACAAGGGAATACTCAGTCCTGATACCTAGGTGGATATTTTGCTCAAGCCTTCCAACTTCCTAATTTTCTCCTTTCATCTTAGTACTTGAGTAAATTAAAGACAGAAGCTATCTCAAAAGAGATTTTAAAATATATAAATAAATAAATTTTTTTAATCTCTGAAGTGGCAAAAGCAGATTGCTCCTTGGACATTCTCTGTCCTTTGTTTATGGCCAAAGCATTGGTCTGAGATTTTGAAGAAACTGATATGTTAGTCCCAGATCTCTCTTACCACCTTACAAAAATCCTGTGGCCTTTCCTTTCCTTTTCTATGAAACTGTAATCCTACTTTAGACTTGGTATTAATGCATTATCATCTGGTTTGCCTAATTTGATTATCTTCAAGGCATGAACTGTTTCCTACTCTGTTTGGTGGTAAAAGCATAGAAACACTCTTATATGGCTGAGCTCCGTAGCCCTGCAATAAAAAAAAAGGATATATACTGTATACTGCAGCATCATATTTGAATTTGCCTGCAGATACAGATATGCAGATAAGGCAAAGAAGACTAATTTTTACAATTTATTCAGAGTTGGAAGATCAAAAATTGAGAATAATGACTCGTCTTCAGTTGTCAAGGAGTCAGAATTTAAATGCATTGTAACATTAGCAATGGTAAGGAGGTATCTAGAGAGATTTCCAACACAGCTGAGTGTGGGTGTATCATGCCTCTTGATTTCAAAGACATATGGGTTTTCATCTAGTGAAAAACCCCACGAAAATCCCACACCATGCCTACTTGTATATCATCAAGCACTTTTGAAAATGTGGCATTAAAATGCTCTTATATATCAGAAAGGTATCAGGATACACGGCTGACAGTACCAGCTCTTCCCTAACACCATAGATGACGATTTGAGGCAATCTTAAACACTGTTATAAAACTTGTTCTCAATGCAGTAAAGCCCTTGACAACTGATTAAACAGGACTTTTCCATGATCTGTGGAAACATTTTGAGTACTGTGTTAAAAATAGGGCAACTGTTTAGGAAGGTTGTTGACATTTATAAATATGTTTCTTCTGTGAGTTCATTTTTTTAAACTGCTATTATAAAATTCATGACTATAAACAATAAGTCCATTTAAGGCATTCTTCAATATTCTTATGGAACAAGAGTGTTTAGCAATCAAGGTAGTAATTTAGTAATCATTAATTTAGAAAACCTAGTAATTTGATAATAAAATTCTGCAACAAGGTCACACAGAGTAATTAATAAAATGATTTTCCAGCTGGTAGGCAAGAGCAAAATATCCACCAGAATAAAAAATTATGCTAGCTGAAGTTCAAGTAGAGGAGGAAATGAAGCATAATCATTTTAAGCAAAGGAAGCAGGAAGCACTGAAACTGTAATTCTTGCAGTTAAATTCTTCTCTTAGAATACCTGTTAATAACTGGATAGTTGTGAAATTTTTGGTTTCCCATAGGGATATGGAATAAATATAACACAGGCAGATGGGAATAGTCTTGTAAACTGAAGTTAATTGGTTACATGACATTATGTAAAAAAAGACATTTATAGGCAACCTCTTGTACAACTCAATGAGTACTCAAGCCTGAGTAGATAATCTATAAAGCTGAGGCATAATGTTTTCCTTTTTCAAAAATTTCTTATAATAGCCAAGTCCTCTTTTTTCTAGTGAAAATTCATCACTGCAATGGTAGTTTCAAGGAGTTTTATATCTCCAAGCAACATATCAAAATTCTGTATATGGAGAGGATGATTCTTCACTCAGTCTGAATAATTTAAACTCTGGAGTGTGAAAAACAGTCCTTCTATCCTAGTCCTTCTTCTGACTAACTTTTTGTCAGTTAACCTTCAGATAGAGTATAGCCTGTACCTTTGCATTGGGACTAATTGTAATAAGAAATCCCTGAAATGAATAGCTTTTCTCCCTAATTCAACATTACAGGTGAAAAAGTATAAAGAAGCCAGTGAGTGTGTTCTTTAAAAAAGTGTAGGTTTTTCCATTAGGAGTTGGCTCTGTGGGGCAGAAGAATGGTCTCTGCTCCAGCAGAGATATTAATAACATAAAAGAAAAAGAGAGATTTTTCTTATTGAATAAAATTTCATAGATGCTTTTGTCTAACTTGGGCTGTTTCTTCTTGGTCTTGAAAGGCCACCAAGGTATCTACATATCTTTTTCTAGGAATGCAAAAGAAGAATAAAGCATCCTTGTTAATAAAATGGGAGCACTGAAACTTCGAATGTAGATCCTGTAATTTTTCCTCAGTGGTTGAGAATGTCTTAGGATCATAGGTACAGGTGTTATATTAACTTTCCTAGTGTGAAAACTGTGCTATAAAGGACATAAATGCATGTCAATTAGATATTGCAAAGTCTCTAGATTTGAGAAAATGAAAAAATAAGTTTGGGAAGAAAACATCTGATCTGCATTCAGGTTTACCAAATTCTTACAATTATTAGAACAGATTTGTTGTCAATGTATATATAAGACAAATACATTTTTCACTCATGTATTTTTAAGACAAATACATTTTTCACTCCCTTAAGGGAGGTTATAGGAGGGGAGGGGAGGGGAGGGGAGGGGGGGGGGGGGGGGGGGGGGGGGGGGGGGGGGGAGGGGAGGGGTGGGGAGGGGAGGGGAGGGGAGGGGAGGGGATGGGATGGGATGGGATGGGATGGGATGGGAGGGGATGGAGAGGAGAGGAGAGGAGAGGAGAGGAGAGGAGAGGAGAGGAGAGGAGAGGAGAGGAGAGGAGAGGAGAGGAGAGGAGAGGAGAGGAGAGGAGAGGAGAGGAGAGGAGAGGAGAGGAGAGGAGAGGAGAGGAGAGGAGAGGAGAGGAGAGGAGAGGAGAGGAGAGGAGAGGAGAGGAGAGGAGAGGAGAGGAGAGGAGAGGAGAGGGAAGTATTTATTTGCATGACAAGATACTGGCAGCAGGGGCTGGGGCTACAGAGAAGGTTTCTGTGGGAAGCTGCCAGATGCTTTCCCCATGTCTCACAGAGTCAATGCCAGCTGGCTCCAAGATGAACTCACTGCTGACCAAGACCAAATTCGTCAGCAACTGTGGTCACTACTCTATAACAACATATTAGAGAAGGAAAAAAATGCTACTGTGAAGTAATGGCATCCAGAGAAAAGAACAGTGAGAATATGTGGGAAGAACAGTTCTGCAGACACTAAGGCCAGTAAGTGAAGGAGTGGAAGGAGGTGTTCCAGGCACCAGTGCTGAGTTTCCTCTGGGGCCTGTGGTGCAGACCACGTGAGGCAGAATGTGACCCTTCAGTCCATGGAGGTCCATGGTGAAGCACAGATCATCCTACAGCCCATAGAGGATCCCAGTGGATGCCTGAAAGAAGGCTTTGACCTCTTCAGAACCCACATTGGAGCAGATTTACTGGTAGGGCTTGTGACCCATGGGGGACCCACGCTGGAGCAGCCTGTTCCTGAAGGACTGCACCCATAAAAAGGGACTGACACTGGAGCAGTTCATGAAGAACTGTAAAGGAACTGTAAGAACACAAGGGAAGGACTTACATTGGGAAGTTCATGGGAGACTGTAGGGAGCAACCCCACACTGGAGCAGGGGAGGGAGTCCTCCCCTTGAGGAAGCAGTAGCAGAGAAAACAGCCTGTGATGAACTGAATGTAATCCCCCATTCCTATCTCCCGGTCCTGCTGGAGGGGAAGGTAGGGAATAGTGAATTAAGTTAAGCCTGGGAAGAAGAGATGAGTGGGAGAGAGGTTTTTAATATTGTTTTACTTCTCATTTTCCTGCTCTGCTTTTAATTGGTAATTAATTAATTTCCCTAAGTTGAATATATTTTGCCTTGGACAGTATTCAGTGAATGATCTCTCAGTCTTTATCTCAATGCATGAATTTTTTGTTATATTTTCTCTCCCCTGTCCAGTTGGGGAGGGGAGTAATAGCAGGGCTTTGGTGGACATGGGACATCCATCCAGGGTCAAGTCACTATGAATAGAATATTCAAGTTGGAATTAATAATTCAATAATTATCCAGTCCAACTGTACAGCCACTTCAGAGTCAACCAAAAATTAAAGCATGTTATTTAAGAGCATTTTCCAAATATCTCATGAACACCAACAGACATAGGGCTTCGACCACCTTGCTAGATAGTCTGTTCCAGTGGTGGATCACCCTTTCAGTAATGCCCATTCCAAACCACCCCTGATGCAGCTTTGATCCATTTCTACATGCCCTGTCACTGGATCCCAGGGAAAAGAGCTCAGTACATCCCTCTCCACTCCCCTTCCTTAGGAATCTGTAAAGAGAAATTAGGTCAGCCTCAGCCTCCTTTTCTGCAAATGAGGCCAGTCCAGGGTCCTCAGCCACTCCTTACAGGACTGGCTAAGCCAGCCCTTTCATCATCTTTGTTGGCCTCCTCTAGACACAATCAAGGACCAGCACATCTTCAAATGGAGTGGCCCAGCACAGCTCAGGCTACAGCAGGATAATCTTCACCCTGACTGTCTGGCTGTGCTGTGTTTGATGCCCTCTGGAAGCAGTTTGCCCTCTTGGCTGCCTTGGTTCGCTGCTGCGTCACAGTGAGCCTGATGCCAACCAGCAACCCCAGATCCTGTTCTGCAGGGCTGATCTCCAGCCACTCCTCTCACAGTTTATACCTGTGTTCAGAGTTACCCCACTCCAAGAACAGAATCCCACATCTGGTCTTGCTAAAATTCATGCTGCTGCTGAGTGCCTAATGCTCCAATCTATCTAGATACCCTTGAAGGTCTCCCAGGAGAGTCAAAACCTCCCAGTTTGGTGTCATCAGCCAAATTGCATTTTCAGCCCCTGTATCAGATCACTGATGAAAATATTGAGCAACCTACCTCTAGAACAGAACTGTGAAACACCACCTTATATTGCTAATCCTTTCCATTAGCATATTGAGCAACCTACCTCTAGAACAGAACTGTGAAACACCACCTTATATTGCTAATCCTTTCCATTAGCTGTGCATAGATAGATCATCAGCACTGTCTCATGATCTTGTGCACAGATGTGCTTTATTTTCTCTTAGATCACCAGAAATACCCCACACAATTCCCTGGCTGGGAATTGCTTTTTGCATTGTCTAGGAGGACGTGTTATCAGATTGTATTAGAATGGCATAGGGAGCTGATGCGTTACTTATAAAATTAACTGTTGCATAGACAAATAAACTGCATTTGAATTAATTTAAAAGTGGGGTAAATGTGCATAAGTTTATATGGTCAGTGTGTTTTGTCATGTAATCGCGGTACTGCAATTACTTGCAAACCCCCAGTTGCTCTATCCTAGAAGCAGAGTTTCAATATCATGGACTGGGAAATATTGCTTCCATCTGCAAGACCAAAAAGCAACATCCCCCCCAAAAAAACAACAAAAAAGCAACAGTGCTGTTATCAGGGATCTTTGATAGTTCTGGAATTATATTCATGAGCAGAAAGTGATTAGACTGTTGGTTTGCCCTCGTCAGTGATTGCAGTGATGAAAAGTGTAAATTAAAAATGAAGTGAAGAGAACTCTCATAGGATTTCGTTCCTATATCTCTGAGGGTCCAGCCTTGCAGAGATGGATTAAATGATTAGTGAGACAGCTCTTCATGTGTGTTTTGTAAAAGCAAAATGTTTAATAAATGCAAAATAATAACTGTTACAGAAATAGAAGAAAAGCCAAGCACAAGTGCTTGAGAAGCTTCTGCACCTTGCTAAGACACCCTAAAAAGCTCCTTCATTCCTGTGTGCTCTCTCTTTAGTACTTGATGGTTCAGGTGGGCTGTTTGGTCCTTAGCCCAATGAAATCAGCAACAGGTTTTGACTTATGCTTTCTAAACCCAATCAATGCTTCTGTGCTGGCACTGAGCCAACTACAGTTAGAACAGTAAAGAAGTTTCTGGGCTCTTCACCTTATAAGAAATACAAGGGGTGAGTTCCAAACCTTTCCTTATATGGACTCACTTACTCAGGTGCAGGGTGCGCTACTACAAACTCTAAACGTGAATTAGAGTGTCCCCATCTTTTCTTCCTTGTAAGTTATTGTTCTATGTGTGTATGTCATTTGGGAGATGAATAATCAAACAGAATGTGAACTCTCTTTTGTTCTTCACGGTGCTCAGGACCAGGTTGCCCTGTTACTGTAAGGAACCTTCCCAGCACCTGTCTCTTTGAATAAACAGATGATACAGAGGATGGCAGCACTGATCTTTTTGAGATTGCTGGGGCTGTTCTCTTGTAGAATACACAAAATGGACCTGAAATTGTTTCTAACTAATGATGAATTTGAATATAGTAACTGGGCCTGCAATAATAGGAAAGACAATCATGTGCAGTGCAAGCTAAGCACTACTGTATTTGCTGATGTCTCTGAATAACTTAGAAAATCCTGAGACTCTCAAGTAATTTTTTAGGTTTCTGAGGTCTCTGCTTCAGTTTAAGGAGAAAATAAGATGCATGTTATATTAGAAAAATACACTAAAAATAATATAATGGCATTTATATCAATCAATATTTTTATTTATTCATTTACATTTAAAATAAAAAGGTAATGTCTGTTTAGAGCTCTTGGAGTAATGACAAGCAATATGATCAATAAATCTTTGCAGGGTTGAAATCACCTTTTCAGCAGAAAGACAGCTACCCTCTTCTCCTTTTGTCATAGCAGGAAACATTACACTACTAAACTTACAGGCAGTTACCTGTACTACAAGACTGGAGCTCTAAATAAAAGCTTACATTTTCTTTCCAAGGCTTTAATGCTTTTGAAATCCTAGTGTTTACTTCTCTATGAAAATTGGTTTTTTGGGGATGTTTATGGTTAGGACTTTTATTAGGCATTGGAGACTTTTTTCCCCATGGTTGTTTATAAACAAACAATGAATAGAAGAATGAAAATACATTCAAAACATACCACAACAATCATGGTACATGTATGCTATTTTATGTTTCAGAAATATTGCAATGAGAATTGTGCCCAAAAGGGAAAGTCATGTGCATTCATGAGAAATTATAATAATTTGTAAGGGGATTTGAATGAAGGCTTAATTGTTTAGTTGCAATGAAATAATTCCCTGTGCCTGCTGTAGATGGTTTTCCAGCTAATCCCAGCTGCCCTGGCTGGGAATTGTTTCAAGTCCGGTTGGGCAGTGGCTAGCAGACCGGCCACTACCTCTTTGGTAGTTCAGGAGCTACACGAGAGCTGTTGGTGAGGCTCGACGAAGGTAAGAAGAAGGAGGCCTCGTGGCAAGATAGAGTTTATTGTCACATGCACCCCATGGTGCAGGCAGCCACATGTCCCAGGAGAGAGAGCAAAGGAAGCGGGCTCATTGCTTATAAGGGACCAGGAGAAGGGGGTGGATACAAGAGGGAAAACCAATCAGGGGAATGGGGATGACACATAGACAGCAAATAGGAAACGAGGAGTGGGGGACTCCCAGCCTGCTCCAATCTGGGACTGAGTCCCTCCGAAGTCTCTGGAATGAGGGGGAGAGGCTTCCCGGAGTGGGGCAGGCACTGGGAGGAGACTAACAGATGATTGACAACATATTGCAACAGAGGGGAACAAAGGGAATTTCCCAGGCGGGAGATTGTACCAGATGGGGAGAAGTACAGGGGGAACTTGGGAAAAACCATTACAGAACAAATGATTATTAACAATAAGTAAAAACTAGAAAACGCGCCGCTACATCTCCCCCTTTCTTTTTACAAAAAGATGGTAACTTAAACTATAAACAGCTATACGGTGACCACAGCTCAGGGTCTTCCTCAGGGAGGTCTTTTTCTTCTTCAACGCTCACTTCTGCTTCTGGTGGAGCTGTGACAACCACGACTTGGCTTGCATATGGTGGGGAGACAGCTTGAAATTAACTTTTTAACAAAATGACGAATGCAGCTAAACGCGCCGAGAATACACAAAATCATAAACAAAACAATTAGGACAGGATGAATGATAGACCCAGCCCACCCAGGTAACCCCCAGTCCTCAAAAAGTCTATCTAACCAGTCGGATGTTTGAGGACAGCTTGTTCTTGATGTCTCTGACAATTTTGCAGATTGTGGTATGGATGTCTCCGACAAGTTTGCTGATTGTGGCATGGATGGTGGCACTGTCCACGCCACGGTCAGACACTGAAGGCTGGTGAGCAGCAGCAGGGATAGAAGTCTGGCTGCTGTCAATGGGGCCATTGCTCTGTGTGGGTCTGGACTTGAACTAAATAGAACAAGAAACCAGAACATAATTAGAGACAGGGCAAAGGGGTAAGGGGAGGACAAACTCGTCCTAGGAGTTCTACCGGTGCCTTTTTCTTCTCCATGCAGCCACCGAGACCTGCGAGTATTTGGGTCTTTTTTCCCCAGAGACTGCGGGGCGGTATGGCTTCACCCATTTCGAGGGGACCCACCTCAGTCCCCTGGGGGTGGACACGCAAGCGTAACCACGACCCCAAGTGACCAAGTCATGTGGGCCCTCGACTCCACCAGTCTCTGGATCTCGCATCAGGACTTGCGGACGCACCTTCAGGGCCAGCTGCTCACACCCACCAAAGTGACGAATGATTGGTGGGCTCAAAGCCTCAAAGGAGCAGTTTAAAAAATTAATGGTGTACAAGGCCCTGGAAAGACAGATCGGTGGAGGCTTGACCTTCAGGACTGGTTGTTGCTGGTCCAGGACCCATTTGATGTCTCGACGGGTCCTCTCTACTACGGCTTGACCAGTTGGGGAGTGGGGATGCCGGTCTTATGTTCCACTCCCCATTGCTGCAGGAAGTCATGGAATTCCTTGGAACAGTACGCTGGCCCATTATCAGTTTTGAGGACTTTTGGGATGCCTAAGAAGGAGAAAGTTAGCAGGAGATGCTTGATAGCATCCCTGGATTTCTCTGCTGTGTGGGCAGAGGTGAAGACTGCGCTAGAAGAGGTGTCCACTGAGATGTGGACATACTTCAGCCTACCAAACTGAGGCACGTGCGTCACGTCTGTCTGCACACCTCACAGCTGCTCAACCCTCTGGGGTTAGCCCCAGCGCTGATGGTTGGGAGAGCATGCTGCTGGCACGTGGGACAGGTTGCCACAATCGCCCTTGCCTTTTCCCAGGTGAGACGGAACCGGCGAACAAGGCCTGGGGCATTCTGATGGAACAACTGATGGCTGATTTTGGCCTGCTCAAAAAGATTCGGCAGTGGGGCCATCTCCACAGGGGCAGCGAGAGCATCAGCCCTCCTGTTCCCCTTGGCGATGAACCCTGGCAAATCTGTGTGTGACTTTGTGTGCATCACATAAAAAGGTTTCTCTCGGTGGGAGATCAGCTTAACAAGCTTCGAGAGCAATTCAAAAAGGGCAGGGTTGGACACTTCTTGCAGGACTGCATGCTCTGCTCTAGATACTACACCTGCTACATAGGCCGAATCAGTGATTAAATTGAAGGGTTCAGAGAACTTTTCGAAAGCCCGGACGACTGAGGCCAACTCAGCAACTTGAGGTGAACCCTCAACAATAGCAACATCTTCCTCCCACTGCTGAGTCTGAGGGTCTTTCCAAGTCAAGGCTGACTTGTGGGACCTTCCGGACGCATCTGTAAAAACTGTCAGGGCTTCTAAAGGCCTTTTGCTCTGAACACTCTCTAATGCCAATGTGAATTGAGCATCCTGATTGAAAATTTTGTGGGCAGGCCGATGAATTGAAATTTGTCCTGTGTAGCTATCCAGGGCAATTTGCAGAGCTTCATTTTCCCGCAATACTAATATTGCCTTTATAATTGGGCCCGTTTTTGTCCGAATTGGAAGGTGAATGCATTCAAAATCACAGCCAGCTAATTCCCTCAGATGAGTTCTGGCCTTCCGGATCAAATCTGCTGCCAATTCTTGTGGCGTGGACTTTTGGACTGCTGGTGGCTAAGGAAGACCCACTCTATAATAAGAAGAGGATCTTTCCTGCCTCGGTCCTTCCGGTGGAGTTTGGTGACCTCCTTGTTCCACTGAAAAATGACACTGTGAAGATGTGGCAGGTTTCCTAAGACGATGAATTGGACTGGCAGGTTAGGTGCGCACCTGTTGGCCTGCCTGGTGGACAGCCTTACCTGGACCTTTTCAAGCGCTTTCTGTGCCTCTGGGGTGAGTTCCCTCAGAGAACCTAGCTCCTTCCTACCTTTCAACAAATTGAAAAGTGGGTCTAGGTCCTTAGTTGTCCAGCCTAGCCAGGGTCTCACCCATGTCAATGCTCCACACAGTTGATGAGCATCTGCAAGCCTCTTAATTTTGGTTTTGATAGCTAATTTCTGCGGTACAATGGTCTGCTTTCCAATCTCAAGGCCGAGGTACCTCCAAGGTGGCATCTGTTGAATCTTGGACTCCTGTAACTCGAACCCTGCAGCAACTAACACAGAAATCATCTGGTCAAGCACGTGTGACAACAGATCGTCATTTGGGGCACAGATTAGACCATCATCTATGTAGTGATGGATGATCGCTTCACCTGCGGCTGCATGCACAGGAGACAGCAAGGAAGAGACATACCGCTGGCAGATGGCTGGGCTGTTTTTAAGGCCCTGCGGCAAAACTTTCCAATGGTACCTCTTCCTCGGGGCTTCTCGGCTGATGGTAGGCACCGAGAAAGCAAAACGCGGTGCATTGTCAGGGTGTAGGGGAATTTGGAAAAAACAATCTTTTATATCAATAACAGCCAATTTCCAATCTCGGGGGAGCATTGCTGGGGAAGGCATCCTAGGCTGGAGAGACCCCGTGTCTTCAATGGCATTATTAATTTGACGAAGGTCGTGAAGGAGCTGCCACCTGGTCTTATCAGACTTCTGGATGACAAACACTGGGGAATTCCACAGGGAGGTGGTCTCTACAGTGTTGCCCTTTCTCAATTGCTCCTCCACAAGCTCGTTGAGTGCTTTTAATTTTTGTTTAGATAGCGGCCACTGCTCTACCCAAACTGGAATATCTGTTTTCCAATTAAGCTTTTGGGTAGGACGCTCTTCAGCGACCGCTGCCCGAAAATTTTGTGACGGGTCAGGTATGTCAATTGTGACTCCCCACTGGGCCATCAGGTCTCTCCCTAGCAAGGGCTCCATATACTCCATCACAAATGGGTGTAGGGTGTTACGACCCGTTCAAAGTGAACTAAGTTCGTATTTAGTTTCTTAGAGTACAAAGGAGGCCAAAAATGCTGTTTAACCAAAATCAGTATACTTTATTCAATATCAATGTACCCACCAAAGCTGATATACTTTATTCAATGTACCCACTAAAATGATATGCAATAACAAGAGAAAGAAATGGGAGAGAGAAAGCTATATAGATAAAAGCAAGAGAGAAAAGAGAGATAGGACAGATAGGATATAATTACCACAGAGAGAGACAAAGTCCTCACAGCAGTCCAATAGGTCCGCCTTCACAAATCCTCGTAGCGCGCAGCTAATAGATTTGTCTTTGCAGAACCCTCGTGGAGCTGATAGATCTTCGTCTTCTGTGGGGAGGTCCTCAAAAGGGGTCTCTTCTGAGGCAGAATATATAGTTCTCCAGAGTGGAGGAGAAATCTTGTGAGTCTAGGCCCAATGCACAAGGAGAGGGGGGAGAAGTCCCGTGATGGAGTCCAGGCCCATGCACAATGCGAGGGAGGGGGAGAACAGGGCAAGCTGTCCTGCTACACCTCAGGCACAGGTGGTACAGAATCCAGGGGCAGTGTAGTGTGCTGCAACTACCATTGTTTCAGCAGGATGTATGTCCGGGAACTCTGTTCCCAAGCAAACACATCTAGCCAGGAATGGCAATTCTCATAGCAGTTACATCAGCTCTTGAGGTTTCCCTCTCGTTCCCCCCAAAGTCTCCACGACGAAAAACGTGAGACAAAATTGAGGGTCTTCGGGCCGACTCTCACATAGGGTTGCTGATTGCCTATTTGGCCCCTTAATTTCCACAACGCTCTTGGATTGATGAGCCAATTGCAACCATCCTTAACCTTGTACGTGTCCGGCCACGTTTTGCAAAGCCCAGTGTGACGGCCAATCCTGTATTGGGACTATCGTCACGTCCGCGCCAGTGTCTAAAAGGCCTTTGATGTCATGGGTCTCGTCACCCACCTTCAACACACAGTCCTGAAAAGGCTTGGATGATGCTGTGATAGCCCTTACCCTCCCTACTGACGGTACAATGCCTTTCTCCAGGCTGGGAATGGGTATCACTTGGGCTATTATTTGACCTTTAGGCAGAAAGACTGGAGGATGAGTGCAGCGCAGCCATACAATGAAGTGCTCGGGGTCTGAGTCGAATGTCCCCGGAGCAACTTCAATGTCCCTGGGAGTATACTTACAGTCTCCCATCACAACATACTTTGCCCCGATCCTTTTCCAGGTACCCTGCTCACCTGGGTTGACACTGACAAAATGCCAATCGGTGTGTCTCTGAGGTGGAGTGGCTCAGTCAGCTGGAGCCTGAACGGCTCATACCTGGAGGTGGTTGTTAAAATTGGGTCTGCAAGTTCCTTAAAAATGTCCTGTTCTGGTGGCTGGGAGCTCCCAGAGGAAACTCCTGGAGTGTCCTGTTTGGAAATAAGAATGGTCATATCTGGTGAATTAGACATGTTAGGCACATTTTTCTGAACCCCTCTTTTCCCCCTCCTCACCCTAGCCACCCTTTTGTGGTCCTCACGCAGGGTGGCCCCGCGCTCGGTTCCTAGTTTTTTTTCTGCCCTGGGGGCTGGTTGCCCCTAGGTGTGTTCCCCCCTCCACCTCCCCGGTTTTGTAAAAACTGCTGGAACTCAGTCCTAGCTGGGCAGGAGGACTGCCAATGGCCATACTGGCCACACAAGATGCAACAGTTGTTTTTTCTGGGGCGGAAGGAGGGTTTCCTGGTCGGTGCGTTCAGCTGTGGCTCTCCCGTCTCAGCAGCAGCAGCTCTTGGTGTAGCGCGGGGCTGCGGCCTGGGCGGATGTTCAAGCTTTGCTGCCATCATCGGGACCTTCAGCTCACAGACAACTAGCATGTCTTTGATGGTGCGTCGAGGCTTTGGAGGCAGGCTTATGATGGCAGCATGACACAGCTCATTCGCGTTGTGGATCACTGTCGTCCGAAGGACACTGTCTCTGGCTTCCTCTTCCCAAACCTGCAACTCAACAGCTCTCCTCAACCTATCTACAAATTTCATGAATGGTTCTGTGGGTCCCTGTTTGATGGCAGAATATGGGGGTAACGGGCCATCGGGCTGCAAACTCAGGAATGCCCTTTCTGCGGCCTCTTTGACCTTCTCCAGCACCTTTGCCAGAATTTCCTGCGCTTGCTCTTGAGCTCTTGCCCACTCGCTTTCCCCTGTCAGATGACTCAGGGTTATTGGATTCCGTGTTCCATCTGTGGCTGTGTCAGGATCTTGCAAAAGGCTCGGCAGAGCGGTCTGAAGCAGCTCTACCCACGCTGCCTCCCAGAGCTCATACTCTGTGGGAGTAGTCAGGCATGAATAAAGCTGTCGCAGGTCATATGGGACCGCTACAACTCCGGTGAGGTTGGCTTTTAACAAACCTCGGAAGTACAGGCTTTCTCACCCGTATTCCCGATGGGCCTTGCAAAGATCTTTAATCACACCTTGGGAAAAAGGCTGCCAGTCTGGATGGGTAGTGTTCCCACGCCTAGACCGGTTAAATGTCACTGGAGCAAGGGTAGAAAAGTCATCCTGGCCTGGGCCTTGGGGTCCCGGCCCCGCCCCCCCGGTATCCCAAGCGTGGGAACTGGAAGTAGGACCGTGGGAACCAGATGCCCAAGGTGTGGCCTCCCGGGGTGACATCATGGGAGGTGGGGTCAGGTTGTGGGTGGAGCGCGAGTGGGGAGGAGTTAGGGGAGGAGTATGAACAAGGGGTGGAGCTCCTGGGCTCCGGGATGTGGGAGGGGTTAAGGGAAGGAAGGGGTTGGAATGTGGGCGGGAAGAAAAGGGATTGTGGGAAAAAGAAGAAGTGGTGGAGGGGGACACTGAACACGTGGATGGCTGCACTATGCAGTTGCTGCCATGTCGTGCCTTGGGGGAAGGAGAGGGAGAAGGAGATGCACAGCCACAACTGCCATTCTGTGCACTCTCTTTGTTTTGGGAAGAAAACTTAACTCGGGGTTTAGGAACTGGGGTAGAAGGGGATGGGAAAGAGACTTGAGCTGCCTGGCCAGGGCAGACACAAGCAGGTCTGCCAGTCTGGCCCTGACTGGTCAGGCTGGGGAGAGGCACCTGCGGGGGGCCAGGGCTAGCAGGGCAAGTTTTCCCTGCTTTTCCCCGGAGAATGCCCCTTCGAGGGAGAGAGGGAACAGGATTGGGGTCTGGGGTAACTGGGACAGATTGTCCTCTCTGCTCTTTCTCCACTTTCCTGGATTCATTCAAGGCGGAACGCAGCCGCAGTGGCCAAATTATATATTTTTCTGCTTTTTTGTCCTCTGTCTTACTCAATTGAAAAAATTTGGAATAGACAGAGTTCCAAAATTCAACGCTTGCAGCCTGGGCAGGGGTCACATGTGGGAAGTGGAGGAAGAGGAATTGGACAAACTTTTCGAGCTTCTGTTTAGAAAACTTAACTTGAGAGCTTTTAACAGTTTCAACAATAACATTAAAGACTTCCTTCTTTTGTGTGGAGAAATTTGCACCCATTTTCAATCCACACACACACACACACACACACACTCGAAAAATAAAAATGCACAACTCAAATCAAACTAAAAGAAAAAGAAAAAAACTGCCGCACACAGATTAACAAACCCTGGAGGGCAAAAAGCAACTTCTGAGGGGTGGAATGCATTCCTTTGGCTTCTAAAAAGCCTCCCGATTGGCTAAAAAGCCTTGAGCATTGGAGGTCAGGAGCTCCCGGAGGATCTGGGGCTGTCCTGGCTGCGCTGCCACTGGAGGCAGTGGGAGGGGGGGCGTGCGCACCGCTGCTGGCGAGACCACGTGTTGCCACGGTCACACGGCAGCCGAGCGCGCCGCTGCTGCCATGCGGGGGGTGGGGGCGGGGGCCGCGGGGGCCACAAGCGGGGCCGCACTGCTGAAACCACGTGGTCCCGCGGTGACGCGGCTGAGCTGCTTGCCGCTTGCAAAGCGTGGGTGAAATGAACCTGCCGCTGCCGCGTGAAACAAAAGGTCCGCTCGTCCTGGCGCCGCCGAAACCGCTTCACCCCGCTCCCGCGCGGTCGCGTGCCGCTGCAGAGGGGAAAGAGGGGGGCTTCCCCTGCTCCTGCCCGCTCCGCTGTGTGTGAAACCCACTCGGCCGGCGCCACGGCGCCAGCTCTCCCACTCCCGCGCGCCCGCTGCAGCTCGGAAACAGCAAACTG
Source organism: Acrocephalus scirpaceus scirpaceus (assembly GCA_910950805.1). Taxonomy (NCBI): domain Eukaryota; kingdom Metazoa; phylum Chordata; class Aves; order Passeriformes; family Sylviidae; genus Acrocephalus; species Acrocephalus scirpaceus. The sequence goes on from OU383776.1 coordinate 46,554,905, forward strand.
CCTCCATGAAGGGGGAGACCCCGCTCAGCCAGCTCTGCCGTGATCGGCCGCCCTCCCCACTGCCGCTGTGAAAGCGTGCAGCCATGGGACTTACCAGTCCTGGGGTTACCAACTGACTTCATTAGCTCCTCACGGAGGCGAGCTCCTTCGCTCAAGCCTCCGACTGGTGCAGGCGTGTAGAAAAGAAAAATAAAAACGAGTGTAGTGGTTTCCTTTCGTTGGAGGAGAACTCTTCTGGGTGCAAAAGAGCTACTCTCCTCTCCTGCCAGGAGCCTGGCAGGCATGCAGCTGTCTTCGGCTTCACTACACTGCAAGGATAAATCCAATGCAGGTGGAGCCTTTCCCCGCGGGTTCTGGTGGTGTTCACAGACTTCCATGCGGAGACAGCCTATGCAGCCTCTTCTCGTAGTAGCTTCTGTCCCATGTCTTGGACCACCAACTGAAATAATTCCCTGTGCCTGCTGTAGATGGTTTTCCAGCTAATCCCAGCTGCCCTGGCTGGGAATTGTTTCAAGTCCGGTTGGGCAGTGGCTAGTGGACCGGCCATTACCTCCTTGGTAGTTCAGGAGCTACACGAGAGCTGTTGGTGAGGCTCGACGAAGGTAAGAAGGAGGAGGCCTCGTGGCAAGATAGAGTTTATTGTCACATGCACCCCATGGTGCAGGCAGCCACATGTCCCAGGAGAGAGAGCAAAGGAAGCGGGCTCATTGCTTATAAGGGACTAGGGGAAGGGGGTGGATACAAGAGGGAAAACCAATCAGGGGAATGGGGATGACACATAGACAGCAAATAGGAAACGAGGAGTGGGGGACTCCCAGCCTGCTCCAATCTGGGACTGAGTCCCTCCGAAGTCTCTGGAATGAGGGGGAGAGGCTTCCTGGAGTGGGGCAGGCACTGGGAGGAGAGCAACAGATGATTAACAACATATTGCAACAGAGGGGAACAAAGGGAATTTCCCAGGCAGGAGATTGTACCAGATGGGGAGAAGTACAGGGGGAACTTGGGAAAAACCATTACAGAACAAATGATTATTAACAATAAGTAAAAACCAGAAAACGCGCCACTACATTGCATATTTGCTATTTTCAAACTACTTCAATTTGTTAAATAAAAAAAGTCTTTCTCATTAGCCTTGTCTTGCTCTCTTTCTTCTGACACTGCCTGCCTAGACATCTCAACACGTCAAGGATGCAGAAGAAGCACAACAAAATGAAGCACAGAGAGATGACAGAGACAGATGTTACACTGTTGGTACAACTCTACTCACTTCATGGAAAAAAAATTCCTAAAACCTGAGGTATTTCAAATGTGCATGCTTAAAAAAGTTAAAATTTGGGCTTCTTGGGTTTTGGTTCTGAGTGCTAAAGATCTCTGAATGGATTGTGAACTGTTATACTCCAGAAATCCTAAGTTCTGTCTGGGTTCAGGTTAAAGATGTGCATATTATCCCATGGGATGTTTGTAATTGCTAAAAGTGAAGAGGTATTACTGTGCTTCCTTAGACCAGCTCTCACTTCTGGCTGACCCAGGACGAAGAGAGAGTCAAAGTGGATGTGACGAGATTACTTGAGGAAACTGCCCTCAGGATTTACAATATCTGACTCTCGGCCCTGAACTCCTCTCAAGCAAGCACTGGCCTGTGACTGTGCAGATACTTATGGCCCTTTTTTTGTCCAAATTTTTCTTATATATGAGTCATCAGGGGTGCAAGAGGAAAAACTGTGAAAATGCAGGATAGTTGAATGAAAAAGATCAGGATTAAAATCTGTTGGGACCCTGTTGTTCCTGTCCAATATGGGGAAGCAAGTTACCATGAAGCATTTTCTTACACAGAGGATGTCCTCATCTGTGCAAAGAAACATTTTGAAGTTGATAATAATATTAATGTTAATATTAACAATAACAAAACCACCAGGGCTTTATTAAAATAGAAAAAAGCTCTTGTCAGGTGAATTAAACATGTGAGCCCTAAAGATCTATTGAGCAAAGGCAGAGATAGAAAAAAAATCCAAAATATTCAGAAAAGCTTCCTAGCATGCTGCTGTGTTACCATGTGTTGGGGGTTAGACTTATTTGGTTTGTTGTTTTTTTTTTTGTTTTGGTTTGGTTTTTTTTTTTTCACCTGTAGAATTTTTTCCCAGGAGTTGCGGGGCAACTGATTGCTGGGTGTTTGTCGGTGCTTGGTGGAACAAAGCATGGAGGCTGGGTGGAGACTGGCACTTGGCTACACCCTTTGTCTTCAGGAGTTCACACCCCCCCCCCCCCCACCGCGAGGGGGGCGGGGGGTGGGGGGGAGACGAGGGCTGGGGGGGGCAGCTTCATTTTTGGTGTGGTCTGCGTCGGGAGAAGAGGGGGCTGCCGTTGCTGTGTTAGCTTCTCACTGGCACCACCGGGACCTGATCCTGGGGAGAGCTGCCATCATCTGCTCGTGTGTCCAAGAGGATCCTGATTTCTCCTTTTCCTGCCCTGCTGGAGCTGTCTCAGCCCTGTCCCACTGCCTCGGCGCTGTTTTAGAGCTGCTCTGCACCGCGGGCCCGCACTGCCCTCCCTGCCAAACATCCCTGCCCTCCAGTGACCACCGACGGAGCTCCAAACTTCACCCAGTCCACCAGCCCGGGATCCCCCACCGTTCCAGCTTGGTACCTTTTTTTTGGAGTCCCCAGAGACCAGACTGCCCCGAGTTTTGTGGGACCAAGCTCCGTCAAGGTCCCTGGTTCTGTTTTCGCTATTAATTGCTGTAGTTGTTGTTGTTTGTTTGCCTTGTTATACCTATTAGTAAAGAACTGTTATTCCTACCCCCATATCTCTGCCTGAGAGCCGTTTTAATTTTCTAAATTATAATAATTTGAGGGAAGGGGATTTGAATTATCCATCCCAAGAGAGGCCCTGCCTCTCTTTAGCAGATACCTGTCTTCTTTCAAAACCAAGACACCATGGAAACAGGAATTTAAAATTTCTCTATGTGAAGTTGCCCCCTTTTTTGCCTCCTTCGCTTTACAAAGTAGTAAAAACAGGGGACAGTTCTCAGGGCTGATAAGTATTGATAGAGCAAACTCAAAGAATCTTCTGAAAGGCTTTATAAACCCCAATGATGAAGAGTTTTACATCCATACTGAAAAATTAAGAAACAACCCAGATAATGTTTTACTGAATCTTTAGCAACTTGAAATCCTCTGACCAATGCCATAAAATTCATAAAGTAATAATTTTACCAGATTAGAGATGGATGATAAGGATTTATTAGCTATGTAGCTCAGTAGAAGTGAAGGGACTAGCCAAATTTTTTTGGATTTAAAGTCTATGTAAGTACACAGGCTGGTATTTTTATTGTAGAACATTGTATGTCCCTTCAAGACTAGATTTTTGTGCAACATTTGCTTTAAAATAGGAAAACCTGTATTGAAACTGTTTATGCACTAATCAAGTGAGAGACATAACACCACAAAACTCACAGTAGCTGCCCTTGGCAATTGTTTCACATCTTCTGCTGTCTAGCGATCAACACTGTTGCTTACAGACGAGTTTAAGAAAACAAACAACTACAATTCCTATGTCACAGCCTTTCTACATAACTTTAAATAGGACCAGAAGAACAACTGCAAAAGATGTTACAGAAATCCTCCCTTAGGTTAGCTCCTGAATCTTGAGATAGGTTTCACAGTGTAATTAACTGAGGGGATCCATGAAGAAAGAATTTATTTTCTTGACTTAATTGAGATACAAAATTTGACACAAAAAAGGCAAGAGGATTTACTGATTTCAGTGGACCTACAGCTTCTTATTAAATTTATAGCTTTCTTACCCTTTCAGACATAAATTAGAAAACTGAAATTTGTTCAAATTGAGAAGGGAATTATACAGTATGCTAGATTCTAGTTCAATTGCAGCAAGCCAGTTGGGAAGTTCCTTACTAATTTCTCTTTGGGAACCCCTCTGGTGATAAGCAATGCAGAGTTTCACCCTTTTATTCTTCCCCAAAGGATGAAACCCTACTGACTGACATTCCCTGGTAAACAAGGCAGTGGTGCCATATGGCATTAATACATGCCATTCCCTCTGAGAATTTTCAGGACCTGTACATGCTCTTCTGACCTACTGCTCCATTTACTTCAGGTGGCTTGAAGGCAAGAATTGTGGAGACAGCAAGGCCATGACCTTGCCTTCTGCAAACCAAAGCATGTGTTACAGGGTGGTAAGAAATATTTTATCTTGATTCAACCTGAGCCTGTAAATATGTGTCTTGTCATAGAATGTGGGTGGCAAAAGTGTATGATTTCCTTTCTTCTACTGAAAAACAATGCAAAATGAAGCTAGTTAAGGAGACGGAGAGATTGGTGATTTCAGATTCTCTGGTTGTTGCTTAATATATCCTATGGCCTCCAGAGAACTAAGAAGTTAGCTTGGTGGCTCCTGTTATCTCTTCCTATATATTCATTTTTCTGTTGTACTTTTCTTGGTGAGAAGAGAGTATAAGAGCTGCAGTGTAGACCAGTACAGAGATTTCTTTGGGTAGCGGGGATAAAAGAGAGGACAAAAAATTGGCATAAAATCCTTGTCTTGCTGAGATTCAGGAAAAGATAACATTCAGAAAATTTCCATTTTGTTGTGGCTGGAAATAAGACAGTTACTTTGTTGGAGCTGCAGTGTAATTTTCTGTTAGGCCATACCTTCTAAATCAGAGAAAATCCTTTATCCTTTTATCTTTTGCTTCCAGATATTACCCGCAGTTAACATTGCTATATAGTTTTAGAGACAAATTAGAACATTGTCTTAGATAAGCCAAAAGTTTTACCTTAAAAAGACTGTTCATTTCCTCTTATAAGCATACCATGGCTAATATTTTGACACTAGGTATGACATTGCTTTGAAAAACTTGCAGAAAGTTGTAGCAGATGAGGGATCTTTATTTTCCACAGAGGGCAGTGTTTATTTGCTGAACAGTTTATCATTTAGTGTGTGCATTGTTATGCAATGTACCCTTTCCACAGGCAAAGAGCAGAAAAGGACATTGCAAATAAGTCCTACCTTTGGTTCTTTCTCTTTTTTATACTACTGCTGTGAGCATATAAATGCCTTTTTAATGAAAATTTAAACCAAGAAAGAAATAAATGTTTTCCATATCACAGCGTTTGAGACACTGAAAGAGGAATTCCTTCCTACAGTAAAAATATAACTTGCTGGTGGAAATGTACAGACATGTTTAAACTCTCTCAAAATTATCATACAACATTCTTTCTTTTCACACACAGGTACACAGTGTCACCCTTTTCATCAACAAAAAATTTAGTAAATATGACATTGTTCCTTAATCAAATACATCAGGATATAACCACTACGCTTGCCTTGCTTTATGCTTAAGTTTAGCTGGTTATGGTCAAGGTAACATAGGTTCAGCCAATTGGTGCATCTTACAAAAAATGAGTATTAAGTTAGTTGCAGGTATGGAATTAGGTATTAGGGAAGCTTGTTGAACTCAAGGAGTGCAAGCTAGCCTCACAGGGCTTCAAAGTCTCAAATTCTCAACTGTGATTTTTAGGCATTATTACAATCTCAGCAAAAAAAGTCACATGGGAGCAAAAAAGATCTCCTTACCTTTCTTATCTCCCTTTTTTGAAGAAAATTGTTTTAAAATTAAATGTTAGAGAATGTATCTCTCAAATATTTGTTGTTTTGAATAAGGCATCTAAACTTGTCTGCTCGAGTGACATAACAAAATTCCTCTTAGCATGAGTGGAGTTACTTGATAGCTATGACTACTTATAATGGGTAATCTGGAACTAATCTTCTTCTTATGTCTTGAGATAATAAAAACCAAAAGAGATGACCTTCTTAACTTGTCAGAAATTGAAAATGCACCTGGATTTAGAAGACTCATTTGATATAAAGCTTTTACAATAAATAATCCCTAAAAATATTGTATTTAGTATTTAACTGTGGTATATGCATTGCTAAATTTGGAAGACCAATTTATGAATAAGCACATCAAAAAACACTTTGAAAATTGAGAAGACAAAAGAGGAAATTATTCTGGTCAAATTTCAGCACAGAAGCTGAAGTCTCCATAGTACACCCACACTACATCCTGAAGGTACCCATGACCATTACATGAAACAAAAGAGTGTTTGAACAAAAAATACTAAAACTCCAAAAACAACAAAACAAATCAAAAAAACCCAAACCAAAACAACAACAGCAACAAAATACAACTTGTGAATATGTGTCCAGTCTAAGAAGCTGCTTCAAAAAATGAGGTTCACGATGATGAGGACCTTTTATTGCATCTAAACATCAGTAATACCATCAGATATAAACCATACAAGAAAAAAAGGAAACTTTGTACAAGCTTCCAGCATTCTCACCAATAAAATACCATCAATAAACTTTGTTATCAACTTCAATCACCTCAATGAAATGGCCAATAAAAGTCTTCTAAAAGGTGTTAGCAGTCAAAAGATTTCCAGATATTGCACTATTGAAAACTCCCTGTGATAACCATCTGTAAAAAGTAATTCTATAAACAGCAACATGAAAAAAAGATTAAACCACAACAAAAAAAACCAACCCAGAACCCATCTCAAAACCCAGTTCATTTGCATTAATAGGAAAAGTTTCATTTCTTTAAGAATTGAAATAAATAAAATTTGGTTTGTCAAAAAAGAAACAGTGTCTTAAAAAAGCATGCTCATTCTGAGTCAAGAAAGAAAAAACCACCATCTAAATAAATGAAGAAGTTAGGGACTTTTTTTTTAGGAACTTTTAGCCCACCTTGTAAGGACTTAGCCTGTTGAATACCTCAGGGGATAAGCCATCTTTAAAAAGGCAAGTATTAAACAAGTGAACACAAAACATAAAATGTATTAAAAAAAAGATTTTGTGTGCAATAGTAAAACCATTGCCACAGTAAAATGCATTTCAACATTCTGCACAAATACCTAAGAGCTTCAGGGGTAGGGGTTTTCTAAGGTTTTTCTAGGTTTTTTAAGGCTTTGGGGGCCTTAAAAGACCAATTAGATTTTAATAATCAGTTTGAATCTACATTAGATTGCTCCTAAGACACTTTGAAGTTCTTTGTAAAGCCAGAGAAGATGTAGCAGTAATTACCACCTCATAATTCTGAAACATTTATTCAGAGTATCAGTCCTGATTTCAGCAACCAGTGAATGTCAGTAAACAGGTCTGTGCCAGCACAAACTCAAAGCAGATCAGAGACTGGGTTTGAAGTGAAGTACAAATAATACAGCTTTTCTTCTCTGGTGACTCTGAGTTGGCACAAGCAGACAGAGGGAGAACCACAAACCCCCAGCTAAAATACAAAGAGAAAACTAATTTCTTTTACCTTGATAACTGGGGGATCCCCGAAGCAGCAGTTTGGAAGGTGCACACAAAAGGAGATGCAGACATGGTTAAACTTGATCTGTGCTAGAGAATCACCAGTTTGCTTTTCACACAGGTTTATCAAGGGTTATTTCCAGCTGTAAAGTCACTTGAGCATGTTTTCAATCCTCCTACTAGTTTTCTGTTTATCCCCACATTCTATTTCTCTAGCTTAAACCATTTGCTGAATTCTATTCCAGCTTTAAGAGAACTTCATTCACTTCTCTAACACATTTTTAATTCTGAAATTCCAAAACTTTTGATCCCTTAATGTTACTTGAGTAATGACTGTTGGTAGGGCTACAAAGAGGAAAAATTCTAATCAGTACGCCTGGCTAGACCAGATTCATGATGATGCTCAAACATTTGTTCTCTTTCTTGATGGCTGAGAGAAATGTTATTCCTTGCTTCAGATGTACTTCCTCCCTACATACATCAAATTTAATTTCCAGCTGGTAATTTTCACTTTAATTCCTGATTTTTCAAGTTTGCACCATGGTCACAAAGAATTGCTGGAAAACTGAACTGCTCTTTCTCTGTCATGTTCAGTCAGCGAACTTCAGTTTTGGAAATTATTTAGTTGAGAGTCCCTTAGATGTTTCTTTATGAAGCACAAAGTACATGTTTCTTAGCCCTTCTCCCTGCTTGTGTTATCCAGTGCCACTGGATAATTCAGGACTTTGTGAAGTATCCAGTCTGACCACTGCCTGGAGCAAGCTCAGCCTCAAGGTAAGACCTGGGCTCAGGACTTTATCCTGTGAGGGCTGGAAACCTCACCAGGAAGGAGTCAGCCCTGTTCCCACTGCCCTCGAGGGAAAAAAAAAAATCTTCCCTTATCCCCCATCTGTCTGATCTCGCTCAGCTTCTCCACATAGTTTCTTCCAGCTCCACTGGCATTGCTGCCAGGTGGGCAGAGCCCCAGTGCTCCTGCTTCAGTTGTGTGTGGGTCCTTTTGTCTCATTCCTCACTCTGTCCTGGCCCATCTAAGAGGGATACCAGGATTAGATGGAGTATTACAATCTTGTTAGTAGTGACAAAATTCTTTAGAACCTGATGGCTTTTGCTAAAAGCAAAAGCCTGGAGAACTCATTCTATATTTCTATCTGAATGTTCAAGTAGATAAGTGTGTGAATGAGAAGTATTCATTTTTTCCTAAACTTGCTCTTCTAATTTTACTCTCTCCTCTTTCAAATATTTCTATGTCATAGGTTTCTGTGATTCAGCATTTCTTTTTTCTCTACTATTTGATTTCACCTCCTATTTTTTTCTACTACCTCTTTAGTGACACTAGTTTGCTTTCACAAAAGGACAACTAAGAACTAAGAAGAGTATCCTTAGAGTCTGCAGTAGAATATCTTTTGTCATCCCTAAATTTATCTTTTTTCATTCATGTTTGAAAACTACACAATTTAATTTTTAGTGCCAGCTCTGAATGCCTGAAGTTTTTTTCCAGTAAGAGAGCTGAAGCATTTTCCTCATATAGAGGAAATAGTGAGATATAGTCTTCTATAACCTGTATTTGACTGTTAATCAGAAATCAGACACTGTGAAATGATAAAAAAATGTTGAAAAGAGAATTGCGTACCTTATTAAATCCCTAATTTCTTTTCCATTCTAGGGAATTTATCACCTACCTCTTTTATAGGCTTTGAATTGTTAGGGGAATAGTTGTTGAGTTACAGCATAAAATCTGGAGGAGGGATAAGTTCAACACCTGAATCTTGTAAAGAGTCACCAGAAAGACAAGAAAAAATATGTGAAAAGATGCATTTTCTGGGTCATGCAGAACACTTTATGAAACATTGTCTGTATTTCTGTGCTGGTTTTGGCTGGGGTAGAGGTAATTTTCTTCACAGTGACTACTGTGGGGCTGCATTTTGGATTTGTACTGAACACAGGGTTGATAATACAGAGATGCTTTTTTTATTGCTGAGCAGGACTAATAGAGAGCCAAGGCCATTTCTGCTTTTTGTCCTGCCATGGTGGTAAGGAGTTTGGGGGTGCATGGGAGACTGGGAGGAGACACAGCTGGGACAGGTGACCCCAACTGATGGAAGGGGTATTTCAGAACATGGGACATCATGCTCAGTAAATGACGTGGGGGACAGAAGAACGAAGGGGCACACATTTGGAGTGAGGTTGTTTGTCTGCCCAAGTCACCATTATAGTTGATAGAACCCTGCTCTCCCTCCTGGAGTTGGCTGAACACCTGTCCACCCATGGGAAACTGTGAATGAATTCCTTGTTTTGCCTTGCCTACACATCTGGCTTTTGCTTTTCCTGTGAAACTTTTTGTCTCAACCCATGAGTTTTCTGGCTTTTACCCTTTTGATTCTCTCCCCAGTCCCACTGGTGGGGAACTGAGTGAGCAGCTCCTGGGGCTTGGGTGCTAGCTGGGGTAAAATCCCAACAATTTCATATCATTTATGATCTATCTATTCAGAGAAATGCAGTTTGTAAGTTTCTTTGCCAGGACTCTGAGCCTCAGAGGTTCCAATTGCAATACCTATATAGATTTCAAGCTGCAATTCTAAACCCCTGTTCTCAAAAAAAAAAAAAAAAAAAAAAAAAAAAAAGATGAAGTAATTAAGCATTTCTCACGCATAACAGTTTTCACTAATTTAAAAGAAAATTACCTGTTTACCGCTCTTAAATAAATACACACATAATAAAGTGTTACATTTATCCTATTCTTTTTCTACCACAATTATGACGTTCTTCCAGCCTTGTGTGATTTTCTGTAAGATGTCAGACCAGATGGAAAACAGAATGGAATGTTGAATACAAGACCTAGAGTTTCTTGTATTTTAGATGAATACAGTGTTATTTTGGTTATTTGGAGTAGCAGAGTGAGAGACCCATTACTTTTGAAGAGATCAGCAATGAAATTTACTAAATTTCTTAGGCCTCTTTATATAACAACATAAAAGGCACTTTGAATTTTAGTTTCTGGATGTGTCTCTTGAACTTTCAGCCTCTCAAGATCATGGAAATAAAGATGGGCTTGGGCTGGAAATAATCTTAAGGATCATCCAGTTCCAGCCCTCTGGCCAGGCATGGGCAGGGGTACCCTACACTAGATCAGTTTTCTGAGATCCACACACAGCCTTGAACAGGAGTTGAACAGTTCCAGGCATGAGGCATCCACAGCTTCTCTGGGCAACCTGTGCCAGTGCCTCACCACCCATACAGTGAAGAATTTCTTCCTTATATACAGTCCAAATATACTGCTCTGTCAGTTTGAAGCCATTCCTCTTGTTCTATCACTACACTCCCTTGTAAAAAAAAACCCTCCCCAGCTTTCTTGTAGCCCACTTTAGGTACTGGAAGGTGTTAAAGCCTTCTTTTCTGTAGACTGAACAGCCTCAATTCTTTTAGCTGGTCTTCACAGGACAGCCTGTCTTCACAATTCTGTATGTTATTCTTCTGTCATGGGAGTAAATATGAACACTGCAAATAACTAAACATGTAATTCATTCTACTTTGCAAGACATGGGTTGCAATTCCTACATCACAAATGTTCTTGAAGCACAATAACTGGTGTTTCTGGACTATCTGGCCTGTAGCACAGTCTTTACTGTTGTTTCAGTAGAAGTGCTACAGCAAGCACCATGGGAGGAAAATGGTAGAATTTAGACAGGGGAAGGGTTTGCCTTTGATAATGAAGTGAAACCCTGAGTATCATGCCAGTGGGAGTGGGAAAGAGAGTGCTCCACATATAAGCTTTGTAGAGAAAAGACTGCAAAACTAAAAGATCACACTCAAGAGTGCTTGAGAAAATAACTTCATCTTTTGAACTGTTCCTCCTACACTATAGCTACAGCTGATATGAGTCTGTTTTTAGCAAAACTGTGTCACAGAGAATCTGTTATTCAATGTGTAATTAATGATATCTTTAATCAAAATACCTACTTATCATAGATAAGCTTTCAGTTCTGAGGACCCTTATCTTCTGAGGGATTAAAAGGCCTTTGAAAATGTCTTGATCTTTCCATGCTACATTTTTCTTTGGTCATTATCTCCTATGATTTTTTTTTTCTGCCATTTGACAGTTCTTCCCCAAATTGCATATTATAATCTATTTTCCTTTCCAATTATGTTTTCACCATCTTTCTTCCATTGTTGTAGTTAAATCTGGAGGTTGGCCAGGGTATTTTTAAAGACTTTTTGCAGTTTTCCTTGACCTTTTCTGCTCCTGCCTTATAATATTGGCCTGTAAATATTTTTATGCTTTTAATACTTCTTTCTGTGTTTCCTTATCTTCATCATTTGGATGTTTTGTTTTAACAATTATTTAAAGATTGATGTCAGCTTCTTTCTGGTAATTATCTTTAGACATTATTTTTATGGGATTAAGGACAAATGAAATTCTTTCAAATTCTGAGTAGCTGCCTTTCTGTACTATCAATGTCCTGTTGTTCATGCAATTGTGTAAAGGAAAGCCCTTACTGTAGGTCTATTAGTAAAAACAAACACATGAATACAAACATTATTATCTCTATTCTCACCCTGCTTTGTCTTGATTCAGATCTATCATTCACCTCAGCTGCTAAGAATTGCAATGAGGTTCACTAGTTTTTGGGTGGGCTTTGGAAATTAGGTGGCCACTAGCTGTGGTTTGTCTGTCAAGGTGTCCCTAGTTGTGTTTAGTTGGTGGAACACATAGAGATATTCTTCCACAGCACCAAGTGCTGAAGATGGGATGTTGACAAATGAGGTGGATCAGTCACAATAATACCCATTTTTAAATGTGATCCAACTTAGACAGATACAGAACACAGGTATGAAAAGTTGTTAGGAATAGGAAACCTTATATTATCCAATTACATGACTGTCCTTACTTTTCATAATCTCAAAACTTTGAAGTCCCCCTGCAGTTCTAAATTACTGATTACCAACACAGTTCCTTCCTATCAGTCATATGAGCCACTGTATTACCATTATGTTAAATATACTAAAGTGTAGAGTTAGTAGGTATATGTCCCATTTGATTGCTTCTGTCATATGCTTACAGCCCATTTTTTATTCTATATTGAAAGAGTTGTAGTACATAACACTGCAGTTGATATTAGTTATAACATTATGCTTTTAAATGAATGTTCTTATGTAATTCCTTAAATTTGAAAAGTCAATCACTTAAACCATAATTTTTCAGTGTAAAATTTGTTACTTTTCACCTTCATAAGACAGAAAATTTAGCAATAAATAACACCTAACTAATTTTGAAAATTGAGTATTTTATTAATCTCCATAGTCTTAAGAAACACAAGTTTGGTTGTAGAGGAAAATGATCACGAAAGACCTATCTGTTAATTGATCTTTTAAGTAAGTTTGGATTCTGGACCACTGAGCTTGCATTACCTGTTTGGGCACTGCTCTGGGCAGCTAAGCACAGCACTTGTGCCTAGCACAGTGTGCTATTTCATTAACAAATAAAATCTGAATCACCCCTTGGTGCAAAAGCATCACAGCACCATACTGAGATGTCTGCAGAGTAGAGAGTAATAAAAAACGCATTTCAAAGCTATAATAGGAACAAGGCCATCTTTCCTCATAAAGATCATTAATTCCTTATTTGGTGTGTGCAAGCCTTCTAACCAGCCTCTTTTGTTTACTTAACGTTCATCAGTTTTAGTCTCTGCACTGCACTCTTGCAGTCTATACATGCAGATTAAAATTGCTCTGTTTACTGAGTTCCAGGAAAAGCACATATATTTGTTGAGAAAGGGAAAAGAAAATTATCATATAATTTTTACATTTAGATCTTGGATTCTGACAGAAATATAATGAACACAAACTTCATGTCACAGTTGTCAAGGCAGCTGTATTCTCCTCTTGACAATCACAGTTCTGCAAAAGATTTTCTTCTTTTCTAGTGCTCTTTATCATAAAAATAGGAAAGTTGTGATTATCATAATTTACTCAGCATTTATTGCACCATTATAGATTGTATGTTTCTCAAATAGCTGTCCCACTATGGACTTCTCAGCTGGCCATCAAACAAGCTGTGTATTTGCTCATTTTAGTGTGATTTTCATGCTATTAGCATATGCCCATTATGACCTGCAAACTAATTTTTTGTGAATAGCTTAACAGCTGTTCACTCACAGCAACTTAGAGATCCTGATTGCAAACACCTAATCACACAGCTCCTGTATGGACTTCAGTGAAACTGCTGCCTGATAAATGACACACATGGTAATATTTGTACTTATTAGAAATAACCTCTAGTTTTGAAGACGAGGGAATCTGAATGACATCAAAATAAGCTGTAATGAATATAATGGATAAATTCGTGTATAGAATATTATATTATGAATTTGGTTTACTAATAAAAGGTACCCAGGGGCGTCTCCAAGATTCCAGAGTCCCTTGTGAAGGCAAACACATTTGCAACTGAAATGACAAGGCCAAGCAGGAAGATGGCCCATCCATCAAGGGTGGACCCTCACTTCACAGCTCTTCAGCCTCTGATATCGATCTTGGTGGAGATCCGGGATGATCATATCACCCCTCCCAAGAGGGATTCCGGGAAAAACTATCAAGTAATCTTTTCATGCAGACGGGACTCCTTTGGAAAATTGAGAAACACACGCATACCTGGACTTTTCAATGGACTTGGCCTTAGGGTGAAAAAAAACTGTAAAAAACCCACAGGCTGAAGCTTGGAAGACATGGTCGAGTTTGGAGGGTACCCTTGTACCACCACTCTGTCCACCCAGCTTTCGATCGATTGTTGTCCCGTTTTTATTGTGGCTTTTAATTCAGTGTTAGAAATTTTGCTAAATAAATCCTGTTGTTTTGAATTGGTTTCTGATCATTTATAACATAAGCCAAGTACCAAACTTCTGTACTGATTTGCCAACCTTCTGGATTGTATACTAGTACTGTAAATAGTTTTTTGTGTCACGTGATGTGTTATGGATCCTTGGGTATTTAAGCAATAAGAAAGATGCATCTTAGCACCCATTTTAAATGACAAAATTTCAGAGCAGTATTCTAAGTCTAATATCTACAGTCCTCAACAAAAAGATGTTTTTTTACACCTAACCTTTTTTTTTTTAAAATTTACTCATTCTCTTTGTTAGTGGTAGTGGATTAAACATTGCAGAACGTCACAACTCACAGCTCTTCCTAAAAAGGAGAAAGAAAAGATTGCTTCTTCTGTTAGGATATGATTGACTCGGTAATTTTTACACAGATTTAATGTTGAGCTGGTATTTCTGAGGTGATTTTAGTTACTGTCTTTCAAGACAAACCTCATTAAATTCTTTATTAATTGTTAGTAAATTATCAGAATTATATGAAAGATTAGATTAACAGTTAATGTTCTGCTGTCTCTTAATTACAACTAGTGAGATTATATCTACTGAGAAGACATAGTCTTGTCAAGTGAAGAGGCTTGTGTTGCTTCTGCCTTGCACATCGAGTCAGGGCTCTGCTGACTATCTCACTCCTTCATTATTGCTGAGGCTAAAGATCAGCCGTTCAGAGAGGCCTCAGGGCCTGAAAACCTTATAAAAACTAACCTTCGAGACATGGTTGGGGTGAACTGTGGGGGACCCAGTGCGATAGAGGCTGGGATCCTAGTTCACTCGGCAGCTCGAAACCCAGGCTCAGAGCTGCTGTTTGATTGTGGGACTTGTCTCTTTTCAATCTCATTTTGTCATTTTCCAATAAACCTCTAAAACGGAATATTGGAGAACTGTCGTTTATAACAGTTTTTGGTTTTGTTTTTGGTTTTTGTTTTGTTATTTTGGTAGCATGATATGTTTTAGATGCTGAGTCTTGAGTCTGGCATGACAACTGTCAAGGTGATGTCATGGTCATTATCATGATCAATACAGTGTTGGAGCATTTGGAGAAGAGAGACATGAATTTAATTTAAAGAGTAACAATGAATATATGGAATTTTACTAATGAATCATTTCTTAAGGTATATAATGATAAATTGAACATTACTGTGATATAAACTTCTATTATTAAAAATCAATACAGAGATCTACAAGCCCAAGAAATGTGTCTTACTTTAGGTAAGAAATTAGAGGGAGTGGAAGTGAAAAAAGTATGACAGTTTAACCTCCTAAGATAAAAATGGCTTTTTCTAGTGACACTTACATGCTTTTATATTTTTTGCTAATAATACTAATATGGGAGGTAGACATTTTTCCAGTTTGAATGTGTATGACCACTATTGATGAAATGTAACTATGGAAAACTTGCATGATCTGATAATCATCAAACACTGTATTGCAAACAAAGTGTTTGTATCTTGACCATTAAACAAATAATTTTTCTCATGCTTTGTACAATGGCTGTTCTATTTTTACTAAAAACTGATTTACTGATTTAGGGGCTGATTTCCCATATATGTATGACTATTGCTGTAATTATAATGAATAATATCTTGCATGAGGAGATATGTACTCAAACATTAACATTTAAACTAGGTTATCAGTATAATAATAAAATAAGGTGGTATTTTTTAAAAAAAAACCCCAAATCCTAGAAAAAAACCCAAACTCAAACAAATATACTCTGCCACTGATACATTATCTTTTTCCTCTCTCCATTTTCATTCTGCCAGTGCTTTTTCTCTCATTCTCTGGAATACAACTGACATGGTTTTTTAACATATCCATCAAAGCCCTCTTGTTACCTTCTACTTTAATGCATAGCCATATGAAAAATCCTTGGTAAACCATTTTTATGTCTTTTATTTTCCACCAGTTCTTCTGCCTTCTTACAGGGTTGAATATTTTGTTCAAAAATTGCTCATTTAATCAAATGTTAATATTTAAAAAAAAAAAAAGTTTCCTGAATGGATGATCCTGTATAACTGGTTGTTATGACCCACTTACATAAGCTGAGTTCGTAGTGGTCTCAGAGTACAAAGGAAGCAAGAAAATACTGTTTAACTAAAAATCAATGCATTTTATTAATGTGCCCACAAAACTGATATGCAATAGTGAGAGAGAGTAGAGAGAGAGAAAATGATAAAGAGAGAGAGAAGGACAGAGAAAGCGATAGGAAAGCAGGGAATAGTTACCACAGATGAGAGACGGGGGCAGTCCTTGTGGCTATTCCTTCGCCAATAGACCCCTTTCGCTGTCCTTGTAGCAACTTTTCACCAAACCCCTTTGCAGTCCTTGTGGCGTTGCTAGGGGATCTGTCATCTCTGTGGGGAGATCTCGGAGGGCTCTCCTCTGAGGCTGAGATGTATAGCTGTTTTTGAGGCGAAAGGCACCCAGCCAAAGTGGGGGAGAAATCTCGGGATCAGAATCTAGACCTAATGCACAATGGAGTGGGAGGAACAAGGCAGGCCGGTCCTGCTACATCTCGGGCACAGGTGGTACCGAACCTGGGGGGCAGCGTACTGTGACCGCCATTGTTTCAGCCGGACATAGGTCCGGCAACTCATGTTCCCAAGCAAACACACCTGGCCAGATGGTAATTCTGGTGGCAGATTACATCAGCCTGGGGTCTCAGCACCCCTGTTCCCTCAAGTTTCCACGATGAAATGTGAGACATATCGAAGATTTTCAGGCCGACTCTTATACTGGTGTTGAGCTATTTTGGGTCAAATTCTACCATCACTGCAAATCCAAATAATCTCTGTCAAGGTCATAACATGGTGCATTTTATTTTTTTCCTGATCTCCTCTTCCTGACTGAAGCTTTTTCATGCTTATGGAGTAGAGGTGTGCAGTCTACTTGGCTTCATTTTAAGGGTCTTTGTACCAGCCCTGGTCATACATCATGCCTAATAGGGCTTAGACATGTTTTGAAATGGAAATCTACTTACAGGCTTGTGACAGCCTTTCTAGAGGAAGTGTGGTGGCAACAGAGTAACAAAGATTTTCTATTTATCAAGAAGAAAATCAAAGAGAGTTTCTTCCAGCTTTTTGTTATCTTAATTCTGTAGTGGACTAAATCTTGTCTACTTCTTCATTGCCTGAAAATCTCAAGAAGGTAAAACTCATTATTACTTATCTCCATTTTCAGTGCTGGTGCTTCCATCCTTTGCTCTGAGAACATATTTCTAAAGACTTTTTGGCCCTCTGGACTCTCTCTCTTCCCCCATTTTCTTCCGGTAAGTATGGCATCTAATTGCTAGAAGAGAGGCCAGACACTGCTTCCACCAACAGTCTTGAATACTTTCCTTTCCTTAAAAGACAGGTCAGTAGATACAGGCCAGTGATGATATAGGTGAGTGTGCACTAAACACACAAGAAACCTCCAGACAAGGTGGCAGTATCCTTACATCAGTCCAAGATGTTATAAACAGGGCTGGAGATTTTTCTCCTTTTAAAAGCCTTTATTGTGATCAGCTCAGGGTGGGAGCCCGACACGTCGAACGCACCCCGCCGCTGCTCCCAAAAGTATCTCGGAGGCTGAGGTGTTCAGCAACTTCATCCACTCGGCTGCAGGCTGCTCTCAGAAGCAACTTGGAGGGGAGGTGTGCAGCAGCCTCATTCACTTGGAATGCAGGCAGAGTCAGGCTCAGGGGTTCTCACGGCCGCCCTGTCCCGAAGGCTTGGTTGGCTCTGAAATTCCAGGGGGGTCCCTCTCTGGGCAACATCTCTGAGAGTCAGGGTGAGGGGTAAAAACCGCTCAGCTTTGGGAGGAGGCAGCCTCACTCCTTGCATGGTCCATCCATGTGTCTTGGTGGTTTGGTCTAATAATGTTTTTCTGGTCCGGAGTAATAATTTCTTCTCCCAGCTGGCACTGCATCTCTTCTATTTGCATGTCTGCTGGATTTCTCCTCCTCCTGGCTTCTTTGGTTGCTATGTGGGTAACCAGGGGTAGCCAGGGGGTTCGGCTCGAAGGTGCAGCAGAAAGGGAACAAAAGAGGCGATTAACAGGGTGGGGGTGACACATTTAACAAGGAGCACTGGGCTAACAATGACTTCATTTGCAACAAAGTTACCTTGTTTATCTCACAAGACATCAACTCCTTTCAGGCAACTGTGCATAAACCTTGTTTAGGTCCATGTCCTGGGAGTAATTTTTGCTTAATTCCCAAGCTTGTGCTCTCCTTTGCCCAGAACAGGGGTGGTCAAGTTCTCTGAGCATGCAAAGGGCTCTTTGACTCTGTTATGTCCTAGTTAAGGAAAACCAGGTTGTGGCAGAAACTACTGGCAGGGTTGGGAAACTGAATAACCTGTTTCCCATTTTATTACAATCTGTAAGTGGCTGTGCAGCTGGATAACCTAAGGCAGGCACCAAAGTATTTGCTTGGGACTGGGCTTTCAGATGACAGACAATTCAGTTCTGTATGACTTGGCTAAGCATGTTTACCAGAAAAATACTAAACTATATTCAGGTTGGTCTAGGGAAACAATAGATCTCATATCTGGGACTCAAAATGCTTGTTTTACAAAGCTGGTAATTTGCATCTGTCTCTTTTAGCCCATTTTCCAAAATCACCATGTGTCTGATGGAAAACAAGGGTTGATCCATCTCAAGGGACGGTATGTCTGAAGATACATAGATCACAAAAAAAGCTAATTTAAATTTCTCTGTTATACATATTATTCAAAGGAGGGAAGAAAAGCTGAAGTTGCAAACTAGTCCTAGTGTTGCTGCTAGATTGCAAATGCATGAATCATGAATCAGATTAGATAAGCAGATCTCACTGCCTTGGCAGAGAAAGCAATACCCTAGAAGGGAAAAAAAAAACCCTCAACACTATTTCATTTTATACTGAATTTCTAAATGACACTTATAATCTCTTCAAGCTTATCCAGTGCTACCAGTGAAGGTATAAGACTTCAAAGCTGAGTAAAACCTTCATTTATTCACCTGTGATATCAAACGAGGTGATCATTGAAACTTACTGAATCATTAGCAGATGTGCTCTCAGGCAGTGTGATATGTATATATATATAAGTGCAGGTACTTGCTCAAAATTTCACATTCAGATGCCTGGCCTATTCTCATGCTGTACTGGCTCCATTAAGATCTCCCTTTTATGTAGGTATTGCTGAGCATGGAATGCAAAATATGCAGACTACAAGAATTTAAATAAGTATGTATATATCTATATACAACCTTATTAGGAAGGATATGATACCTTGGATTTCCAAGACAGTTGGATTTGTAAATAAGCTTTAAATGGTCCAACACAAGGAAATAATTCACCCAAAACCTAGCACCCTTTCGGCATGCTTAGCAAATGACTGACCATTAGTACAGTACAGAACCTCTACTACTCATCAGCCTAAAGGGTGTTTTTTGAACTGAAAAATGACAAGTTTTCATAGGTAGCAGGTTTCATGAATTCCACCTAAAAGGAAAAATTAAGAGAGGCAGGCAACAATATGTTGATGGTCTTCATTCTACCTACATACATGTTTTCCCTAATATTTGCCTAGGGCATCTTTCCTTATGTTCTTCAGTAGATTTCAGAAGGTTTCTGACTTTTTCTGTGGTTGAGAGAAAAGGCTAGATGTAGTGGTGCGTGAGCTGTGCTCACAAGTTTTAGGTTTATATAGTTAATGTTATTTAAGTTGGGAAAATGGTTTGTTCCAGACCCCCCTGTTTATGGCTGCATTTGCAGTTGGTTTACCCCTTCCCGAAGGTGCTGTTCCCCTGGAAACCCTCCTGTCCATCCAAGTTTGTCCCTTCCCCCGGAGCCTGCCAGTCACTCAGGAAAGCCTCTCCCCCTTCTGGAAATCTCGGGGAGACCTGGCCCCTGATTGGAACAGGTTCTGGAAATCCCCTACTCCCCTCCAGGGATTGGCCCTTTGTGTGTCAATCTACCCCCCAACTCCTCCCTTTGTATCCCCCTATTGGTGGAAAGTTTTTGTACACGCCCCTTGGCACCTGTCCTTTTAAGCGGCCGGACAACCGGCTCGCTCTCTCTCTCTCTCTCACCATCCACGAGGTAATGTCCAGGTAATAAACCTCTCCTGTTACACCTCAGAAGAGAGCCTCCTTTTCCTCCTTCGCCGTAGCTGCAATTACATCCAGTGCTTGCTTGCCAAGAACCCACCGGGTGGGTTTCTGCGGATCTGTCCAGCGGGCCCTACCGACAGCTGCGCACGCTTCTGGCCAGGGGCCGGGCAAGGCTGGGGTTCACTGATCAGTGACCCATGGAGCGTGACCGCAGGCGTGGCGCCACAATGTGAGGCCAGCCACGTGGACACAAACTTCTGCGGCACGAGGCAAAGCACAAAGCAGTGGCGTGAGCTCTCTGCACGGGAAAGTCTGAGAACACCGCCAGACCCCGTGGATTCGATTCTCGCCTGCGTTGGAAGCCTCCGCGCAGTGCTGCAGGATTCCAGACAGCCACGTGCTTACCAGATATAGCAGCCCCTTGGGGTACGCTTTCTGGTAAGAGAAGAGGACAGCTTTCCGGCGCCCAGGAATGTCCTTTTCAGGCGAAGGACCGCCGCCACCTCCCTTTCATTCGCCAGCACCGGACGGGTGAGTAAAAATCACCTTTCATTTTGGGGTTCCTAGGGGAGCTGGATTTTCCCTCCCCTTAGGTTCCGCACAATTTTGGGACGCTCTCTTAGAGCCAAGAAACGCGTTTCCCCTGTGGAGAAGCCTTATGCCCTCCCAGGGTCGGGTAGTCTGAGTGCGGCACTTTTTTTCTTTCGGTTTTCTTCTCGTTTCGTTTCAGACGCGGGGCTCCATCGCGTGGGCGCGGATTCGTTTTCCCGTTGTCGGTTTTTGTTTGAATTAGCCGCGCTCCAAGGGCGCGGGGAGTTGGTCTCCGGTCTCGGGTTTTAAGTCGCGGGTTTTTGCTTTTCGTTTGCTATTTTAGTTTTTGAGGTGCGCGTGCGTGACGGTTTGATTTGAGCAATGGGTGCGAAGCTCTCAACCGAAGAAAAGGAAGTTTGTAAATTATTGTTTTTTGTGTTGAAGGGCTCCGAGTTTAAATTTTCGAAAAAGGAGCTCAAAAAGTTCGTTAAACTGCTCTTCCTATACTTTCCGAAAATGCCCCCTGCACAGGTGGTGTGCATTCAGTTTTGGGATGCAGCCTATTCGAAATTTTTACAATTAGGCAAGGCAGGGGACAAACACGCAGCTAAATTAATCTATTGGATTATGCAGATTCGATCTGCCATTTTAGAAAAACAGAAAGTAGAGGAAGAGCAGCGAAGGCAATCTTCCCCAGTTTCTCCTTCCCTTTTTACCACTCCCTCTTTACCCAAAACGGGTAATTTGCGGGGATCGGCAGGAGAAACCTCTCCTGTTGGCCCTGGCTTCCCGCAAGTATCCCGGTCCCCCCGCCTGAACAGTCTTAGCCGGACTGCTCAGGAGGCTCGGCTTAGCCCTGGCTCGGCTTCCCAAGTTTCTACCCTTCCCCGCTCTTACCCAGTTCCCAAACCCCGAGTTCGTTTCAGTTTCGCTGAAAAAGATGTTGCGCCACAGGATGGCGTTTCCCCTTTCTCCCCCTCTCCTCAAGCGCAAAATGGCGACGACCGTGTGGCGCAGTCGTATGCAAATTTCGCGCCTTCTCCTTCTTCTTCCCAAGAGTCCCTGTTCCCTCCTCCTTCTGCCCCTCCTCAAACTCCTCCCTACCAAAGCTCCGCCCCAGTCCCAACCCCCCGAGTGATGTCAGCACCCGGAGCCACTCCCATGCCCGCGCCGGAACCACGTTGGTCTTCCGGTTCTCACGGTCCCACATCCGGTTCCCACGGTGGGGAAACTGGAAGGGGGGGGCCGGAAACCCAAAGCCCATGCCGCAGTGATATTCCTTCCCTTGCGCCTGTCACATATAACAGGTCAAGGAGTGGGAATGTCACTCAAGCCACCTGGCAACCCTTTTCACAAAACATCATTAAGGATCTATGCAAGGCCCACCTGGATTACGGGAGGGAAAGCCCGTATTTCCGGGGATTGTTGAAGGCCAACCTTGCCGGCAAAGTTGTAGTCCCATCCGACCTGCGGCAGCTCTTTTCCTGCCTCATGTCCTCCACAAAGTTTCAGCTTTGGGAGGCGGCATGGAAAACCCTGTTGCGGACTGACTTGCCTGGCTTGTTACAAGATCCTGAAACTGCTACTGATGAGGAGGGGGACTCGATCACCCTCGAACATCTGTGCGGGGAGGGCAGATGGGCTCAGGCATCAGACCAGGCTGGTAAAATTCCGGCGCCGGTACTGGAAAAAATAAAACAAGCAGCCAAAAAGGCATTTTTAGGGCTGCAGGGAGAAGCGCCTTTGCCAAACTACGCCGACATCCGGCAGGGACCTGCTGAGTCATTCGTCGCCTTCGTAGAGAAGATGACGAGAGCCGTTGAGACGCAGGTGTGGCGAGAGGAAGCAAGGGCAAGCGTGTTAGAAGTGATGGTCCGGAAGAATGCCAATGACCAGTGCAAGGCAGCCATCCTTAGCTTGCCTCTGGACCCTCCGCCCACTGTGCAGGACTTTCTCCGCGTTTGCGAGGCAAAGGTTCCTTTCATGTCTGCTACAACAGAGCAGCCATCAAGGCATCTGCAGCGAGCCAATCCGAGAGCTGCAGCATTAGACTCAGGGGGTCTCTCAAGGAAGCAGCCGGCAAAGAAACATCCTTTTCGGGCGGGCAAAGACTGTTGTAGTCTCTGCGGGCAAAGCGGCCATTGGCAGCATGCTTGCCCGCTGCGGACTGCTTTCCAGCAATTCGTGGCCACTCAAGGGGGTGGGGGTGGGGGTGGAGGTGGAGGTAGGGGGTTGCAGGGGAGCCTTCAAGCGGCTCCAAAAAACTAGGGGGTGAGCGCGGGACCACCCTGCGTGAAGATACAAAACGGGTGGCCCAGGCGAGGAGGGGGAGGGGAGGAGGAGGAACCAAAACTAACCTTTCTTTTCCGTCTGCCAGGACTGACACCAGAGTCCCCCTGGACTCTGATCCACCGGACTTGACACCCAGGGAGATCGACCTCTCCGATTCAGTTTTAACCACCGACTCGCGGTACGAGCCGTTTAGGTTAAAACTCACTGACTCGCTGCTGTTGAAGGACAGCGACTGGCATTTAGTTTCAGTGAACCCCAGTGAACAGGGCACTTGGCATCGGATAGGATGCAAGTACATTGTACTCGGAGACTGTAAGTACACCCCGTTCGAACTCGAAGTCGCTCCAGGGATCGTTGACTCTGATCCCGAGTACTTTGTGGTTTGGCTGCATTGTACTTCCCTGCCTGCTTTTCTCCCGAAGGGGCAGATAATAGCCCAGGTAATCCCCATCCCTGATTTCCTCAGGGAAGAAGGTCCATCAGTGGGGAGGGTGCAGGCAATTTCTACCGCGAAACCGCAGCTAGAATGACAGATGCAGATGGGGGGGGAGACCGTTGACATCAAAGGCCTCCTGGACACGGGCGCAGATGTAACCGTGATCCCGTCACGGGAGTGGCCTTCACAATGGGCTCTGCAAAGCGTGGCCGGACACGTTCAAGGTGTTGGGGGCATTCAATTGGCTAAACAATCAAAGAGCGTTGTGCAAATTACAGGGCCAAATGGGCAATTAGCAAATATCCGCCCATTTGTTTTAGATTACAAGGAACCATTGCTTGGGCGAGACCTCATGGCACAGTGGGGAGTCACAATTGACATTCCCGACCCCCCACAGGATTTTTGTGCGGCGGTCACTGAGAGGCGCCCTACCCAAAAACTGAATTGGAAGACAGATGTTCCAGTCTGGGTAGAGCAGTGGCCGCTTTCAAAACAAAAATTAAAGGCGCTGAATGAGCTCATGGAAGAGCAACTTGCCAAGGGTAACATCGAGGAGACCACATCCCTGTGGAACTCCCCGGTCTTTGTCATCCAAAAGGCTGACAAGACCAAGTGGCGGCTCCTTCACGACCTCAGACAAATTAACAATGTAATTGAGGATATGGGGTCTCTCCAACCAGGGATGCCTTCCCCGACAATGCTCCCTCGAGATTGGCAATTGGCAGTCATTGATATTAAAGATTGTTTCTTCCAAATTCCCCTTCATCCTGATGATGCCCCGCGCTTCGCGTTCTCGGTTCCCACCTTCAACCAAGAGGCCCCGAAGAAAAGGTATCACTGGAAAGTTTTGCCGCAGGGCATGAAAAACTCGCCCGTGATTTGCCAGTGGTACGTCTCTTCATTGCTGTCCCCTGTACGTGCAGCCGCAGACAAGGCGATCATCTATCATTATATGGATGACGTGTTTGTCTGTGCCCCGAACGAGGATGTACTGTCCCATGCGCTTGACCTGACAATCTCTTCATTGGTTGCTGCAGGGTTCGAGCTGCAGGAGCAGAAGATTCAACGGGTGCCGCCTTGGAAATACTTAGGCCTGGAGATCAGTAAGCGGACCATTGTTCCGCAAAAATTGGCAATAAAAACTAAAATCAGGACTCTTGCTGACGTCCATCAGCTGTGTGGGGCATTGACCTGGGTGCGGCCCTGGCTAGGTCTGACCACCGAGGACCTAGACCCTCTTTTCAATTTATTGAAAGGGGGAGAGAAGCTGAATTCTCCGCGGGAGCTCACCCCAGAGGCACAGAAGGCACTGGAGAAGGTCCAGGTAAAACTGTCCACCCGACAGGCAAACAGGTGTGCACCTGAACTGCCTTTCAGTTTCATAGTATTAGGAAATCTGCCACACCTCCATGGAGTCATTTTTCAGTGGGACAAGGAGGTAAGCAAACTACCCCGTAAGGACAGAGGCGGGAGAGATCCTCTTCTCATTATAGAGTGGGTCTTTCTTAGCCACCAAAGGTCCAAAAGGATGACCACGCCACAGGAGCTGGCAGCTGATCTAATCCGGAAGACCAGAACCCGTATTAGGGACCTGGCTGGCTGTGATTTTGAATGCATTCACATCCCAATTCAGACCAAAACGGGCCCAATTACAAAGCCAAGGTTGGAACATTTTCTCCAGGAGAATGAGGCTTTGCAAATGGCTCTGGATTCCTACACAGGACAAATTTCTATTCATCGGCCTGCCCACAGAATTTTTAATTCGGAAGCCAAATTCACGCTAAGATTAGAAAGCGTTCAGAGCAAAAGGCCTTTAGAGGCCCTGACAGTTTTTACAGACGCGTCCGGAAAGTCTCACAAGTCAGTTATGACTTGGAAAGACCCTCAGACTCAGCGGTGGGAGACAGATGTCGCTGAGGTAGAAGGATCACCTCAAATCGCTGAGTTGGCCGCAGTTGTCAGGGCTTTCGAGAGGTTCTCTGAACCATTCAATTTGGTAACTGATTCTGCATATGTAGCAGGTGTAGTATCCAGAGCTGAAAATGCTGTTCTCCAGGAAGTGACCAATCTTGCCCTGTTCAAGTTGCTCTCAAAGCTAGTTAAGCTTGTCTCCCACCGAGAGCAACCCTTCTATGTGATGCACACAAGGTCACACACAGACATGCCCGGGTTCATCGCTGAGGGGAACAGGAGAGCCGATGCCCTTGCTGCCCCTGCAGAGATGGCCCCGCTCCCAAATGTGTTTGAGCAGGCGAAGATCAGTCACCAACTTTTCCATCAGAATGCCCCAGGTTTAGTTCGCCGGTTCCACCTTACCCGGGAACAGGCCAAGGCAATCGTGGCAACTTGTCCCAATTGCCAGCAGCATGCGCTCCCCACCCTGAGCGCTGGTGCTAACCCCAGAGGGTTAGGCAGCTGTGAGGTCTGGCAGACAGATGTGACACATATCCCTCAGTTCAGAAGGCTGAAATATGTGCACGTCTCGGTGGACACCTTCTCCGGAGCAGTCTTTGCCTCTGCCCATGCAGGGGAGAGATCCAGGGATGCGATTACACATCTCATCCAGGCTTTCTCCTTTATGGGAGTCCCAAAAGCCCTGAAAACTGACAACGGGCCTGCGTATAAATCCAAGGAGTTCCGCAGTTTCCTGCAGCAATGGGGGGTGGAGCATAAAACAGGCATCCCCCATTCCCCCACAGGTCAAGCGGTGGTAGAAAGGACCCACCGGGAGATCAAAAGGGTCCTGGGCCAGCAACAACAGGTCCTGAAATTAGAATCTCCAGCTGTCCGCCTGTCCAGAGCACTGTTCACCATCAATTTTCTAAATTGCTCTTTTGAGGTTTTGAACCCACCGATCGTCAGGCACTTCGGCAGCAGCGACCAGTTTTCCACCAAGGTTCAACCACCCGTCCTTATAAAGGACCCAGAGACCGGTGGAACAGAGGGCCCTCACCACCTGGTTACTTGGGGACGTGGGTACGCCTGCGTGTCCACCCCCAGTGGCTTAAGGTGGATCCCTTCAAAGTGGGTGAGACCCTATGTTCCAAAGGCCTCTAGAAAAGGAGTTATGGTTTCACAGGTGTCCGTGGCATCCTGGAGACGGAAAAGACACAAGTGGTCTAGTTGGGAAGAATTTGTCCTACCCCTACCCCTTTGCCCTGTTTCTAATTATGTTCTTGTCTCACATTCTATCTAGTTCAGGTCAGACCCACACAGAGCGATGGCCCCACTGACAGCAGCCAGACTTCTTTCCCTGCTGCTGCTCACCAGCCTTCAGTCTCCGACCGTGGCGTGGACAGTGCTAACATTCATGCCACAAACAGCAAACTTGTCAGAGGCATCTATACCACAGTCTGCAAACCTGTCGGAGACATCCATGCCACAAACAAGCTGTCCTCAAACATCCGACTGGCTGGATGGACTTTTTGAGGACTGGGGGCTGCCTGGGTGGGCGAGGTCTATCTTTCGTCCTGTTTTAATTGTTTTGTTTATGATTTTGTGTATTCTTGGCACAATTAGCTGCATTCGTTATTTTGCTAAAAAGCTAGCCTCAAGCTGTCTCCCCCCCATATGCAAGCCTAGTCGTGGTCGTCACAGCTCCACCGGAAGCAGAAATGAGTGCTGAAGAAAGAAAAAGACCTCCCTGAAGAAGACCCCGAGCTGTGGCCACCGAATAGCTGTTTATGGTTTAAGTTACCATCTTTATATAAAAAGAAAGGGGGAGATGTAGTGGTGCGTGAGCTGTGCTCACAAGTTTTAGGTTTATATAGTTAATGTTATTTAAGTTGGGAAAATGGTTTGTTCCAGACCCCCCTGTTTATGGCTGCATTTGCAGTTGGTTTACCCCTTCCCGAAGGTGCTGTTCCCCTGGAAACCCTCCTGTCCATCCAAGTTTGTCCCTTCTCCCGGAGCCTGCCAGTCACTCAGGAAAGCCTCTCCCCCTTCTGGAAATCTCGGGGAGACCTGGCCCCTGATTGGAACAGGTTCTGGAAATCCCCTACTCCCCTCCAGGGATTGGCCCTTTGTGTGTCAATCTACCCCCCAACTCCTCCCTTTGTATCCCCCTATTGGTGGAAAGTTTTTGTACACGCCCCTTGGCACCTGTCCTTTTAAGCGGCCGGACAACCGGCTCGCTCTCTCTCTCTCTCACCATCCACGAGGTAATGTCCAGGTAATAAACCTCTCCTGTTACACCTCAGAAGAGAGCCTCCTTTTCCTCCTTCACCGTAGCTGCAATTACATCCAGTGCTTGCTTGCCAAGAACCCACCGGGTGGGTTTCTGCGGATCTGTCCAGCGGGCCCTACCGACAGCTGCGCACGCTTCTGGCCAGGGGCCGGGCAAGGCTGGGGTTCACTGATCAGTGACCCACGGAGCATGACCGCAGCTATATGTGGAATTTTCCTACGGGAAAATTTCTCTTTCTTTTGGTAAGGCAAATATGTTGTATTCTGCAAACTTTATATTGTCCTTTGGAAGTAGTATTTGATATCCTATGAAAAATAATTGACAACAATTCATGCTGCAATATATATGTTTGGTCATTAAAAAAATTGACTGTTTTCAATATTACAGCTGATATTTGAGGCGTAGGGCTCAGGATTTTCTACTATTCTGACTGGCATTGTATTATGATGAATCAGACAACAGAGTAGGTTGAAAAGGTGGACTCCAGTGATTTCCAGCAGAAGAAATGCAGTGATGATAATTTAGACCAGTTGGTGGTTGGCTTCATAGGTTTAATGTCTCTATTTTTATTTCCCATGTTCTCAGCTCAGGGATTGTTTTATTAAGAGCCAGCTAAAATCACACTGTGCATACATGAGAGATTTTGTTATATATATAATACTGCAGAGAGTGGGCTAAAAGGTATTAGGAGATTTTGCAATGAGACTGAATGTAGATCAGTACTTTTTCCTTCTCTTTCAATATTGTTACTGGAATTTGAAGACCTTCAGAAGTTAATGTAAGCTACTAGTATTATTGATCAAACTGTGTCAAAATTGATCTTGTTTAAAAATGGGGAAATCAATGCACACAGAAGAGATAATTGGAGGTCATCAAGAAACAAAGACCAGAAAGGTATGCAGTTGGAATGTAGTTATCCAATTTTTTATTTTAAACTAGGCCAGTCATTTGCTCTTAACCATACAATCCATCCTTATTCACGTGTGTCCTAGGGTGATGTGTTTATTCCTCAATCGTCTGTTGGGTGCAAAGGTGGGGGGAAGCGCGCTTTGTTTTTCCCCAGGAAACCTCAGCTCCCCGGAGTGGCCTTGAAGTTGAAGTGGGGGAGAACACCGCAAGACAAAAGAAGCTGTTTTTCTCTGGGAGAGTTAGTAGTTAGTAGTTAGTTTAGAGCTAGCATAGTTAGACCTGTAGAATAGCTGGAGGGTTTTTTTTCCCCCCTTTTTTCCCTTTTTTCTCCCTCTCCTCAGAACTGTTCCAATCCCTCCAGACTGTGGACCTGGGGAAAGCGCCGGGGGCCTCCACAGGGGACCCACCCCACCAAGACCAGCCCTGCACATCTCCTTTTCTCTCCCAGCACCAGCGGAGATGGAGCAACAGAACCCAGTGACCATCTTCAAGAGGAGACCTTCTCTTTTCCTAGTTTGTTATCCCTCCGTAAGCGGCACAAAGCTCTTGTCATCGGGTATTGTGCTGGGGAGTGCTTTGCCTGTGTAATACACAGGTCTTTTCCACTCCTCTCTCAGGAAGTCTTTCTTCCTGAACCGGTTGGGGGAGGGGAGGGGGACCCCATGGGAGGGTTTCTCCCAAATCTGCTTGAAACCAGCACAACATAGTACATGAGTTCATTGAGAAAAGATTTGGAAAAGGTCATTAAACGGAGTAGATAGGGCTAAGGAGGACTTGACATACAAAGTAATATTAAAATTACATTTGGTGGCAGTACTGTAAGCTGCTTTTCAGGAATTTGCCACTGATGTAGGAGTACAGGTATTTCAGCAATTTTTCCACATACTTCCAAAAAATTGCATGAGGACATTTAACTTCAGTCCCGCCAAGTGTTACCAATCTCTCTTAGCAGGTATTAAAATGGTATTGAGAAGAAGAGAAGCTGGCAGTGTGGGAGACAGAAATGACACTAACTGTGCTAAAAAGCAGGCTTTAAAATTCTTATAGTATTCCTCTATAGCTGAAAATCTGAGTTTCAGAACACACAGCTTTTTGCTATGCCTGCTGATGATCAAGCAAATTTTGTACCTGGGTAAGATAAACAGGATATTGAGGTACCATGGTTGGCTATGCTTAGGTAATTGCCCATTTCCTTTGGATGTCTGCAGTTAAATAAGTAAGAAAAAGAAAATATCTCTCTTTTGTGTAGGTGAATCTATTTGTGCTTAAAAATATATATTAATGAAACTACCTTCCTCAAAACCAACTAGTAAACATAAATCAATAGCCCCAAGGACTCACCAGCTGCTGATGTTGCCAAAGGGAAAAGAAATTATATTCACTTTAGCTGAGCACAGGATTATGCTCTGAATAAATCACCTTTCAAACTATAAATTTTTTTTTTCTGACATGACTTTCAGGAAAAACAGAGAAAAACTTTTAAAGAAAAAATTAACTTGCACTTACCTTTGACAACAGTGTGCATTACAGTGATTGAACTTCATTAAGAGAATTGTTTGCCAGTCCTATTTGTCATTCTTTTGACAGCTCTGGCATAAATATTTAATTTAATTTATGTTCCAAATTAAAAAAAAGTCTCTATAAAGACAGAGCAGTACATGCCCACTATGAAAACAATGATGCTTATATATTGCTGTGTCATTCACAGTGAAACATCTCTGTCTGAAATCTGACTGTTCCCTTATAGCTTGAAGTTTTAACTGTTTCCTAGGTAGGCTGAAAGACAAATCCTGGAAAGTTGGAAAAATACACCAAGAAGTGAAAAAGTTGCCTATCACTGAAATATTTTTCTTCAGGCAAGGATGCTTTTCTTGTGTTTAACATGATATTTTTCTACATTTGCTACATTTTCTCAAAAGCAGACAGAAAAACTATCCTTTTCTGTCTAAACTTGGGGGTTAATGTATCCCTAATACAAGACAAGGTATGGTAGTGAATTTCATTAATAGTTCATTCAGGTAGGTGTGTCAAGATACATGAATCCCAGGAGCAGTAACCAAGTACCCATTTTTTAGGGCTTTTCTTGTTTGTAATCACATTGGATTCATGTAAATTTTTTTCCTACATAGCACTGAAGTCTCCAACAACATATTTTATTTAATTAAAATTTTAAATTTATAATATAAAAATTCAAGAATTCAAATCCTGTATAATCCCGAGTTCTCTATGAGTACAGAGGACTTTATCCATACATGCAGTTTTTCTGTCAATTTTCTTTTGACATTTTAAGTGAAGTCACACTTCTCATTCATAATGACTGTTCCTTGTGACATATAGGGATATGATCCTGAGGCATCAGAAGAATGAAAATTCAATAGTCCTGACCATGAGAAGACTGTAGAAATGGTTTTATTTCAGAAACCTGGAGGTATCCATTCTGGACCCGAAGGAAGCCTACAAGAAATGTGAAGGGAGACTATTTTCAAGGACATGAAGTGACAGGATAAGAGGAAATGTCTTCAAAGTAAAATATTAGATATTAGGAAAAAAATAGTTTACTGTGATGGTGATGGGGTATGGGAACAGGTTGCCCAGAGAAGTTGTGGATGCTCCATCCCTGGAAGGCCAGTTTGGATGCATTTCTGAGAACTTCAGTCAAGCGGAAGGTGGCCCTGCCCACAGCAGGGGAGTTGGATAAGGATGATCTTGACGGTCCCTCGTAACACTGGCCATTTTATATGGGATATGGGGTTGTGTTTTTCAAAGTTCTTAATGTTTACCAGAAAGCCTTGTGGCAGGGCACAGCTGCAAGCTGGGCTGTTAGGGGTCAGTTGGGGGTGCTGTGGGGAGAGAGGCGTGGACGGCCTGTCCAATGCGGGGCAGCCGGCAATGGCGGTGTGGCAGAGGAGGCGGATACCCAGCACGCCCTCAGACAGCGTCATGAGGGCGGCGGGGGGGGGCGGCGCAGCAGCGGGAATGTTCCTGCCGCGGCCAGAGATCAAACAAGCTTTCTACAACACCGAGCTATTACTGTTTGCAGAGTTGTGCTGTGGCGCTGTGTGCTTCATTCTAGAAGCGTTCCTGCAGCCGCTGATCTGGCCCGTGTCCTGCAGCACCTTCCCACACCTCAAGACTTCGCTGAAGGCGCCGGGGCGGCCCTGGCTCGGGCTGCCTGCACCGCCCCTGCACCCCAGAGCTCTTAGCCACCGGGACCTCCGAGCTCCAGACACACAGACAGGAGTTTGTTTGAAAAGAGAATACCCTTGACAAAGGGACAGAGAGGGGTAACCTCCCCTTGTATGTGAAACACCGCTGCAGCATGACCCCTGTCAACAGACCAACTATTTTTACAGATACATCCGTATCTGTAAAACCGTAAAAACCATAAAACCGACAAAGCTACTGTAGTTTGGCGTAGAGGTGACTCTGTCCAGTAGCATGAGGGTTAATTAATGTTGAAAGATGCTTCTGTGCAAATTTTACAATTGGCTGCTACTCAATATGCCTTTCAGTTATTTTCACAGGAATCACGTTTTAGAAGTCTTGTTAAATTTACTTCAAAGGTATTTCAAAGAGCAAAATTTGCAATGAACTATTGCATTTCATTTCAATGGTGCTTGCTAGTTTGTTTTGTACATGACTCCTCAAGTAGTCATTTCCTTAAAAATATAACTTAATTTATACAGAACAATGTTAAGTGCTGGCAATCTTAAGTACTGCAGCATTTAAATATCAGATTATGACCTGTAAATCCTGAGACATAGAGATATTTATTTTGATGGTTTTGAATTTGTTTGTTTGTAACAGAAAGGTAAATGGTACTTTCAAAGGAGTTGTATATATAGGTGTATAGTTATAGTTATTTACAAGTTCTTTATAATATCACCGGTTATTATTAGCTAAGGATAGATGACAAAGCCAGCTGTTCTATTGTCGGAACCCGGGACATCCCTCTGGATGTCCCGGGTGGTCCGAGACCCCAGGAGGGGGTCCAGAGACCCTGGTACAGTGACAAAAACACCAGTGCCTTTGATTTTACCCCTTGGGAGCGATTGCCAACGTTATATGAAGAATTACAAGTCACAGGTGTGTGATTAAGATAATAGGTAGCTTATTTCTGAGTGATAATGTAGGATTTTAGGGATTCACAAAGGAGGCTCAAGGAGACAAGATGGAGGGATTTGGGTGTGTCCCTTGTCTTTCTTCTTCTTCTCCTGTCCTCCATCTTCTAGTGAGGTGGTGGCATTTTTGGATTGGTTTAGTGTAAAAGTGCACAGTTTAATAAAGGTAGTGGGTATTGGTACAATATTGAAAACAACTAGCGCGTAGCAGTTAGTATAAGAGATAGCGACCGCCCAGGAGGCGGTCAGTTAGCCTTGGGCAGTGGTGTAGGTAGCATCTACGCTAGCTGAAAAAGAATGTTTAGGAACAAGAAAGAATAAACAGCTTTGATAAAGAAACCGATGCATCCTGACTCCTTCATCTGGAACGGGGCTTGGAAAAAAAGGACTCCATCCGCAATCTCGGAAAGCTATCAGCCCAGGATCTGAGATTCTCTAAGTTATTACTGAAAGATTTCTTTTAAGGATATGATAGGGAAGCCTTCTCAGTCTAGGTCTTACCTCTGGCCAGGCTATGGCCTTGACTGGCAAAGGAAAGTATGCCATCAAAACCAGGTGTTTCTGTGCTAAAACTGGAAGCAAGTCTCTTTGACTAGTTAATTTAGTTTTGCAGAAGTTGGACCTCTTTCCTTTGAGATAGACATGGGAGCATATCAGCAGTTGTAAGTTTCATCTTGCTAACTTCATTCACAATTAAATTATGTTCCTGTTATTACTGCTCGCACCGGAAAGAAGGCCTGTGATGCTATCCAGCATTGGCTCACGTGTTTTGCCACTCTGAGCTGTCCCAACACCATCAGTTCACATCTTCTTGTAGCAATAGGGTGCATCTCGCAATATAAGATTTCCCCACTCTCCCACAGAGCAAGAGCCTCATTCAAACTAAGCTTATGGCAGGCACTGCCTTTGTATTTAAAAACAAAAGAGGGGGACTTAGGATGCCCTCATGACAAACTGGCTAAAGCCCTATATGTCCTCAATTTTTAAATTGAGCTGAGATGGGACAGACTGCATGCGAGAGACAGTATTCCTTTAACACAAAGGCTTATCCAAGACCTTCAGTAATGGACAGTGGAAAGGACCCCTGGACTTACTAATATGGGAAAGAGGTTATGCCTGCATCTCCACAGGCCAGCATGTGAAGTGGGTTCCATCATGGTGTATGTGACCTTTTGTCACACACACTGCATCCTGATGCAGTTGCTATGTTATAGGCATATGTTACAGTTTTTGAAAATTTGTTATGGTTATTATTGTTGTCACTGTTACTAAAAAGAAAGGGGGAGATATGAGATATGGGGTTGTGTTTGTTAAAGATATTAATGGTTACGTTTACCAGAAAGACCTGTGTCAGGACACAGCAGCAGGCTGGGCAGTGAGAGATCAGCTGGGGGGTGAGTGGCATTTGTGGGGAGAGATGCGTGGACAGCGTGTGAGTGGGAAGCTGATTGGGTGGTGAGATGCGTGGACAGCAGCACTGTAGCTGAGCAGTCAATGGGTGCTCTTCCTCAGTTAAGTTTTGGTTATATCTGCAGGAAAGGTATATAAGAAAGATGTTTTCTACCATAAAGAATTTTCCTGCCCATGCAGAAGGGGGTCTGTGTCTTCCATTGCTACAATTCTATGATTCTGTGATCTTTTCTAGGTTGCACTAAATTCAATACATCTTAGGTATTAGTGAGTGAATGTGCACTTCTGAACAAAGTAAGTGAAATACTCAGCCACATTGTTTTACAGCCTGGATGTTCTTATTTAGTGAGACACCTCAATGCTAGAAATAAATGCTAAGTCATCTGAGCTGAGCTTTATGAACATTTTCCTCTGACCTTAATGTACTGCTAAAGAGATGAGATTAGAGAAAAAAAGTGTTTTCAAAAGTGAGAATCAATGCAGTGCACAATTCCAGCTGGCTTCTTAATTGTCCTCAAGTGCTCAAGAGACATTTCCACAAATTGCTATTTTTAGTAATTAAAGAAATCAACAACATATTATTTTCACAAATAGCACTTAATTACAGGTTTTATTTCTATTTTCCTTTTTTCATATGCTGCTTAAGGTTTTTACTTGAGACTTGTGCTGGTTTGAAAGCAAAACCAATGAGAGGATCTAAGTCAGAAACACAATTTAATACGAGGAAAAGAAAAGAAATAAAATAAAGTAAAATAAAATAAATGCAATAGTACAAAAAAACTACTGACAGAGTCAGAATACAACCTGACACCCTGTTAGTTAGGGTGGTAGTAGTAGTCCAGATGAAATGGTCTTGTTGAATCAGTGATCCTGTAGAAAGGTCTGGTAGCTCTTGTCTCCTCTGGGAGTCCAGTGGATAAAAAGCTGCCTGTGCTGTCCCAAACCTTGGACTATATCCAGATGGGAATGCTTGGCTCCTCCCCCTGGGCGGAGCATCTCACAATGGGATGATGTAATTCTATGAGTCATGCAGTGGGTCCTTGATGGCCCATTAAACAGAGATAGCTCCCATAGGAAGTTTCCCATGAGTCATGAGGCAAGTCATTGTTGGGCCCATTAACAGAAGATAAGGGAAACACTGCCCCACCTGGTTTCAACAGCTCATGGAGGTGGTGATAGAATACACACTTTGGGCACAACTTATGTTGTAACCTAGGACATAATCCACCCCTTATTCTATCACCTTCTACATCATACACTCTTACAGATACATACATATACATACATATATACACAGAATGAAACCTTACACACTAATTTTAGTTCTCACTTAAAACTAGGCCTCCTTGTGGTACACAACAGGTTTCTCCATCTTTTTGTAGTACCCACTAAGTGTAACCAGATCTTTGAGCAAAAACAATCTTACAGATGGGTCTGCCTTTGCCTGAGGTGGGATTAATCTAAACAGTCTTTCTTAAAATCCCTTTCATGTGTACCACAGGGACTTTATCTCTATCTGCTGTGTGCAAGGGTTCAGACTGGGCAGGACCAGCTCGACTGATGGAGTCTCAGGTGTTGACCATCCAGGTGGCTTTGGCTAAGTTTATGTATCAATTCCTGAAGGTCCCCCCACCAAGTGCCTTCAGGGTAGTCTTTAACAGTCTATTGCATTTTTCAAATTTCCCAGCAGCTGGTGCATGATAAGGGATGTGATATATCCATGTTCTTTAGCTCAGGTGTTTATAAGGCCTTTCTTAAAATGGGTCTCATTGTCTGACTTGATTCTCTCCGGGGTGCCATGTCTCCACAGGACTTGCTTTTCAGGGCCCAGGATGGTATTCTGGGCAGTAGCATGAGGCACAGGATAGGTCTCCAACCATCCTGTGGTTGCTTCTACTATGTTCAGCACACAGCGCTTGCCTTGGTGGGTCTGGGGAAGGGTGATATAGTCAATTTGCCAGGCTTCCCCATACCTATACTACAACTATCATCTACAGAGGTTTCACTTGATTTGCCTGTTTGATTGCAGCACAGGTCTCACAGTCATGGATGACCTGTGAGATGCTGTCCATAGTAAGGTCCACCCCTCGGTCACGGGCCTACCGGTATGTTGCATCTTTTCCCTGATGTCCAGAGGCATCATGGGCCCAATGAACTAGTAATAATTCTTCCTTGTGCTGCTAGTCTAGATCTACCTGTGATACTTTCACCTTGGCAGCTTTGTCTACCTGCTCATTGTTGCGATGCTCTTCATTAGCCTGAGTCTTGGGTACGTGTGCATCTACGTGTCGAACTTTCATGGTCAGCTTCTCTACTCGGGTGGCGATGTCCTGCCAAATCTCAGCAGCCCAGATGGGTTTCCCTCTGCGCTGCCAGTTGGCCTTTTTCCAGTGATTCAGACATCCTTACAGGGCATTAGCTACCATCCACGAGTCGGTGTAGAGATAGAGCCTTGGCCACTTCTCTCGTTCAGCAATATCCAAAGCCAGCTGGACACTTTAAGCTCTGCCATCTGACTCGATCCACCTTGTCCCTCGGTAGCTTGTGCAACTCGTCATGTGGGGCTCCATACTGCAGCTTTCCATTTCCGGTCAGCGCCTATAATTCGGCAGGAACCATCAGTGAAGAGGGCATATCGTCTTTCAGTCTCTGGTAGCTCGTTATATGGTGGGGCCTCTTCGGCACATGTCACTTGCTCCTCTTCTTCTTCAGAGGATAATCTAAAAGTCTCACCTTCAGGCCAGTTCGTTATAACTTCCAGAATCCCAGGGCAATTTCGGTTTCCAATACGGGCACGCTGTGTAATGAGGGCAATCCATTTGCTCCAAGTAGTGTCGGTGGCATGATGCGTGGAAGAAACCTTTCCCTTGAACATCCACCCCAGCACTGGCAGTTGGGGTGCCAGAAGCAGCTGTGCTTCAGTGCCAATTACTTCTGAGGCGGCTTGAACTCCTTCATAGGCGGCCAAGATTTCCTTCTCCGTGGGAGTGTAGTTGGCTTCGGACCCTCTGTAGCTTCAACGCCAGAATCCCAGTGGTCGACTCCAAGTCTCACCAGGCGCCTTCTGCCAAAGGCTCCAGGACAGGCCATTGTTCCTGGCTGCTGAGTAGAGCACATTCTTCACATCTGGTCTTGTCTTCACTGGGCCAAGGGCTACCGCATGAGCGATCTCCTGCTTGATCTGGGCAAAGGCTTGCTGCTGTTCAGGGCCCCAGTGGAAATCATTCTTCTTGTGGGTAACCAGGTAGAGAGGACTCACAATCTGGCTATACTCAGGAAAGTGCATCCTCCAAAAGCCTATGGCACCCAGGAAAGCTTGTGTTTCCTTCTTGCTGGTTGGTGGAGACATTGCGGTGATCTTGTTGATTACTTCTGTGGGTATCTGGCGACGTCCATCTTGCCACTTGACTCCCAGGAACTGGATTTCTCGAGCCGGTCCCTTAACCTTACTTCGCTTAATGGCAAAACCAGCTTTCAGCAGAATCTGGGTAATCTTCTCTCCTTTCTTGAAGACTTCCCCTACTGTGTTCCTCCATACAATGATGTCATCAATACACTGGAGATGTTCAGGAGCCTCACCCTTTTCCAATGCAGTCTGGATCAGTCCATGGCAGATTTGGGACTGTGCTTCCACCCCTGGGGCAGTCGGTTCCAGGTATATTGCACATCCCTCCAGGTGAAAGCAAACTGAGGCCTGCACTCTGCTGCCAAAGGAATGGAGAAGAAGGCATTGGCAATGTCGATGGTCGCGTACTACTTTGCTGCTTTGGACTCTAGCTCGTACTGAAGCTCCAACATGTCTGGCACAGCAGCGCTCAGTGGTGGTGTGACCTCATTCAGACCATGGTAACCTACAGTCAGTCTCTATTCTCTACTGGACTTACGCACTGGCCATATAGGGCTGTTGAAAGGTGAACGAGCCTTGCTGACCACTCCTTGGTTCTCTAGTTTATGAATCATCTCATGGATAGGAATCACAGAGTCTCTGTTGGTGTGGTATTGCTGACGGTGCACTGTTGCTGTGGCGATTGGTACCTGTTGCTCTTCAACTCTCAGCAGTCCCACTGCAGAGGGGTCATCTGAGAGACTAGGCAAGGTATTCAGTTGTCTGATGCCTTCTGTCTCTACAGCAGCTATCTCAAAAGCCCAATGATATCCTTTTAGGTCTTTGAAATATCCATTTCTGAGATAGTCTATGCTGAGGATACATGGGGCCTCTGAGCCAGCCACAATGGGGTGGTTTTGCCACCCCATTCCCAGTTAAACTCACTTTGCCCTCCATTACAGTCAGCTGCTGGGACCCTCCTGTCACTCCAGAAATAGAAATGGATTCTGTTCCTATATACCTCGATGGCATCAGGGTACATTGAGAGCCAGTGTCAATCAAAGCCATATATCCTTGTGGGTCAGATGTGCCAGGTCATTGGATCCACACAGTCCAATAGATCCGATTGTCCCTTTCCTCTGCTTGGCTAGAGGCAGGGCCCCGCTATTCCTCGTCATGGTACATGCTACTCTCTTCCTGTAAATATGTTCCTGAGGTTCCTTCAAGAGGATCAGTCATATCATCATTCCTATCTCATCTGGAGTTTTGTGCTCGAGAGACTGGAGCAGCATTGACTCTAGATGAACTTCTTGTGGTAGGTGTCTCTCTTTTCAGTTCACGTACCTGGGCTGCTAAGCAGGAGGTGGGTTTTCCATCCCACTTCCTCATGTCTTCTCCATGCTCCTGAAGAAAAGACCAGAGGTTACGTGGTGGAGTGTATGTTCTCTCCCTGGCTGGGGGACGCCTGCTCCTAATGGCAGAGACTCTTGTTGGTTCTGGCGCAACGTGGTAAATTTCTTCCTTAAGTTCTTTTTTCAGTTTCTGATGGCCCTCTTCAATCAAGCTTTGGACTTGCTCAGTCAGCCTTATTTCCACAGATGAGACATGGGTATGAAATGGGGCGGTGACAGTGTCCTCATAAATTCTTAGTTTATTGACCAGGACACCCACCCTGTCCTCACCTGCCCTCCATTGCAGCGTTGCCAGGTAACCTGAGTACATCTCTGGTCCAAGCTGTGTGAATCTCAACCACATCTGCAATGTGCACTGGACATCATCTGGGCTTTTAGGAAACCTCTCATCTTCTGAGAAAATGATCTCCAGCACGGCCAATTCCCTCAGGCATTGGATACCTTGTTCCATTGTGCTCCACTTTCCTTGGTGCACCTGGAGATCTTCTTTACAAAGGTATCTGTCCTTCACACTTGTTAGCAGTCGTCGCCAGAGGCTGAGAGTTTCTTGGGTTCTCCCGATCCTTTGGTCAATGACCACATCCCGGGACAGCGATCCCAGTTGCCTGGCCTCACTTCCATCCAGAATGGTGTCATTGGCTGCAGCGTCCCAGATACGGAGCAGCCAGGTCAGGACGGATTCATTTGTCTGGCAGGTGAATTCCCTCCGCAGGTCATCTAGCTCACCCAGGGAGAGAGAGCGAGTGATGATCTCTGACTCTGTCTCTTCTGCTGGGTGTGAAGGTCCTGCTGCATCCTCATCAGTCACTATGCGGACTGATTTGCTCTTTGCTTTCTTCTTCTTAACAGGAGCAACTGCTACTGGCCTAGGGTGTTCCGGTTCGGTGATGGTTTGTGTGGAGACGCAGGCACCTTTGGCTTCTTTCTCCTCTGTGACAGTCGGCATAGACTCGGACACTGTTGCCTTGATTTTGGTTCCTTTCTCCTCTGTGACAGTCTGTGTAGATGTGGACACTATTATTTAGCTTTTGGTTCTTTTCTCCTCTGCCTCAAGAAGCTGCTGCAGCACATGATGTAGTGTTTTGTTTCTAAACATGGTGCAGGCTGTGCAGATGAGACAAAGCAGCACTAAAAACATTATGCTGTCCTTGGCATCCAGAGAGAACTCAATATTTTCAAAAACTGCTGTATCAGACCTGAAAGGCTGGAAAAACTCATTCTGTACCCCTCTCCACAGTGGCTGGGTGAGATTGTTGAGGCCCCAAACAAAGCGTCCTAGACCAGGACAAGCAAACAAAATTGAGTACATATTCCGAATTATGTTC
Source organism: Acrocephalus scirpaceus scirpaceus (assembly GCA_910950805.1). NCBI lineage: Eukaryota > Metazoa > Chordata > Aves > Passeriformes > Sylviidae > Acrocephalus > Acrocephalus scirpaceus. Next base: position 46,595,125 of record OU383776.1, read on the forward strand.
ATTGCCTCAGAGGTTATCATGCAATAGACATAATAGACCAATAAAGCAATTTTAGTGCCATACCCTGGTTTACACAGAAGCATTAAGACCAGCAGATACTGCCCCATGTGTGGAAAAATATAGAGAGCTAAGTATAAGACACATGTAAGCATGTTGAGCATCATAGTGTACAGGTGTCTTTTTCACAATACAAAATTGTAATTCTGACTTCTCTCAGTACCTCGTGCCCCACATTGGGCACCAAAAATATGTGCTGGTTTGAAAGCAAAACCAGTGAGAGATTCCAGGTCAAAAACACAATTTAATACGAGGAAAAGAAAAGAAATAAAATAAAGTAAAATAAAATAAATGCAATAGTACAAAAAAACTACTGACAGAGTCAGAATACAACCTGACACCCTGTTAGTTAGGGTGGTAGTAGTAGTCCAGATGAAATGGTCTTGTTGAATCAGTGATCCTGTAGAAAGGTCTGGTAGCTCTTGTCTCCTCTGGGAGTCCAGTGGGTAAGGCTGCCTGTGCTGTCCCAAACCCTGGACTATATCCAGATGGGAATTCTTGGCTCCTCCCCCTGGGCGGAGCATCTCACAATGGGATGATGTAATTCTATGAGTCATGCAGTGGGTCCTTGATGGCCCATTAAACAGAGATAACTCCCAGAGGAAGTTATCTGTGAGTCATGCAGGAAGGTATTGTTGGGCCCATTAACAGAAGATAAGGGAAACACTGCCCCACCTGGTTTCAACAGATCATGGAGGTGGTGATAGAATACACACTTCAGGCACAACTTACATTGTAACCTAGGACAAGACTAAACAAAAGTATTTTCCTATTTGTATAGAAAAAGACATCACAGATGAATCTTTCGTACCCAGAAGAGTTAATTAACTGACAGTTTTCCATCAATATACAATAATCTTCACATGATAATTTTAATGGGTATAATGTATGCAGGGTAGTTCAAGACAAATTTTTGTCAGCTTCAGATGATGAATTCCCTCATCTGTATTAGTACTAGTGATTATTTTCAGTTTAAATTGAGTTTAACTGAAAAGTTTTATAGTCTGAAAATTCCTAACATTTTTTAAAATTATCTTGTGCATATTTGACATAACCGTCCTCTCGTGGTTTGGGGTACTAGCTCTTTCATACAGGAAACTTTTAAAACTGTAGTTAAAATTGTAATAGTTCATCACTATTGCAGTGAAAGAACTTCCTTTTTCTTCCTTCTTCTTCTGCTGCAGACTCATTATTGCAGGGCTGGGATATCCCTCAAATTTTGAGTTAAATTAGATTGGAACCATTAAAATACTGAGAATGCATTCTGAGTGGTAGGTGTGTATGTTTTATGCCTATGAGACAGAGAGGAATCTATGCAATGAAATAAGAGTGTAAAAGTATTTATTAAAATTCTTTAATTTCCTCTGACAGGCAACACAGCATTAAAATGGTAAGAAGGGAAAGATTCCCCCAAATATTCTTTTCTAGGTAATAGTACTGAAGACTTGAAGCATGCATATATTTCTATCCATATGTGGTGGTAGGCTATGGACATATCTAGATGGACATGTCCACAGAAAATGTGGTATATTTTCAACATTAATAACACGCATGTGGAGATGATGTGCAACATCTTATAAATCTGCTTGTAATTCTGAAAGTGTTGAGCAGTTTTCTTTATAACTCTGTTGTTTTTGGAACAACCTATGGCTGATGACACCTTGCTGAAATCCCACTTGGAGTAGAAGTTTTCAAGTGTCTAATAATATAGATGATTATATTCTTTACACTTAGATTAATTTAAGATAAACATAAATCATGTCAGCTCATTCATCCCATCTTAACCACACAGTAATTTTTTCTAGAGACATGATTGACTTGATTCTCTCTGTAGGACCAGTTTGTTTCATGACCTTTTTTGTATGAGTCAGCTGTCAGTAGGTCATGGTTGCATTGCAATTACCACAAGAAGCTTCATTCCACACAAAAAAGAGATATCCTAAATACATTCCTGATCTTATTTAAAAGTGTGGTAAAATCATACTATCTCCACACTAGAGCTGCTCTGCAAGGCAGTTATGGCACTTTTAAAGTGTGTCCTTTCCTGCTGGTTTCTGTGCACCTCTTATGTCTTTAAGTTAAATCTGTTCCAGAGAGAATATGTGCATTGTTGCCTTAGTGCTATCACTGTGTCTGGTTTGTGGTGCAAATAACTTGTCTTCTACAGCTACAACAGTGACCCAGCTTCTGGCAGAGTTTCTATTCCTACACTTAGTGCTTATCGTGTAGGAATAAAAACCTATTAAGCAATTTAATTATTCTTTTATTTTGTATAAACAATATTATATTGAATTAACATTTTGAAGTGTGAGGGAGATATTGAAATACATACACACATCTGTGTAGACAATGTATCTGAGCAATGGCTCCGTAGCAAGGGTCATGACACACTGAAGTTAATCAAGGTTTAACACTACAAAGCCCAGCTGTGTGCCTACAGGATAGGAACAAGCTGCCCTTGAAGATTAGTGTCTCCAATAAATCACATGATGATAGTACCTTGGTATGCTGAAAGATAAGTAGACTAAAGAAAACTGTAACTACAAGGGATGTATGCTTTAGCAAGTAACTAACCAATCCTGAGCTATGCTTTTGCAATATGTATGAGCTAATTAGTGCCTGTATAAGTATGATACCTTTGTATACAATAAACGAGACTTGTTGACCATGATACATGAGACTCGTCTCCTGTGGCTTCACAACAAATGGTGACCCCCCGACGTGATCCTCGGCTCCGTCGAGAAAAAAGAGCGAAAGGAGACACGCTACCACAGTTGAGAGCTACGTTGGGTTCGGGTCCTGCAGCTAGAAGGATGACTACAGAGCAATAGAAGGAGCTCCGAGTCCCGAGTGACCACAGCGGTGGGCTTGGCCGATACGTGCTGCCGAAGCTTGGAGGCCTGCAACAGCGCTGAAGTAAGTATGGACAGGCAAGCAGCATATGATTTATTTACAGCATTTTTGAGAAAGAGACAGATTAAGGGGATAAATTTAGGTAAGGAGCTCCCCTCCCTACTGACATACGCTACCTCTTCTGGGTCTTTTGTTAACCCTCATTCTGTCCATGAGCTAACGGAATGGAGAAAATTTGGAGATAAGATGTGGGAACTAGTTTTGGAAGATGATAAAACTGCAAAAAAAATGGGAAAATTGTGGAAAATAGTATACAATGAGCTGTTAATGGCTCAGGCGGAAAAAAGGGCAGCAGAGGAGGCTTGCTCTGCCCGGGAGCATAATCGAGATTATGGCTCGCCTCAGGATCCTAATGCCCCTAACCCCCCTTTCTTTTCGACTGTTGAAGTGCCTGACCCATCGCCATCTGCACCTCCCCCTGCACCTTCCGCTCCCCCTTCTGTTTCCTTTAACCACTCCGAGAACAATGGCCTCACTCCCCTTCCTATATCTCCTCCTATATCCCGGCCGACTGCCTCTCTAATAAGCCAGGAGCCTATCCCTGGGGCAGAATCTGACCTAGTGGAGGCCATGGCCAGAGAGAGACATGAAATGTGGAAAACATTGGCAAGGGAAGGATTTGACAAGGGAGATGAGGACCTTGTTGCAGCCGCCCAAGAGATGGCGTTCCCAGTTATCTTTACATCTAGTCCGCAGGGCGGTGGTCAAGTGGCACAAGTGCAAAATTTAGATTGGAAAATGTTGGCCCAATTGCGTGCCACAGTGGGGAGTTACAGGGTTAATAGCGAGCCGGTGAAACAAATGCTGGATTATATGTTTAACTCCCAAGTCCTGTTACCATCAGATATCAGGGGTATTGCTAAGCTCATCTATTCGCCCCACCAGCGGCTATTGTTTGAGTCGAAGTGGCGAGAAGAGGCTACAATAAGTGTTAATCTTCCGAGGCCCCAGGGAGATCCCGTGGCAGGAATTACTATGGATGAGTTGTTAGGTCAAGGTGCACATACAAGAGTTGAGGACCAGGCAGCATTAGGACCAGGCAAACTTAGGGAGGCTATGGCTGTGGCTCAGAGAGCAATGAACAAAGTTAAAACGCCAGGCGGAATACCCCTTTATATGGGCATTAAACAAGGCAGGGAGGAAGCCCTGGGCATTTTTGTAGATAAAATTATGGAGGCATTGTCCAGAGCTGGAGTACCCGATCACATGCAAGATGCCCTACTTAAACAATGCATCTTGCAGAATGGCAATCCTGCAACTAGACAATTGATTAGTACTATCCCAGGGGACTGGCAAGTACAACAATTATTAGAAAAAGCCTCATCCATGCCAACCGGTTCCCAAGTGTTTCTGGTTGAGGCACTTCAGAAAATAGGGCAGGGTTTACAGCAGCAAGCAGAAGCACTACGGGACCAGGCTATTAGCTCCCAAAATCAGGTTATGGCAGCTCTTGCTCCCCTCCAAGCGGCAGCCGTCGGCCCCCGCTCAAATTTTACTGCTGCCGGCCGAATAAAGTGCTTCAGATGTGGAAATTTAGGCCATACTCGTCGAGAATGCGCGGCAACAGGAATTTGGTGTGGAAAATGCCAATCCAATACACACAACTCCACTGCCTGCCGAAGAAGACAAAGGAATTCGGGAAACCTGATTTCCAGCGCGGACGGCAGCCGCGCCGGGACAAAAATAGCAGCTGCATCGGTGACACCCCGCAACAACTCCAATCGGCCACAAGAGGGAGTCTCGGCTTGGATTTGGCAGCCTCAGTAGACGTTATAATCATGACTAACCAGCCGCATAAAATTCCCACGGGGATAATTGGACCTATTATGATAAATGGACAACCAGCTGGAGGACTGCTTCTAGGTCGATCATCTACAAGCATGTTGGGACTGTTTGTATTACCAGGTGTAATAGATTTGGACTATGAAGGGGAAATTATGATCATGGTCCATACCCCCTATCCCCCAGTAAAAGTGACAAAAGGACAACGTTTAGCCCAGCTAGTACCACTTCCACAAATGACGGGGGGCTTAACACCCTTAAAACAGGAACCCCGACAACAAGGAAGTTTTGGCTCTACCGGAGGCTTGGCCCTGCTTACTATTGATTTATCCACTCGCCCAAAAAGATCATGTCAACTGTCCTTTCAAGGGCAAAGTATTACATTGATAGGATTACTGGACACCAGTTCTGACATTTGTGTAATTTCCCCTAGAGAGTGGCCTTCTGACTGGCCGGTGCAACCATCTACTACTACGGTGACAGGAATCGGGGGAATGACATTGGCAAACTGTACACCTGTTCTAAAAGTGGAAATAGACGGCAAGCAAGCTGCAGCATCATTTTCGATTGCTCCGTTGCCTCCTACGGTGAAATGCTTGATTGGCCGAGATGTGCTGTCCCAACTAGGACTTGTTCTCACCAACGATCACCCTTTAGGGTAATGGCCATTGCTTGGACTTTCCCGCTGCCACTTACTTGGACTACTGTAGAACCTGTTGTGGTTAAGCAATGGCCTTTGAAACGGGAAAGCCTAGAGCAAGCACACTTGCTGGTAAATGAACAGCTTAATCAGGAACATATTAAACCTTCCACTAGTCCCTGGAACACCCCCATATTCGTGATAAAGAAGAAGTCTGGCAAATACAGGTTATTGCATGACTTAAGAGCTGTTAATAATCAAATGGAACCCATGGGGGCACTTCAACCAGGCCTCCCCAATCCAGCCATGATACCCAGAAACTGGCCTATCCTAATTATAGATTTAAAGGACTGCTTTTTTACAATCCCCTTACATCCTAATGACACAAAAAGATTTGCATTCACACTGCCTGCTCTCAATCATGGGGAGCCTGATAAAAGATTTGAATGGACTGTGCTCCCACAAGGCATGCGCAATTCTCCCACACTGTGTCAGCTGTATGTCGACAGCGCGCTACAACCATTGCGACAAAAAATGCCTAAGACAATTATCTATCACTATATGGATGATATTCTGTTTGCTCAAGAAATACCATTCACAGATGAACAAGTACAAACTGTTATTTCTGCATTAGCAGAATTTTCTCTTGTTGTTGCCCCAGAAAAAGTACAACGCACGGCACCTTGGAAATATTTGGGTTGGACAATCACTGAACAGAAAATTAAACCACAAAAATTGCTCCTTATTGGAATTTTTGTTGTGGTTCTGTTGATGTTATTATTGCCATGTGTATTACAATGTTTTCAAAGGATGTTGTTAGCTACTATTGAACAAAAGTGGAACGTATCTTTGCTCGTTCAGAAAGAAAACGGGGGAAGTGTAGACAATGTATCTGAGCAATGGCTCCGTAGCAAGGGTCATGACACACTGAAGTTAATTAAGGTTTAACACTACAAAGCCCAGCTGTGCGCGTACAGGATGGGAACAAGCTGCCCTTGAAGATTAGTGTCTCCAATAAATCACATGATGATAGTACCTTGGTATGCTGAAAGATAAGTAGACTAAAGAAAACTGTAACTACAAGGGATGTATGCTTTAGCAAGTAACTAACCAATCCTGAGCTATGCTTTTGCAATATGTATGAGCTAATTAGTGCCTGTATAAGTATGATACCTTTGTATACAATAAACGAGACTTGTTGACCATGATACATGAGACTCGTCTCCCGTGGCTTCACAACACATCTGCTGTAAGGATTAATTGTATGGCTTTTTTTCAGGTTAAATAAATTTTTTCAATCCTTCTGTATTTTCTGTTTTCTCATGTCTTACAAATTTATTTGATGTCTGTCCCCTTCTTCACAACAGTTCACTTCTGTTCTGTATATCTGTAACATCTTGGATATCTAAAATTATGCTTAGAAAACTTTATTGAATGAAGAGTTGAATTTCTTTCCCTTTTTTTCCTCTTAAGTCTGTATAGATTAGCAGTTTATTTTGATGAGGTTTTGGGTTTGGCATAATGTCTTCTTTTCTGTAAGAAGTTACACTGAGTACAGTTTTTTCCCACTTTTACTTCCTTCCTCTACCCAAATAACATTTAACCTGTAGATCAACATCAAAATTAACAGAGCGGTAGATCTGGTCTCAAAAATAATGGAGTTTTTATGTATTTATTAAAACAGGTGTTTGTGAATTTCTGAAAAGCCATGTAAATAATAGCAGCTAGGGGTGGAAAGCTGGGAACAGCTGCAGTAGGGACTCAAGTCTTGTTCAACCCTGTGTCCTTTTGAATATTTCAGGTTAAGATAAAAAAAGAGTGAGAGCAGACTTCTGTTGCCTTAACCATCTTTTTACAAAATGTACAATGCTTTTGTGGAAAAGGACATGATTGACCCATGGTTGTAATAGAGGGCTGTAGTTAACTTTCAAGGTGCCAAGGTTTGTCTTGTACCTAGTTCAGGGTTATCCTCCAGCTGGATGAATATAAACTGCTGTGTTAGTGTTTGCTTTCATGCTACGACCTTTTTCTAGATCTCACGGTGTTGTGTCACTGAGGGCCTAGGCCTAGTACTTTGTTTTGCTTTCTATGAAAAGTCGTGCTAGAGACAAAGGGCAAGAAAAATATTTTTTGCAGCAGCTTATCTTTCTGAGAAGTGTTTTAGGTTATTTGGTTTTTGTAGCGGCACGTTTTTCAGTTTACATGTTATTTTGCAGTCATGTTGTTAATGCCTGACGATTTAAGTGTAGTTTTCCTACCTGTTCTGTAATAGCTTGCCTAATGGTTTGGTCCATGTTTCCCCCCATCCCTCTTCCCAGTTGGTTTTGCCCATACTTGTTTGTGCAGCACCTGCCAGTCAAATGTATCCCTTCCTGGAGACCTGTCACTCTCAGGAAGGCCTCTCCCTGCTTCTAGAAGGTTCAGGAGAGGTCGGTCCATGATTGGGGCAGGCTCAGGGAATCCCCCTCCCCTTCCCTGTGATTGGTTCCCTGCACATCACCCCACTCCCAAACCACTCCCTTGACACCCCATGATTGGTTGTTTACTTTGTGTATGCCCCTAAACCCCTGTCCCTTTTAAGCTCATGCTCTGCCCCTGTTCTGGGCTTCGCCCGGAGCTTTGCCTGTGGCCACCAATAAATGCCACTTATGACGCTCCCATGAAGTCTCTTTCTCCTCCTTCGTCATGGCCGCCTCTCATCTGCTTGTGCAGCAGTGCCCTACCCACTGGGTGGGAATCGCTGGTCCATCCTGCCACGCCCTAACCGAGGCTGAGACGGTTTCCCACCAGGGCTGCCAGGCTGAGCTGGGAAGCTGCGCATTTGCGGGCAGGGAGACACGCCTCAGGTTTTCCTTCAAGGTCAGCAGCTGTTTGAGTTATTGTAGAAGGATTAGAGATATTACATTAATAGAATTCAAATAGGAAGTGATGCCAAGACATACCTTTCCCCCAGTGCCTCAATATCCCTGCTAATTGAGTCTGGGTTGTGTGGGAAAATGGACTGTAAAAGAGACAGTGCTGCAGGTTGCAGCTGTGTAAGACAGATGAACACCACTGAAGGAAGAAGAAACACAGAATGCTGAGGTGCACTGACCAATCACAAAAGAGTAAAAGGGCACACAGGTGTTATACATGTGAGAGGCATGCTATAAAAGGTTGAACTGGGGAATAATAAAATGATGATGCTTGAAACCATTCATGGTGTCAGTCGTGAATACTCCATCAAGGTTGTACTCAGAGTTTAGCACCCCAAGAGTCACACCACGTGCCTGAGGGCATTGTGCAAATGCTTCTTGAACTCTGTCAGGCTTGGTGCTGTGACCACTTCCCTGGGGAGCCTCTTCCACTGCCCAATCACACACTAGGGCAAGAGCTTTTCCCGTATATCCAACCTAAACTTCCCTCAACTCGGCTTGATGCTGTTTTCTTCAAGTCCTGTCGTTGGTCACCACAGAGAAGAGATCAGTGCCTGCCCCTCCTCTTCCCTTCAGGAAGAAGTTGTAACTGCAGTGAGGTTTCCCCTCAGTCTCCTCCAGGCTGAACATACCAAGTGACCTCAGCCACTTCTCATAAGTCTGAGGAGTAGTCTGGTTCATTCATTTACAGTTTCATTAATTGTTAAGATTCATGGGTTGTGGGGAGATGGTATTTGTTAGGAGAGTGAGCACATGTGTAAGAATTAGAAAGTCCATACAAATTAATTCAGAGACTATATATTGTTGTTTAAGAGACTTACAGATCCCTTTCTTATGGACTCAGTATCACATGTGATTGAACAGTGGCTATTACATGATTTATGGATATGAAAAATAAATCCATTCAAATTAGGTGAATGGCCAAATGAATTTGTATATTTGAAGAAACAGCCTCTGCTTGTAGTAACAATGCCAATTTAGATCACTTTAAAACCTAGTTTAGGGGAAAAAAAAAAAGAGATTATTTTATTTTATCCTCTAAAATCTCCAAGCTGGTACAAATACATATTTTTAAACTTACCATAAAATATCTCTAGCTTCCTGTTGTGATAAGGAAGACACAGAATGGATCATTATAAAACAGGATTGGACAAAATAATTTCCAAGGTATGTTATTCTAGTTTGTTTACTTAGCAGGGTAGGGGTGTTTGGATTGTAATCGAGACTGTTGCATGTTGGTAAAGTTAACACTTTAACATGTTAACTTAAGTTAACACGAAGAAGTGGCATGAGTGCTGCTTAAATCCCAAGATCTGAGAAGCTGAAGAGATTCAAAAGGTTCAGAATCCTTCTGCTCCTTCTTGCCTGGAGATAAATTTGACTTTATGTGAAAAATGAAAGAATTTTCTTACAGTTATGAAACTTAACTAAATACACCTCAATAGTAATGAAAACCCAATAAGACCTGTATAAAAAAGTTTCAAGCAGAAGCAAACATGATGCCGGTGACTTGTTTCATCAATGACTATTTCCCACAGAATTATTATTTATTTTGTAAAGTCAAATAAAAGATTATTATGCAGTTGATCCTTGGCTTTTTCATTAAATTTATTCTCAAACCTAAATATTTTCACTTAGTATCTCAATCTTAAAGAAAACAGTGTTTCTCTGCTAAAAGTGATAACTATCATATACAACTCTTTTTTTCTGAAGTGTAAATCAAAATTAGGTAACTGTTTCTTCCTTTTCCCTTCTTGCTGCTCTCTTTCCTGTTGGCAGCCACTGCTTAGGATTGTATCTTCTGGTGAATGCAGTACGCATTTCTCATAAAGCCCTCCTATGTGATATCCCATCCATAGCGGACATCTTTCCCAGTGAAAGTCTGCCCAATTTAAACAAACTGCTGGATGAAATTTGCAGGGAGTTGTTTCAGGAAAAAAAAATTTGGTGATCTTGACCTTACAGAACCTAATTTTGTTTAAAAACTAATTGTGTATGTTACTTTCTCTCAGGGATTTGCTTAGTGCAGTATTTGAACTTTTATATTAAATGTGCTTGCTGTAGAGCAGGCAATAGGTATGACTAAAATATGACTGGAACTATGGGAATTTTTTGTTACTGACACATGTGCTGTGTTGAGATATTATTAGGAATGAGGACTTGACTCCCTCTAGTCTGTGCAGGGAAGATATTGCAGTATAAGACAGTGTTTTGCAATATAGATTTCATGGGCTTGTCCAGGGTCATTGTATAACAACAAGACACTTTTCAGCAATTTTCACTCTGTCTTAGAGTTTTTGGTTGTATCTAATGTATTGTATGCTACCTGCAGGATTCATGAATATTTCATGTTGAAAGATAAGCAGTTTGTAGGAAAAAAAAAATCTCTTTTTTTCTGTAAACAGGGTTTCCCCTCACAAGTCCTCTGTGAAAAAACACTTGTCAGCTGCTTAGAAAGCTTGTGAAATCTGTTTAAATACCTTTATATTTTCAAACTGTGCTCCCTAGCATGTTAGAACTTCTCAGAGAAACAAATTCTACTACTCAAATTGAGTGGGAGAAGAACAGAAAGGATGCAGACATACAGTGTTGATGGAAACGTCCTGGAGCTTATTGCAGAGGAGCACTGAATGGGCGAGCAGCCTGAGCCTCAGTTAGTTCCCCAATGTTTCACAGCACCTCTCTATCTTCTCTGTCTTCTTTAGATAACTACTGCCCTTTAGCAATGAGCACAGCACTGCTGGAAAAGTTGGGTAGAAGTACCACCAAAACCTGGAGAAGAGATTATAAATACAATCTCAGAGAACACCTAAGCAAACTTGACAACCACAAGTCTCTGGGCCCCCATCCCTGACAGGATGTATCCATGAGTGCTGAGAGATCTGGCAGACACCATATGAAGCCATTTATGATCATCTTTTAAAGGTTGTGGTGATCAGGAGAGGTGCCTCAGGAGAGAAAGAAAATGTCACCAGTGTCTTCAAAAAGGGCAAGAAGGAGGACCCAAGGAACTTCATCTCAGTCCCTGAAAGGAGAGGGTGCACCTCCATTCTGGAGGCCATCTCTACCCACATGAAAGACAAGAGGGTGATCAGCATGAATACACTAAATGTGGTAAAGGTCTGAGCAACCTGATCTGACTCCATGGCTAAGCGTGCTTTGGGCAGGCGGTGTGAGTGAAGACCTCCTGAGGCTGACATTGACCTGAATTTTCCTGTCATGGCAAATGGGCTGGCAGGTCAGTCTTCTTTGGTTTTAAAACAGTCAGTGATTCTATTGTGATTTTAACTACTGCAGAATTTGCTTAATTCTGTATGTTTAAGTAAGGCAAATAAAAAGCCAGTGAAAGTTAGAGTTAAGCAAAAATATAAGAGACATAAGGGGGAGGGGAAAAAGCATGGTGATAAACAAGTTGTATTTCCATTTAACAGGGCAATTGTTGGTTATCTTTTTAAATCCCTTTCCCCAAGAATTTGTGGAGTGAGATAAGAGAACACTATGAAAAAATAATGATGGTAATTGGATATAGTAATTACCTATAAAGAGAAAGGAAAGAGGAAGGGTTCTGGCACAAGAAAAATTCCAATAACAATTCTCTACAGGCAGAAAATAATTTGTTTGAATGCATAATTAATAGATTTGTTAGAAAAGTACTTAGATTGTGAAATATTGTGAATAGACTTCTTTCCAGATGGATTAAGATTAATGGGTTCTCCAGCAGAATATGAAACCTTATTGCTCAGTGTAGAGAATTAGTTGCATTTAGATGTGTATGAATTTTTGTTTCTTTACTCTATTCCTTCTCTTACTCCTGTGGCTTCAGGGGAGAGAATGGGGAGAATGAAGACAAAAGAAAAAAATACTCCCAAAATCACTGTGGAATTGTGTTCTTTATCTAAAAGGCATCCAAGCAGTCAAAATTAAATCAGATGGGCAGTGCGAGGCTATATACTTCACAGGAATATAAATGGAGGGAAGGTGATATTATGTACAGAACAGTTAAGCTATATACCAGTGCAGTTAAGAGAAAGTAGCATATCCAAATCAAGATACTTAAAAATCAATTAATACCCTTATGTTACATCTTCAGCACTGGGGCAAGGGAAGAGAAATAATTTGTGATGCCAAAGAAATAGGGGTGAACAGCTTATTCTCAGTTTAGTATTATAAGTTTCTTCACTGAAAACATGGAAAGGCCTTAGGAAAATTTTTATGATTCAAGTCAAGAGAGAAAGAACTAAAATGTGCTAATGACCACTACTTGTAATCACTAGTGGTGAAAACACACCCTTTTAAAACCAAAAAGGCTTCAGAAATGCTAGTTATGCAGCTCATTAATTTTGTATTTCAGTTCAGAGAGAGCAGGGGTGACATGACAATGCTATTTGATGTATCTCTGACCAAAGAAAAGAAGCGAAGGAAAACTCTTGGTGGCAGGCAAAAGAGGATGATTTTGAAAATGTTTTTCAGTAAAGGAAAAGCAGCTGCATTTGTGCCAATAGTTTTGAAATTTTTATCAACATGTGACCCTTCAGTTTCCTAAAGAAGGCAAACTCACATGAGAAAGAAAAAAGGACTATAGATGTAAGCTTGCTGATTGTTTCCAGATTCCTGAGAAGACTATAGCCTAGCTGCATAATTTTGCCTTATGCAAGAGGACTCAGATTATTTTTAATATTTCTTTTTTTGCATGTGCATGCTGAACATTATTTTCTCTTCCATGTTCTCCTAACTTTTTCTAAAGTTTCTAGAAAACTACAGGTGTGTTCCTAGCTGTGACTTAAATACTGTTCCGTATCAAATTGCCACATGAGTTATTCCTTCTTTTCAAAACATCTTCCATTTCAAATTGTTTAACAACTCAGCTCAGGATACCAGAGATTTCTAGACCGATGAGAAAGACAATTTTTTCAAGGGTAAAGATTTTATTTTCCTAACTAAAAATTGTCAAGTTTGACTATTACAGAATGTATGTTTTCGTAGTGTTCTTGCAGTATGCATTACTTGTGTATGTGGGATACACCTCTAAGGATTGCTAATCATGACAGTGATGTCAGCTGAGTCCAATGGTTGACAGAGCACAATAAAAGGAATAATTAAGAGAAGAAGGGAACAGATTTGAAAGCCCCCCAAAAGAAGCCGAGTTTATTTCTTACCTTTGTTGAGATCATGCATTGTTTTTAGATATTTTAATAATCATGCAATCTAGCTGCTAGCCATCTGATGAATCCATGCAATAGCTTGTTCAAGTTGCTGGTTTTCTTTGACTCTCTTTTTTATTTCTTCTCTAAAAATTTTGAAAAAAATTGTGAATGGTAGAGAAGGAAGTGCTTGATTCCTCTTCAGTAAATATATTGCTGCTTACTTATAATTCTTTAATTCTATTTGGCTTGCTTTTTGTGAAATCTTGCCATGATTGTAAATAAATTCTGTTTCTGAAATGGTATCTGAGCATTTTGTGACTGCTGGCAGACTCCTCAGAGCAAACTTATAAGGAATTTAAGGATTGTTTGCATACCCGAGACTGAAAAGCTGAGGATTAAGGGTAACAGGTAGTCCACATGATAGTGCATTTGTATTTAGAGCAAAATGCTTGAATTTCTTTTATTGAGTTTGAAGCAACATTATTTGAATATCTCTGGGCTGCTGTTCAAGTGAAGTCTCTGTGGAGATTATAGTTTTACAAACTTACACAGACCTACACAGCACAAATTCAAGGGATTGTTTTTCATCATCATGTACTGACAGGAATATCAGGCAACATCTTCAGAGAGAGCTGCAAGGGCAACTCTTGTCTACGCACAAGAATTCTTGATTCTGCTGACACATATATTTGACTTTTCTCGGAATTTTATTTTTTTTGTAGACAGATATTAGTTGATGTGAGACACAGCATGTGCTGAAATTCAACAAAAATTCCCCACAGCTCAGTGGTCAACAGCTCATATTTGATGAACATCAGTGGTGAGTAGTGTACCTCAGGATCTACAGTGGGACCAGTGTTATTTAATATCTTCATTAATAACATAGATGAAGGGATTGAGAACAAGAACAACCTCCTTCTGCAAATTTTCAGACAATCCCAAGCTGAGTGGTGCTGTTTGCACTTGTGAAGTATGGGATGGCATCCAGAGGGTGCTGTGCCTGGGTCAGGGCAACCCCTGATATCAACATAGGCTGGGGGATGAACAGATTGAAAGCAGCCCTGTGAGAAGGACTTGGGGCTGCTGGTGGATGAGATGCTGGATGTGATCCACCAATGTGCACTCACAGCCTAGAAAGCAGATTTTATCCTGGGCTGCATCAAAGACGGAAAGAAACAAAATGGGGAAAAGGGCAAAGCCAGGTTGGCCAGGGACAGGAGTGGGATGGTGGGCCAAACCTTGAGCAAGCGTTACTGGGGTTGCTCAATCTGCTCCATGAGGTGTCAGCTACAACAAACCACACATTTAATGCTTCTATACTGTGAGGAACAATCAAGAGAAGTTTGAAGCTTTGGCTCAGTCTGAGAAATTTGACATCATTGGCGTAAGTGAAATCTGGTGGGATGAGCCCTGTGATTGGAGTGCCACATTGGATTGCTACAGGCTCTTCAGGAGGAATAGGCAGGGCAGGTGAGACAGGGGATGACATTGTATGTAATAGAAGCCTGGAATGTATGGAGCTTATAGTTGGGGATGACATGGTTGAGACCCTCTGGGTAAGGATTAAATGCAAAACAATGTGGATGTCATTGTGGGAGTCTAGAGCACCAGCCAGGATGATGATACTGATGAAATATTCTTTAAGGAGCTAAGACACACCTCTAAATCAGTTGCCCTTGTTCTTATGGGAGACTTCAATTTGCTGGATGTTAACTGGGATCACCATACAACTGGAAAATACAGATCCAGAAGATTCCTAAAACACTCAGATGACAACTTCATGATAGTTACTAAGAAAGCTGACTTGATTTATTGCCCTCCTTGATTTATTGCCTGTTAACAGAGAGGGTCTCATGAGTGAAGCCATGATTGGTGGCTGTCTTGGCCACAGCAACCATGAAGCAACCAAGTTTGAAATCTCTGCTGACAGGAGGAAATATGCCAGGAAGGCTTCAAACCTGGACATGAGGACAGCAGATTTCAGGCTGCTCAGGAAACTAGTGAGTAAGGTCCACTGTGCAAATGTTTTTCAGTATTTTGGGGTCCATCAATGCTAGTCACTTCTCAAGTGCCACCTTCTAACAGCACAGGATCAGGCAATTCCAGAAAGTTGAAAGTCAAGTAGATGAAGCAGAAATCCAGCTTAGCTGACCAGGAATCTTTCTTTCAAGGTAAAGCAAAAAAAATGAAGATGTATATCCTCAGTAGAAGTAAGGTCAGGTGATGTGGGAGGAATACAGAGCTTCCGTTTCCATTGTAGGAAAAAGTTGTGCAGCCAAAACTCAGCTGGAGTTGAAGCTGACTAGAGCTGTGGGGGACAATAAAGAGATTCTTTAAACACATAAATGGCAAAAGGCAGTGCACAAATTGCATCAGATCATTAGAGGATAAGGATGGTCACCCCACAAACAGGGACACAGATAAGACAAGAGATGTTTAATGCTTTCTTGGTCTCTGTCCTTAACACCAATGATGGACTAAGGAGGTCCCAGCACCTCCAGCTGGAGGACCATTGCTGTGAGAATGATGAAATCCTAGTTGACCCTGATGTTATGAGGGACCTGCTGCTCCATCTGGATCCCTACAAATCTATGAGGCCTGATGGTATTTATCCAAGAACACTCAGTGATCTGGCTGATGTCATCTCAAGGACTCTCTAAATGATTTATGAGAATTCTTGGGAAGCTGGAGAGATCACAGGTGACCAAAAGATGGCTAATGTTGTCCAGATTTTCAAAAAGGGGAAGAGCTACAGACCTGTCAGTCTCACTTCAGTGCTTGGTAAGGTTATGGAGAAGACTATCCTAGAAAGCTTTGAAAAACTCTTGAAGGACAATGAAGTCATTGGTCACACCCAGCATGGCTTCGTGAGGGGAGTGTCCTGTTTGTTAAATCTGATTTCCTTTTATGACAGGATAACCCACTCAGCTGATCAAGGAAGGCCAACTGATGTAATCTTTTTGAATTTCAGTAAAGCTTTTGATACTGTGTCTCCCAGGATTTCTTGGACTAGGTGTCCAGCACACAGCTGGATAAACACATCATATGATGGGTGAGCACCTCAGTCATGGGTGGAGTTTAGGTTGGATATCCCATGAAGCTGTTCACTCATTCCCTTTGCTTATGGTGAGATGGATAGTAGAATCAAAATAAAAGGTAACAGTCATGTGTTGAGATAATAGTTTACTAACTGAACTAAAATAAAGTATAATCATCATCATAAGAAAATGAGAGAGAAGAATAAACCAAAGAAAGATGAGTGATGCACAATGCAATTGCCCTCCATCCACTTGTCAATGTTCAGCTGGTCTCCAAGCAGCAATCCACAGCTCCTGCCGATTGCCCCCAGTCTACATACAGGGCATGATGTGAAATCTCTCTTTGGCCAGTTCCCAGCTGCTCCCCAGTTTCTTGTGCCTGTTTGTTGGCAAGGCACGGAACACTAAACGGCCATTCATTTAGAGCAAGCACTGCTTGTCACCAACTAAAATATCAGTGTGATATCAACATTATTCTCATACTGAATCCAAAACACAGGACTTGCTACTAGAAAGAAAATTAACTCTATCCTAACCAAAACCAGGACAAGTGGAAAATAATGCAAGATTTTATTTTCCCAATAAAGATAAGATTTTACTCTGTGCCATCACTTTCTAGATTGTCTTAAGATATAGTCATTTCTATATAGTGAAAATAAAAGTAATGGATGAAACTTCTGCATCTTGAGATTTGATCCGTCAAGAGTTTGTGGAAACTCTTGAAAAGGTGAAAGGTAGTCATGAGTGTACATGTAACAACATTAATTTTCCTTAATTCTCAGCAATTTCTCAAGTTTTCTATCACATTTCTGGCCTCTGGAAAAAAAGTGTAAAATGGTCCTTCCCCTTCTTTTCAGTATTTTAATTTCATACAACTCTGCTTCTGTCCCCTGCCTTCTGGAAATGTTTGTTTAATATCTTAGTTTGTTCAGTGTCAAGTTTTGTCAGGATGGGAGTCTCAGTCTCTTACAGTGATAGCAACTAGGAATACCTATCATCATGCATTTATTCAGCTTTATTAATATTTTATGAGATTTTTTTCTATGTTTAAATTCTTCTGTGACTTATTTTTTGGCATAGCTCAAAAATGCTGTTTTTAAAATAGCAAAGGCAGCTCCAGAAAACAAAAAGCTCCATCTTCCAAACTCCATCAAACACCAGCCAAAACCAAAATAAACTTTTTAATTTTTTTTAAATTTTTATTTAGGCAGTGCATGTAAGCCCCATTTTTTCATAAAATATTTATGTTTGATTTTTTTCAAGGACTGTGTTATCCTTCTGTACTCACTGCCTTGTGTTTCAGAACAATACAAGGAGACAGAATTTGTACATCATTTCTGAAGTTGAAAAAACCGCCTTGGGGTGAAAGCATATCCAGATGATACCAGGGAAGTACTAGAAGCAGCAGTTTCAGGGGACCTGGGTCGGAAGAAAATACTATGTTAACCTTTTGTATCTCTTCTATAGCTGCTGAAACTCTTTAGGGATGTTACAAAAGAAGTGGGACTTGTCGGCTCTAATCTAATCAAAGGCAAAAGATGCAGTAGGAGCATATTTTCAGAGTTCAGATTATAAAGTTTTTTCTCATACCACTCTTTAGATTCAGGGCATGGTGATGGTTCTCCTGGGTTTCCTATCAAACAACAGGTATTTGGCCTGCAGATAAGAAAAAAATACATCTGCCCTCCAAGACGTGAATGATTTTTTCAGAAATATGCAGAATACTCACTCCTTGGCTGTGTTTGCATCTCAGATGGAGGAGCTGCACCCCCTGCAGCTCTGGGGTGAGTTCTGCTGCAGTGCTAGGAGCTTGACAGGGAGTTTGCAGGCTCTTTACTTTCGGGAAAGCAAAAAATCTTCCCTCTCACAGGTGGAAACATCTTCAGCAGGATGAGAAGAAATCAGAACCTAATGTCACAACCACTACTGCAGTCAGAAAACACTTCCAGGGGCATCCATGTGCTCTTAGGGACCAAATATTAAGTGATAGAAGTGAGTGTGGAGCTGCACATAATAATTGGTGATTACAAGACAGAGAAATGTAAATTAAATCCTTTGCTGTGATGTCTGAGTAGGTGTAAATTTGCATCTCATATGATTTAATGTTATTTCCAATGAGATATTGCTGTACCAACAGGGAGTTAAACTGTGCTTGAATTATCAAAGCACCTTCATAGAAATGCTGGTATTTTATTAAAAAATGGAAAACTCTAGAAATATATTTTTATAATTTTTTTTAAGGGTACGGATCCAAGAAAATCTTTTGCCTTTGAGGAAAAATGAGGTTGCTATTGGATCCACAATACTCAATTTTACCTAAAAAGGAGGAGCAAAAGAAGAATATTATTTCACTAAATGCTTTTTAACATATCAGCCAAAAAATTTACTAAATTCTGTTACACTATTGAAAAAGAAATAAGGATAAAGAAGAAAACAGTAGATTTCAGTGACTTTGTAATGTTGTCTTTTTCTTAATCTGGAAATGAAATTTGAGATCATTTAGTAAAAAGGTAATATAAAAATGTATCGTTATTTGATATTATATAATATCGTTATATTTCAGGAAAAGCATGGAAAGATGTCCACAAAAGCCCACCCTCCCAAGGATGAGTACATTTTATAGATTTTAAGAAATTAGCATAATTGATAAAAAGCACCAATTAGGAGGACAAGAGGTGGTGCAATTCCCCCCCCAGGTGAAGCGCCTTCTCTGGAGTCCCCCCCTTGGCACTAGCTGTACTTCATCCATGAGAGTGTATCTTGAAGGGTTGTTCTCTGCTTTAGTTTCCAGGAGGAACCAAGATAGCATAGGGGGCCTGCACCTCCCAGGGCTTGGAGCTATGGAATTTGTTTCATCTTTCTGCCTAGGGAAAGGCCATGGAAAAGTACTGGAAAAACTAGTCACTAATACAATAGACTACAGAGCTACAAATATATGTGGGAAGAATACAGAGGACATATAAAAGAAAAAAGGAAAAGACTAAACAGCATCAGTAAGAGACAAATTTTTCCATCAAACTCTGTTATAGATTTGCAGTTTCCATATTTTGAAGGAGTAGCTCATGGCAGAGATGAGAAAGGACAGCAGCAGAAAAGGCAAGAGAAGTCAGAAATCAGAGAGTTGGACTCCTGCTCTTAAAGACGGTTCTTATGATCAGAAGAGTTGCTCTCTGCAAATGATATGAGGAGCTCCAGATTTATTCTTCCTTACTGTCTGTTGTGAAAAGTTTGTTTCTGTTTTTCAGGCCAGAGTCTGTCTTGACAGATGTTCCCTCTCTGTTGCCTTTTGCTAGATCTCTAGGTCCTCCACTGAGCACCAGGCAATGATGATGTTCTGAAAATAAATCTGTCAAAAAGTCTTGCTGATCACTATTTATTGAATAAATCCTTTGCTAACATAAGAGATTCTGTTAGAAATGTTACTGTAAGTGACACAAAATACTTATATTTGAGATTTCCCAGTGAAATGTTTAGGGTTTTATATGTTTACCTGACAGATGAGGTCCATGCTCTTATCATTCCTCCGTGAGAAAAAATTCCTCAAAGACAGAAGACAACTGGAGGGAATTATGTGTGTATCTAAGTTACTGCAATTATAAATTGGAGTACAGAATCTTGATGGTTGGAAAATGTCCTGGAAGTCTTAAATACTCTACATCCTGAGAAAAGAGGAAAAAAAAAAAAAAAGTGAATCATGCTGTTGTACATTTACAAGTATTTACACCTGTTAAGTGACTCCAGCTCTTTTGCTCTTCTGTCCAACATCTCCTAGTGGGCCTGACACTTAAAATGAACTGTTTCATGAATATCCAGATGGCTTCATCCTCATGTGCCCTCCAGCCAAATTATGAAGCAAAAATATTGTAGTGTTCTTGGGTAGATACTGTTAACGTCTTTGTACTTTTTGAGTAGAAGTGCAAATTATTTGCTTCTTTATGCAAGTTGTTAATAAGGAAGAAAACAGAACAAAAAATAATTTAGTCAATGAAAAAATAAATTTCTATGAGCAAAAAACCTCTTGGCACTGGATTTATAAAAATAGTTTACTGCCACAGAAGTGACTGCTGGTCAAAGAGAACCTTTTAATGTAAGGTCAGAGCTATACACTTGCCTTTGAAGAGTCTGTACAGTAGGTATTCTTTCTCAAGAGCCTGCAGTGCCAAGGAATCTTAGTAAATCAGATTCAAAGAACTTTTAGTTCTGAACTCTGAATGACTTGACCTTATGTCTTACTGAACTTAGTGGGGACTTACTAAAGTAGACTTGAAATAGCAAACAGCTATACAAAGCATTTTTGACAACTGTCTTTCTGCAAAAGCAAATTCATCAGGAATTTCTGTAGGGGTTTTGTTTTGTGTTTTGTTTGTTTGCTTGGTTTTTTTTTTTTGCTGGGGAAGGTAAAATTTATTTCATTGTAAGAGTGAATTGATATAGAAGAGACCAGATGTAACTTTAAACATCCAGTGCTCATCAATTCACTTAAACAGTAGATGTAGTCAAAATAACTTCTTCAGAAACCCCTCAGTGCTGAACTCTTCTGAAAATCTTATCCTTAGAGAGCATTTTTCCTGTCAGTACTGGAAACAAAACTTCTTGTTAATGTGTGTACTTTAAGTATTCATTCTAACACTCAGTCTTTTCAGAAACAGTACTTTGCATGTGACTTCCCTGTAACCTCATTCACCATTTTTCAGTGCATGTTTGACATCATTCATCTTTCATTGCGACAAGTCCGCTTAGTTCTAATACAGAATACTTCTTAAAAATGCTCTTTTTTGTGATGGTTATTGAGTTTGAGAATCATCATTAATTTACTGTAACTTAATTTATTAAGATGGATGATATATACTTTTTTGGTAAATGACAGTGAACTATGTATCCTTTTTGCAGGCATAATATTTTTCTGGTGTCAAAATATCTTTTGATACATATCACGTTTATATTCCTATTTATTTTCCCTGGAAATCAGTTGTTCTGGATATGCTTTTAGTTCAGTCCTCATTTGTCTGGGTTGCACTAGATTCTCTTTTGTCAGATTTTTTTAAGCTCTTTCAGAATCAAATTATTTTTGGAAATTATATGTTCAGAGGCACAAATAAGTTTCATTGGATTCTGACAGACAGAGACAAATGTAAATGCACAATAAAGAGCTGCAATGTTCATATTGAAAAATATTTCCAAGGTTACAATGGGCATTATAATCAGTTTCTTTTCTATATCATGACCTTCATGTTGCAAGAAAGATTTGTAATATTTCCTGAATCCTGCCCAAAACCAAGCTGGGACTGAGCTGACTACAGTAGCTCTCTTGTTTTACTTCTCAGCCAACACTATCATGTTTTGTCCACTGGGCTGGGGATAGTATTTTTCAGTCCAATTACTTGTGGAGGAGCAGCAGTACAGTGAGATACTCAAGAGCTTGACATGAGGTACATGAGCAATTCCATTTTCTGCATTCGTTTTACCCTGACTCTTCTTTTTTCTTGCAGAGACTGTCACATCCTGTTTCTGTTGTGTTAACAGTGGCCACAGTCACTACTTTTCATTAATAACAACATTAATTTGAGAACAATATGTCTGTAAGGCTGAGTTTCCCCTGCCAATCAACACCTGAGATATTAGAAATGTTGTCAAGGGAAATATGAGCAGAAGACATTCCTATACATGAAACTTGGTACCACATTTAGTTAGAAATAATAATAGTATTGTTGAGTGGTTGACTGAGGATTTCATCACTACAGATAAAAGTTAGTGCAGGTACCCCCAGTTTGAAGAATGTACCTATCCTAGGAGGGGAAAGGGAAGCAAAAGGCTGAAAGATTGAAATGAGAGAGTGAGGTAGGGAGAAAGACAGCCTAGCAGCTCTTGCAACAGAGGCAGGGAGGACAGACACTGGTGGCTTTCTGCAGGAAAAGATACAAGGACTTTCCCTCTTCCCTAGCCTTAAATGGCACAAAATGTGCTCATAACATTCAGGGATATGAGTTCTTGACTTCTAGCATCAGCTCAAGTGTGTGATTTTCAGTGAACAAAATCAGGGATAAAGAAGAGTGGTATTTTCAGGATATTGACTGTCAGATGACCCAACCAGAGTAGGTTCAGATTAATTTTATAGTACCTTCAAGTCCATCTAAATCTGGCATCTGCATTACTGTCACACTTCTCTTTCCATCTTCACTCTGCTCTGCTGCTTCCCAGTGCTTAGAAAGCCACCAAGGCCACTAGGCAGTATGAAATTGGAAGACCATTAGTGCAGCCCAGCTCCATGATCCAGACTATCTCTCTAACAGTAGTGCAGTGGCAAGCAAAGACAGAAGGGGAGTACCATGTTTTTAACGGCTCTGTAATGACTGCCTAACACAGTTGTAAAACTGCATCCTCAGTGGCTTCTTCCGACTTTATTCAAAGACTCTTCTGAGCAGGGTTTTCAAAGTGATCATAAGGTACTACTAGCTTCTGAATCTGTATTGGCCAGCACCGGTAAAATGTAAAGCAGCGAGCAGATGAGGATCTCACTTTTTGTTTCCAGATTCACTATCTGCATGGTTTTTTTGCTTTCCTTTTCCCCTCCTCCCCCATAGCTGCCTGCACTGTCAACCGCTAAAATGATTTAAAACATTTAAAGAGCCAAACTCAATAACTTTTCTAAGGGTTCACAATGGAAAAAAGATCTTGTCCTGCAGACAACCTTTTATAAGGAAATTCAGCAAAAAGGCTACAACATTAGCACTGATGCAATAGAAATACAAGGAAAATGTCCTTGAAAACATCTGTTTCTGTATGGGGGATGTTGTTGGGGAGGAGGTTGAGGCCCAGGCTGAGCCAGGGACGCTGCCATGGAGGGAAAGCACCCTTTAGGCAATGCAGCACTCTGCTGACACCTCCCTGCAAGTCTTCAAACAGGTCCTCAGCCTGGGGAAAATTCTGGAAAGATCATTACCTCACCCCTCTATGTTAATAAGTTTGTCCTTATTGGTTAGTGTTCACACTTCCTGCTTTTCCTGTTCCCTCATTGGTTGCTTTTGGATCCTCTCCCCGATTGGTTCACTCCTCAATCCTTTCCCCCACTAGACAATTCCCCTGACCACTCCCCCAAATCACCATAAAAGTAGCTGCTCTGAGACCCTTAGGGTCTTTGGAGCCTTGGAGTTCTTAGAATAAAGAAGTTCTGAAGACCATCCCCCGACTCCTGCTCTTCTCTGCATCGCCTGTAGCAGCCCAGGAGCTGAACACCGCTGACCCCCTGGGATCAGTTGCCTAGGCAACCTCACAAGAGAGCTAATTCACAGGGAGTGCCTGTGCCCCCTGGAAACTGAGGCTGTCCTTTTAAGGACAGCCTGTCGGGGGAAGATCGCGGCACCCCAAAGACCGGTGCTGGTTCCCGGCTTCAGGGGTGGTCAGCGGCAGGATGTAAATGCAGCAGCATTCTGATCTTATGTGGTAGGAAATATCTAAGAAGAAACTCATTAACCAGAAAATAAGTTGGATTTTGGGCTGGTACTCAGAGAAAGGTGAAGGATCCTGAACTGCCCTACAGGATAAGGACATGACTTGCATCTTGCAGGAAAAATAGTGTATGATTGTACCTGGTATGAAATACCGTAAATTAATTTAAACAGAAATCGCACCAATTGTACAGAGAGCTTGAATTAATTGCACATTAGAGTGCAAGTTTAATAATCTTTTCTTAACAAATATGGGATATTCTTGTGAGATATAATGCAGTTCTCAGAGGAACTAGTTTTGCATTTCCCTGTAGAGGAAATGCTTTTGCACTTCCCTGGAAAATGTTCTCTGGAATGTCCTATGCTGAGTAATGGTGTGGGGCATGGTGTTAAATTCAGCTGTTTTCAAAACTCCTCTCCTGGTGAAGTGTGTCTCAGCCAGCAAATGGAATGGTGTGAAGCTTTGTCCTCTAGACCACACCCGATCTCCAGGCAGCATTCTCTCCACATCAGTATAGTTTCATGCAAAGCTGTTACTGGGACTGCTCTCTGGCCTGTGCTAAATCACAGGCTGTGCTTGGGACCTGTTTCATCCACAGCTGAAACGTCTTCAGGGCTATACAATTGTTCCCACTACACTGTAGAACTGTCCACTGGCTGGGACAGTATTTACCAAAAAACACAGCACAGAAGTCCAGCTGATACCTGATTTTCCCAGTTGCCATACCTTTAAATTGCAATGTGAACTGTAAACATCAGGAGCCATAGGGAACCCCTGGTTCATTTCTTAGCTGAAAAATGAGCCCTTCAATACTTTACAGTAAGCTGAATCATCCAGTTGATAAGAGTGCCACCTATTGAATCACCAGGGCTACTCCTAGAGAAACCTTTTTTCTCCCTTGTTGCGCTGACCACGATTGTGTCAGCCTTGGAAGTTACCTGAGGATGTGCTGAAGACTTTCTCAAAGCTAAGCACATGTTTAAGGACCCTTTCATATGCAGAGACATCTTGCAGACTGAAAATCAAGATTCAGAACTATAAATTTGTATCCCAAAGTTGATGCAATAGAAATACGAGCTTAGCTTGTATATATTATATTATATTATATTATATTATATTATATTATATTATATTATATTATATTATATTATATTATATTATATATAATAATATAATACAAAATAATATAATAATAATATAAGAATATATAATACAAAAGAGAATAATATAATATAAAAATACAATATAGCTCCTAGCTATACACATTATGTCAAAGTGGCTTATCAATAATTCAGTTGTTCCATTAGTTTTGTGTTAAGATGTTAATAGAATTAACTGAGTTAATACATGCATAATTTATGACTCCATGAGTGGAACAGTTTAAAATGCAATATTCAGAGTTACTGTGGTAACAGCTTAAAAAAATGTGCTTTCTCTAATATCTTAAAAATGTGCTGCCTGCATTTGCTTTGGAGCAGCTGGAAGGTGGAGTTGCTGTAAAACAGCAGAGAGAAGTACCACACCCAGGTACAAAATGGGGGAAGATGGTTGAAGTCAGGTTGTAAGATGCTGATCGGAAGGGTGTGTTTGGAAAATGCAGATAGAGTACTACAACCCAACCTTGCTGTTGCACTACACTATTTTCAGTTTAATCTTTTCCCCCACTTTATGTTTTAGAAAGAAATCACACTTACATAGCTGAGCTATGAATTTCTTGTAATCTGAGGGAAGCACTAGTCACAGACCAAAATAACCATAAATTCTGCCTGCAATATGTACCTCCTATTCAGTGGTTTTGCACCTCATTGTACCATGTTTACAGAGGATATGAATGAGACATATGAATCACACCTATGTCTTAAGCTAAGATAATTAAATTAGGTGTGAGCTGCTGTGAAATATATTCCCTCTAGCCAGCCCCCAGGCTCTAGCTAGCTCAGTTTCTCAGGAATTTTAGGGAGATATATTTCATAGAGACAGAATAAAGATCTCAAAAGGGTGGCTCTCACCCCTCAGCTTCAGCCCAAGCTTTATTCTTGACGAGGTGTTCCAAGGGAGTGAGGAGAGAGAGTGAGAACAGGGAATAGACAGGGGTTTATCTAGTTTTGGGCTAAGGAAAGATATTGGCCCTGAGCCAATAGGGTCAGGAGTAGGTAAGATAGGGAGGAAGGGTCCAACTACATGGCACAGGCTTCAGGGGGACTCTGAGGGGAAAAACCATTTCTCAGAGGAATACAACACTGCTGGGGGTAAATAATTCTGAAACTTGAGAGGTCATTGATTCCAAAGCCTGAGGTAAGAGTTTAAGCATATGTGTTTTCTTTTAAAAAACCAAAATCCCGAATTTTAAAGGTAACTTCAAATCTGAATATTCGTTAGACTTAAAATTGTTCTGTCGTATATTCTGTAACTTCTTTACTCTATTTTCCTATTTCAATTTGTGATCCTAGTTACTTAAACCAAAAGATGGGGTAAAATCATAGAAAGTTACATTCAAATTTAATTTAAAAATGCAGGCTGACATTTTAAAGGCATGAAAGATGTTCTTACATAGTGGGAGGAACAAATATTCTGTGTAGACTCAATATTTTTGTAGTTTAGTCCTAGTGAAATCTCCTGTAGCCTTTTTCTCTCTCTCTTTCTTCCTCATTTTTTTCTTTTTATATGTCTGAATTAAGCTTTCATCTAGCTTTTAAGTAAACAAATCAGGTAGATATTTTGTGGTCTGACATTACTAAATAGAAACCGCTGTCTAACACAGACAAAATGAACCTGCTTTGTTTCTTTTCTGCTCATTTATGTCCTTCTTCTTAGTTCAACTGAGGAAGCAATATATGAGACAAATGCCACAGTATAAACACATAGTTGTTATTTACTATGATTTGCAATGGTGTCAGCTGTTAATGGATTTTGCAGTCAGTAAGGAGCATTACAGGGGAAGTTTACAATGAAACTGTCTGTGGTTCAGATATGTACCTCTTTCAGTCACTAATACACATTTAATCATTAAATAATAAAACACCTAAATTAGTTAGTTTTGTTCAATTTTCACAAAGTTGGGTGACAAGGAATCAGCCACAGGAAGGCTGGGGAGACTAGACTTAAACCACAGCTGGTTTAGGTGATCACACTGGTGATCACAGGAAGCAATCTGGAAATATCAGCAGCCCTTGCCTATGTTGGTCATCACTAATGCATTGCTGGCGCAAGCTCATCAAAATCTTAGTTTAAAATCACATTTTAATGTGATTTTAAATGCATCTGTTAATTCTAAGGCAAAGGGACTCTACAGAGCCACCTTACAAATAATGAGAATAACCACAAGTGCCTATTCCAACCAATCTTTCACTTTGTTACTAGATAGTTTTCATCCCTATTACTACTCAGGGCCAGTGGAGACAGAACCCAGAGCAGCTGCATCTTTGGAACAGCATGACTGAAGAGCTCCTGCTGCCTTATTTCTGCATAATGAAAGGGAGCACAGATTATTGATTTGTAGCGAAAGACAGTTCAAAAAGTTACCCATCAAAGAAAACTAGCGTCATCCAGATACAGTTTAATTCTTTTCTCTGTGTTCTGATATGAAAACTACACTCTGTTTTTCAGTTATGTCTGAGAAGAGAATTTGGAAATTATCAGTTGACCAAACATAAAAGCTCCTCTATGTAGGAAACCACAAGGGAAAAATAGACCATACTTACAAGTTGCTATAAAGTATTAGGTTGGTTTTCTGTTCTTCTGACCTTTTTTGTTAAGTAACTGTAAGTTGTTCTATTTGTTTTATTTGATGATGCTACAACAAAGGAATATATCTAGGCAAGATAGTGCTTTGGGCAAGATAACCTATCTGACAACCATGGAAAGCCAATATCTGCTGTCCTTGAATGGGTGAATCCCTTATGTAAGTAAAGGAATATATAGAAATAGCAGGATGTGTATCCCATTCCTTCAATAAAAGGAAGAAGTTGGATATATGCTGAAAGTCCTAGTACTGAGGATTTATATTAACTGGTGCATCTGTTCAAAGCTACAGCTCATATTGAAGTCACCGTAACCTGAGGGAGAACATATGCTGCCTTTATTCTTGTTCTCCACAAACAACTCATGTTGTCATGGCCAGAAAAGAGTTCAAGTTAAGTGTGGCATACAGCTGTTCTGTAATAGATATTTCTGAGAGGAGTTTGACAGCTGCAGGTTATTTCAGTATCTCTTGGAAAGAACAGCAGCAGTTTTAGAATTTTACCACAGACACTGGGTTTAGTTCTGGCTTTGTACAAGGGTGGGGGGAAATCATTCTCAGAATTTTTAGATCCTTTTATTCAGGTATAATTTTAGAAACATGAGCTCATGGTGTTTTAAAACACTTTAAATCACAGACGTCATGATATCTTCAAGATATTAATTGCTGTCTTCAGTAGTGGTGGCTCAAGGATATAAGCCTACAGTAAGTATTTGGGGGGGTAAGTGATGCTTATGTTTCATCTATTGTATAGAAAAATATTCCATCCTTTTGCTGTTCCTGATATGAAGCATTTTCTAGACAATGATTAGTGAGACTGGTTTTCCATCACTGTTTATGGTGAACCAAAGTTTGTGTTTTACTGTGGCAATACTGGAATGCTTTTTCTATGGCTACAAAATTCAGCTTGTGCAAAGAAAACACTTTTTAATTCAAATTTAGAAGGAATAAGTTGCTCCTTAATATCATGTTTTCTTAAGTTTTCTTTGCTATGAATAATTTCAAATGCAATGAGATCACAATCATATATCAATTCAGCTTCTCTGGTGACACGCAGCATGCTCCCACTTGGCTTTGAATATTCAGATGCTTTGGGCTGTACTGTAGTCAATATTTTTACTTTTTGAGCTGACCACATGAGATCATTTGGATATTTTCAAATCTGATATTTGGCATTTGGGTAAAGTTCTCCATTCACCTCAGTGATACCTTGCCCTTATAACATGGAACTCTGTAGATCTGTGTGGCATATTAGCAATTAGTTTGCCACTGGTGGATTTACCTTGTCAAGAAAATGGTATGAAAATAACATTATTTCATCCATTTATGTCATGTAAAGTACATATATTGGTAAGTATTTTCTGTTACATAGTTAATATTTTTATCCATTTAAAATTCCACTTTTCCCTACAGATTTAGTCAGAGGTTTCAAAAAATACTCCTGAATTTAGACAGTCTCTTTCCTCTTTCTGTGTCAGTCATGTTATACTAACATTTAATATAACAGTCCCCGAGACAGGATCTTTAATGACGAAGTTACTGAAAAGTACTATCATGGACAGCAGGCATGGATACTTAATATTCTTCTATCTGTGTCAGGTAGAATTGGTAAATAAGTAATATATTTCATTCAAAATGAATTAGAGTAATAAAATTCTAATGACCTTCATTTCAGACATACAAAGTGCGCAAGGAGCCTGAGTATGAAGTAGAGAAGTCACTCAGTTACTGAAAAGTGTATAATATAGAGAACATAGAGATTTTCCCAGACTCATCAAAGAGTCAGTACCCTTCATAATGTCTCTCAAGGATGTCTAGGCTGTGATACATCTGCTGTTTTAGGTTCCTTTGCTACATTCTGTCGGAACCCAAGACATCCCTTTGGATGTCCTGGGCGGTCCGAGACCCCAGGAGGGGGTCCAGAGACCCTGGAACAGTGATAAAAACACCAGTGCCTTTGATTTTAGCCCCTGGGAGCGATTGCCAACATTATATGAAGAATTACAAGTCACAGGTGTGTAGTTAGGATATTAAATAACTTATTTTTGTGTATTAATATGGATTTTGGGGGTTCACAAAGGGGACTCAAGGAGGCAAGATGGAGGGATTTGGGTGTGTCCCTTGTCTTTCTCCTTCTTCTTCTTGTCCTCCATCTTTGGGTGAGATGGTGGCATTTTCTTATTGGTTTATTGTAAAAGTGCACAGTTTAATAAAAGCAGTAGATATTGGTATAGTAGTGAAAACAGAGGGGACATAATAATTAGTATAAAAGATTATGACCGCCCATGAGTGAGTCAGATAGCCTTCGGCTGCGGTGTAGGTGACACCTACGCCGGCTGAAGGAAAAATATTTAAGAACACGATGGAATAAACAACTCTGATAAAAGAATCGACGCGTCCTGATTCTTTCTTCTGGCACGGGGCTTGGAGAAAAGGACTTTACCCGCAATTCTTGGATGGCTACCAGCCCGGGATCCGAGACATTCAATATTCTTTGTGACCTTGTGTCACTTTTTGGGCCAGCAATAGCACAATATTTCATTAAGATTTGCAGCTTATAACAAATGCTAAGAAGTTCTTGACTTTCATGTATCATCTTCTTTGGAAAAGCGTTTGAAGGAGCACCTCTAGTTGAACTTCTGGAGAATGAAATCATTAAGATTCATATATCCACAAGTTTTAATCTAGTCTGGAATGTTGACCTTTATTTATTCAATTGGTAGGATTTCTCATTTTTGAGCATGCTTGGCTACAAAAACTGCTCTTGACCCTAATGTGGAGAAAAGTCATGCAAACTCTTTTTACTGCAACTTTCTAAATAGACATAAAGCCTAAGCAGAATATTTCAGTGGGGGATCCTTGCTTAATCTATGTGTGCCAAGACTTTCTAGGTCTTCATTCAGGCTTGATTTGGGGTATTGTCAAACCCTGCTCAGCACTCAGGACAGCACCATGCCTGGCACCACAATGCATCAGAACAGGAAACGTCTCCACTGGCACTTCAAGCTTCCAGGATTATCCCCAAATCAAAAAACTGCTAGAGATGCCAGAGAAGCTGGATATTGCACAAAGCATGCAAAACATCATGTAGAAATCTTGATAACATGACTACATCTTCAAAATTCAGAGGATTCTGTTTGGAACCAGTCCAGCAAAGCCTCTGATTTACTTTTGCTATTGTTAAGACAAAATCAGAATTGGAATGTTGACTTGATGATATTAATTATGGTGAAAAGAGCTGCCTATAGGCTTGCTAAACCGTGATGTGTGCTGGTCATGTGGCATCATAAACCTGGCTCAGTGAATGCCACAGCTCTTTTGTTAGTACAAAAGATATTTTGTACTAACAGTTATATTTTCAATCAAATAATTTATTTAATCAATAAGCATAGAGGTAGCAGCTACCCAGAGTAAAGCAGTACAAATTCAAATTATATGCCACTTTCTAAAATGAAGTCATTAAGCTTATAAAAGAAAGGAAGTAGAGAAGTAATACTAGAATTACTACTAGTAACACTCAGGCAATTTTTATAGCCTTTTGTTCCCATCGAAAGGTATTACAACTAGATATTCTAATTTATAGAAATAGCTGGTTCTGGAAAGAAGGAATCACACCAAGTTAATAAATTTTTAACAAAGAGAGATTATTATGGCATCAATTTCAAAGCACTTAAACCAAAGAATTTTAGCAGAGAAAGCTTATTTTAGTGTAATGCTACCCTCTGGTCAGAAACTAGGTCAATATTGCTCAACTAAGGCTCTTTTCTCCATCAGTGCTCTACATATCTGATTCTGTTGATGCTTGAATAGATGTAAACCAAAACGAATCTCATTGAAAGTTATGAAAATCAGTAGTAAGAAAATAAAAAAGGGAATCAGGTCCTTCTAGAAGTCTGTCTACTACTGTCTCATTGTCAAATTCCGTTATACCTTCACTGTGACTCCTAATAACGTTCTTAGTGTTCATCTTGACTCCTAAATCCCTCTTTCTAAATGCTAGGATGTGTCAGATAATTCCAGGAAATAACATCATTCACTGTCACCTTGTCTTGTAGTCATCTTTAAGGCTAGCTAAAAAAAGACCTTTTAGGTGTTTTTGGGTTTTATTGTTTGTTTGTTTGTAATGATTAAAAGATAGTCTTATGCCTACCACACAATTGCAATAATCATAGGCTTCAAACCTTTAAGAACAGGCTTTCATAACCTTCATCACCTAAGTCTCTCTAACATTTCAGAAAATTATCAGTGCTATTTTGCATCAAAAGTCTAAAACAAAGATCATGTTCTAGCCAACACCAGACTTGTAGGGGAGGATTTAAATTAAAACCTCCAAATAAAAACAGCAATACCAAAATTATATGTTGGTCGTGTACCTGATGTACCCTCTAAGAATACTATAAAACTAGAATGTTCTATCTTTGCTCAAATATCTATATATCTCTCTTTAGAAACTCATGGCATATCATTTTAACTGTCCCTGGGCCGAACAAAAAATCTAAGTGAGAAAAACAAGCATTGTGCTAAATCTATGGATTTAGAAATGGAAGCATTTCTAACTTCCTGCAGCAACTCCTCCATAATCACTTCTCTGAACAAGCTTGTCTGATTTGTAACCTCCCTGGGCTCATGTTAAGGCCTACTAGCTGTCCTAGAAGTCTAGTCCTTCTTCACAAGTCAGCTGCTTTGTTCAAGGCTCCTTGCAGCAAATAAAAGAATTTTTTGGGTCTTGTGAGTTTTTTGTTATTCAGCTGCCACTGCTTCTTTTGTTTGGAAAGGGAGCGTAATAGCCATGAGGTGTCTGTTCTGCAGAGGCAACAGTTGCTCACCAGTGCTAGCTCAACAGCTGTGAACTTTTTGTGTCATAGTCCCCATCTGCTTGTTTCAGAAGTCGCGTCATTAAATGATGCCCCAAATGCATGAATCCACATAAAGACTGAGCTGTAGTCATGGGAATTTAATCAGACAGCATTTCATGTTGCTAACCTTCAATGCCGTACAAATAAGTCTTTCAATTTGGAAAAATATCAGCTTGCACTGTCTATATCACAACATTAAACATTTAATATCAGATATATTGTTTTCATTCCTCACAAATATGTCTATAGTAGCAATTTGTGGCACTCAGGGAATTTTAGCAGACCCACAGACCTGTTTTAACAAATCACATATTTCCGTTTGTCGGTGTTCATATATATTGTTACTTTTTACTGATTTTTAACTATTTTAAATATTTCACTTATTTATTTATTTATTTTATTTTCCATAATAGGAATGACTCCTAAGAAAACATCTTGAATTGATAATAATTTTTAAGAATTCAACATAAGAATATATAGATTTGATACATCAGCCTCAGTTGTTCATATGCACAATCTGTACTCATAACGCCACAGAGAAAATAGACATGCTGCAAACCTTTATCCAACAACTGTGGAAGCACAAAAGAAAGTAAATCTTCTTAAAAATATTTTAATTAATTAATTTTTAATTATTCTTATTTCCCAGAATAACAATAAAGTTAACACCTAAGTTCAAAGAATTTTTTAAACTTTGCTGTGTTCTTTACTAACTCTTCAAGGTACTCCCCCAGTTTTACTGATACATCATGTTCACTAGTTTAGCTCCTACTGTAAAACTTTAGAAGATGAGCTTTGTTTAAAATACAAGGGAAGAACATCTCTCCCTCCTGCTCCTTATAAGAACAAAAGGAGAACCGTTCAGAGGAATCATTCCAAGGAAGAGCATCACATCCAGCATTTCCCAGCAGAGCATGCAGAGAAAATATGATAAGGCAGCATGAGTAAGTAGCTGGATGACATGTGCACCATGCCAGTCCTCTTTTTCCTGTCCAGTAGATCAACTCCTTGCATCCGTATGACAATAGAATATTGGGTTTGACTTTTTTTTTTTGTGGTTAGGAGAATGTAAGCTCCTGGTTAGGAGGAGGTCAGGCAGATTTCACTGGGGTAATGAACTGTCACTTAGACACAGGAAACTATTAGGAACATGGTTGTCTTTCTGAACTTTAGGTTACTCTCTGGTACATAAACATCCATCCTTCATTTTAAGTCAGACAGAAATAAAGTTTTAAAGAAATGCATTGATCTATTGTTTTGGAGGAAGCTTTGTAAAATTTTACAGTAACTATCTAACCATTTAAAATCCTTATCTGTTTTTCAGGGATGAGAGCATGGTTGATTCCTCCAGCTCTTCAGAGGTTGTTGGTGCCAGTGTAGTTTCTGATACAGCAGAGAGTGCTGTTGTGTCTAATGGTTGTAACGCATGTTCCCTTCAATCCACATCAACCAGTAAATTTGCTGTGTGAAGCACAGTGAGAGAGGTCATGCTCACCCACTGAGTGCTCCTCCATAGGTTGCTCCTCCTGCTCATTGCCTGATCTTGTCTGAAAACAAAGCAAAAAATTATGACATTTGCTCCCAGGTCATGTATCTGTATAGGGATGAATCAGTATAAGGAGAACAGAGCTCTGGAGAGAATCTTGCTTAGCTCATACCAAGTATCACCTCCATATTAGTTTTGCAAAAAATGTAATACCTCACTCCCTGGGACCTGGATTTAATCCCATTTAAGAAAAAGAGGAAGTTAGCACCTACAACTGAAAATAATGAAGCAAAAATATGGATCAGTTCCTACAGGTCATTTGTCTTTGCCAGTTAACTGGAGCGCAGTCCTTTGTTGCAGAAAAACAACTTTCCTGCATAAAATTGTCTCTTGGTGCAAGAGACTGATGCTGAAGAAGTCTTTGAATACAGCAGAAAGAAACAGGAAGAAATGTGGGATATAAATGTGGAACAAAGCCTTTGCTTATGTAATTTCAAGAATATAATTTTTTCCCAGTCAACTTCCATACATTTTCTTTAGGTTTGATTTCTTTTTTCAGTCCTAAAACATTTTTCCTTTTAAAATAAATTAATTTGGACTACTAGATAATGTGAAAAAAATCTTGTAATAAACACTCGTCTTATTCTTTGCTTCTTTCTTTTGATTCTTTTTCCTCATTCTTTTGTCTTTAATGTCATGAAAAGGGGTAATACATATTTGATGCAACTAATACTAGCCTTTTTTACTTAAACTGAATGATTTTTTTTCCAAGTATAAATATTTATTCTCTGTGATTCTTTGTGATACTTGATTCTCTGCATACCTAGGCTACACAGTTTAAAGTCAGTTTAAGATTTTCTGTTATTTCTGCTCAATTTATGAGAGCTGCATAATGGTCACAGCCATCTAGCGGTCAGAAAAAATGCACCAGAATGTCTTTGGAGGTAGCAGTTCACATTAGCCGTTCCTGTGTCTACATACTGGTTTGCAAATGTTCTATTCCTTCCCGTAAAAGCCCCACACATATGTCCGAGGCATGCTGTTTTCTGTTTTCTGTTGAGTTACTATTGTATCCCTAATAACTGAGAGCTTCTACATAAAGCTTTTCCACTGTGGACACATGAAATGTTGGGACATCAAGAAAGAGGCACTTGCATTTATTTATTTGATGTGTAGTTTTCAAAATCAGAAGAAAATTTCAGGTAACCCTCTTTCAGCGGTTCATTAGGAAGATGAGCGTCTGCAGCCCTACAGCACAAAGAAGTTGGTAACAGTTATGTGCTCCAGTTATATTTTGTAATTCCAGATTTACATTATCACTATCCTTATTAGTTATTCTTATTGTCATTATTACAACTGTGGGGCATTCTAGTCCGCAGTAGTAGACATTCTAGTCCAGTGAGTAATTGAAGCATGCAATTACTACTTTGGATAGGTAAAACTGGTAAAACTCTAAATACATGGAATTCATGAAGTGTTTTCTCTCTTTCTTCTTTCCCCTTACGGTATTTTGTCAGTGAAGGCCAGATGCAGAATTATACATGGTTTTGAACACTATTTGTGCCGGTTCTATTTATGGTGTGCTTGGCCTTCTATAATAAAAGGCTTGAAGAAGTTCATAAACTTAAAGAAGATTAGAAACTAAATAGAGGCTAACAATTTGAAATAAAAGCTAATGTAAAAATCAATGTTATCCAACTCCTGATATGTGTGTGTATGTGCCTTTCTTTTTCTTGGGGGGGGGGGTGGGGGGGTGTTTGTTTGTTTTATTTAAAAGCGCCGCAAAATAACATTGGAAACAATGTTACAATATGTTTCCATTTTCTAACTGCAGACACAGGTGGCACCACATAGAAGTAAAGATAAACATTTGAATACTTTCCAATGGCCCTGTGTTCTGCAGCTATTGTGCAAGTAGAGGGCAGGATGGAGAAAGCAGCTTTTTGAATTGGTCTGAATTCAGAAATGGATCTCAAAGATTTCAGAAAATTGTTACCAATTACCAAAAAATCCCCCCAAAGCAAACAAATAAAAAAGCCCCCAAACAAACCCAGAGGTCTCACAAAACTCTGAAAACCAGCAGTTATGTGGGATCCTACTCTCAAAAAGAGATGTTGTCCTTGAGATGCTGCAGTGGCAATGGGTGAAGTTATTTGAATTTTCTATGTGACTTTCTAGCCCAGATTCAAATACAGAAATTATTTAGGTGTTTAGAAACCACTGACTTTCAATGACATATAAGCTTTTAAGTGCTTAAGTCACCTAAAAATATTGAGCTCTTAGATATTTTACAGCTTCTCTGTAATTGAGTCGATTTATATGTTTGGATCAGTCTTTAAACTGTACTTTTGAAAGTGATTTTTCGACTTCAGAAATTCATGTCAGTATCTGTGGACTATTCAGACTGATATTTCATTTTTCATTGACATACACTGGACTATTGATTTCTTCTCTTTCATTTTACTCCTCACTCTGATTCTCTAGAGAAACAAATAAAAATACAGGAAAAATACCTGCTAAAAATGAGGATATACTCCTTATGTATGGGAAGAACTACATCTGGGTAACATCAACTATTCTGAAATGGTCTCGGCAACTGCTGTGGCCTGGCGTTTGCGGTCGCATTCATCAGAGGTACCTTCCTATTAAAAACTTGAAGCATGTCTTGTAATGTGGGAAAAGGTTCTAGGGGTAAACTCATTATGGCAGCTTTGCAAACATCATTAGCATGACTAAAAACCATTTCCTGTAATATGTGTTCCCTTGCATCTGTAAATTTAACCTGTATTTCAATGGCTTTAGTCAACCTTTCAACAAATTTTATAAAGGGCTCTGATGGCCTTTGCCAGATATTAGAATATGATTCAAGGGTATCCTCAGGTTCTAGCATGTAGAAAGCTTTCTCAGCAGCATCCTTGATTCTCTCAAGTACTTCTAAGGGAATCTCTGCGGCTTCTGTTGGTGCCACAGACCCTCACCAGCTAGATGCTCAATGGTAATTGGCAACCCATTGGCATCTGTTGCAGTTTGAGGATCTCTGAGGAGTTCAGGAAGGGCTTCCTTTAACAGCTTCTTCCATGCTGCTTCCCAGATTTTGAACTCTGTAGAAGACATGAGGCTTGAAAAAAGCTGTCAAATGGGACAGCTACAGCTCCTGCAAGGTCTGCATTTAAAATTCCCTGGAAGTAGGGGCTATCCCTTCCATAATCTTTGTGCGCCTTACAGAGGTCTTTAATTACTTGCCTAGAAAATGGCTTCCAATTAATGTCCACAGCTCCACCCCTTCTATTTGGTTGGTATGTACCAGGGGCAAGTGAAATAACAGGACCTTGAACTGGATTTGTGGTTCCCATCTCTCTATTTTCTAAATAGGAGGGAGAAATACTATGCGCAGGGACAGTGGAACTAGCAATGGGCATGTGTTCTCTGTGGGAGCTATGGAGGGGGGCATTGTAAGCAGGGGGATGGGGGCTAGGGGCAGGGGAGGGGGATAGGGGGTGCAGTGGGGAAGGAAGCAGGCGCTGCAGGGGGAAGGGAAGCAAGGGGTGGGGTGAGCAAAGGAGCAGTGGTTGCATTGAGGCTGGAGCCAGGGACACTGTGGGAAAAATGGGAGGGGGGGATCGTGGGAAAAGGGGGCGGGCCCACTGTGGGAAAGGGGGCGGGGACACTCATGTGGGCGGGTGACATCACTTCTGTGGACACTCCCAGTGAGTCATACAGGGGTGGTGCCGAGGGAGGCACAGGAGGGGTGGGGGATGATGGTGAGACAAGGGTAAGGCGACACCGAGGGGGAAGGGAGTTTCGATTGCGAAATGTGTAGATACAGACAAAAGAGAAGACGGTGCCTCACGGCATCCACCATTATCAGCACACACATGGGGATCTGGGGTTTGGGAAACAGGGAGTAGGGAAGATTTCCACTCAGCCTGGCCAGGGCTTTGCAGTGGGGGGGAAACCTCGGTCATTTCAGGCTTTTCAGGTCGTCGACTCTCCTGATTAGCACTAGAAGCTGACTCTCTTAAAATGCCGAGTTTTGGGGAAGGGGGTTTGGGGTCAGAGACGGGGGAAACAGAAGAAACAGGGGTAAATTCATTGCTCTTTGGCTTTTCTCTTTTCCCATAACGTTTGAGTAAATCTGAGCGAATTTGCAATCCCCATAAAACAAATTTTGCACAAGGCTGTGCCTTTTTTCCTGATTCCACAAATTTTCTCTCCACCCTATCCCAGAAATCAATCTTTTGGACATTTTCAGGAGAAGTCTCAGGGAAATTTTCAAAAAGCCAAATCACAAACTACTTTAACTTTTTCTTGGAAAAGGAGACATTTTCTGCAATTAAAATAGCAAGGATTTGGTTATAGGTTTCTTTCGATGCTGTGCTTAAGTTTGCTCCCATATTTACATGTAGCAACACAGCACTACACACAGACTGAGAAAAGATAACAAAACTGAAACTTTGCACTTGGATTTTCCCAAAAACCATGGATTAGGGAAAAAACCCCACGAGCTATCCCAAAGCAGCTGGTCTAGCAACCACGTGGCCATGCAAATGAGGCAGGCACGCTGCCACGTGCCACGTGCAGATGCTAGAATCCTGGCGCTGCTTTTTTTAAAAAAGCACACCCACGTTAGCAGTGGTGTAATAAACAGGGCAAGAGATTTTTCTCCTTTTAAAAGCCTTTATTGTGATCAGCTCATGGTGGGGGCCCGACGGGTCGAGTGCACGCCGCCGCTGCTCCCAGAAGCAACTCTGAGGATGAGATGTGCAGCAACTTCGTCCACTGGGCTGCAGGCTGCTCTCAGAAGCAACTTGGAGGGGAGGTGTGCAGTAGCCTCATTCACTGGAGTGCAGGCAGTGTCCGGTTCATGGTCCTCACTGCCCGTCCCAAAGGCTTGGTTGGCTCTGAAATTCCAGGGGGGTCCCTCTCTGGGCAACATCTCTGAGAGTCAGGGTGAGGGGTGAAAACCGCTCAGCTTTGGGAGGAGGCAGTGTCACTCCTTGCATGATCCATCCATGGGTCTTGGTGGTACAGTCTAATGAAGTTTTTCTGGTCCGGAGTAATAATTTCTTCTCCCAGCTGGTACTGCATCACTTCTATTTGCATGTCTGCTGGATTTCTCCTCCTCCTGGCTTCTTTGGTTGTTATGTTGGGTGTTGGGGTAGCCAGGGGGCTCAGCTCGAAGGTGCAGCAGAAAGGGAACAAAAGAGGTGATTAACAGGGTGGGGGTGACACATTTAACAAGGAGCACTGGACTAACAATGGCTTCATTTGCAACAAAATTACCTTGTTTATCTCAGTGGGAAAGCTGTTCCTGGTTTCACCAATATCCAACGCGTAGCCACCCCTGCCCTTTATAGAGCAAAAGAAAAAAATCTTTTTGAGTCCCCCTCCCACCCTGGAGAGGGAGATACCCTTTCTGATGCAAAACACTGCTCTGTCTGCGTGGTCTCTGCTGGGACAGGACTTCTCCGGAGCTGAAGAAGCTACCCTGTCTGTCTTTCTGGGGTTTGCTCTCACCAGAAGCACCCCCGTTAAGTGCAGCACGTTCATGAAACTTTTTCCCAGATAAAATCCAAGTTTCTGTCGCCGAGCTGGTGGAACAAGCTCTTCCGACGAATGTGGTGCCGTCTAAAGCCTTTCTGCAGCCACGAGGAATCCTGTGTCGTCTTCTCCCATGGCAGCCAGCCGCTCCGGTCTGAGCAGCTGCTTCTTTGTGCCCCACCGGTTGGGCGCCAGGTATAAAGGGTACAGTTACCTCTTTCAGGGTTGCCAAGCCGTGCAGTGGCAACTGTATCCACGTGCCGGGGGCAGGAGAGTTTGGAGAAGCAGGCTGGCCTTCAGTTCGGAGGAGCAGCGTCAGGAGCAGGGCAAGTCCAGCGAGACTCTTAGCAAAAGGCTTTGATGATCAGCAGAGAGAAACCTGGATCTGTGATGGGCTTGTCAAAGGTTTTTATTCCAGCTTCGGAGGGGCTTTCCAGTTGGTAGAAAGCGCATCACAGAACGAGAGCACATGGCAAGCAAGCTGCTTTTACCTGGGGAGAGCAAGGGCAGAGACCCAGCCAATAGCTGGGATGGGGGGAGTGACCCAGGATAGACAGGCATCCCAGGGGTCAAATCGCTTTTGGGGAGGGTGGTGGCTTTTCCCAAGATATCCAATTTCCTGGGTGGTTCTACCTTGCATTTTGCAGGGGCTTAGGAGACCTCGTATCTGTGTGAACCCGGGGGGGGGCGGGGGGGGGGGGGGTGGAGGGGTGGAGGGGATGAACCACGAGGCAGTAGAAAACACAATGCTACACTTGCCTCATTCAACATTTTTGAACTAAGCTTAAATACCCTGCAAAATGCGCTGCAGTGAGTGGTCAGGTATGTGCGGCATACCTGTTTGCTCAGGTTAAAATTGCCAGCTGTGGCTGAGTTCTGCTGGCTTCCCCTTTTACTTCATACACAAGGGCAGACCTCCAGCTTTGGAATGGAGGGAGGTGAAAAACAACCATTATGTATTCCTGAATTGGTGTGACATTTTGTGTGGAGAGAGAGAAAAATAACTTCTTTGGGACATTTCTGGAAATCATGTCCAGAAGCTGCTCCTTAAGCTTTCCAGAAATTCACAGAACTGTAAAGAAACCCTTTACCCAACCAGCAAAGCAGCTGCAATGCAACCTTCCTCATTTAGAACTTAAAGTACAATTAAAACAATTAAAGAATAATACTTCCACTTCAAGCACCATGACACAGTGAGTTACCAATACATTAAAATTATGACCAATGCTCAAATTAACTGTCCTTGTCCAAAATGGATTGAGAATAAATATGAACTAAAGCCCCTGCCCTTAACTTCCTGGTGGCCACAGAGTTTTATCTATCTTTCAAAATCTTTTCCCAGAAATGGCTTTCCAGCATCTTCAGAAGAACAAAATGAAGTTATATCATTGGTTTCTAAAAGAACACAGTCGATAGAAGGCATATCCTTCTGTGAAAAATGAATTAGCAAAAAAGATTTTTGCTCAGGCCTTTTAAAGAACAACTAGTTTTCATTGTAATGTTATATATTTTTTTCTTTTTTCAGTTCAGTATCTTATGTCTGTTTCTTTGTTCATGTGAGCCTTCCTCAGTGAGTTTGTTCCTGGTGACAGGTAGTGTTTGTCTAACAACTGTGCAAGGTAGGGTCACCTTGTTCATATGTACAGAAAGTCTGGAATGAAAGTGGTCATGGTGCCCTCCCACAGTGCTTCCCTCTGAATCATGTAATGTAATTCTTGGGGTTGAAATTTTTTTTCTTCAATGACTGAAGGGATGAAATGGTATCCAGCACCACAGGAAGTATACTACCAGTTGATTTGAAAAATGGTCTATATTCCTGCTGATCCTTCATTAGGATAGAAAAAATAAAGACTTCTTAATAGGTCTTTTCTAAGACAGAAAGAAATTTGCTTCCCGTCATCTAAGAAACTGGGAAGCATGGGCTCTTTGTTCATGGATCAGCAACTTGGATCATGACAAGTCTGCAGCTGCAGGCTAATGAAAGATGAAGAAATACCAGCAATGAGCATTTTTTTTTTCATATACTTTGCATAGGTTTGATTTGAAAAAAAGAAAAAAAATGTAAGATGTCCCCTGTAGCTTACTAGAACTGCAGATATGTCAAAGTCTGAAAGCTCTTCCTGCTTGTGTAACTACTGTGCTGGTGTACACTGCGGTCCACAACCAAAGCCTCATCTCTCTGCCAAGACTGTAAGCAAATGGGCAAGTACAGGACTAGGGAGTTATCAGCTTAAGAGAAGTAGTTTCAGTAGTTTTTAAGAAACATTTATTCTGGGGAACAGAGAGGACTAAGAAAGAGGAAAAATAAGGACCAGCAGAAAAGTGAAAGCCTGAAACCAGATCTACAATGCATTTCACATCAGTGGTTGTCTGGGAAAACAAACAGAAACCTGGCAAACTAAAAGGGTGCTGGGGAATTTTTGTAAGGTTTTCAATGAAATAGATCAAAAACATTAAAGTAGCAGCTTATGTCAATCTAAAAAGCATTTTGTTTCAGTTCCAAATTATTTAATCTCCTTCTCATCTTATTCTTCTAATAAAGACAGCTTTTAAATGGAAGGGCGTGTGCTAAATACAAAGTCAGAAGGGTTTGTTTCTCAAAACATTTCATTTCACCATTTGTTTAATGAAGCATTTAATTTTGAAAATGTCAAAACATTTTACTTCCATGTTGTCTGAATAGAATGTTTTGACATTTTGAAATCTCCTCATTTCTGACAAAAGCATTTGCAGAGTTCAGTGCTAAATGAGACTTTTAATATATAACTTCCCCCCCATCTTCTGCTCTCAGAACCCATTTTGCAAAAAGAAAAAAACTCCCAGATCTTTCTGAGCAAAAAATAAATTGCTCATTAATCACACAGCAGTGATGAAACAGCATCTTCTGACAAAGAGGAATGGGAACTCTAGGTTTGTCCTGTAACACTGCTGGATTTGTGGTAGTTCAGTAGGGCTGCAGACAAATGTGCTGTGGCTACCAAAGGTGTGACTAAGATGGGAATAGTGATGCTGGGTAGCTCTGGTGGTGAGCATAAAGACCCACTCTCAGCCCACAACACTGCACAACTCTGCGTGCTTCTCCACAAACACCAAACCTGTGGGAAATGTAAAAATGCAAAATCAGAGTACAAACTCCCTCTGAATTGGTGTTCAAAACAATCTCCTCCTGAGTATCTTATTTGCACAACAAAAGACATATAAGAATATTACTTGAAGCAATTGATGCTTAAAATACTTGTGCTGTTTTCTCTTACAACTATTTTTGCTTTTATATTTTTAAAACCATATTTGGTTTTAAAATGTGGGCACTTTGAAGTTCCCGCTGTGTTTTAACAATCTATTTTCATTGATTGTGTCCTGGCATTCTGACTGTCTCGTTGTATTCTACATCATCTTGTTTCTTCAGACAAGGGTCTCATGTTTTCCCTTTGACCTATCTTTTTATATTTGCCTACAGAATTTGGAGGGGAAAGATGTAGAAGTCTAGTTCTTAAAGGACCTCTGGATGGCCTATCCAATGGTAAAGCTGAGCTGTCCTTTCTCCAACTTGCTCACTGTTAGTTCCACATAAAACCTCTCTGCAGTTCCTATAGTATTGGTTCCAAATTCCTTCTGATGCACTTGAGTTGCTGTCATATAGCAGAAGCAGCAGCAGTAATAATAAAAACAAACAAACAAACAAACAACTATATTAATGCTTGTTATAATTAATAATAATATTATTATTTAGAAAATTTTAAAAATACGGAAAAAAAGATTCACTATGCAATCGATATTTTTGTAATTAATAATAATATTATTATTTAGAAAATTTTAAAAATAAGGAAAAAAAAGATTCACTATGCAATCAATATTTTTATTTTTAAACAAACTATTAACTAAGGTAAGGACTGCCACGTAAGCCACTCCATGCTCCCTTTTACTTATCGGGATGAAAATATTGTGATCAACAGATACTCCAAGAAAGGCACAGTCATGGCTCATAACTCCTGAAAAAGAGCCAGGAAATGGACCTTTACCCTTACAGAAACGAACAAGGTGCAGAAAATGGGGAGGACACAGCCCTTCCCCTGCTGTTCCTATCACATGTCCAACACGTAGTGCCTGTTTTGTGCCACCCTAAGGCACTGCAGTTATTGCGCAAGGAGACAAGTGGGTGACAATGATAAGCCTGGCTCTGTCAACATCAGTCTGTGTGCCCTGCTTTTTTGCTGAAGCACTATGCACAGCATTCTTCTCAGTTAACACAGAATTAATTTGTATATGATTACTTCAAAATTTTATAAATTATCTTGAGTGAGATAATATATGGTAGCTGCACAGATTACAGAATGCATTGATGTCTTAACAAAAAAATGTCATGACATGGCAATTATACTACAACAGAACAATTTATTGCAAAGCAGCTCAAATTGTATTTCTCTCTAGTAAATGAATCATAATACTTTAACACCCTCAGATAATCTGCAATTCAATGAACAAAAATAGAACCCAAATGACAACACAAAGAAGTTAGAGTGCTCAGGGCAAAAAGATGTGAAAAGAAGACAGGGAAGAGAAAGAAATAATACACTGAGAGATAAAACACTGT
Source organism: Acrocephalus scirpaceus scirpaceus (assembly GCA_910950805.1). Taxonomy (NCBI): domain Eukaryota; kingdom Metazoa; phylum Chordata; class Aves; order Passeriformes; family Sylviidae; genus Acrocephalus; species Acrocephalus scirpaceus. The sequence continues at coordinate 46,639,273 of OU383776.1, forward strand.
GCAGAGTTTAAGCAAAACAGGATCAAAGTTCCTGTGCACTTTTCTTTTTACTACTTTTTTATTTATTGCCTAAAAAATAATTTACTATACAGCTGAATAACAATTAGTATTTACTAGAAAGTGAAACTACAACCTTTTTTTTAACATTAAATATTAATGTAGATCTAAAAGTAGTTTAATGTCTACAAATTAAACTTCAGTTCTCATCATGTTCTATTTTGTTCAGCCTTAGCTTTCTGAGTTCCGCAAATTGACTTAAAATGATTTAGGATTTCATGAGAATGTTACTGTTTGTAACTCATTAATGACTTAGCATACTCTCAGTAGTCCATTCTGCAGACAGGAGGAAAAAAATGGTCTCCAGGAGTGGAATATAAACAGAATTAAATATAGTGGTAGCAATTCAGAATTTGGAGATATTATAGTGCTTTGGTGTGACCCTGATCAGTGCTGCTGTTTGCTGAGCATGGAAAAAGCAGAGAAGGTGGCAGTGCATTGACCTCCATTGTTGTCTTCACCCCTCAGAGCACATAAGGAATAGAAAGACTATTTTGCATGCGGTATAATGCAAAGACATGGGCACCGTATTTCTTTGCAGACATCAAGTACTTTGTGGGATCTTTCAAATATGTTCTTCAACCATTTTATAGATGATTCTTATTAAAGTGAATGAAACTTCAGTGATATTTGTAAATTCGCTAGTATTAGACCATTCCTAGGTCCATTACAAAATCAGTCTAAGAAGTATCAATTTTCTATCAACTCCTGTTTTGAATGGCAATTTATTTCCACTGTAGGATTTTTACTGCTTGTATGTAGTGGTAAAATAATCACAGCATTTGCCATCTCTCTTTACACATGGACCAAAAAGAAAAGTAAAGATGCTGATTCTTAGGCTAATGCAAAACCATGATAACAGATGCACAGAAAACAAGTGATTGAAACAAGAGCTGATGTACCAGAGAGAGAGATAAGAATGCTGGATCATTTTTGTCTGTGGGACAAATACTGTTCCGTAGTGAGAAGTCATCTGTTTTCATTTAAAATTCTGAATCCTATCTGCCTGCTCCCCCCATCTCCCATATTAAACTCTGCATAATTACTATAATAATATTTCAACAAATGAAGTATAATGTAAACCTCTTCAGAGTGAAGAAGAAAATCTTTAGATGAAGGAATAAAGTCAAAAATTACATTATGATATTAACTTAGTCTTGCTTTTCACTTTGCTGTTATAGTAACAAGAGATCCAAAAGTGTTATATACAAGATATTGTACCAGAATAAAGCAGTACTTTTATCTAGGATTTTACAAGTACCACACAGAGCATAAGATAGTCATTCCATGTGTCCGTTCCTTAATCGCAGAGCGACAAATAACACCCTGTGCATACCTATTTTTTAAAAAACCAAAACAAGCAAACAATGCAAGGAAAAGACTGTTCCACAGGTGTAGTGGTGTGTTTTCTATCTTTTTATTTATTGTTAATATTAATTTGTTCTGTAATGGTTTTTCCCAAGTTCCCCCCCGTGTTTCTCCCCATTTGGTTTCCCCCTGCCTTTGTTCTCCCCAGACTGTCACTCTCCAGGAAAGCCTCTCCTCTCCTTCCAGAGACTTCGGAGAGACTTGGTCCCGGATTAGAGCAAGCTGGGAAATCCCCCACCCCTCGTTCCCTATTTGTTGTCTGTGTGCCATCCCCACTCCCCTGATTGGTTTTCCCTCTTGTGTCCGCCCCCTTCTCCTGGTCTGTATAAGTGATGAGCCTGCCCCTCGCGGCGGGACTCGTGGCTCGCCTGCATGAAGAGTAGGTGACAGACAATAAACTCCATCTTGCCACAAAGTCTCCTTTTTCTTACCTTCGTCATAGCCTCACCGACAGCTCTCATGTAGCTCTGACCCACCGGGGGGTGGTGGCCGGTTCGCCTGCTGCCAACCGAGTCTGGAACGATTCCCAGCCAGGGCAGCCGGGAATAGCTGGAAGCCACATTCCAGCAGGCCAGGAATCATTCCACACAGGAGTTGTCATAAAGATCACATCCCAGAATGACAGAAAATAGTGGATACCAATAATTTTATCATATGAATGTAGATGTTTAATATAAGTCCAGAAATCCTACTACCAGTGACCTAAAGGAATATCCTATCTCAAGGACAAAATCCCACAAACTCCTTATGATGTCTAAACCTGAATATTATGAATTTTTTAACCTCATGAAGTGGCAAATCTAATTTCTTTTTCTTCACCATAGAGACTTTCTGAGGCAATTGGGGGAAAAAAAAAAAGGTATGTCAAAATCTGTGAATATCACAATGGTTTCCTGGAAAACAGGTGAAAACTAAAGAAACATTTCCCAGCTGGAATTATCAAGCTGGAACAGTTAACTTTTTAAGAAATCAGAGAGTTTTATTTCTCTCCCCAAACTCAACCAAAGCATGAGATGAAGACAAAAACATGAATCATTCCAGGGTCATTCATAGTACATAAATAGTGATATGGCAAAATCTGTTCTGAAGGCAAATTTATGGCAAACCAAAATAACAGTTGAGAGAGAGAGAGAGAGAAACAGCCTGGACAATATTGTTCTTGAGTATCAAAATAAAACCATCTAATTAACATAGTGACCTGAGTTATAAGTAAGATTTTAAAAAACCCAACCCCTATGGCAACTGGCAGAAAACAGACACTGAAAGCTTCAACTACAGCTTTTAGATAACATGGAGTACAAGCAACACAGAGATTCAAGCAAAATTATACTTCATGCATGCAAAAAGTGCTTGGAAACAGAAATACATGTGGAAGGTAATTTTAGTTCTCAGTACTAGCTGATATGTGAAGCAATTAGTGCTTTTATTATATTTCTTTTGACTCTTGCACAAGAGAGAAGCTTCACAAGCTCTCTAAAATATTGTGATGAAAAATACTCCCCACTTTGAAGTGTAACACAGAAGAGCTGTGTTTTTAAAGAAAGTGTAAGAATAGAAGTCTGGTAAAGGTTGATGGTCAGTTTAGGCTATCTTACTATCTTTGGTCATTTTTGGCTATCTTACTCTATCCCTGAAAAAAGCTTAGGTTTTAGCTTCCACGTTGAATGAAGTACTCCTTTTGTCTGATGAACTCTTACTTATAAACAGGGACTTGTAACAAAACCAAAACCTGAAAATTAAGCCATAACTTTCCTTCATAGATGAAATCTGTATTCACATCCACTGCAATTTTCCTCATTTGTAGACCAGAAAAGGCAGCCTTCTCAATAGCTTATATGAATTGTCCACAGGGCTCTAAAAATATTAAAATGTAAACAAGGAGAGAAAAAACTACAATGTAAGGTTTACACTCTAATGATGGCAAGTATTATTCTGAAAAAATTGCTGGGCTTATTTGCAGTAAAAAATAAAGTTCTCAGTAAGGAAGGGGTGGCAAACAAGGTATTCACACAGAAGAATCTGTATCATAAGAGTTAATAATTGATGCTGCCAGAGTTAATGGGCATTCTGCTGCCCAACAACAGTAAAGCCATCTGGGCTCCAATAAAATGCAGGGCACCATCAGAACAAACAGAAAGGTCATTTAGTCAGTGTTAGACTATAAGGATTATCCTCCTTTTAATGCTGATTTTTGTTGTTCTTTGCTTGTGAAAGGAGTTGCGGAGAGCTGTTATTGGGGGTGCTCTGGTGAGCACTGAAATGGCTGACAACCTCTTGTCATTGTATCTCACTCACTGATGCAGAGCTCAGAAAGTGAAGAGAGTGGACACCTAAATGTCTGTTTGATGCTGATAAATTATATAATGTCACTTGTACCTGCCTGATTCAAATTTTATGGAGAGGTGGGAGATACACAATGAAGTCAATAACACTGATGTCCATGTTTAGGATCCAGCATGATTTAAGGAACAGAACTTCTTCTGAAGTTCAGAACTGAACTGGGGCTAATGGGATGCATTTTTAGAATCCTCTAAGACAGCTAGGCACTCAATGTCCTCTAGTTTGTTTATATTGTGTTCCAAGCTAGCAATGTAAGTGAACCAGTCCTAATGTCTTATGCTTAACAGAACATATTTCCTGAATCATCTTTTTTTTTTTTTTTTCCATTTTTTTCCTATAATCAAAAGGTATACTTGCCTTTGTACCATCTGTTAACTACATGAGTTGACATAATGAAGAGAGAATGTAAATTAGGTTGTGAATACTGAAGTTCACTTTCCTTTTCATTGCTTCTGTTATTTTAAAAAGTCAATTCATTTTCTGTTTATTTTTTTGATGAAATACTGAGCTGGGAGACCATTGAAAACGTCTATGACTCACTGAAGTTTTCTTAACTCCTGTGATCTTTAAAGGTGGTTTTGAAAAATTTGAGGAGATTTTTTTATCTATCTTAAAAAATGAGAGGGAAAACAGGTCCCAGAAAAGACAAAAGGGAGCTCTTTCAATCCTCCCAGTGTTCAGGCTATTTTTCCCCAGGAATTCTATTAAACTATGCAGAAGAATTAATCTGTTCTACAAATAACATATTTTAGAATTTAAATTAAGCAGATGAGGATCATTACAGAACTTGTCTTTGTGTTATCTTTCAAAATTTTTACTCATTTGTAATGGATTCTGATGAGGATGCTAAAGAATTACAGAGTAGTTTGAGTTTGAGTTGGAAGGGATCTTTAAACACCATCTAGTCCCACTCTTTTGGTAGTGATCACAGACATCTTCAACTAGATCCGGATGCTCAGAGTCCTGTCCAATCTGATTTTGAATATAGCCAGGGATGGGGCACCTACCATCCCTCTGGACAACTTGTTTCAGAGTTTAAATGTGCTTATCCTAAAAAAATCAGTTCTTCCTTATATCTAGTGTAAATCTACACTCTTCTCATGTAAAACTAATTTCCCTTTTCCTATCATAACAGGCCCTGTTAAAAAGTTTATCCTAATCTTTCTTGTAAACTCCCTTTAAATACTGAAATGTCTCAATAAGGTCTCTTTGGAGCATTCTCTTCTCCAGGTTGGACAACTCCAACTCTCTCAGCCTTTCTTCATAGGAGAGGTGCTCCAGACTTCTCATCACTTTTGTACCTCTCCTATGAACTCACTCCAACAGTGAGTTGGTCCATGTCCTACCTGTGCTAGGGACCCCAGAGCTGGGTGCAGGGTTCCAGGTGGGGTCTCACCAGAGCAGAGCAAAGGGGCAGAGTCCCCTCTCTCCCCTGCTGCTTTGGATGCTGCCCAGGATACATTTGACTTTCTGGAGTGTCAGTGCCTATGTCCAGCTTCCCATCCCCCAGCCTGTGTTGCTAAGTCCTCTCAATATGTGAAAAATATCACAGTGCAGTGGTTGTTGAACACTTCTCCAGCTCATCTAAACATACATCTTCCTCCATCTCCATGTCTAGACAGTAAGTCATGAGCAGCCTCTGAGAAAATACCTTTAAAACTATGTGAAAGGAGGCTGTTTGGAGGTGGGATTGTTTTCTTCTCCCAAATAACAAGAGGTAGCACAAGAGGAAACAGCCTCAAATTGCACAAAGAAAGTTTAAGACTGGATATTAGAAAAAGCTTCATCATTGTAAGGGTTTCCAAATATTTTAACAGCCTGACTCTAGAGGAGTCCCTGGAGGTATTTAAGACCTATAAATATGGCCCTTAGGGACATGGCTTCATGGATAGCTTGGCACTGCTAAGTATATGGTTAGACTCAATGATCTTAAGGGTCTTTTACCATCTAAAGTATTCTATGATTCTATTCTGTGATATTGTGCCTCACCTCTCAGATCTATGTGGTGTTTGATTAAAGCAGGCAGATAATCCTCATGCTTTGCTTTCCTGTGTGGCTGCCATTAGATACATCCTCTGGGGAAATCTACAGATTCAGCTCCTGACAGAGGTACTTTTACTTGTGTTTGAGTTCCTTTTCTGGACACTTAGGTATTCTGGAGAACAGCTACAGGAGACAGCTAATCCAACTTCAATAATAAAGGAATAAGAATCTGGGACTTGGTTTTCTTCCAACAGTTTATCCATTGCTCCGTTATTTTGATAACTCCCGAGTTTTCTTTTCATAGTTTGTTGACTAATAACAAAATAACACCTATTTTGGAAGCTTTTACTCTGCTTATTTCAATTTGGGAAAAGTGTCAACACACAAATGACATTTCAATATCATGAGCCAGAAATTAATCTTTAAAAGATAAAAGAACTGGCAGAATTTAATTTTTGTTTCACCTTTTCTGTAGTTGTTGCATCTACTTCACAGAGGTATGATATAATATAATCAATCCAGATATAAGCTGAGACTCTCATAAAGTTGCATACGAGCAAATAAGTAATGAGTTTTTTATTAATTTTATAATTTATTCTACTCAAATAAATGAATTCTTTAGTTTTTTCACTTCAAAATGCTACTGAAACTTCAAATGAATAGTTCTTGTCTAATGGAGTCTGTTGTAAATACTTGCATGCAACAATACTGAATATATATGTCTGCAACAATACAACCTAAATTTTCGTTATTTTTTTGCTAAAATTATTTGGAATTGGAGCTCATAGTAGTGGATTGGCTATTTACATAAGTCAGATGTAACAATACCATATTTTAAGGAGCTCATGAATCTTGTTGATTTAGACACCAGCTATAATCAGGTGCAACTGGTTATGCAATTTACAATGCAGCTGAAGTGTTGTATTTTATTTTTGAATGTGAATGATTATTAGGAATTCAGGTCTTTTTATAACTGGCTTTGGTCTAATATATTGTGTTCCTCTTTTCAGTAGCTCACCCAGTGTGTGAAGCACCTGAATATCCACTTCTGCTCTGTTTTTTTTATAGGCAACTGACACTGCACTGATGTCTGCAGACAGTAGAGCTTAGTCTCTACTCTTCTGTTATCGTACAACATAATTAATACTTTCTCCATTTATAAAGTGCCATTTTGGCACTGTTTCACCATTTAACATCACCGAGAGAAATTGTCATCAGCACTGGATAGAAAACCTCTCATTTTGGTGACAATCCATATTGCCTTGATGAAAGCAGACAGAATATGTTTGCACTGAATATTAAGCAGACTGCTTGTGTGAGCAAGCTGTGGCAGCTGATACTTGACGACAGAGTCCAGCCAAGCCTAACAATCATACCAGCTCCTGGAGTGCAAGCTCTCATTTTAGGAATCCTTTTATGTTATGTTACACAGAACATGGATGCAGGGTGATCCAGGCAGGCTCATACATTTAGCCTGATTGCTGTAATAGTGAGGACACTTTCTGTGTCCTAGAAATCGGAATTTTTAAAGACGGAATAATCAAAGAAAGGTGGCAAATTTGCTCTTGGATCCAGGGCAACATAATCTTACACAAATCATATAAATCTATTTTGATATCCTTCTTTGTTGAAAAACCTGATCCTTTAGAATGTCTTCAGTCAAGGCCTTTGTGGCTGTGTGGGAAATGATCAAATAAACAATAAAGTATTTCCATTTCTCCTAATTGTATAGAGACCTGGCCTACTGGAGAAGGGAATCAGCAGTTTTGGTGAGTGATTATAGTTCTTGGGAGAGGAAAATGACAAATACTGCTCCTCGATATTCAGTCTAGGAGGAGGTCTTATCCAATCCTTTTGCTAGCAACCTTGTCAGCAAAGCTAAGAGTGCATTATTTGAAATTTAGTGACAACATAAAATTTGGAGTGTCGTGGACATAGAAAAAAAATGCAGAACAAACTGGATAATATTTCAAATACAACAACTAAGAGCAAATAAGGGAAAATGGCATAAAATATTTTAGAAGTGGAAGATTGCCACAGGGAGAGCTTAGTGAAATTTTATCAGTGCAATATAGCCCATGGGTACTCATCTCTTAAGTTTCTCAGATTCATATGTGTTGTGCAGGAGAATTGTTAACAGCCTTCCATCATATGCTACATGTAGACTTTTCAAAAGTTTGATTTTTGAAAACTGTTTTATGCCTGGCCAGAGTTTACACGATATACCCACAAAAGGTACAGTCATAGATCACAGAATCAGAATTTTAAATGGGTTACCCTATCACCACATCTGACACCTCTGTATTAACACAGTAAAAAGACATTAAGAAAAACAAACAAAAAAAAAAAAAAAAAGCAAAGGGAATAAAATTCTTTTGATTAAGGAATCACAACTATCAATTCTCTTTTACCTTTTACCATCCATTGCCCTTATACCCTGACGAATGCTTTCTATTTATAATGTTTAAAACTCCTTTCTCTTTTTTCTCCTGTATCTTCTGCTTGGTAATCCTTCTTCAGCCTTACAGCATCTTAACCTCTCTTTCCTTTCTCCCTTTATGCCTGTTCCAAGAGACTCTACTTCCAGAGTACCAATGCAGTCCAAAGGAGATATTTCCTTGTGCTTCTTGTTCCCTTCACTTTTTTTTTCTTGTTTTCTTGGGGGGTTTTGTTTGTTTTGTTTTGAGGTTTTGTTTGGTTTTGGGTTTTTGTGAGTCTTTTTTCCTTGTGTTAATTTAGTTTTGAGTCAAGATTTTTGAATCTGGAAAGTCAAAATATATATAAATTTTTTAAATAAAACCCCGTGTCATATTCCACATAATGTTCATTCATAGGGAGGTAGCACTAGTAATTGTATTGGAAATTTGTCTACCAGAATTTCAGCTTTGCAAAAAGTGAAGCTGAACAACTTTTTCAAGGTTAGTATATGTCAAAGGCCCAGTAAAATGATCAAATATGTTGTTTGTAGTGCCTCTACCATGAAGTTAGTAACTTTTAGTATACATATGAGAAAGTAGATTTGATAGACAGTGAAGAAAGCCCACAAGGTCTTAATGAATGATTTTAGGCTAAAACTTCCAACAGAATTCTGCATGCAGATGTTGCAGTATGAGCTTTTACAAAGTTGTTGTGTTTCTCCCACAGAATGTGTGTTCAGTGTTGTATTTGGTGGTGGGTACAAAATTATAAATATTGGTGATTAATAAAAGATGGTGACTGGAGAAATCAATCTTTTTCCAATGAAGTTCCATTAGGGTATCTTGGGTTGTTCACTTTCTTTTGAAACTGCAGAGAACAAAATGCTGGGGGAACTAGATTATCAGTGTATAACATCTTCTTTAAACATAGTGCTTTACCCCTAATCCCATTTAGAAAGAACTTCTCATTTTAGAATCTCAGACCATTTTACACAGGTTACAGTCTCAGCAAACCTTTTAAGAATATTGAATTCATTTAATACTGAAGAGGGCCAGTAACTTATCTCAAGTGACTGAGAGAACAGATGAGAAAAAGCAGAAATAGGAACTAGAAATATCGATTCTTACATTCCAATGTGAGGCCCAGGTAACAGCAGACAGGGTTTGTATTCAGTTTTACAATGGCAGTTTTCAAAAGGATTCTGTATTTTTAACCAGGTGCATTATTTAATGAAGAATGTTTAGTTTCTTAGGAAAATGGGATTTTTCCATTTAAAAGCCATATGAATCTGCAATAAAAATATTTTCGTTTAGGAATAAGTTTTTATTTGACTAGAATCTGTTAAAGGGAATGGCAGATTGGCTACTGCATGTCCTTATTTCCTTGCAAGACAGGTATTTTAATGACCTGATTCTCACTGCAAAGATGTGAAATAACCACAGAATTCAGGCATGCTCTGCTTCTAACTTCTTTTGGAAGGGACACCGTTGTGTATCACAGATGAAGCAATCTAATTTCTGAGAACTGGCATTAATGCAACATATATCACTGTTATATATTTATGGATTGAAACTCTATCTTAGTAGCAAAACCTAAAAATAAAAACAAAGAAATATTTTATCTTAATAAACACTGTTTTTAGGAAAATAAATAGACCGTTGTTCTGGGTTGACAGTGACTTCTATCCCATATCATGGACTCCATTGTGGTGTCTGGCGGCTGCTTTCCTCCCCCCTTGGGCGGGGACTGCGGTTTTGCTCTCTCTCACTCGCTCTCGCTCTCTCTCTGGCTCAGCTGCTTCTGCTGCTGGCTTTTGCTGCTTCTGCCTGCTGGCTTTTGCTGCTTTCTGCCTGCCTGTTTGGTTTTTTTCTTCTTCTTTTTCCTTTTCCCCTTCCCCCCCCATCCCCCTTCCAAAGATTTTGGACCGACTCTGGACCTGACCTGACCCGAGAAGTCTGGGAATCTCTGGGGCCCGAGAAAGAAGCTTTGCACCTTCCCCCTCACAGTAACTTGTTTTCTTTTCCCTTATGTTGGGGAGTGTTTTTTCATTTGTCAATAAACCGGTTTTTTCCACTTTTCCTCCAAGGAATTTTCCTTCCCAAACCCGGGACTGGGCAGAGGGAGGGGTGGTCGAGGTTTGTTATTAGGGGACTCCTTTTAGAGGTTCTCCTCTAATTTATTCCAAACCAGGACAACTGTTGACAATAAGTGTTGCTCTTCTTTTCTTCTCTCCATCAATAGATATCACCTCTGTCTTTCTCAAATGATCACTTTACATATTCCCACACTTCATATAGCAAATTGTTACAAGAAATGTAGATTTTTAAAAATCCTATATATTTCGATTTAGGCTTCTGCTATAATCACTCCTGGTCTACTCTTTTCAGACATTATTTATTTTAATCTTCACTCATGCATCATCACAAAAGTCAGATTTATTTTAATACATAATCCCTCACATTTCAGCTTATCCACCAAGATTTTTTTGTTGTCTTTTTTTATGCATTCCTGATATGATGAATCTTACAGAGAAATACATTTAAAGGCTGCTGCTGTAACATCATTGAACTCACATCTCCAAAATTTGACATCTTGACTATTCTGACAAGTGTCACTTACTTCCAGGTAGTTACAGAATTGATTGTAACTGATTGCAAAGCACTGCTGACTTTAGGTTCTGACACCATCCCTCCTTACTAAAAAAAAAATAAATATTCTTAGTTGTTTTTTCTGATGTTTCTCACAGCATGCTCTATCTAAGAGAGTCTGATTATGAAATGGATTCAGATTGCTTGACATAAATGGAACTTCCTGATTAACTACTAAATTGTGTCAGATGTGGATCACAGGGTTCTCTGTATCAAAGACAATTCCATTCATTTTGCTGACCTTATTGGCTTTTAAAAGTATATTTTTACCCAGAACAGTAATATAGAATGCACATCTCTTGGGAATGTCTTGCAAACACCCTTGGATGAAAAAAGTCCATTTAATAGTACTTTGTTTATAGGGCGCATGCATATTGGTTGCCTTGTTATAAAATATTCTCTCATTCTCTATTCAGGCAATTTTGAATTATAAATATTACCTTGAGTAGGACTTGAGCTTAGCACTGAGAAAGATCAATTTCATCCAATCTGATGACTCCACATGGCTATATCTATCCTACAGCATGTATCTACCCTACAGTGTGTGTGCTCCCCTAGTCTAACCAGAAGACCTACTAGAAAATAACACAGGTCCCTCTATGGGACCTGTGGCTTTTTGTAAAGTTTCAGCCAAGAAAACCAGGGCAGATCAAAAGTGTGCTGAAAAGCATAACTTTTTACAAATCTCTCCCCTACATACCTCATTTAACTTTAATGTCCATACGGTGATCCTCATCATCAACAGTCAAAGGACAACATTAGGTGATGTCCTTCTGCCTTGCTAAATGCATGTTGGTTATAGAAATTAATAAAGGCATCACTTCCTATTTCAAGGGCAAAAGTCAGTTGACAGGTGGTCACTCAATGTGTTACAGCACTTTAGAGCCAACTTTACAAGAGGAACATATTCAAACATCATGAGTTACAAAAGCGTTATCCAGTGTGAGCATTATTCTGAAAACAATTCTTGATGGGGAAAGGGAAGGGAAGGGAAGGGAAGGGAAGGGAAGGGAAGGGAAGGGAAGGGAAGGGAAGGGAAGGGAAGGGAAGGGAAGGGAAGGGAAGGGAAGGGAAGGGAAGGGAAGGGAAGGGAAGGGAAGGGAAGGGAAGGGAAGGGAAGGGAAGGGAAGGGAAGGGAAGGGAAGGGAAGGGAAGGGAAGGGAAGGGAAGGGAAGGGAAGGGAAGGGAAGGGAAGGGAAGGGAAGGGAAGGGAAGGGGAAAAGAAAAGAAAAGAAAAGAAAAGAAAAGAAAAGAAAAGAAAAGAAAAGAAAAGAAAAGAAAAGAAAAGAAAAGAAAAGGAAAAGAAAAGGAAAAGAAAAGGAAAAGAAAAGAAAAGAAAAGAAAAGAAAAGAAAAGAAAAGAAAAGAAAAGAAAAGAAAAGAAAAGAAAAGAAAAGAAAAGAAAAGAAAAGAAAAGAAAAGATACTGGCATGTCATAATCTGAAGTCACAAAAGGATGGATGAAAACGAATCTACCACAGTTTAACCACATGTTAGTAAAAAAAACCTGAATGCCTTAATATCCTAAATAATTCATTATTTTCCAAGTCATTTCCTCCCTGCCCCATTTTGCTTTGAAAAGTTTGTTCTGGTAAGAAGAAGCTGAGCACATTCACATTTTGTGCAGTGAAGATACCTCTAGGGTGCTCCTAGAGCAGAAGCACAGCCTGTAGTGCCTTCCCAAAAGCCAGAGATCAGACAGAATTGCTCTGCTCCTTCAGGGAAAGAAAAAAAATTCAGTTAGAATAGGCAGATTTACTGTCACTGTCCATCATATTTCACTAAATAAAAGACAAACCTAAAAAAACCCACCTATGTTTGCCTGTCTAGCAGTGCATTTGTTTTATGTTTAACTCTGAGCGCTCCCTGCTAATAGATGAATAAAGAATCATTAATTAGAGTAAAACAGATCTATAGACTTCAGAGAACTCCAGTTCCTACAGCCTTCTTCCTACAGGTCTTTTCTTGAGAGTGGTGTGCTTTTTGCACCATAACACTCATAGAAGCATACATAATGTCTCCATGATTCTCCTTGTAAGTTCAGCTTCCTCCTAAAACCCTCTCTCTTAGCCCACCTTTCAACTACCCCTGATCTGCAGCACTCATTTTAACAATTGTGTTTCTTGAGTGTAATGTGCTTGGAGGTGCTCTTTTTTGAGAGGCACAACACAGGTGCTGCTGCACTTCCTTGTCCTACTCAAAAAATGAAGAACAGTCCTAGTCCCTTGCTGAACTACCAATATTAAATCATTGCTGTGAGTGAACTTTGGGGCTTTTTAAAGAAATTATGTGTGATTTTCGTAGATATAATAAAATTGTGCCTATGCAAGAAATCACATTTGGGGAAAACAAAAAGATGCCAGCTGTTTGGGAATTCCTTGTTTGGCATGTCAATAGTTGAGTAGCCTGGGGAAAATGAAATGAAGCTTGTCCATGAGGAGACATTAAAAGAGCAGTGCACATAACCACATGAACATATGCATTATGGTGCAGAGCTATAACGAAGTGTGCTGGAAAAATGAAAGGTGTGGTGTGAGATATTCCAGAAAAGTTAGATTGAATCTGTTACATGAACTAAGATTACAGGGCAATTTCGGCAGTCATGTTTGGTCTCTGAATATTAGTAGACAGGTAGCAGACAGAGCTTGTCATCTGCTATATGTATATCTGTACATATGTGTAGCATGCATTGTGTCACCCAGTAGGAAATGAGTGGGGAAACAGGAAGAAACTGAGAAAATAAAAATAAAGTAACTGTCAGGAGTAAAAGTAACCTTTGCATTCAGGTCTCTTAAACTGCAAAGCAGTTTCCTTAGGGAAACAGTGAAAACATCATCACTTCCCTCACTAAAAACAGGATCAGAAAAACCTACAGGGCTACATTCTGCTCCAGTTTTCTGAATATCATTCTGGCTTCAAAGCTCTGTGTTTACTTTTCCACTGATACCAGCTAAAGCAGAATCTGCTTCTCCTTGGGAATAATTTATTTTAGCAAGGATTAGTAGGAAAATAGACTATACAGTCCAATAGGTCTTTTTCATATCTATGGCAAAGTCTTCAAATGGCACTGAGTCTCTTAAAATAAATATTGTAATAGATTTTCACATGTATTTAAATGACTTAAGTTGATGTCCTAGGGATGTTTGAGGGCACAGGTGACATGGACAATTACATTAGCAGAAATATGGCATTTTCAAATAACATTCAATTTTTCAGTGAAAATGGATATTGTTTTGAATCTTTCATCACTAGTTTGAAAGTTACTAAGCCATGTTGTCATATCTGTGGTAAGAATTGTCCTGAGACCATAAAATAAATTCCACATTCTTCTTTCTTTGGGTTTTCTGTTGTTGATTTTTTCCCCCCAAGAATTAAATGAAATATCAATCAAAATTTGTTAGTATGGCTAATTGAAGTTTAGCATCTTCAGCATCTTAGTAGATGCTAAATCTATTTATTTATTTATTCAGTATGCATTGGCTTGCTCTCTTTTGTAGAGGGAAACTCTCATTTATGTAAGAAAATCTCTCACAGAGTTTAAGTGAAAAACCTATCTTGAGAATAAATCCAAATAGAATAATATCACTTGAAAGTCAGTCACATTACATTTTAGGTAAGCATCTGGCTAATGACTTTGGTGGTCTCTCTGATAAAGGTGCTGATTTTCAGAATGAAGCTCTCTAGTTAGAACACTTATTTAAATGTAGCTGTACTTCTTGCTGCTCAAAACAATCATTAGGATAATTTCTTAGAGAATCCATTCAGGAAGGATAAATGGCCTTCACATTTTATTTTCTGCACAGATGATGATATTTCAACAGAAATACAGTAGTTCAACATTTAAATCTCTTTTGCAAATTAGATTGAAATTGTATTTTAAAGCTTTTTTTTAAATCCAGTGATAGACTCTTGTCAGCTTGATGATGGAGAGGATATCACATAATTATAACCATCATTATTCCTAATCTCTATTCCCTGAATATACATTTCCATTCTCTTGGCCACTCTGGTACGTGGTTTCTGCCCAGGTTCTTGATGAATTCTAAGTAACTCATGTCTTTGTACTAAACTATCTTCAGCTTGTTTTCATTCTATATTGACTTACCCTAGGAAAGTTCAGCACTGTGCTTGGAAAAAACCCCATCCTCTAGGGGTATAAATATGTAAAAGTAATACTTCCATTTACTACTTTATAGTCCCCTTTTAGATTTTAAAATAATTTATTAATGCAGAAAAAATAAAGGAGCTGCGCACATTTTACTGCCTGAGAACATCTTTAAATCCCACCTCTGCAGATTATGTAAATTCCAAGAAACAAAGTATTAACTGTAATTGTTCATTACTGCATGAAGTGCTGAAAGCGTGCAGAGGTTTGTCTCTTGGTGTCTATTGAACCAGTCTGCCATTTGATAAACCCAAACGCCTCTGGCTACAGTGAGATATCTGACTAACATTGCATAGAGAAAACTGGCTCATTAGGTGTGAAACTGGTTGGGTTCAGCAGTGTTACTTAGCATGCCCATAGGGGTATCAAATAGTATAAAAGTAGTTTAAGGCTAGAGAAAAAAAATCAGTCAGTACTGTTGAAACTATCATTTCAAATGGTATTGATATGAAAGTTCTATTTTGTGCTTACCAACTTGCAATAACTTTTGAGGAGACCTCCTTAGTGACGGTGTTGCTGTGAATGCCCAGTGATTACTAACTGCCTGTTCAGGAGTGAAGAAGAAGACAAAGTAAAGCTGGTTTTGAAGGGATGGAGACCACAGCAGGACAAAAACCTTACCTTTTTTTTTTTTTTTGACTAACTGGAAACAGAAGGTATGCAGCACCTTGCAGGGCATATCTCATGCCATTGCAGTGGACTGTGACACTTTTTCTTCCACAGTGGCTTTAGATCATACTTTTGAAGAGGGAAAAAGGGAATTTAGAGAATAAAAGGTTATTTAGTTCATTCCCCTTTTCCAAAAGCAGACATGACCACACCTACATCACATATCCTGTGTTGCGACAGGTTTTTAAGGGTTTTTTTGGAAAAATAAAAGGATAATATTTTTAATGATTGCATACTTTTTATGTAGTATGGGTATGTGTTTTGTTAAAAAGTCACCTGCTCTGTAATGATATTAAGGTAAGGACTTGAAACATTTTCACTTTGAAACATAACTGGTAGTGTAATAGTCCTTGATTTGCTTACCCTGTTTTCCTGGGGTGACAAGACCTCCTAATTTGTCTCAAAACCAGAACACCTGTTTAAAAACACCAGAGTGCAATTGGCTGCCTGTGACTGAAGAGAGGTCTGATCCTTCCTATCACTGTGTTCGTATATTCCATTTATTTCAAATGATGTAGAAACTTTATTGTGCTATTTTGGAATTGGACATAAATGCGGTTCAGATGGCATTATATGAATAAAGAAACAGATTCACACACTGTACAAATCTACAAATGTACCATATTTGGGTCTTCAAGGCTGGTACTCAGTGCCTACATTGGTAGCTAAAAGGCAGCTCTCAAAACCCAGGGCTGCTGCCCTTTCCCAGCCTCGTGTGAAGGCAGTGCCATGACTGTGGTCGTCTTCTAGTATTGCCTTCTCCTGAGAACTGCAGGCTACATAGCTGCACTGCCTATGCATATAACCAAACAAGAAGGGGCTATATTCCTTTAAAAATCTGTAGTTACTCTATTGATATATCATCAGAGAGCATTTTTCTGATCCTAGGATGATTTCTCCATCCTATTTCTGGAGAATTTAGAAATAATGGAAACATAACGAAGTTGTGACCTAAGCGAAGAACTTTTAAAGAAAACTGAGATAAGCAGAGAAAATATATTCCTGGCTAAATAGACATGATTTTATTGGAAGACAGTAAGAAAGAGGACACAGAACAGGTACACTGGCTTTCATAACTGTTGCATTCAGTGTGACCAGTCATTCTGCAGAATTCATACCACTTGGCACAGGACTGAACAACTGTACAAGTTTCAGAATAATGAACTTGATCAGTACGCCTTTTCAGTGCTCTTCTTCATCCTTTCATAAAAATTCACTCCCTAACCCCAAGTACCTTTTCCAGGATTTAATTTGCTTTTTCTATTACATAAAATAAAGGAAATATCTCTATTAGGAGGCAAAATATTGCCATTTATAGAGTTGATAAATATGAGCTGTTTGGATCAGTATCCAGATTAATTCCAAACAGAATATCTTTGGGTATTTCTCTCATTTCTCAGGGAATTTCACAACTTTTGGATAGCCTGGCTTTATTTGTCTTACCTTAATTAATTTTTCCCCATATTTGCTAAATATTTTTGAATGTGTTTGGCAGTTACTCTTCCCCATGTTTTCAGCTAGATCAAATTTGCAGCACATTATGATGCTTGACAGGAACTGAAAATCAGCCCCAAGGATTTGCTGACAAAAAAGCCCAGATGTGGTGTGTGTAATTTTGCGATCTTTCTTCCCTTTTTAGTTGTGAAAGAATTTTCACAACTGTACTAATTATGTTATCATCCTGATATAATCTTCAGTAAAGCATTTTTAGCCCTACTGCCTGGAGCTCAGAGGAGTCCTCTTTTTAAATAATACAAGCAAGAGAAAGAAAATCAGATGAGAGATTGTGCATTATTTCATCTACCGCATTGCACAAAGCAACTAAAATTGCCAGTCCACAAAGAATATAAGGTTTCTGGCTATGTCAGAACTTTTCTTTTTTTCCCTTGCACTTCCATATAGATTAGATAACACTTTTGCTGTTCATGATGTGCTGCTTTGGTCAGGATTAACACCATTACCCACTTTCAGAAGACCCTGTTATGTTTATGAGATTATGGGATAAATCAGAATACGAGACAGGGCTCTGGTCAGTGGGAGACATGAAGAGGAGCCACAAATGCCAACTTCTGTCCCCTTGGGCAGTCAGTGACTATTGAAGTAGTTTTATCTCAGGTGCTGACACTTAATTTTCTAAGTGAAAAATTCACTATGCTGGCAAGCTATCCTAATGTATTTTTCCAGATAATAGCAGCAAGTATATTTGCAATTCTGTGCATAAGTTTTCATACTTTTATAATATGCAAGAAAGCTTTGAAATTCTGTGGGGAAGAAGAAGCTACACAACTTATTATTATCTGGTTTTGCTGCTCTCTGCACCTCAGGATCATGCCACTGCTTCCCTACTATTCTTTCATCCTGGACCTGACTGTGCACTTGCATGTGCCCAAGTCAACCTAAGCCATTTCAGTGATCTTAATTACAAACGAACCTACTCACACAGGACTTTATCTGCTCTCTTCAGGCCATCTGGTTCTGTGGTAGGGCATGTAAGAATGTTTTTGCTTATCTGTACCTGAGAAAACAAATAAATCCTTTATCCTGCAGTATCAGTCTTGTGAAAATTATTCAGCCACCAGCTGCACCACAACTGGAGAGCTTTGGTGAGTAGGACTCAGTCCTAGTGCTCCTGGCACCTCTTACTCACTGCAGTGCCTTTTCTAAACAGTGTCAAAGCTGAGAACAAAAGACCACTGCTTTCAGATCTGAACCACCCTCCAATAATCTTCTGAGTGAATGGACAATTCAACCTGTCAAGATGTGAACCCTTTGGTAACCAGACACCTGGTAAATGACATTTTCTCACCCTGTCACTGGTAAGAATATTTTGAACTCAACTTCTGTAAATAGTCTTCCAAACTGCAGGTGAGTAACCTCAGGTATCTCCTAGAGCCTGTGCTCATTCACTTTCCAGACAGACTGCAGGTCTTCTGTGTTTAAATGTTCTTAAAAGGTATTATTTACTCTAAATGCTGTAAAAGCTGTGTTACTGACTCTATGTAGTTTGGGTTATTTTATAAACCTTATATGTGATGATGGCACCAAAGCAGGTGATTCACATCCATTCACCCTATTTAAATATGATTATAAAACATATCTGTATCTTTGACCTCACAGAATTCAGTAATAAAGCTTTCACTGATCACAGTAAAAGATTTGAACAAATTATGGGGACATTAAAAAGTATTGAACACAAATACTGCTAGATTCTATTCCAGTGCAGTGTGCTATATTTTTTAAATGGATTCAATGAAATTCCCTGTTTTAATTAGCAAAAGAAAAAGAAAGTTCTTTCGCTGTGTTTTAGCTCTGCTTCTTTTTGCATTATTGTAGTTCTATTAAGTGTTGCTTTGACATTTGATACATGCAGGTTTTTATCACAATCTGGACACTTCTGTCATTGAAAGCTACTATGATCCCAGGTTGTTAGGGAAAATAATTTCATGATAAAAGTTTTTAATGAAACATAACAAAGCAGACAGAATTTTAAAAAGTCAGTCAGAGAGGACTGCATTGCAACAAACTGTTTTTCAATAAATAGGAAAATCAACATCTGCTGTTCTCTTTAACATTTTGAAAATTTAATTTGATTTAGATCTGAGTATAAAATTACTTTTATATTACTTCAGAAGTAATTTTCAGCCTAAATATGTCTGTGTTTAGTGGCATAATTTATGACTATGTTCACAGATATGATTGTTTTTATCAAGATCATTTTTCAATTTTCTTTCTTCTATGAAAAAAGGAAAGGTACTAAGTGATTACAGAAAGTTGTCTTTCCCCTTACATCTTTTTCTCTTAACATAAACATTTACTCCATAAAGTAAATAGACCCATGATGTGCAATACTTCTATAAAAGAACCTAAAATGATAAAAAAATCATAATTTGGACTTTATGGAATCAAAATATTCAAGAATTTAATATTGGCTGAAAATCAAGTTTGCTTCAGCATCCTCATACATGATACTAAGAGATACTTGCTTGTTTTCCTCCTATCTCATTTCAGATTAGGAAGGTAATGGTGAGGAAAAGAAATTTATAGAGCAGATGAAAAAAGACCTCCTCTCAGAGGTCTGAGAAGCACTTTAGGAGGAGATTTGCACCACAGACAGGAAGCACCTAAATCCAGTGGTGGGTGAATACAGAGGAAGGAGGTGCTCACACAGTTTACTCCTACTGTAGGAAGCACCATTCATAAATTGCACAAAATTGCATAAAACCCTTTGTCTGGAGTTCTAGCAACAGTCTACCTCCACTGAGAAGCATAACAATGCCATTTTTGTCCCACAGCTATTGGTAGATTCTCACAGCTGGCAGAGACCCTTTACTGCTCCTGGGCATGTACCAAAAACCTTAAAGTTATATATATATAGATATAAAGTTACATATATATAGATAGATAGATATACGTGTGTATGCATGTATGTATGTATGTATGTATGTATGTATATGCATGTGTGTGTGTGTGTATATTTAAAAAAAAATATATATACACATGTATTCATATACATTCTATGCTAAAGCTATCATGAGGTTATCTTGAGATCATGGTGTCATGAAGGATCAATACTTCACTCTTCTGCAAATTGACTCCATCATGGTTAACCGAGTGGCTGCTCTCTTTCAAATTTCAGTTGGTGCCCTTTCAAATTTTTTCAACATGTGCTTTCTCTGATCCCAAGGCAATAAAAGTTTCTGAATTTTTGAGTGAGGCTTGTCTTTAATTCCCTAATACTTCCTAAGACATAGAGAATGCATCTCTTTAAACTGAATATTGTCTTCACCAAGTCATTTAGCTCACAACTTGCCTTTTGATACAGGCAAGACTGCATTTGTTCCCAGTAATAAATAGCACAAGATGGTCATACTACTGGAAGGTAAAAGGTATGTTAAAGTACTTTAAGTAATAAAAGATAATTTTTAGTGTCCATACAGTTTTATGTTATGTATGTGAAGAAAAAGACTAGGCTGTGAAAGTAAAAATACACTAGCACAGATCCTATTGCCACTGTTTAGCATGTGGATTTCATTCTGTGTGAACATAGGAATTCTTAAGTGTAGGACAAGGCAGGACAATTATTGTCACAAATTGCTGTCACATTTGTTTATTTGGTTTTATGTTTGACTTCTGTTGTATGCAAGGTTATGTTTCACTACACTGAGTGTGGGACCTCAGTCTGCATCATAAAATATAACTAATTTCATTACATGCATGCAATTAGAAGACACGGCTAAAAACTAGCACGGGCTTCATATTCCTTTACTGTGAAAGAAAGAAAATCCCGAATCTCTCACTTTCTTACAGCTTTAACCCACTAACTACCTTGTTATATATGCAGCTGCTGGAGTTCAAGTCAGAATTACAGATGGTCTTTCACTGATCTTTTGCGTAGCATCTCTGTTTCAGGTGTATTAGTCACCTTTTCCTTTATGTTTTAAATTCAGAAATATGCTTAGAGACTGGGTCAATATATCTTGACACAAGTCCATTGACTGAAGATATTGTGATTAACACTTCTGCAAAATAAACACACAATGCTCAAAAAAGTAATTTGGAATTACAATACTTGGAGTTTTTTTTATTTTCAGCATATTTCAGGGAGACAAGCGCTGTCCTTGGTTACAATGTAAGTTGTGCCCAAAGTACGTATTCTATCACCATCTCCATGAGCTTTTGAAAACAGGTGGGGCAATGTTTCCCTTATCTACTGTTAATGGGCCCAACAATCCTTGCTGCATGACTTATGGATAACTCCCTCTGGGAGCTATCACTGTTTAATGGGACATCAAGGACCCACTGCATGACTCATAGAATGAGATCATCCCATTGTGAGATGCTCCGCCCAGGGGGAGGAGCCAAGCATTCCCACCTGGATATAGTCCAGGGTTTGGGACAGCACAGGCAGCTTTTTATCCACTGGACTCCCAGAAGACAAGAGCTATCAGATCTTTCTACAGGATCACTGCTTCGACAAGACCATTTCATCTGGACTACCATCCTAACAGGGTGTCAGGTTGTATTCTGACTGTGTCAGTGGTTTTTTGTACTATTGCATTTATTTTATTTTACTTTATTTTACTTTTCTTTTCCTCTTATTAAATTGTTTTTGACTTGGACTCTCTCACTGGTTTTGCTTTCAAACCAGCACAAGCACAGATAGAGAGTTGAAAATAGGCAGCCACTGCTGAAACACATTTTTTTCCTGACAGCCGAACAAAAACATCATTGGATGTGTTGGATGGCTTTTCTGAACTAAAATTTGTGCTGTTACCTGCAGAGCAGAAGGAGATACTTCAAAATTATACATCTGGAATATTTTTACACACAGGAAAGTCTGAAAAAAACCTATTTAATGGTTGCTTTTTCTGTATTTATACATTCTTCCACACTGACCATTAAGTTCCCTATATTGAGTACTTTTAAAAATAGCCATAATTTTGTCTGTTTCTAGAAGTGTATATGAATGTAATGTTTTATTTCTGTATTCAAGTTGTGACAGCCCTTGGCTTTCAATCCAATTAACTGAGTCATGCTGTTACAAAACTCCAAGGAGAGAAGAATGTCAGTCCCATAAACTTAGAAATAACAGGATAGCAGTCTTTTTTTTTTTAAGGGCAGACTTCTATGTCAACTGTATTACTTACTTAATATTTTATAGTTTCAAATTAAAGGAAAAAAATTGAATTCCAGTGAGCAGTATATTTAGGAAGTGTTACATGCATATAGCTTATAGAAATTTTCCAGATATAAGTGTCCTGTGTGTAAGGACTGAACAGATGAATATTCTTCATTTTACTTATCCTAACCATATGGTCTCTTTATATAGAATAAGAGAAAGAAATTAAAACTTTTGCTCATGTATCATTTAGGCAAAACTGGGGAGGGTTACTGAGTATCGGCTGGTATTCAGAGGAACCTTACAGGAGTGTCTAAGAATTATGTGACAATCCTCTTCCTGGAAGTGAGGATGGTGGCCTGGCAAATACAAGTTTCTTTCAAGACTTTTAATCACATGAAGTGTTCAAACTTATAACCATTCCATGCTACTTAGTCCTGAGGGCAGCAATACTGGCTGTCACTAAGGGATATATGAGCTCCATGCAGCTCCAAAAACAGACTGTGAGAACAGGCAAGGATGTTTGGAAGATTGGCAGCTTTCCTTTGTTTAAAGTTCTACCTAATCATATGGAGAAATTCATGTTTGGACAGAGGTGCATGAATCGATTCCCTCTGCCTGCTGGAACATGGCTTCCAGCTAGTCCCGGCTGCCCTGGCTCGGAATCGTTTCAGCTCCGGTTAGGCAGTAGCAGGTGGACCAGAAACCACCCCCCCGTGGGTCAGAGCTACATGAGAACTGTCGGTGAGGCTACAATGAAGGTAGGAAAGATGGCAAGATGGAGTTTATTGTCATCTGCTCAGCATGCAGGTAGTCCACGAAGTGGGGAAGGAGGGGCGGGGTGATTATAAGGGAGCAGAAAAAGGGGCGGACACAAGAAGGAAAACCAATCAGGGGAGTGGGGATGGCACACAGACAACGAATAGGGAACGAGGGGTGGGGGATTTCCCAGGCTGTTCCAATCAGGGACTGACTTCTCCCGATCTTTCTAGAAAGAGGGGAGAGTCCTTCCCAGAGACTGACAGGCACAGCTGCTGCACAAACAAGTGCAGGGGGAAACCATTAGGGGGAAAGGGATAGGGGGAACATGGACTAAACCATTACATAACAAATTAATATTAATAATAAATAAAAAACAGAAAATGCGCTGCTACAGTGGCACTTTGCAAAATAGGGATGTTTGGTTGTCTTGGGTTATGTAACCAAAAAATGTGTATCTTATTTCATCTGTTGAAAGCAGTTGGAGAGATGTTTTTTTCTTTATCTCTGGTAACTCCAGGGGGGAGGAGGGTAGATGCCTTCTTGATAATGGGCCAGCTGTTAAAACCAGGTGGGGCAGTGTTTCTTATCTCTTTCACCACCCGTCCATCCTCCAGGGGATATCTTCTGATAATGGGCCATTAAGGCTCACCAATGACATGACACATTACATCATCCTATTGTGAGATGCTCCATGAAGTGAGGGGGAGCCAACTGTTCCTACCTAGATAAAAACTGAGACTCAGAGACAGCAGGATTGAGGTTTTCCACTGGACTCCAGGAGGAAGACCAGACCCATCTTGCTACCACTGAACTTTCTACAAGATCATCTCTACTCCACAGAACCATATCTGTTACTCCAGGAGTATTTATTTGGACTGCTTCCAACACTGACCAACAGGGTGTCAGGTCATATCCCTGACACTGTCAGGGTTTTCCAAGATTTTTGTTTGCTTGCTTCCTTGTTTTTTTTGTACTACTACATTTGTATTTTTTAATATTCCTGGTAAAGGACTGTTACTCCTATTCCCTGAAAGCCCCTAATTGCAAAATTATAATTTAGTGGGAAGGCAGTTTACAGTCTCCATTCTAAGGGATGCTCTAGCTTCCCTGGCAGACAACTGTCTTTCTGAACCAAGACATCTGTGCAAATTCATAACTAAGTGCCAGCATGTAAAGCAGAAATTTGATATCAGAAAGAGCACATTTTGAGAAAAGGGGAACTGAAAGAAGCCCAAAACAAGGCATTAATAGATTTGGAGCAGGAGTTGATAGAAAGCAAAGAACAGAAACAAGCTACAGAAACAAGTTTTCACTGTACACCCTGAATTTCTTCTCCTCTGTACAAGAAAGGTACAAAGAAGAAGAAATTCAGGGTGTATAGTGAAATCCAGTCAATGCCAGATATTAGTTTCAATAATAAAAATGGTGTTTTGGAACATTCACCCTGACAAGTGCATACCTCTCACCTGAACTGAAGCAAACAGAATTAGCTGATTGTTAGTCTGATGTTAGTGAAGCCTGATTCATGTTTTGGTCATCTTTGTAGATCTTCCTGACAATAATTTTCCTTTTTTATTTTAATCCCTTTGCTATTAAATATATTTCATGACTTAAAGGATAATTTTATTTTTAAAATGTGTAGGCTTGTACAGAATCACTACCACCCTGTAGTTTTAGAAGCAAGCACAGCAAGGATTTCCCTGAAAGCTCCTGCACCTTTTCTATCCCTTCAGGACTTCAACCTTTTTTGGTTTCATAATTTTGCAAATGTATTGGTTTGGCATTGGTTTGTACTTTTAGTATATAGAAAAAAAGACAGGATTTGCCGTTGGTTTGTTTTCCTTAATGACAGCTTTTAAAGTATTTCTCCTGTTATGAAGCCATAAAGTAAAAGTGGCAAAAAAAATGAAGACTACAGACAAGAGTTCTCTGGCATAAAAAATATGGTATTTGGAAGAGAGAAATAACAGCTGAAAAGAGTCAAGGACTAAAATAACAGTCTCCTAGCATATCTCCATTACACAACATGTCAAGTCAACTCACTTGCGTTGACTTGACATGTTATGTCATGAGCATTTTAAGTAGAAAACCTATGTGTTTGAGTACAAAGAAAGGGTGACAAAATGGTCTGCCACCATTGCTAGGTCTGAGCAATGGACTCAGCTTTATTTTTATCTGAAATGTGCTTTCAAAATGAGCATGCCAGTATTTAAAAATTAGGAGCTTCTTTAGCCATTTAAATAATGAATTCTTAATGCACAGGTTACATGGTTGTCCCAAAGATCTTTACAAAGCCTAAAATCCAGTGTTTCCTTCACATGCCCTTCTGGACTAAAAAGTAACAAATGTGTAATAAATTTATTCTGGGAAGAGCACAATGTCTTGTCTTTGTAAGTAAGTCTTTGATGCTTACTTCATGTAGGTGAACTAACCCTTTTACAAGCTTCTCTTCTCTTAAATCTCTGGTAAGTTATTTTACACCCAACAATGAAGGAGAAACAAAAATAAAAAACAACAAAAGCTGTTTGAGATTTTTGTGATGTCACCTTGTGTGGGCTACATTAACCATTTCTCTAGCACTCAGCTTGTCTCTGCATTTATTCCCTTTAACAGTTGACATAGCTCTGTGCCATAGTTTTGCAGCTGCTCTTTAAAGAAGAATGACAGTTTTTTTATATTTCCAGATCAAGACTATATTGTTATTTCACCTTTGGAGTAATATGCCTCTGCTATAGCTGTTCATATGAGGTATTTAAAACTGCAAAATTTTATAGACAAAGAGATGTTTTTAAGGTAAGAGGCTCTGGACTCTACAGATGATAATGTAAACATAAAATATAAAATCTTATTATGGATTTCTGCACCTATTCATGTCCTTTGAGTCTCGTACACCCACTGTCACCAGACAACAGCGGATGCTCCTGATTAGGCAAGATTTGAATGACTGACCCTGTGACTACATGTGAAATGCTCTGTAACCTATGACCTTATACAGTAAATATTTGGTAAGTATATCAAGATATGTGTTCACTTAGGAATTGAAAATAGAAATAAAATTTCAATTTGCTATCCCCAGGTACTTTGTGCACTAGAAGTATTTTGTAAGTCATTATTTTGCATGGTGTGTGATGAAACAACAAGAAGGGACTTATAGTTGAAAAGAAGAGATAACTATTCATCTAAAAGTAGGTGTATTGGATGAGCTGGCCCAGGACATTTAGCTCTTCATCATGGCACCAGCAGGCTGGTCAGTAGCTCTATTCTGTGAAAAAAGAAAGAAAAGAAAAATTTATACTTTCCCCACAAAGCCATAATTCTTGAGTCAACATTTTTATATCTGTTTCTTCTTGCAGATAATTTTCCATATAACTTGATACAAGTTCAGTTCCCATTTATGTATTTCAGTGAATGAAAACTTCTTAAAACTAGAGACAAAAACATCTAGACTAGAAGAAACAAGTATAAATACTGCCAAGCTGCATGTAGGTGTACAAGCATAAGTAACTCCACTTGGAGATCTGATCATTCAACCAAAGGCATAGTTATCATTAAAGCAAATTTGATGCTTTTAAAACACAAACGGCACATTTAATTTGTCTTCAGAGTATATTTCCTTAATTTATTTTGACTACCCTTTTCCTTAAGCTCCATTTGCTGTTGAAAAGCTTAAAAAATGGAGGAAATTATTTCTGCTATGTAGTAATCCAACATCAATGGAATTTGATAAGCACTGGCTGACAAATTTAGCAACAATAACTTGATCATATACCATTTCATTTCCTAATTGAAATGTAGCATTTGCCTTACCACTGTTTAATATTCTGTGGAATATTCTGATAGCCTGTAGGCACTGGGCCTGTGTAGTCTGGAGAAGAGAAGACAGAGAAATCTCATTAGTGCATACAAATGTCTCAAAGGCAGGTGCCAAGAGGAAGGTGCTGGACTCTTCTCAGTGGTGTCCTGAGACAGAATGAGGAGCAATGGCCATAAACTAAAACACAGGAAGTTTCACATTAACATGAGGAAGAACTTCTTTACACTGAGAGTGGAAGAGCACTGGGACAGGCTAGGAAGTCGTGGAGTCTCCCTGTCTTGAGACATTCAAAACCCACCTGGACACGTTCCTGTGTAACCTGCTCTAGGTGACCCTGCCTTGGCAGGTGGGTTGGATGGGATGATGTTCAGAGATTTTTGCCAACCCTAACAACCCTGTGATTCACACATATCCATGAAATATGCATAATGTAATGCAATACAAACTAGTTAACTTCATCAGAGCTAATTTTATATTTGTTTTCTCATTTTTAATCTCAACATATTAAAATGCAGCAATAGTTCTTGTATTAACTTAAAACATAAAAGAAATTAAAGCACCAGTCAGTCTAAATAATAGGAAAAAACCCGTAAAACTTATATTTTGGTTATTTCAATATAGAAGTTATATAAAATGTTTTTAAGACGAACTAATGTTCCTTTCATCGTTAACTCTACCATTGAAAACAAAGAGCATGTTTAATAACCCAGCTTTCAGTTCCCATGTAACTGCAAACTCCCCTTTACTTCAGAGAATATTTAGCTTTTTTGGAACTAGTCCCGAAGCCATGGAAACCACTGACTTCAGTAAATTCTAACTCTTTCATTCTGTTTTGTCCTCTTTTCTGGTCTCAGCTCTGCAACTGTTGCTGTGTTGATGATTGAAGTTGCTTGTGTGCAGCACCAGTGAACACAGTGGTCCACAGAAGTTCATTAATTTATGTTAAACATGTCTTTTAACATAGTATTTTCAAAGGATGATTGAAATACTAGGAGTATCATCTTGCTTGCTCACTAAGTGACATCACAGACAACAGGAGTATATGGTTGATTTTGGAGGGAAATGTACCACAGGGCTTTGTTCTTATTTTAGTGCTACATATAAACATATGGGAATCAGCAGGTAGAGTCTGGATTTGATTTTCAGGAAGCCTAAAATTAGCAGTGCCTGGCAACATTTTTTAAATAACTAGCACGTGATATGGCAGGTGTGATTTGTGTTCAGAATACATTATGTCCCACGGCATGCATTGTAACAACAACAATCGTTTTTGGGGTTTTTTTTACAATTTTGTAATAGAAATATAAAATTCTGTAGAAAATTCCCTGTAATTTAGAGTGATAATTCACTAAAATATTAGGAATAGGAAAGAGGCCAAATGTGATTTGAATTTGGAGATCAGATAATTAGACTGTATTTATATTTATGTCTGTGTCTAATTTTAAAACATATTAAATAAATAATTTAGAGTTAAAAAAAAAAAAGAGGATCCATATGCCAGTTAGATTGAAAGCTTTATGATACAACAGGAGAAGACTATAAAAATTGAAAGAGGGAAGACACTAGGAAGAAATTGTTTACTGTGAGGGTGATGAGACACTGGAACAAGCTGTCCAGAGAAGTTGCAGATGCCCTAAATCTGGCAGTGTTCAAAGACAGGTTGGATAATGCCTTGGGCAAACTGTTCTAGTGAGAGATATCCCTGCCCATGGCAGGGAGGTTGGGACTAGATGGTATTTAAGGTCCCTTCTAATCTCATAACTTTCTATGATTCTGTGATTCTATGTGACTGCCTAGTTTGTCAAAAAGATGCTTCTACATCTAATTAGTGCTAATAGAAACTGTCTTAAATTATTTTAGATTACAGAAATTATTCTTATAAAGAAAATAATATTTCATTTATCATTTAAGCATATAATTTAGCATAATAGTGCCTGTCAAAGGCTAAGACACAGACATGCTCATTTATTAGTGCATTGTGCCTGGAAGCACCATGTGATCTGTTTTGTACAACTTCTTCTTTTTTCATTGTATATTCTTGCAGTTTAGTTGTCTTTGTCATTTTGTCTGAGAGCTGGATTTAATTCCCACTGACATAAATGTAAGGACATTTACTGACTTCTGAAGGAATTGACTAGGAAGCAATCCCATTGTGCTTCCTCTGCCAGCTTACCCTTTTGAACTCCTAAGCCGCAGGTCGATGCCCCAAATCTGCATTCTTTAATAATCTTCTTTTTCTTACTAAATTTTTCTTCTGTTTTATAATTCCATTTTTTATGTGAAAAACAAACTAAATAGCTTGACTGCTTAACTCTTATGGTTATGGTTGAAAATAATGTTTTTATTTACTCAACTCTCCAAATTCATTGCTCTTTTCAAAAGAAATAGTCTCAAGAGTTCAAATATTTTATATGAACAAATCCTTCTTGACCCCATTGGCTTAAAAAAAGGTCTTCTGTGAATGTATTTTACTTTTCATTCAGATACTGCAATTGAAATTTTTCTTAGATTTTAGTTTACTTTTCCTTTCTTTGTTTTACATTCCCAAGCTGTTTTTTCCCTTGCTTTTGAAATAATCAGCTTTTATATTATTTTTAATAAGGCAGGTGTGGATATTAGACCTTCCTTCCTAGGGCTCCAAGGTACCATATGGTTCCAAGGTTCCAAGACACAAGCTGATGAATAATGATAAAGTATTATGTTGTTGCAAAATGTGGACTATGTCAAAGTTGTCTTAGAATGTTTCTTACACACTTTAAGCTGGCTAACTAAGACTTTCCTAATCTGCAAGAAAGGATATTTCATCATGGGGAAAGATTAGTTAGCATCCCTTAGTCAAATACATCCTGAAAGTAGTAAAAGCAGTAAATCTAGATGTTTCTCTGTGTCTATGTATACATTACAAACTTGGCAAAAGACTTAAGAGCCATGTATCCCTTGGCTGAACTATCTTCATTATAATACCAACTAATCACATCTATAGGTCAAAAATACACCAGTCCAGACAAGGATCTTTCCCTTGGGCATGAGTATAAGTCAGCTGTTATTACAAAAGTTACATGGAAACTACTAACCAACCAAAATAGGAGGACTGTACTTGGAAAGTTACTAACCCTGAAATTCTGAATATAAATAATGGTGTAGAAAGTCCTGTTGGCATGTTTGAGTCATAGAAAATCACAAAGCACCTAGGCCTGGGCAAATTTGAAATAAATAATCAATGCCTCCCTAGAGTGTGTAAGTATTGGGTAGTTGCATGCTGGATAATGGATCCAATATTCAGAAAACAACATTGTCAACAAAATATGAGGTGCCCAGAAATCTCTTCCCTTTTCCATATTAGTCAAAGTAATTGTCAAGATAATTTTTAAACTGCACCATTAGCATAGTAATGATAATGTAACCCTATTTATTTCACTGATTCTGTATTACAGAGAAATGATCCACCAGTTGTAGCTGCCCTTTCTGCATGACAAACAACCACTGCTTGTGGTGGGTCTGCCCCAGGAGAGGCTGTTCACTCCCTCTTGCTCTCTGGGTTTGCTGTGTTAGAGAAGTAAGACATTGCTGGACCCCAAGCAGCCTCTTTTCATGGTGCCCCATGACAGAAGAGAATCCACAAAGGACCTTGAGATTCTTTCTCTTTGGAAATGGAGAGCACTGTGCAATGCTACAGCAAGTTTTCTGATAGTCAATTCCTATTTTCTTGTGCATATCTGAGTCCTAGGTATTAAGCAACAGCACAGACTCAAAATCAAGCGAAAATTGCTGAGGGAAGATGAGTTGATTTCTATTAAGCAGAAGAAATATGGGGCTTGAGTTAGAAATGGTCCCAAGAATAATAATCTTGTTGGCATTTTAGTAGAGAAGAGCAGCTGTTCCCCTTACCAAATTAATTTTCGGTCTTTTGTGTTAATTTTTAGGGTCAGTTTCAGATTCCCACAGCCTTTGATGTAAAACTTCTGGTGCTGCATGTATTCATGAATTCATGAACTGCATGATGACAATACTTTCTTCTTGACTAGAAGAAAAAAAGTCTTCTTGACTTGCTAGATATTGAGAAGCTTGGAGTATGCAAAAATACAGGAGCAAAGTTTTGCCCTGCTGCTGTGCTGTACTGAAAATCTTCACCTAATGCCCTTCATGACAGGTCCCAGTACATCACTGGAGTCCATTCCCACTTGAACTACCATCTGAACTGTCGCTTACCATAGCCTCTTGTGCTTTGGTGGCAGACAGCACTAGTCACAAACAGCTGTGTTGCAGCAAAGCTGCTCGCCTCCCTGCAGCACTGGTGCCCTGAGCCCTGACAATGTGTTGCATGCTCCCACTGTATAGGAAAGATCATGCATCCATACAGGGAATGGGTGTGTTCAGCCTTGTCATTGCACGAGTCTGTAGGGGACTGGGAAGAGGACCTCCATGTACCAGAGGCACCTGAACCCTGACAGCTCAGTTTTATCTCTTGAAACCATGTCTTAGAGTTCATGATACCCTTCTACAAGCCTGAAATAAGCTCATCAACAAACAGAAATATTTAAAATCAAACAAAAAAGCTAATTTTTTATTAAAAGGATGACAAAGTCCTTCCTCCCTCCCTTCCTTCCTCCCTTCCTCCCTTCCTTCCTCCCTCCCTTCCTTCCTCCCTCCCTTCCTTCCTCCCTTCCTCCCTCCCTCCCTTCCTTCCTTCCTCCCTCCCTCCCTCCTTCCCTCCCTCTCTTTCTTCTTCATTTCTTCCATCCTGTTTTGTTCCAAAGATTTAGGTCAGCTCTCTTTAATCTTAACAAGCAGGGTCATTTTATATTGCTTCAGCATACCATATGTAAATAACCTTTTAAAATAGGAAGCATTAATAAAATTGTTCATAACGATAAGACAAATCCTTTTAATTTCACTGTTGTCAACATGGTATACTTTGATTTTTAAAGCAAGGTAGTACAAAACCTATTTTACCATTGTGTTGTTGATACAGAAAAAGAAAAATTTCAAAGAATTTTTAACTTCATACCTGGTGTCTGTATAATTGTAATTAACTTATCCACTGAAAAAAAAGCCCCAAAACTTTCAAAATAGATCTTATGAGAAGAAAATGTGAAAATTGTTCCAGGGCCTGATCTAACACAAATTTTAATTGGTAGGATTCTCTTGACTAACTCCTCGAAGCCATCAGACCTTTACTGTACAACTTCACAGTTCTTTGAAAAACACTTAATGACCATGAACTGCTTAAAACATTTGTCATACCAGATTTGTTGTGTAACTTGTGCCCTACACACTGTAATTGTGGGTAATCTTATGTGGGTTATGCTCACACCCAGAAGACATACTATGTGCAGCATGTTACTGTTTATCCCACACTTTCATCTTCAGAGAGTTTTGGCTGAGACAGCTGCTACTATTTTCCCTTATCTGGTGGAAGATTGGGTGCAGACAGGGTGGAGAGTTATTCATCTGCTTTTTAAATATTTGTTTAATATATGCTACCTATGGATAGATTCTCCACCTGATAAAAAATAGGAAGAACCTATTTCATTTCTGATACCAGAAGGCTGGATCACAATGTACTTTTTGCAAACCTATGTGGCAAATATTTGGTCAGTTTTGATAGGTCTGGTGTAGCTTCCCAGAACTGGAAAATATATATAGAGAAAGCCTCAGTCAAAGTGTCAGCCATTAAACTATCTACTGAGGCATGGGATGGTTCACAAATAGTTTGGTGAGAGCTTAACATGATTTATCTTTATGAAATAATGTGGAGGAATAGAGAGGTATGGAAAAGATACACTTAAACTTTGGTGTTTATTTTGGAAATCTTTATTGCACTATGTAGATATTCATGTCAAGTACAATATCCAAATGAACTTACATTTCGCATATTTAATTCTCTACCATCTTTTTTCATACCTGATCCAAGAGGTACATGGCAGTATTTGCAAAAATGTTCTTTCCTACCCAAGGAATACTAATGGTCTACTCAGGTGTCTCATCTGAAATGACTAGTTTCATGCTGGTCATGTATGTACAGATTCATGTGCTAAAGAGTGTGTTTCTGACATGGATTTCTTTCCAGGTGTGTACTACACTTCTGAATAACTCAAGTGCCTGACACAACCACCTCTCTGGAGGCAATTTCCTAACAATGGGAAGATTCATTTAGTGGCATACATGAAAATGAGATGGTAGCAGAATTATGTCCTGGGGAAAACCGTGATTCTAATCCTGCAGGTATAAAGGAGGTTTGCTAATTGGCAACCAGTTGGCTGAAGTAAATTATGTCCAGCGAGAAGGCATGGCCCAAAATGAGAAAAAAATTTGAGCAAGGCTGAATAAGGAAGGTAAAGGACTTGTGTCAATTAAAAAAAAAAAAAGATAATAATTTTTTTCCATTAACACCAAGAAAACTACCAAGAAGAATGTGTGCCTATGCACATACATACGCATTTGGAGTGGAAGAATTTCCTAGCCAGCCTTTCCCAAAGCAGTTTGATTGCCAGCATTGGAGTGATTTTTGGAAAAGAATAAAACTTCCTGATTTTTTATTTTCCATTTGTCACTTTTTCTTCAGTTACGCTGCTGAAAACAACTAAGAGATCCAGAGGGGCAGGAAAAGCCAAACAAAAATAACAAACAAGAATCTCCCAGAAAAGAAGAAAAACAGACAGTAAGAATTAAAAATAGAAAATATTAACTTTTTTTTTTTAATGGTTGCATCCCTTTTTGATATAACCTCATCAGAAATGTTTCTAAATCACTATCACTTACCACAGTGTCACAGAGAGAACAGTCTGTCTAAGCAAATATCATCAGCAATAGCAAACATCCCCTAAGCCAGGGTAACCCAAAAAGGCACAGGTATGTGAAAAAGGTGGTGTAGTTTTTCTTTAAGAGAAAAATACAGAGCCTGGAGACTTTCAGAACAATTAGTGGAAAACAAACAAACAAGCAAACAACAACAACAACAATTAAACAGCTTAAAAAAGAAAAAGGCAAAGTCAGGCTGGGGAAGGAAATATTTCTGCGGAAATGACAAGGTGCTGAAAAGGAGAAAGGAAACTTTTGCTATATAAGTTTAAAAAGTCTAAATTTTGTATTCTTGAAGAAATATCTTTACAAAATGCCTTCTAGCTAGGTCTTTTAATCTCATTCTTTTCAAAGGTCATTCCTCATTTTAATGTTAGATTTAATTTTACTCATACTGTAAATTGTATGCATATGTAATATGTGAATAATAACTGTATTTTATTAAGATTACTTAGTGTAGCAGAATCCATATCAATCATTACTAAGCTCACTTGGTGATGACATAATTATGTCCCTATGCTTCTTTGCTTCTTCTGTTGGCAAATTTTTCATAGTATCTTGTGGAGGCCTCTGAGGCCCCCACACAGAGAAATGCCCTTCCTTGGAGGGAAACCAAAAAAGCACCCTTCTAGGAGCCCCTATGAGGGACAGTCCTCACTAAGGTCCAGCAGTTCAGAATGTTCTAGAACCCCCCTGTGCCCTGCCCCTATGTTAATCCCTTGCTCCCCATTGGTTGTTACCCCACTTCCTGGTTTTCCCATTTGCCAATGGGGAATTTTGGATCCTTCCCCTAATTGGCTCCCTTTTTCAATCCTCCTTCCCATTGGCCCCTTGTGTCAACCACGCCCCCACCAGTCACTATATAAGCAGGGCTTGCTAGCCCTTTGGGGTCTTTTGTTCATGGATTCTAGAGAGAATAAAGAAGGCCTGGAAGATCCTCCTGGCTCCTGCTCTCATTTCTCCCTGCCACCTGAAGAAGAAAGGACTGCCTGGCTGGGCTCCCTAGCATCAGCAGCCCTTGGTGGACTCCCAGAGGCTGGAAAGCCCAGTTGCCACAGCAACCCCTCACAACTGAGCTGATCGCTGGGGTGTGCCTGTGCCTCCCTTGGCCAGAGGAAGTCCTTTAAGGACAGCTCCTCGGGGGAAGGTCATGGCACCTTGAAGACCGGCGCCGGGCTCCCAGTCGTCCAGGGCGGTCGGCGACAGTATCTAATTTCAATTTTATTCCCCTGCCCATCTTGGTCTGTTTTTATGCCCACCTTGGTAGTGTTTCTATGACTGTTCTCATTTAATCCTCTTTTTTCCTCTAGAATAAAAAAGTTACCAATTTATTCACAGTCTTTCTACTGGTCATGTTTTCTAGAATTCTGTTGATTTGTTAAACTGCTCTAGACTCTTTGGCACTTAAAGTGCAGAGCCTCAGATGAGCCATCCCTAATATAATGCACTAGTTACAGACTCCATTTTGTTTTCAAAGAGAAATATTTTTACAAAATAGTAATTCATGTCCAGCCTGTAATTTATTTTAACTCTTCAGATTACTTCCTGTATAGCTGGTTGTCCACAAGTTTTCTTCCTTCCAGAATTTGATTTGTTTTATATTGAAATTCATGCTAATTTCACAACAGTTTCTGGTAGTAGTCTTGAAGTCACTGACTGGCCATTGTGATCTCATACAATAATCTAACTGTCTACATGATATTTGCCACCACATTTCGTGAATACCATGTACAGCCTCTCTGGAGATGAATGAAATCCTCTCCATTTTTTGATATACACAGGATGTATTTTACTCTCAATTTGAAACTTTTTTATTCTATTTTTCTCTGTCTTTGACAGCTCCCCTCACATAAGGAGATTTCCATCTTTGCTTTTTCATTCTGCAAAATTTTGTGCAGCTGAAAAATTTTTATTAATGGGAAAGCTCTGGGCAAAATATCAAACAATCTTTCTTATATCAAAAATATGAGAATATTCTCACATGTAACAAAACCTCACACACTTCTCCCGTGCACATCTTAGAGGTCACAGGACCTTTAGATTTTTCCAGTCCTTTTTGGGACACCTCAGCTGCTCTATCAGAGTATCCCAAATTCTGCTACGTTGCAATCATGTCATATTACTATATAATCTCAGCTACAGGCATGAAGGATTTACTTTTTTAATAGTGAAATACCATTTGTGGAAGGACATGGTGCATACAAGTGCATTTGTTATCTATTATTCCAATTGGAAGAAATATTCTTCCATTTTAACCTCCTTTACCTGATTAAGTTCCCTTTAACCTTCATAAAACAGACTGCCTGTAGATGATTAGAAAATTCTCTGGAAGTAAAGCCTAAAAATAGCATTTCTTTTCCCCCAAAATAGGGAAATAAGTGCAAATGATGAGAGGTTTTCTGACCTCACAGCTTTTCAAAAGGTATAAACAAAAGTACAAGCAAACATTTTTCCTATTTGTGATTTTCAGTAGAAAAAGAGAAAATGCTAATCATTCTAATTTTTTCCTGCTGGGGAAGCAATGCATAAATAATATATTAACATGCAAGGGCCAACAGGGTTAAGCTGCTCAAACACTGCCATTGATTGCTTCCCTTGTCCCATGTGCTTATTTCTTCTCACTCAGCTGCTACTAAGTAGCACTTCTTTGCAGTTATGCTGTGTAAGTTTGCTCCCCTGAGAATGTATTGGAACCTCTGTTGTTGAAACAATAATTACAAGGAGGTGAAATGTTTGACTAATCAGCAGCAGGAGTCTGTAGGGGTCCAAAGCTGAATGACAAATGCCAATATCCACTTAAGTTTTGTTGAATCAACAAGCCAATGTGGTGAAACCGATCCATCATCTTGTCACCAATTTTCCTTGCAGTATCAGAAGCCTGACAATTAAAAAAAAAACAACAAAAAACCACCCCCCCCCATAATTACTATACATCACTCAGTAGTGATTGCAGGCACATGATAAATAGGTTCTTTTGCTTTCCCTCTCCAGAACCTGATGTCTCGTGTTCTTATTTGTGCATTTTCTGAGGCTGCTGTAGATTCCAATCTAAATTTAGAGAGAAAAAAATGTACCATAAATACATATAGTTTGGATTTTAATTACTGTTCATTGAAGAAAATTAAACTTCATGGCCAATTTAGAGAAACAGTAGGCAAAATTTGGAGTGATATAATTCTAAGTACCATTCCTCTTGTTCTTCACTAGCAGTGGTCCTGATCAAATTTTGTGAATACAGACTCAGAACAGGACACAAATCAAAGCAAAACTAGACTTCAGATCAGACTGAACTCTGTCATTCCACCATAGTTTTCCAGCTCTAAACCCAACAACAGAACACTAACAGTTGCACACTTGGAATATAAATATTGTTACAATAATAAAATAGCTAGACTCACAGATGAAACTTGGTAAAATTCTTGCTCAAGTTTAACTGCACAAACTAGTGTGCTTTAGATATTGGCACGCTATTTGACCACTGAGAAGCGACTTTGGAAGTACACATATAGAACTGGGATTGTCTAGGCCAAGTCTCTTCCCTTCGGGACACCTGAACAGGTAACAGGGCCGATCCCGGTTTGCCATGTGGCCCCCTGGGCCTGGTGGCCCAGCCGGGACCTGCCGTCCCCGCTGCTGGGGGAGGGCTCGCCCAGGACCAGTCATGCCTCTGCACACTCCTGTTATGAAGGATGCTAAGAATTAATTCATGCTCAGGATAATATCTTATATAAGGTGCTGAAAGTTAAAATGTAATAAATATATTAAGCACCTCCCACTTTTGTAAAACTCAGTTTGCAAGAACCCAGACTCAGAGAGAGACCTTTTATTTGCATTTGAAGAACACAAAGCAAGACTCAAACTTGCGGGGGAGGTTTTCATTTGCATTTGAAAGCACAAAGTGAAGTGACACCGCCCTAGAACAAGATGAGAAGCGATTATCACTCTCTGACACTATAACAGTGCCACCTAGGCAACACTACCGGGCTAAGACCCAATGCAAGCCGAAAAGAATATTCACATTTATTTTTGCATCTACCAGAATATAGAAGATTCACATTTTTACATCTACCAGAATATAGAAGATTCACATTTTTGCATCTACCATAATATGGAGGATTCACATTTTTGCATCTACCGAACGATAGAGGGGATCTACATTTTTACATCGCTCAGTCTGGCCCGGGGGCACAAAAACTGTATAAAATTCAGACTCCAGCAGTAGTTTTTCGTGAACTAGGGGAAGACGGTTTTGCCAGATAAACCGCTAGTCCGACCCTGTTCACCAGTGTCGATTCCCAAGCTCGACATCTGTTTTATTTTAGTTTTAGTAGTGGGTTTTTATTTCTTTGTAACTAAATTGATTTTAATAAATTTCTTAATATGAACCAATTCAGCTAATTTGTTAATAACAGAATTGATGACCCCGACGTGATAGCCAATCTTAGAACTGGAATCCTCTCAGCGTTTTGGGAGGCGCCCTGCTGTTTTCAGCGGCCCAAACAGCACGAGAGTGGTCTCCAGGAACCAGTTGAAAATCCAACAAATTCCGATAAAAAGCCACTACCAAAAGGAGAAGCTAGCTAGCAGAAAGGCTCTCAGGGAACCCACGAAGAACCCAGGCTTTGGGGATCTTCAGGTTGCCATGGCAGGATCTTGCTCATAAAAATCTGAGTGCACGAAGAATCCATGAGGGAAAAAGGCACCGTAAGTATCTCGTGGTTGAGCGGTGTGACTGTGTGTGTGTGTGTGTGTGTATGAGACGTGATTTATCACGAAGCGAAAAGGACCTGAGGACCGCAGTTCCCCGATTTCCGCGAGGAACAGGGTCGAGCCAAAGGGAAGCGATTGTGGAAAAACTCCAGAGCACGCGGGGTTTTTGGTTTTAGTCACAAGTGGGCTGAAGGGAAGGGGACGTTTTCTTTGGGTTCAGAAAACTGGTAAACCTTCAGTGCCGGGACGGGGTTCCATCAAGACGGGTGTCCATCAAAAAAAAAAAAAAAAAAAAGGGAAATTAGAGAGCCGAGTACCAATAGAAAGCCCCCTCAGACGGTCCCTGGCGGTGGGTGAGTATTTTAGTAAAATTTATTAGAAAAGTATCTGTGTTATATCCAGTTCCACATACGCGTATTAGGTAAGTATCAGTAAAATGGGGCAAAGAAATAGTAAATTGCGAAAGGAATCTAATAGGGGTTTGAACAAGGGAATTCCAGAGATTCCCCCAGACAGTCCTTTAAGACTTATGTTACAGTACTGGGAGGAAAACCCTAGGAGGAGACATAAATCTAAGGAAAAGATGATACACTTTTGCATGAAGATCTGGGGTGGCAAGGAGATTAGGAACCATGTGGTGTGGCCCACGTTCGGGACTTTTGAACAATGGACATGTCAGGCATTAAACACGTATGTCCAAAACAAAGAACCAAGGAGTCAGGAGGAGAAGGAATATGCAGACCTATGGAGAGAGGTCGAGGTCAGACTGTATCCAGTACAGACCAAAAGCTCATCTAAGGTCTCGAAGGACGCATGGGACCCCTTAGACAACCTACCCTCTCCCTATTTAAGACCCCCACCACAACCTCCACAGGCTGGGGATCCCCCAGCCCCCCCCCGCACAACCTGAACCACAGCCGCAGCCAGTAGCGGCCTCGGCACTCCCACTTGAGCAGTTACCACAAGAGGCCGAGGCATAGCCGCTGGAACCTGCTCCTTCCCAGGGGCCCGTTGCAGCGCCATTGCCCATCCCTCAGCCCCAGCCCGCTGCGTCCACGCTAGGACCGGCAAAAACACTCGCACCAACCCTTCCCAAACCTGCAAAAACAACACCAGCCCAATTGGTCAGGAGATCACAAAAGAAATTACATAAGATAGATGAAGAAGAGGAAGAAGACGAAGAAGAACATAAACACGGTGTGTTCCCTTTAAGGGAAGTACCAAATAGAATGGGAAACATAAGTTACGTGAATGTCCCGTTAAACAGTATGGACATTTGTGCATTCAAAAAAGAGATGAGAGAGCTGATAGAAGATCCGTGGGGGGTCTCAGATCAGCTAGATGAGTTTTTGGGAACCAGCATATACTCTTTTGAAGATATAGCTGCGATCCTTAAGATTCTATTCAATCCTGAAGAGAGAGAGAGATGGTAAGACAAGCAAGGATGCGGGAATGGGAACGTAGAAACCCCCAGGGACCCCCAAGAAAAGTGAAGTGGCCCCGCATACCCCCTAGGTGGAGCGCCCAGATGGAAGAAGAGCGGCAAAATATGATAGATCTCAGGAACATAGTAATACAAAGAATAAAAGAAGTGGTACCCCAAGGGAAGAACATTAGTAAAATACTAGGGGAGTGCCAACAGAAGGATGAAACCCCCATTGAATGGTTAGAGAGACTTCGATCAGGTTTAAAAATGTACTCAAGAATAGACCCTGACTCCCCAATTAGAGAGGTAGTACTCAAAACACAATTCGTGAGAAGGGCCTAGGAAGATATACAGAAGAAAATAGAGAAGATGGAAAATTGGCAAGACAAAAGTTTGCAAGAATTATTAAGGGAAGCACAGAAAGTATACATGAGACGAGAAGAAGAGCAACAAGTTGTGCAAGCGAAAATTCTTGTTGCAGCAGTGAGGGAAGCTCAGAAACAGGAAACTCAGACAGAGGAGAAGGAAAGAAGAAGAAATAACACCCAAAACCAGCAACCCACGCCTCCAAAGAAAGATAGAGAGAAACAGAAAGAAACCTGTACTTGTTATTATTGTGATAGGAAAAGACACATTAAGAAAGACTGTTTTAAAAAGAAAAAAGATGAAGAAATATTCAAAGAAGATTAAAGGTGTCAAGGGCTCTATTTTCTAGAGTCCCGTTCCATCAAAGAGCCCTTGATAACGCTTAAAGTGGAGCCAAAAAGAGAAAATTTTGGTTTTTTAATTGACTCAAGAGCAGAAAGAAGTACTTTTCAAAAATTGCCAACAAGATGCGCCAAAAGTAAAGAAACAGTGCTAGTCATCAGCGCAAAAGGTGAACCGTTCAAAGTTCCTGTAATAAAAAATGTAGAAATAGAATCAGAAAACAAGATCTGTCTTAGAAATATGCTCTTAGTAGAAGAGGCTGAACATAACTTACTGAAGAGAGATTTGATGGTAGCTTTAAGAGTGAATCTAGTAGTAGAAAATTCACAGCTAATAGTTAGCTTGTACAAGTTAACTTCAGTAGATGAGGAGAAAATAAAACCAGAAGTATGGCATAAAGAAGGAGAGTCAAGAAGGCTCTCAATAGAACCTATTAAGGTAGAATTAGAAAAGCCAGAGTGCCCGGTGAGAGTAAAACAATATCCAATTCCCCTCAAAGGCAGACTTAGGCTGAAACCTATAATAGATGACTTAATAAAGAAAAAGATTTTAGAACCATGTATGTCTAGCTATAACACCCCCATACTAGCAGTAAAGAAATCAGATAACAGTTATAGATTGGTACAAGATTTACGCGAGTTAAACAAAAAAACCAAGACAAAGTTCCCAGTAGTAGCAAATCCATACACATTATTGAACAGAATTTCACTCAAAGATATATATTACAGTGTTTTAGACCTTAAAGACGCATTCTGGACTTGCCCATTATCTGAAGAAAGTAAAGATTATTTTGCTTTTACATAAGAAGACCCGGTCACAGGTAGAAATACCCAGCTAAGGTAGAACTCGCTTCCACAGGGCTTTGTGGACTCACCCAACCTCTTCGGGCAAGCGCTAGAAAAGTTACTCAGTGAGTTTCTACCAGAAGAAGGAGTGAAGCTGTTACAGTATGTTGATGACCTGCTGATAGCCGGTCCAGAGGAGGAGCAAGTTAAGAATTGCTCCATAAGATTGTTAAATTTCTTAAGAGAGAGAAGTCTAAAGGTGTCTAAATCTAAATTGCAATTTACAGAACCTGAGGTGAAATACTTAGGCCATTAGATTTCAAAAGGTAAGAAAAAATTAGACCCAGAAAGAGTTATAGAGATCGTATCTATGCCCTCCCCAAGAACAAAGAAGGAGATCAGACAACTTCTAGAGTTGTTAGGCTATTGCAGGCACTAGATTGAGGAGTATAGTGAAAAGGTGAAATTTCTTTAAGAGAAACTGACCATGACTAAAGTAAAGTGAGTAGAACAAGACGAACAAAGACTAAAAGAAGTAAAAGACTCTTTAATTACAGCGCCAGTGCTAAGCCTACCAGATGTTAGAAAGCCCTTTCAGTTGTTTGTAGAAGTCAGCAATCACACTGCATACGGTGTCATGACTCAAGAATGGGCAAGTAACAAAAAACCTGTAAGTTATGTTTCAAAGATTCTTGATCCTGTAAGTAAAGGGTGGCCCAGCTGTTTGCAGGCAATTGTAGCAGTAGCTTTGTTAGTAGAAGAAGCTAAGAAAGTCACATTTAGGGCCCCCTTAGTAGTATTTACCACACACAATGTTAGAAATATACTACAACAAAAAGCAGACAAATGGCTAACAGATGCTCGTCTGTTGAAATATGAAGCCATACTAATACATTCCCCCGAATTAGAGCTACAGACCACCTCCGCAGTAAATCCAGCTCAATTTCTATATAGAGAAACCTCAGAAATCTCCAACCATAATTGTGTCGAAATAGTAGAACTGCAGACAAAGATAAGGTCAGATTTAGAAGATGAAGAATTAGAAGGTAGAGAAAAATAGTTTGTAGATAGATCAGCAAGAGTGATAGATAGAAAGAGGAAGTCAGGATATGCTATAGTAGATAGGAACTCGAAGAAAGTAGTAGAGTCTAGCCCTTTAAGTGCCAGATAGTCTGCGCAAGCATGTGAACTGTACGCAGTTTTGAGGGCTTTGAAAAGATTGAAAAGAAAGAGAAGAATAATTTTTACTGATTCTCGATATGCTTATAGCGTAGTGCACACTTTTGAGAAGATTTGAAAAGAGAGAAGCTTGATCAGTACGAAAGGACAAAGTTTAGTTCATGAAGAATTAATCAAACAAATATTAGAAGCTGTGAGAGAGCCAACAGAGATCGCTGTTGTCTATGTGAAAAAACATCAAAAAGTATGCAGTTCAGAATTAAAGGAAACAATCTAGAAGATAAAGAGGCAAAAAGACCAGCACTGATAGTAGTAAGTACCCCCGAGATTCAAACAGAAGAAAGTACAGAATATCCGTTCTGCTTAACAGAACAGGAAATTGAGACATACCAAAAGATGGAGAGAGAAATGATAGACAGGAAATAGAAATTACCCAATAGAAAAGAAATCATATCTAAAGAACATGCTAGAAAAATTTTGAGACATCTGCATCAGCAGACACACTGAGGAACTCAGGCATTAGTGGATCAAGTCCTGAAATTTTTTAGATGCAAAGAGATCTATGAATTAGCAAAACAAGAAGTAACAAGATGCATGACTTGCCAGAGAGTAAACAGAGCAAACATTAAGAAAGCCATTGGGGGGGTCGTCTGATCGCTTATCGACCATTCAAAAAGGTTCAAGTAGATTTTACAGAATTACCTAAAGTAGGGCAGTACAAGTATGTACTAGTCATTGTAGATCAAATGACACATTGAGTTGAGGCATTCCCCAGTCCCAGAGCCACCGCTCAAACAGTTGCAAAAGTTTTGTTAAATGAAATCATACCTCGATATAGAGTCATAAGTCACATAGACTCAGATCAGAAGACACATTTCACGTCCAAAATTATAAAATTACTAACCGAGGCCCTAAGTATAAAGTAGATGTATCACACCCCATAGCACCCTCAGAGTTCAGAGAGAGTAGAAAGAATGAATCAGACATTAAAAGCACAGCTATCTAAATTAATGATTGAAACAAAAATGTCATGGGTCAAATGTATCCCCCTTGCCCTCCTCAACATTAGAACCATGCCTAATTCTGACACCAGACTCTCGCCTTTTGAAATGCTGTATGGGATGCCTTACACTCATAGAATTCCGGTAGGGCACCCAAAGATAGAAGATAAACAATGACAGCCATATCTGATTACAATAAACAAAAATATACAGGAGCTCAAGAAGCTTGAGTTGACCACACAGAACGCGCCTTTAGGTTTTGCCATTCATAAGATACATCCTAGAGATAGTGTGTTGATAAAGACCTAGAAAGAGGCCCCACT
This sequence comes from Acrocephalus scirpaceus scirpaceus, assembly GCA_910950805.1. Lineage (NCBI taxonomy): Eukaryota > Metazoa > Chordata > Aves > Passeriformes > Sylviidae > Acrocephalus > Acrocephalus scirpaceus. The sequence goes on from OU383776.1 coordinate 46,683,048, forward strand.
AACACCACATTGAGAAGGTCCTTTTCTTGTTCTCTTGACTACAGACACTGCAGGCAGGACAGCAGAACGCAGCTAGACACACGCATCCAGAGTGAAGAAGATCACCCCAAAGAAGAAAGAACCTGAGTAGAACGTGGTCTCCTCACCAGGAGACTTGAAATTATGACTACAAAAGAGCAACCCATGTCAAGAAGAAACCGAGTGAGATGTACTAAGTTTGAGTGCCCGTGTTTCCCGTGTATTGAATTCAAGTGCAATCTCTGTAACGAGATTTAAGTGGCCCACTGTAAAAAGAGATTTAAGCCTAAAAGATTGTGTACTAAGTGTCTAGAAGAAGACCAGACTCTGACTACTCATTTTCTAGATATCTCTGCCGAATTTGATCTAATTAGGCTTCACTCCAGGACCTAGTATTTTCTGAAGTAGAGTAGGCTGAAGAGAAAATTAAATACACAGGCAGAACCCCTGAGAATTGAGTGCCAGACTCTGAGCAAGACCCCCTGCAATGCAGACACAGTCAAACCTGCCCACTGGGAAGCCTTTAAGAGGCGATATGCAGCCAAGGTCCAGCACAGGGCCCCTGAAGATGACTCCTGCTGCACAGAAGATAGATTACCATGCTGCTAGCTGCACACCAGCAGGCGTAGGCAGAGGCAGAAGAGTGTACCAGTAGAGTATCCTAATGACCCTGTGGCTAGCTTCACTCCCAACAGCGGCATAGTTCTCAGAGAAGCAGTACCAAGTGCTTCCGCAAGGCCCGATCAACAGCTGTAGTGAGTGCAAGATGAGATCAGGCCAAGCAGGCTGTGAAGGTAAGCAAGTGAGGTTCTGCAGAAGAAATAGCACACTATACGAGATCTGCAGAGAAGGGGAAAAATATGTGTGTTTAGACATTAATAGGGATGATGAAAATGAGAAGTCAAGTCGACTCCCACCAAAAGACGAAAGAAAGCACAGCAAGCAGAAGAGAAATATTGAAGTAGATATTCCAATCTGTGATCAATGTAACCGCACTCTTTAAATAAAGAAGAAAAAAGAATCGATTTTCATAGCATATTCCACCATGAACCACTTGTGTTATAAGAGTGAACAGTTAAGAATGTGTAAAATAAGAAGAAAAACATATTAAGTAGGCAAGAATCTGAAATATGATGAGAAATTAGTGCAAAAAGATAGTCAAATAATAATCAATAATGAACGAGATTGCTCAAAATTTGATAAAATGTTTTGCTTTATGCGAAACGAAGAAGGTATAGAGCCTGAAGCAAAAATTTATGAAAGCTCTCAAGAGTTAAAAAGGCAAGAGGCAGAAAATAGAAGAAAGAAAATAGAACAAGATAGACTTAAGTCATTAAGTGAACAATATGAACAACTAGAAAAACAATATAGAGATTCAGAATAATTTATTTCTAACAAGAATTTATTTTTAGATCTTATGCAAGAGATTGCCTCCAAATTAAGTCTAACCAACTGTTAGATTTGTGGGAGATTGAATTCCGCTGAAATGTGGCCCTAGAAAAGTGAAAACTTATTGCCAAAACAATTGTTAAAGTAGAATAAATCAGAAATTTCAAAAAATATATTGCGGCCCGAAGAGTAGATAATTGACCACCAGATAATTAGAACTTTTTGTATCAGCAGGGAGGGGAAAGAATTTACCGAAGTTGTGAGATATACTCCGTGTATATCCACACTAACTGTAAATTCAGATAAACAAGAAAAGAAATAGCAACCTAAACCTCCGATAAGATACTAAGAAAAAGAAAAAACTGACCGCTGCAAATAGTCTGAGAAAATTAGTTTATGTTGGCACAAATATTCTAGAGCTAACCCTTTCCTGTCCATAGAAAACATAGCTCATTATTAAGAAACGCCAGAGATGACACATGAAGTCTAGAGATCTCCCAGTGAGATATATTAGATCTGTAAGAAAAAAGCATACAGTGAACTACCTGAGAAATAGAAAGGCTCATGCACTCTAGGGATGATCCGCCCTTCCTTCTTCACACTCCCCAAGGCCGAAGCTAATATGCTCAGGGCCCCACTATATGAGACTTTAAGTAGAGAAAAAAGAGAAGTGAAAACGAGCCTCCCAATAGCAAGAAGCAATCATAAATAGAGAGAAGAGGAGTAGCCAGCAGAACATATAATAGCATATTATGGCCCGGCAACCTAGGCACAAGATGAGAGTTAAAGTTATAAGACTCCAATTTACTTGCTAAATAAGCTAATCAGATTGCAAGCAGTAGTAGAGGTTGTGTCTAATCACACCTCTGATGCACTAGAACTGTTAGCCAAACAACCCTCCCAAATGAGAGCCTTTGTATACCAAAACCGAATAGCATTAGATTACCTGCTAGCTGAAGAAAGAAGAGTGTGTGAGAAGTTCAATGATTCTGAATGTTGTGTAGAAATAGATGATTACAGAGGAACGATCAAAAACCTAGCATCAGAAATAAAAAAGATAGCTCATGTACCAGTACAGAGATAGAATTCAATCCTCCAAACTTCTTAGTGAGATGATTTGTTCAATAGAGCATAGTAGAAAAAACTGATTTTCTTCACACTTTGTTCTTTAGCAAGTATCATGTTCTTGCCTTGTCTCATCCCATGCCTTATTCGTTTAATACATTCTGTAGTTCAAAGTATGCAGACCGCAGCAATGCCAATAGACCCCAAATTAGCCACAGGTAAAAACGACAAAGTATCAAAAATCATGAAGTTAAAAGAACAGACAGAAGAAAGTGAAGTAGCAGAAATATTAGCTAGATTTGAAAACCAAGTTAGAGAAACCTCTTATAAAGAATATTACACTCCTCCACAAGAGGCCTGGGATGACTACAAGAATGAATTTTAAAAAGGAGGTTCTTAAGCAGAGCATGAATTAAGTTTCTGAAAATACAAGGTGGGAGATTCTGTTATGAAAGATGCTAAGAATTAATTCATGATCAAGATAATATTTTATATAAGGTGCTGAAAGTTAAAATGTAATAAATATATTAAGCACCTCCCACTTTTGTAAAACTCAGTTTGCAAGAACCCAGACTCAGAGAGAGACCTTTTATTTGCATTTGAAGAACACAAAGCAAGACTCAAACTTGCGGGGGAGGTTTTCATTTGCATTTGAAAGCACAAAGTGACACCGCCCTAGAACAAGATGAGAAGCGATTATCACTCTCTGACACTATAACAGTGCCACCTAGGCAACACTACCGGGCTAAGACCCAATGCAAGCCGAAAAGAATATTCACATTTATTTTTGCATCTACCAGAATATAGAAGATTCACATTTTTACATCTACCAGAATATAGAAGATTCACATTTTTGCATCTACCATAATATGGAGGATTCACATTTTTGCATCTACCGAACGATAGAGGGGATCTACATTTTTACATCGCTGAGTCTGGCCCGGGGGCACAAAAACTGTATAAAATTCAGACTCCAGCAGTAGTTTTTCGTGAACTAGGGGAAGACGGTTTTGCCAGATAAACCGCTAGTCCGACCCTGTTCACCAGTGTCGATTCCCAAGCTCGACATCTGTTTTATTTTAGTTTTAGTAGTGAGTTTTTATTTCTTTGTAACTAAATTGATTTTAATAAATTTCTTAATATGAACCAATTCAGCTAATTCGTTAATAACACTCCCTTCTCCCCATCGACTGCCGGGAGGGGCTGCAGCTGAACATCTAGCGAACTTTTAAAGCCTAGCCCCAAGCCGGCTGCGGCCGGGACAATTCCGGGGGTCCCCGGGAGCCCCTGGGAGCCCCTGGGAGCAGCCCGAGCACGAGTTCAGCCCATCCTGTGAGATCCCAGGTGTGGGCAGGAGGCATTGATCAGCATTTATGTTCCCTGACTGCCCGGCAGCTCAGAGCTCCGACCTTTTCATCTTCCTTCTCCAGCCTGGCCTTGGGAAAAACCTGATGTCATGAGCCGCTGCAGCCAGCTGAGGGAGAGAGAGAACCTGGGCAAGATTTAACCATTTTCTTAGCATGATGAAGCTTTCGGAGCTCCAATCTTTTTCTCTGTGAGAGAGGAAAGGACAGATTGATTTGAAACATAGAGCAACAGCATGGTAAGAAGTCAGTGGAAAAATTGATAAGATTATTGGATGAGGGGATAGAAGAAGTGGACATTACTTGACTTCTCTAAATGTAAACCATGGAGACTGAACTAAATATTTCTTTAAACCATAGAAAGATATGCATTTTGGGGAGGTGATTGTTTAGATTTATGTGTAGATTCTTTGAGCAAAAGGTGTTGTGATGACTAAGGGAAATTGATTTTATGAGATGCTTGGACAGAGATTGAGATAGGTGGTCCTCCTGTCAGTGAAGAAGTGAGAAGATATTTCTGTTTCCTGAGACAAAGAATCCTTTGCTTTTGAAGTGGTTCACCTTTACAAAGAAACAGCTTGGGAAACTGCTAAATGGGAGGAATCATGGAAGCAGGGTTTCCTACTGGACTGCTGTCTGTGTGACAGTAAAGATCCACATGAGAACCTTTCTAAGTAGTTTGTAGGATCCATGGGGCATTTGAGGGATTCTTCTCCCAGAGTGATAGAAGATTATGTTTAAATGGTGAAGCTGACTGAAAATCATATGTTAGGTGTGGGAAAGTGAACAATTTGTAAGAAAAAAGAAGGGGTTTGAAGTTTCAATATTCCTTTTTTTTTTTTTTTTTCATTCTTAAGTGTGTAAAAATAAACTATGTGTGTAGCTTTCAAGTTTAGGCCTGTTGTGCTTTTCATTTTCTCCTGGTCAAGTCCCACTAAATTTGGCAAACGAGATTTAGTGAACGTGAAACCACTACATCATTTCATACAGCTTTCCAGGACTGGTCAGTCCCCAGTGCTGTCTGCTCATAGTAACAGGGAATACATTTCTTAGTATATTTTGCCTGTAGGTGGAGACCTTTTGTGTTGAGGTTCATCTTAATACGTGACAATGTTATTCAAGCATGCTACCTATTCACTGAGAAGACATTTTGCTGTGGCCTAAAGAACTGGGTGTAAAGAGGACTTCCTCTGTCTTCCAACTAGGCCAGACTGTGTCTTATCATTTAAAGTTGTATAATTGGGAAGACAATGACTGTGAGGAAAAAATCATAGCAAAGAAACTAATCTCAAGGTTTAAAAACTTGATAAAATACAAGTTTTACTTCTAAAATACATTTTTTCACTCCAAAACTTTTGATTTAGAATATTCTTCTTTGACAAATCAATGTTGCTTTAAATTTTAGTAATTGAACAGTTTTATTAAAAAATACCGTGACAATAAAAACCATAGGCATGTTAGTGAGAGTTAAAGTAGCACATTGACCTGAAAAGGTCCAAGCCCTTCAGCTTTGTAAAGTGCTGCATAAATTGTTCTTTGCATAACAGATTAATTCTAACTTTTTATCAGGAACATATTTTCCATTTATTTTAATTCAAGGCAAGACATAACTAGAAAAGCTGCTTGCTTGCATGAAGATACATCTACAAAAAATAAAAATTAAATGCAGGGAAGAAATGGTGACTGGTGCTTTAAATATTTTATATTCATGTCCATGTACACCTGCAGCTATGAGCAAAAAAAAAAAAAATCCCAAAGTGTGTACTGTATAGTACGTACTATATATACCATATACCATATACTTAGCAGAAAAGTAAAGATTTTTTTTTGTTCTTTTCTGACTTCTTAGCAATCACCTTTTATTTACTAAAAAGGAAAGAAACATGCCTTCATAGAAATTGATCTAATGCAACAGTATATTACCCCTGGAAACAGGTTAAATTGTTAAAGATTTACTATTTTGTAAGCAACATACCTCATTCTATCCTACATTTTTTTTTTTTAGTTCACTGCCAAAGTTTGTTATATTCAGTTTTACCAATGAGAATTTAGAAACATCTTCATTGGTGACAATATTTCATCAAGTTTGCAATGGAGAAACTGGGATCAAAACAAGAACCCTATTCTTATTGCATTTAGATAAGAGGAATGGAAACAGAAATGTGATGTGTGATTAGATTTCCATAACTGCCAAGGTAAGTTATCACACTGAAAAAGGAGTGAACTCCCCTTGTCTTCAGCACAGTTTGCCAGAAGTCATTGCAGCGAAGACTGTTTAGTGGGTCTATAAACTTCTCTCACAGAATATGAGATTCTATCTCTCATTAAATACAGGCTGAAGTCTGACTTTCAATCCTATGAAATACTGGCTTGTTTTCCTTGTTTGATATTTTCTTGGGGGTTTTGTGGTGGGTTTTTGTTTTAGTGGGGAGGGCTGTTTGTTTGTATGATTTTTGACTTTTGATCCTGCTCATTAGAATTCTTGTTCCCTAGACTTAGAAATATCATAAGTAAATGACATCTGCCTTTCTCCCCACATAAACTACCCCATGGATCTCTGGGTATTGTATTGATTTCAGTTACTTTTGCAATGCGTATGTGGATACGTGTACCTAATTGTGAGAGAGTTTTGGACACAGAAAGTCCTCAGAAACCACAATTCAGGTAAAAAAGAAATGCTATTGTACTGTCATCTCCTTTCTTTCTTACTATCTTTAACTTCCATTCTTCTTTCACTATGCACAGGACTCAGACTTGTGTGTATTTTAAAATGTAAAATGCTACAAGGAATTTCAGCTCTTCAGGGAGCAAGAAAAATGCTATGGCTCTATCTAGAACATATGTATCAAAAATTTTCATGCTCACACCCCTTTGTGTTCCACCATATTTTCGATGCGCAATAGTTTTCCTATCCCCCAAATAAATGTAGCTTGGCAGAAATAAAACACTTTACTGAATTTTCTGCCAGGAATGTTTTTTATCCTCCTGTCTTTCCCCTGAACACAGAGTCCCAGTTTGTGAATCTGAGTGAATCACCTGGAAATACAGGTGTGCATACACTGCAAATGGAACTGCCTTTCCTGTAACATAAACATATACAGTGGAGACTTACAGCGGGTTTTTTGGAGGATGGATTCCAACCCAAAGACCCTGATTTTGATGCTGCCTTCTACATCTTAAAATTTCTATCAAGCTACTTTTACAAGTAGTGACTCAAGGCTTTTATCCAGCTATTGCTCCTATGGCAACTTCTCTCATACTACATTTGCATTTTTCCCAATATGGTACTAGTGTGAAGTACCACTGCTAGTCCAGAACACCAACACATCAAAGTGATTATTGGTTTCTACATGCAGAGATATTTGATGGAGCTGTGTACTCTTCATGTTATCACCTTCCAGAGACAACCAGAAAAAATGCAGAAGAAATGTCAGACTGAAGAGTATTTATCGAGTCATTCCAACTCATGTTTCTGGGAAAATAATTTATTACTGTGCCAACAATTGAAAATGTAATTTTCAAGCAGGATTGATAGCAGATCAACTATCTGCAAATTCATCCTACCTATAGCAAAGAATAGGGAAAGACATTTGAGAACACAAATCTGAGATAAAGATGGGTGAGGACCTTAAGGCCCCAGTTAGGATGCAGTCAGCTATGTTCTAGGTAAGAAATGGCACATCAAACACATAATAAACCATCACAGCAAAACCAAAACAGAAAAAACATTTGAAACTTAAATAGTGCACTTTCAAAAGCCAGTGGTTTACCCAAGGTTAATCTGGTATGAAAAGGCCAGTCCTAATTCTCCCCCTACCCTTCTCCCTAAAGCAGTATATCATTAATAGACAATTTGTCTTCAAGCCCTTCGAGCAGTTCCACTTGTAGCAGGGTCTCATCTAGCTTTGTCTAAGTAGATTTCAATACATCTCCACTGAGAGTCATCCAACCAGGCAACCAATGGCAACCAGGCCTGTACTTCCATGGAGTGTAACTCAGGAGTACCAAGCAGTTTTTCTAGGGAGAGGGGTGACACCAGCTATTTTCCGCACAGTCCATTTATTGCCGGCCGGTTCTGTCATTCTCTGGTTTTGTTACTTAGACTCAAAATTTAACTCAAGCTCAGGAAAGTGTTTGATAATTAATTGAAGATGTTTTTGCATTTGGCACAAACAAACCATGCTCCATAAGGTTTTTAAACATCCCTTAAATTCAGAATAATTTACTTTGTCTTTTAATGGCAAAATCTGCCTTTAAAAAACTACAACAAAATGGCATACTCGCAATTCCCTCACAAATATTGGTGAATGTATCTTTAATAATTTATTTTCATCACTGCATCCAATGTTAATGAATATATTAATGCTTATGTAAACAGTGAACTTTTGTAATAGTTTTAATTTCCTTTAAAAACTTTTAGGGATCAATCTGTAGTATCTCTGATCAAAGTACTGCATTTTCCCAGACACTATTTTAATTTGCATACTATGTTCATAAAACTTAATTACATTAGCATTTTTTTTGTGGGAGGCCTTTTACAGTTCTTCCCTGAACAGATTGCTATGGGCCTTTATGCTGCTCTTTTTTTTTAATCTTTTAATGTTTAAAAATTATTCAACTATGATAGCATCATGAACAGATGATGCCATCAGTGATAGCTTGAAAGGAAATCATTATAAATAGCAAAAAACAATGTAACTGGGATTAGGCTGAAAAAAGATCAGGCGCCTACATCATAAAATCTGTTTTCAGCATATATAACAATATCTGAGATGAAATACAGTAACAAGGACCAGCAATTTCAAGGAGTCCACGATCCTAATGCAGATGACTTATCGGGTCTCCACACTTGTTTTCCCCCTGTGTGACCTTATATGCATCACAGCAGCTCAACTTTAATAAATTCTCATTTTAGGTTCTTCTGCTTTGTGACTCCCGTAGGTGGATGTTTTCCAGGAATCCTGTGTCGAGAGAAGTCCTAATTCAGCACCCTCATTCACTGTCAAATGCTGTAGGCATATTCAGGTATTTCCAGGTGTCTACAGCTCAGACATATTTTAGTCTTCAGGGCTGAGCTCTTAACCAGGGACATGAACCAAACTGCAGAAATCCTTTTACTCCAGGCAGATTTCTTTGTGCAATGACAATCTTTCTGAACATGCAGCTTTACCTGTCCTCCCACACCTGGTGTTCATCTTCTTGCTCTCACACCTGTTACACAAGATTTCTTTTCAACTCCTCTGTAAAACAAGTCATGGTCTTGTCCAACATGATCACCTCTATCTGAACACAGTGTCTTTAAAACAAGTTAAATAATGTAGTTTAACTTCTAGGAAAATATCCTTCTATTTTTTACAAAAATTACTCTCAAGGGAGTCACAATCTTCTCACTTCATCTGAATTCAGCAGCTCCTACTAGGATTAAGGAGCTAAACATGAGTGCAGATGGGAGAGTAAGCTCTTAAGTGTTTCCAGAACACTAAATCTGTGATTTACCTAAAAAAAGGGGTTTCAAAAGAGAATGAGATAATAGCCCCAAGCACATCTCCACAGCCAATAACCATATACTTTGAAAGCTACTCCTGTACATAATGGTTTGCAAAGACTGATTTTATCAGCATGCTGGAAATACATTGTAATCTTCAAAAATGGTGGAAAAATCAATATTTCTATGTAAAAATACTCAATTAATCTAACCTTCTTGAAATGACAGATTTTTAAATATAGGTAAGGAAAGAGAGCAGTTCTGAAAGTGATGGAAGAAGAAGCATTCCTGTGAGGAAGATCTTGTGTGGTATTAACTTGCCATGTCTATATAAAAATTGTCATATGGCTGCATTTGGTGGAACTCTAATGAGCAGGTAGAAGAGCTCTTTAGGATGGCTCAGAAGAGACAGTTTCCTCTTACATGCTTCACATGTTTTCATCTCAGGGGCTGAGCCTGATGTTAGACTGAGGGGGAGAAGGCTATACCTATGAAGAAGCTGTCAGGAGATTCCTTTGATACCTGGCCGAGATTCAAGAGAAAAGAATGAAAATTAGCTGCATCTCTCAGGACAAATTCCATACGTTCCATACTTAGGTCACGAGAAAAGGGTGCATCCCTAGAAACGAGTTCCTCAGAACAGGGGACAAAAGTGCCTCTATAGCATCTCATCATCTTATTTTAATAGTTGCCAAAAGGCCAATCCAGCTTTTAGCATATGGCAGCACAGCCCTGAGGCTGCGCTAAATTATGGCTGTATCCTTATTTCCAGCAGCTAGGAATTACTAGAGCATGGAGAGTTATTGGCTATGTCCCTTTCTGCAGTAATTAAGATGGAGAAATATTTCACAAGGAGTTCCTAAGGGATATTTCTTATAGACTACATCTGCTGGGTAAGAGAAGATGATTTGTGGCATCTTATGTGCAGATTCCTTGTTTTGAAATATAAGGAAATATGCTAAAATAGAAGGTGTCACAGCCCTTCTGCAGTATTGAGAAAACGAGGCATGAAGCACAGCTCAGATATCCATCCCTTTTTCAGCAGTTCTGCTCCTTGCAACAGAAAAAAGACTATTCTTTTTACACAGCCCAGAGCCCAGCCTATTCAATTACATGAAGAGTCACATCACGTTAATGTAAATGGTTCTCTGTTTTGCTAGAATAACTAAACCAATGCCAAGTAACACTATATATGTATCACCTCAAGTTAAGTGCCTTGGCAAAGTTTTTAATTGTGCAACTCTGTGACTACTAGAAATGAAGTGTACATTACCATCCATCATTTTAATCCAATACATGAAGCATATCTAGACACATACAGATGCTTCAGGAAGCCAAGACATTTATTCCAAAATGATTACACCCATCAAAACACAAAAATAAAGAAGATCCTCACATCACTTGAATTCTGAAAAGCTTCTTTCCTCTAGGAAATAAATCTGAAAAGAATAGCATGGGCTGTGTGATGCAACAGTGCACCACACAGTGTGTAGCTGTGTCCCAGAACCCTTCAGCTCTATTTCATACCTACAGCACAACCTCATCCTTCAGCACAGAGAGCTAATTTCATGTACCTACACTCATAAAAATATACTGGGCATAACTGCAAAAAGCTGGACTAAGCAGAAAGTGTGATGCTGAATCATAATGACACAGTCAATTGAGATAAAGCCTAATCAGAAAGGATTTTGCAAGAAAGAAGGAGGCATCTTTACCTGTCCTCTGAAATTCTGTACAATGGGCAAATTCAATCAAGAGTAAGCTGGTAATATGTGGTCTTCCAAAAGTTTTTTGAGAGGTGTTTAAACTCAGCTCTGAGTAAAACAAAGGGATTCAAGCTAAATCTTACTAATAAAATACTACTAATGATCAAATATATGGTTCATTTAATTATTAGTTTTCATCCTGAGAAAATGCTGATAGTTAAAATCCTGAGTGTCCATACTGAGAATTACAAATATGTTTAAGTTTAATTTAGGATTAATTTAGGTGCATACTTGTGAAAGGACGGTGGCAAGGGAAACCTGGTGACAAAAATATAAAACTGAGGAGTGATGGAGTTAATTAACTAATCCAAGTGGCTAATAAATGTAGTAACATCTTATCCCTTGAGCATTCAACTCCAGGTTTGGCTGCTGCGTCATAGAAAAAGCATATTAGAATGTATTAGAAATTAGGAAGTTCTGACAGCAGGAAACAGATGTGCTTAGAGACACAGAAAAAAATGCTGTAGAAGATAAATGCCAATGAGAATTGCCCTTTGGGGAAATTGAACTAAAAAGGAAGTATAAGTTTTTGAAACAATCAGATGGTAGTATGTAAAAGGAAAAAGAGGCTGTTTCTCTTCCTCATTCAATAATCATAAATCTTGAATGCAGCCAGACAACATTGTCTGTATTTTAAAATAATCAATTGCTTGTTCCCACCAACACTCAAGTAGTTGACAGCACTCATTGCGAAGAGCACTAACAGAGTCAAAAGCTTACCAAGTCAATGAAGAACCGAACTTGAGATGAGAAACTAGATAAAAAATATTAAAGAGTAAAACATCCAGAATAAGTACAAAAATGCTGCTGCTACTACTACTTCTACTACTGCTGCTGCTGCTGCTAACTACTGAGCATAGAAATGTTCCATTAATTTTTAATATTAGGAAGGGGATGTGCTATAACTGTTTCTGAGACAATTGCTAATTTGCAGAAATTTTACACTGAATTATTTGGATCTTTAATTTCTTACATTGCATACAAGCAGTATTTGTAAAAAATCCTGCTTCTGTTACTTCAATTTAACAGAAGAGAATAAAGTTCCTCTGGGATAATGGCCTAACATGTTAATGTTTTCCATTGTTACACTATTCCTAGAATATCTTCCACATCAGATACACCTGTATTTCACAGGTAGTTAACTTCAAAAACCATTAAATTTTCATCATTATGATGATCCTTATGCCAAATCAGATTTTATACAACCTGTCCAAGGAGACATTAAAGATGAGAGAGCTTCTTTTAATTTCATAAAGGCCCAGGCAAAACTGGAGATCTGGAGATCTTTTGCATTCTGAAAAGTCAAAAAATTAGATATATGAAAAGTTGTCCCTATTTCCTTTCTAAAAGCAGCCTTTCAGTGAGCAATAAACCTGCACAGGTTGTAAGGAGCAGGTAAACCCAGGATGATAGGTACGCATGACTTCCCTAGATCTGAACTAAATTTCTATTATTATGGATACTTATCTTATGCCTATTCAGCAGTTTGCTATTCATCTACTTTATTCATTAATTTTACTGGAGTCAAGCACTAGCACTCTCTGCTTATTCATTTGTATGAGTCGATCAAACTTCCACAAAAATTGTGTGTGACTAGCCAGCATAGCTTCATTGCCTGCTGGAATGAAATGATCCTCTGAATTGTGTTCATATCACAATGATGACAGAGTAGGAAGTTAAATTACAATAAGTGAATAGCTGATTGTTCATTTTTACTTTAATACTTTTTTAGAAATGTGTTTAGCAATATAACCATTTACTTTGTGGATCTCCAATATATTTGCTATTTATTATAATTTTAAAAGATAGTACCACAGGCAATTAGAGATTACATATCCCTAACAAACTTTTTAAATTTTACATTTTAAGAAGTACATTATGTTTGAGATATTAAGTATGTTTCAACAGGAAAATAACTAATATGTAGTCTAAAAAGTACTTTCAAAAGTTTACTTCTGTGCTTGTGAGAGCAGAATGGAGTGATTCCAAAAGAAAAAGATAACTCAAGAAGAAAAATGTCGAGGTGGAGAGGTTGAAGATTGACAAGACTGAAATTTAAATTAGAGAATTGAGAACAAGGTGTCAATTTGTTGCTCGACTATTTACACACTTTGAGAGACTGCATTCATTCCATTGATGGCAAACAAACGTCTTTAAATTCTTAGCTCTTGTTCAGCACAGAACTAGGATGAATCTGATGATTCATCAGTATTCTTTTTCTTTTACAGAATGGGGTACTAAAGATATTTCAATAGTTTTAACCACTTTTCTTAGAAGGTGATACTATAGTAAACAGTTGCTAAGGTACTTGTAATGTTAAATAAATTAAGTATAAAATTCAGTTAGAATCTACTAAGAAATAACTTTGTGCTGAAATTTTGGAACTAATGAATTTAAGACTTTGTGATAACTGTTACATATAAATTAGAAAACCCCCAAACTTGTTAGTGTTAAGGAAGCATGGCTTTAAAACTAAAACTATATTACAAGATAATTTTCCATATTGCTTTTGTATAATTCATGAAACTTGCTACATCCAAATTTAATAGCTAGTGAACATGCAGCTAATACACATCTTATTTTTTTTCTTTCAAGTTCAAATTAGATGGAAAAAATCATACCATCCTTGTAAAAGTGAGAACTAAGTGAGAATACACTGCTTTTTAATACAGAAAATATGATGCATTTATATTCTAGTCAGTTTAACAAATTTTTATTCAAGGTTGTTTTTACTGCTACACTGGTGTCCTTACTGAAGTATACCTGCAGGAAAAGACTAACATATCTTTGAACAACTCTCCATAAGGATTTTTTCTTGGGAGAGCACATGCAGAGGTCTCTCAGCTCACCCACCAGGTCAAAAGGACTCTGTCAGGACACAATCCCACATCTCAGATGTCTCTGCAGGTTGAAGCCAGCAATTGGAAGGTGATACTGTTATGGTTTCTGCTATGATGAACAGGATCTCATGGACCATATAATTTGATCCAAACCTCTTAAGTCCATGGCAAAAAAAATTAAAAGAAAAATGAAAGACAAAACATTGACTTCAATAATCTACACTGATTAATTTTTATGGTGATAATCTGGACAAAAATTCTTGAACTTGTAATTCTTAAAGAAAAAGACATATTTCCCCCATATTGAGTACATGATCAAGCATGTTCTAGCCAAGCAATTCCAAAAAACAATATCTAATCCTTTTCCTTCCTGAGGACTTCAAATCTGTAAAAAAAAATTCACATACATTGACAATGAGGAATCAATTAAAAATTACTATCAAGTCTCAATCCTCATTGAAGCTGCCCTTTAAACAAAAATGCATTGCCTGAACTGATTTGATATGTGATAAGACTGTAAGAAAAATCAAAAGGAACACACTTATGGTTCCCAGTTTTTTTATTAAATTGAAAATTTCTGTATCACAATTATGTATGCATTTCTGAAGGACATAGAACAGTAGAATTTCTATCTTTGCATAATATTAAAAACATTTAATAAGAATAGTGATTCACCTGGGCACAGCATAAATTTTTTTTAATATCCATGTATGTACTGTCTGAAATCCAATAGTAGTATAATACAATATATAAATGCCAATAGCACTCAAATATGATGAACAGGTTCCTGGAGCTAATAATTTATTAAATTCCTTCCCTTTCTTTTTTAAGCAAACTCATCACAGAGATATAAACTTTTCCTCCTCAAATAGCTTTTTTGTTCATTAAATTAAGTAGCTAAAAAATCTTTGATAGTCCTAAAAAATGACTGATCATGTTAATATTATTGAAAAATTTAGCTATGTTGTCCTTCTCTGCATGATTTTGTACTGTAAAATGTTCCAAATTTACTGAAGTGACATGAAACATTTACAAAGAACATTGGGCTAATCTGTAAAACGTAGAAATTGGTAACAGGGACAGTTTCCATATGACCAGACTGGATTATTCTGTATTGCTTTCATATAATACAAAGGTTACAAGGAATAGATAAAAGAGTTCCAAAGTAACAGCTCCTGATAATTTCATAAAGGGTCTCTAAAATACAATGCTTGAATTAACTATACAGATTCTTCTAAATCCTGGATGTTGACCAATATACATGATACATTTCACCTTTATGGAAAAAGTTTTAAATTACTCCCAAGAGTTAAAAAGGCATTATCTAAGAGATGTGGGAAATTTTTGTGGGCAACAGGTACTGCATGTAGTGCATTACTAAGCAGAAGAATTAGTTTATTCCAGTCTACAAACCTGTAGAGGACTATGGCACGGATCTGTACTACTTGTTTTTGTCATCTATTATATTTTGACAAGAAAAAGTGCTCAGTTTTTAATTTACATCTATCCAGCCCACTTCTACAGTCAGTGGAGAACAAGTTTGACTCTCTAGATAAAGCTGGACTAAGTGGATGAAGCAGACATAAAACGCTTCTGAGTTATAAAAACAACATATTTCCTGATATGAAGTAGGAAAAACCAGGGGTTAGTCTCCATGCCCATTTGAGACAGCAATAGGCTCCTTCTCATCTCTATATTTTTGTCTCTGTATAGCAAGCTACTCTAATCAATGGCATAGAAGTAATGTCAGGTATTACACACATTGCTCCCCTGCTTGACTTTAAATGACTATAACACCTCCTTCCTGAATCTGATGTCCTGGAAAATAAGTGTTTATTTTAGCACAGAGAAGGAATCATATAGAGTACTCTCTCCTCTCTGTTCTGTCACACGAGATCATTTCTTTCTCCAAGACCTCAATGACACCACAAGTCAAGTAGATTAATGAAACAAATGAGACAAAAAAAAAATCTCTGAGAAATATTTCTATGCTTGATTTTTTGCTTTCTATAGAAGTATCCATTAAAATGTATAACTCTTATAACCTGTAGTTTTCCTCCTTTTAAACATCACTTCTTAGATGAAAAGAAAGGACAGATTGCAAATCAAATCATAGATAAGCACTGTCATGCTTATCTATGTCCTCATGCCTCTAGAAAAAAAAATTAAAAAAAGAAAGCTGTGGCAAGTAAAATCATTGCAAAGCTAAAACAGTAGACACATTATTTGCAACCTACATGTCTCTGCATACAGAGTGATTATATAGTATAGCAATAGAGAAAGTCACACAGCTGAAGCAGCAGGAATTGAATGCAAGCTGCCCACATCAGAGAAACTTGAGTAAAATGACTGAAATTAATTTCTATTTACAGAATAGCAATATCAATGTTATATCTTACACATCCACTGTAGCAAGCCTGTCTGAGAAAACAATGAATGAAGATATGGAGAATAAAATAGCCTATTCATCCAGTGCTGGTTCCCTCTGGTAGTGATGAGCTCTGGAGTACTTTGATTGGCCACAGTGGAAGACCTTGATTCAACTATTACTCTCTGAGTAGTGTTCTGTTTACTGTTCCACTGACATCCTTTACTCTGTGTACACTTTCTCTGAACTCCACAGAAAACATGCCAGAAAAACTTCATTCTGGTTTTGAAACCAGTTTCCAGGTGTCACATTTGAATAACTAAGACACCTTATCTAAGATATCACTGCTGTTCGAAGGATTCTTGAGACAATGGTCAGACAAGGAACCAGGAACTTCTGCTAAGCAAATACCCAGAAGCCCACTATTTTTTATCAAAGCAAGTGAAGAACTGTTGCCCAGCGTGACAAAGAACTACTAACAGAAGCAGAAGAAGTGCTCATGAAAATAGTGTTAGAAGGATGTAATATAGGAAGAATACAAGGACTGATCTCAACCCCCCTCCTAAAACCTAGATACATTAGCTTTATTATAAGGAGATGAGGTAGTAAATAACTCCAGAATATGTTTATTGAAAATATTAATTAAAAACCTAATATGCTTTCATATGAAAAACCTATATATTTAAGGAATGTTACCATAATGTCTTTTCTGTTGAAGTCAGTTAGGTAATCATTTCATATGCAGAAATTCCTAATTGATTTGACCATAAAATATGCTTTTTCTTCAATAAAGAATGAAAAAGTGATAAGAATCTGTATTTACTTATACATATATACATACATACTTTCACAAACATAAGGAAACAGCAAAAAAGGGAAAGAAGAAAAGACTTGATAATTCTACCTCAATATGCATACAGATACCATCAGGCTAATAATATAAAAATGAGATCTAGAAGAAAAATACAAAATTCTACAGAAAAAGGGCTGACCTGGACCTGCACACAACTTCTGCAAACAGCATGGAGCTCACTCCAGTGAACCTGGAGTGAAGGTTCACTGCACAGTGAAGAAATAACATGCTGACACACCAAGGCTTCTCCACTTTGGTCTGATTGAAGGGAAGAGAACACTAGAAAACATCATGTCTTACCAGCTTTATCTGCAGAGATAAACCCAGCTACCTCTACATAGATAAGCAGTTTCAGTGATGTATGACACAAGCAGATAAACCAGTTTCCTTTGATAGTTCTGCTTTCCTGTTGGTTCTCACTGAATGAAGAACAGATACTGTAACTAGTGTATCGACTCTGAATTTTGTTGGAAATGAAATAATTTTCAATACCACTAGTACGAGATGCACACAGAGGAAAAAAAGTTGTTTTGGTCTGAAACTATCTACCTATATCAAAAAATACAGTTCTCTGCTCATTCCAACCTTGAAGACCTGGACAAAAGTCTTGATTGTTGTAGGTCATGTGGTTTATCCCTAGCTGGCAGCTAGGGATAGTACTTACTCACTCTCCCTCAGTGGGGTGTGGGAGAGAATTGAAATGGTAAAAGTAAGATAACTCATGGGCTGAGACTAGAACAAGTAATACAGTAATAGTAATAGTAAAAGTAATAGTACAAATAATACTACTAATCCTAATGCTAACAATAATAATAGGAACAATAAGGGTGATAATAATAATGATAGTGATGACGATGATGATGTTGATAGTAGTATGCTAACCATCAACCACTAGATGCCCAGGCACTTCCTGCAGATTTTCCCTTAATTTACATGCTCATCATGATGCCATATATCATGGAATATCCCTGTGGCCAGTTGGGGTCAGCTGTCCTGCTGTGTCCTCTCCCATCTTGTGCCCCAAAGTCACCTTTCTGGCAGGGCAGCATGAGAAACAGAAACATCCTTGACTTAGTGTAAGTGGTGCTCAGCAGCAACTGAACCATCGGTGGGTTACCTCACTCTAAACCCAAAACACAACACCTGATAATAGAAAGAAGACTAACTGTATCCCAGATGAAACCAGGACAGTAGGGGACCACTGTATAATGCCATTGTAAAAGTAATTTCTACGCTGCACCTGATGTAGTTTTGAGTTTCACTTTGAAGACAATACTGTTGATAACCTTCTTCTCAGATGTAAGATGTGTATACACATGCATATATATGGAGGTCCTGGGTTATAATACAAAGCACATTTCTCTAGGAGGTTGCATTATTTCTTCAAATAGTGGATATCAGAAAAAGCCCATCATCTTTTCTGCCAAACCTAAACCTCCTAAGTGAACACTGACTTTGTGTAAAAGCTGAAACAAAAGTATTTTCATTTCTCCCTGAGCAATTCCTCCAGTAGAGCTGTTCTTCAAAGTGCTGCTAGGGAAGGAAGAAGGCTTTGTCTCTACATCAAGAAATTTTATCATAAGTTTGAATACATAGGATTTGTGTAAGGGCAGATGACTAAAGACATAACTCATTTTTTAAAGAATTTATCACTTGTGTGAATATGATTCACAATCCTATATTATCACATGATACAGACAGAGGACAGGAAATCCTAGCTGAGACTCAAGAAAAAATGGGATATTAATGTATTAGGCCTTTTTGTCAATTTCTGTGGACTTGATGCAAAAAATATTAGAGAAATATCTTGCAGCTAGCCAGCCTGTCTCCAAACTAAAACTACAGCAAAGGTGCAAACATTAATAATACTTCTGAGTGCTGCCACAGACTACAATAAGTGAGGATTGTCCATCACTATTTTTGTTCCTAGAGAAAAACCTGAAAAGTTCTTCAAAGCAAGCAATTTTGAGGTAAATGAAAGCAAAACAAATCCCAAAGCAGGTTTTGCAACAATTATGTTAGAGAAAAATATCTAAGTGAGTAAGAATGCAGTACAGAGCTGTTCCCCTAATTCATTTAACATGCTAATAGAATGGAAATTTTAAGAGATTCAGTGATGAGCAGTTTGTCCTGTGCAGAACTATTCAAGCGCTTGACCTTCAATCATCTAATTTGAGTCAGGAGGATATCACTAATGATAATCATCATGTTTTCCACTTGTTCTGTATAGAATCTTTCATGCAAGGATGTCAAAAATTTACAAAAATCCCTTAATTGCTGTTCTTACCAGTTCTCTCACAGAGTGTTATTAGTGCTATATACTTATATAATTCAATATTTTATACACACAGTAAGTTACCTCTAAGTAATCTGTGTTATTCATTTATGCAACCTCACTTAGGAAAACACCACAGAATATATCTAACATTTTTAGATTATCAGAAGCATTAGTCAACAGATTTTGAAAGCTACTCTCAAGATTCCCAAATTTAGGTTTCAAGGGCTGCATTGGCCCTCTATTATAGTGGAGAAATGTACAGAATCAATGAATGGTTTCATTTGGAAAGTAAAATTATTTATCATTTGTGTTTAAATGAGCACTAAATAGAATTTTCCTCAATTTTCATGTTTACTGAGAAATAACTAATTTTGCCTAAGGTTTGCAAAATAATTATGTGATTTCTTTTCTTCTGCTCACAAGTACCTCCTACTCTTTCTGGAAGAAAAAGAAATCTGGAAGATTTCTTTTGTTCCCTTCTAAAATTAGTGCAGAAATCAGATTTCTACTAGCCTGGATTCCAGACTGACACCATATTTAGAGGGCCTGGAAGAAGCTGATATTTCAGGAAAAACTATATCTTTGTGAAATGAATATGATCCTGATTCAAGACACCAAAATAAATCTGAATCTCTTCATTAAGTAGGGTGGATGTTTCTACTGGAGCCACATGTGAACACAAAGTAGTTATAAATCCCCATATCCAATTGTCTCGTCTTCACCTCCAGAACTACATTTTTGGTAACAAGATGCAACTGCTCTCCTTTTCCTTTACCCTGTAACTATCTTCAATACTGCACAGCACCGGTAATGGTCTTTGACAAGAAACAAGTCCATACTAAACCCACCTGTCCAGTTTACACATATGAAAGCTTGTCCTGTTTATCCCTGGTTTTGAACAAGTCTACATAGAAGCAATCAGGCTCAATCAGGATCATAGTCACACTGCTTAACTTCACTCATAAACAACCACCTGGTGTGGGAAGGAGGCATCTTGACTGTGATCCTGCTATTTCATAATCTGTGGCACGTTCATATGGTTTGGATGAATATTGTTACCTGTTGCCTTTGCAGGACCTCAAGCTTTGTGATGTGTGAGCATTTCTGTGATCCTGTCATGAACTTCTGTCCACTCCATTGAAAATATCAATGTAAAGACACCACTGAAAATAAGCCTTGTATTAATATTTATCTAAAACATAGGGACTACTGCTAAGTCTCATCTGATTTAGGCAAACACAGAACTCCAGATTATTTAATTAAAAAAATATCTAAACATACTAATATTAGTTTTAGAAATTTCAGTGCTCCATTATTTCAATCAAAATGCATTTCAGATTAAGAGAAAATTAGTTTATGCTGATATTAATGTACAGAAAAAGAATGATATACTTTTGCAACCTCAGTCTGCTTGTGTAGGTCTAATAGTGGTAATTAAGGAGAGAATGAAAAAGACACAGTAAATGTACATGAAATTGCATATCAAACAGTCAAACTTTTGAGCGCAGAACTCTCCAACACTGTAACTTTTCAACATCTCTACATACCAGTGAGAAACATAGTTGAACGTATTTTGTGATTGATTTGGCAAAACAGTTTGCAGCATCTTCTGCATGCTCTCATTTCTTTGGGTACCTTCTCACTTGCCTTCTTGCCATCATCATTGACAATATAACAATTTAAGATACAGCTCTTTGCTATAGGTCTCTTTGCCCTATGGATTGCTAAGAGAAGATTTAAAAACAGCCAGCTGTGAAAACAGAAAATTCTCTATCAGATATTTATGATTTTGAGCTGGAAAAGTACTTCTGCACCACTGCTGAAGTATTAGTAGTGATTAGAGTACCATCAGGCCAGCAAATGCTGTAGCTATGTCATCAATATATCCTCATTATCCCTCAAAGTAATTTACATGCAACAGGTATAAAATACAGCTCCTTCAAAATATGCTTCTTTCAAATGCAGTGGAGACTATCCAAACACCCACCATCTCAAGGGGCAATGTTTTCTTTGCCACCTAAAACTCCCAAAATATTCTTACCATGAGAGAAAATTCCACTGTGTAATAGGACTAGCATTGGAGTTTCAACAAACATAGGGCTAAATACTTCTTTACTAGCTGATCTTACAAGCTCTTCGAAGACAGGATGAAAAGTGGCACTCAGTCCAGCACTTCTCCCACACACTCTTTTGTAGCTGGCTTGAGCTTTCATCGTCATGTAATCCATGTAGACTCACACTTCAAAAAGATCTGTAGTGCATATGGAAAGGTGAACTACCCTGAGAATTTGTTTCTTGTTTCTACGAAAATACATTCAAGATGAAGGCTTGCTGTTTAACAAATATATTTGATGTTGACTTTGTTTAAAAAATTCATAGAAAACTTGCCTAGCAGGGAAGTTGACAAATCACAAAAAGTCATGGACAGTATTTGTTTAATTTAAAGTTCAAAGGATCAATTTAGCCTCCTAATTATTTTTTCCAAGCAAGAAGAGAAATGAGCTGCTTCGTCTAAACTCCTGTACAGCAGAGTGCTAAAAATTTTAAAGGCCATAATTACTTTACATTTGATTAACAGAGGGCATGCCAACCTTCTAAATAGTTTAGTATTTATGTCAGTAAATATATTATCATTACAGTAAAATTGACTGCTTCTTATTTGGTTCTTCTAAAATGCCTGCTTTCCATCCACAAATCACTGAAAATTTAAAGAGACTTGGAAAGCATTTGTGTAGCACAGAACTGAGACCTTCTAATGGCTTTCCCTCCATCTTGTAACCTACATTGACTAAAAAATTATTGTGGCTAGGGAAGAAAAGTCTATTTGAGGCTTATAGAGGACCACAAAGATTCTCAGTTTTCTGGTGCAGAATATAATTGTTCTTTAATGTTTTAGGATGCAATATTGCACTGATGATTTGGGAGTAAGAGAAAAATTGTTTCATAGATTTGACTGAAGATATTGATGCTATCATCTTTTCAATTCATTATTGCCACTTAGATATGGATTAACACCTGAACAGCTGGGAAAACATGGCATGTCCTCCTGCTACCTCTGAAATGAATTCAAACTAACATTTTCTACATTAACCATCACTACACTAGCAATTGCAGTGTGGTACCTCTAGGGGCTTTTAAGACTTCTGTTTAGATACAAGAACACCTCAGTTTACTGCTTCCATTAACAGAAAATCAAGGTTGCTAATAGAAAACCAGAAAGTTCCTGGTTCAACAATCCTATCCACACTGATGTAACTTTCACACAGGTATGTCACAATTAAATCTCTAATAACAAAATATAATTGCTTCTCTGTGGTAAATTTTATATCATTTAAGCTGATACAGTTGGAGATTTCCTCACACGAGTATAAACACAATTAAGAGTAACTCCATATATTTCAATATGAGATAGAGTAATTGGTTAAAGTCAAAGTTTTAAACTCAGATCTGAAGAAGCTTGGCATAAATTTTGCAATTCTACATTCTTCTAAAAGTGTTAATATTGATAGTTTGCCATATTTAACACAGGTAAGGATTGAAAAAGTAAAAAAAGACTCATTGATTTTTGTTAGTCAAAGAAATTGTGTGGATTGCAAGAGTGAAGAACTTACACAGACCAAGACAAGAATAAATCCAGCTATTTAGATACTCTTGGAGAAGGAAAAAAAACTCCAAATAATTCATGCTATTCTGTAAATGAAAGGTAGCACTGTTTTGCTTTTATAGAGACACTCCTTTATTCTCTAAGCTGCTCATTTGCTGTGAAAATCCTCAATAACTAAACCTAATTTCTCAGTACTAGTCCATGCTGAGTACTGTAGACTTGGCAATATTAGTGTTAATATAAGACAATATTAAAAAAACCCATACATTTTTTCATTTATTTCTCTATCTCAACTTCTTTAAAAGCCTTGTTTGTTTGTGGAATCCCTTGTGATTCGGAGCATACGAATCCATTTCAAATGCAGCTTTATTAAGTAAAGTGATCAAAGTGAAAGGCAGAACTGGCCATTCTTAGCCTTATGCTACATACATCACATGCATGTGTTGATTACACAATTGGCTTTTCATCTGGGAAAGCCTTATTTTATGAACCATCTGTTTTCATAATTTTTATGTAGCATTTGGTAGATCTCATATAATTTCATAAGTACACTGAGTATTTCAAATGTTCATTTCTTCTCTATAATTTTACAATGGAAGCTAAAAATTTCCTTATTTTTTGGTCATTGGATAATCTCCTTGAGCTGTCTGCACTTAATTCTTGCACTAGTATTGAACATGTAGTCAGAAAGCTCATGCTGAAAAAAAAAAACCCAACAAAAAAAGAACAAATATATTATTTGTAGATTTTTATATATCTCACAGAATGAATTACTCCACTTGAATTGAGAAATTGTTCTGAGAAATCAGCATTAAAGTCTCAATACTACTACTTCCCCAACATCACATTATTCTAATATCATGTAATGTAAGTATCAGTAGCACAAAAGTAGTAGTTGGGATGTACATATGTACATAGAAATCCATTCTGGAACCCTGATATTTGTTTGTACACAATCTGCCTGTCCTGTGGGTCTAAATGTCTAAAGACAAAGAAACTAACTATCATCTTTTTAGTGGGAATTTCAGGAATGCAGCCATCTGGTGTTTGTTATATTGTTATAGAGCCAACAGTTCCCTTTTCTTATGCATTCCTACTTTAGTACATTGCATCTGTAGTGCAGTAAAACAGCTAACAAAAGAGGTGCTCTATGCTGCAAGGCTTATGAAAGCACTTTGGAAAGATTTCCAGTCTACTTTGCTAATCCTGTGTTTGCTTTTGAATTTTTGCTCTTGTTTGGAGAAGGACTAAAGAGCTGTGAGGAGTAAGTACTCACATTCAGCTACATAGCAACAGAGCCAGGCATACACTGGAAATGATCATCCTGACATCTCAATCAAGAGACATATGGGGAGAAAAAAAAAATAGAGGTGAAAAGAAAAAGTAGGTACTTGTGCCACTGGAATGAAGGCCAAATCAACATATGAAAATGTCCCTCTCAATTCCCCTGCTAAGTAGCTATTATTCTACAAAATTTGTGGTGTGTCATTATGACAATTCTGTTCATGATCAGATGAATAAAGAACCTACATTTCCAGGAAGTCAGTCTGAATATGATAAAGAAAGTAATTGCTGATGTTCTAGAGTGAAAAGTGATGGCCACCATCCAGCCCCTGGATTTATGGTATGCACAGAATAAAGGAGAAGAAGGAACAAAGCAGGTACTTCATATTTTAGGAGGCACACTCCATCTGAAAATAACAAATCCCACTATGCAGTCTTTCCTCTCTTGTGTTTCTCATCATCTTCAGCTGAAGAGCAAGAATAACACTGCCTGGCCTCCCAGGCACTTCATGGAGGTAGACACATTGAGACCTGTTCCTTGAGGGATTCTCCCAGGCCAGGACAAACAGGTCCATGTAACAGCACTTGCTGGCAGCTTCTGGAAGAGCTTCAGCAGAGAAAGTTGAACTGCTGAGATGGAGTTAGTGAATTGCCTGTCATGCCCACAAGTTTTTCCACACAAATATGGAAAATAATTGATAGGAACCATACTGGTGCCTATCCTGAGGGAAGAGATGACTTTTAAAACAAGAACAACAACAACAACAACAACAACAACAACAATAATAATAATTCTTTCAGTTATTCATTAGTAGCCTTTACAGGAACAAATTTATCATTGAAATAAAAAATAATCCCCCCAAAATTACAAAAGATGCCTTCCTAAAGGAGCTCCGAGGATGAACTAAGATAGATATTTATATGCATTTAAAAATAATTCTAGGACTGAACCTCAGCAGTGTTGAATCAGAGATGTGTAAAGCTCGATTGACACATTTTACAGATACATGGCTGTTATCTAAATAAAAATTGTATATTCCTTTTGTTCTAGTTTAAAGCATTAATAAGTTCATTTAATGGAGATTATTATATAGATTTCATATTTTAAAACAGAAAATATGTGGATAGAATTTGCTAGAAAATAAGAAATACCTAAGCTTTTCACTATTGTGTGCAGCACTCTCTAAGAGCAAACATTTTACAATATAATAGAGCTTGGAGCACTACTCCACACTAAACAAAGATTTTGAGACACAACACGAGAATTTCCAAACAAATCAAGCATTCTTCTATCACTTGACATTAGTGCCTACTAGAGAGGGATTTTAACCTTGTACAACATCTATGGCTCTTTTTAATCAATCTTCTGTAAATCCTATTTCTACATCACCCACACTTAAAGATCACAGCTGTAGGAGTACTCAATAGCCTGACTTTGAGGGGAAAAAAAGCCCCATATATTAAAACCAGGCTTAAATTTGGTAAAACAAAGGTCTCTAACAGAAACTGTACATTTGTTTGGGCCAAATATTTTAGTTAGTGATAAATTCACTTCTAGATATGTGTGTCATGTATATTCCTGAATTTGTATTTGTTCTGCTAAGACTTTTTTGCTCCTTAGTCCAACTGCCACTGCTGTTCTGTGAAAGAAAATCTTTCATGGCAAACAAGATCACTTGAAGGTTGATAATGTTAAAAATCCACTATCCTATGGGTAAGTCTTTGATCAGACAATGCACTAAAAACATCCATAATGCAACAGGCAGCTCTTTTTCATGGTGATAGAAAACCGTCTTATGTTCTCAGTCATACACAGCACTTCAGAGTGCTACAGAGAAGTAACCAGCTGCCCAGGAAACTGCCACTGAAACACAGCAAAGTATTAATGACTTGTTACATCAGAAAATATGTTCCTTTCTAAATCTTGTAAATCTGACAGGGATGCCACTGAAACACTGAAACACAGCAAAGTATTAATGACTTGTTACATCAGAAAATATGTTCCTTTCTAAATCTTGTAAGTCTGATGCAGGTGGAGGAAAAAAAGGATAATTTAAGTGAGCAACTAAGGCTTGAAATGTGCAGGAACTTGTTGCTTGACAAAAATGTTAGTTTCTCTTTATGGTAATTTTTTTCAAATGCACACAGGACTCCGTACAGTTTGGCTGGTAGAAACCTACCACTGGAGCTGCTTCAACTGACCTGTCAAAGTATAGACACTGTCCTCATTTCAGGACCCTCATCTTCCTGGTTCAGCTAAGATTTGTAGATACAGAAACAGAAGAGCCACATCTTTTCCTTTTTCATGGCACTCTCTCCTTCAGCAGCATCATACATGGATGCTCTGTAGTGCAACAGACACTTGATTTGTTACAGCAGGAATTGCTTGGGGTTTATGTGCTCAGTTCTCATTGCCTTTGCATTGTGCAGCCATGACAGAATCCTCTGTGGTGACAGCTCCTTGACTGCTCAAGCCAAGGGGATTATTTACTTGAGATTAGTAGGCACTGGATTTTGCCTCTGATACTCATAAGCAATTCACACTGTCTGGATACTGAAAAGCACTTTTATGAGGAAAGATGGGTTTATGAAGACAAAGTAGTCCTCTACACACATGCTACTGGTGGGCAGAAGTGACCTAGGTTTAACAACTCATTTAAATAGGGGGTCTTTTCAAAAAGGCAGACTTGGTCTGTAGGGATGTTTTCTTCATTAACTCACTTCATAATCCATTTCTTCCTTAACGAAGGGGAGAAATAACATTTACTTCAAAGAAGATCTATGTCATCAAATGATTTTTTCTTGGCTTCTCCCTGATTACAGAGTTACCATTAAAATGACTGAAATTATTTACGGCAAAGCACTCTGCCAGCCCACCCAATAAAGATCACCAACCTAAATTAACCATCCACAACAGAAAGAACTATTTCTGCCTACAGCTACAAATCAGTCAAACAATGAAGACATGCATAATTAAATGCTTACACACCAAAATGAACTAATATCCTTTTGTTGTATATTTATGCCTTTTTGCATGCAGTGTTAAAGTTATGGATGAAACAGATTTTTTGAAAATATAAGATTGTCATTAAAATGCATCAGATCATTATTAACATGTTTAAATAAAATTTCTATCATTACATATATGTTTACTATATCAAAGTAACATTAGTACGTTTGCTAAGGTAAGCTCCTTTGCATAGCTTATCCATTTAAATTAACTTTAATAACACCCAGCTATGTTCAAGTCTAAAAAAGAGGGCATATTCATGGTCAGAACTAATTTACTGGTCAGTCAATGACTGGCTAAAACAAAATTCGCTTCTTCCAATTTAAATGTTTTCATGTTACTTGCACTTAAGAAATGCTTTCCTTTGTCATGACTAGGGAGTATTCTGCTGTCCTTATTAAAAAAAAAAACAAATTAGAGGCAGCAGGAAAAAAACCTCCATCTATTATTAACTAGATATAAATTATTCCTAATCTACACACAGTGCTTAATCCCTGGTTCACATAAATGCAAACTGTACTTCAGAAACACTATTTTAACAAGCCATGTGTCAGCAGCAGACAGAAGCAGAAGCTAAATATAAAATAGAGAACAAACAAGCTCATTCCAAAGAACAAGGTGACTGAAGCTTGACCCTGAGCCCTACAGAAATACAAGTTCATGTTGTAAGCCTGTTCACTAGTTTAAGGGTGAGGAAAAAAAATCTCTATAATTTTCTTCTATTAAACTTCATACTTAGCCTTCTTATTGATTTAAAATCCTCCAGGAGGAATAAGGAAAAGAAAAAAATCCACTGAAGAAGCTGCAAGGCCTGTATGCTATCCTACTACATTTCCCCCTAAGTTTGCCAAAATAAATTACCAAAAGTCAAGAGCTTCTAAGTTTGTAACCAAAAATGTAAAAAATGCCAGAGTTGAGAGATGCAATGGTAAAAAGCATTAGAAAAATGAGTTTCTGCCTGAAGAACCCTATTTCAGAGAAAAAAAAAGTTTTTCTTGGAATGAAGCTGTACCTAGGAAAGGTTTTGAAACTGCATCTTCCCAAGGGTAGAAGCAAACTGAACAGCTCACTCACAGAATTGTTATGTGAAACGTAGGAAAAATATGAAAAAAATAGTTGAAAAAGGTTCCTAAAAGCTCCACTTGGAAATGGCTTTTTTCCCACATGGAGTCAAACTATAATTTCTGTGATATTCCATTTCTCTTCAAGTTTGAGATAAACCTTCCCCAGCTTGAGAAGAGTTGAACACATGAAGACTACCTTTTAGCTAATGTCCTGTTCATTACAATTTGAGCAGGTATGGGATTTTCCTTCCTTCTACACATAGAAATAGTAGACCAAAAGTTGAATAACTAGTGAAACTAGCTCCCTCATTAAAGATTATGCCTCCACTGCTGTTTTTCCTACCTACGTACTGTTTGAAGGTGGCTAAGCGTCACAGGACTATCTGAATATTCCTGTGCTGCTATGATGAATGTAACTGTCTTGTAAGGGAAGCTGCACCAGATAACAGAGGTTAAAGCACTACCAAATTAAGCATCCTCCATTAAATTCACCTCAGTCTGATCCCAATAGTCCTGGATTCACTGAATAAGAAAGGTGACACCAGAAAAATTGTCATCTTAGGACAATTGTCAGTCAAAATTTCTTGAGCATTTTAAACACCTGGAATCTCCGGCTGTAGAAAGAGAGGCACAAAGCCCTCAGGTAGCAGACCAAAGGATGTCACTTTTCACCATGAGGGAAACAAAATTAACTGCATTGCATCTTATGGTGTGAGTGTATTATAGTTGTTGAAATAAATCATTCATTATTTAACAGCAGGAGGATATTCCTAGGGTGAAGGTACATGTGCTGCTATACTCGACCATTTTCCCAGCAGCTCAGAAAAATAAAGCTACAATATACTGTTAGTGAGGGCAATCTACAGGGCACAGACCTCCCAGAGGAATTTAAACAGCACCAAAACTGCCCAAACCCTCCATTTCTCAAGTCTACTAATACTAAGTAGACCAAACAGTTTGCTTCTTGCTGAAGATTGAGATTTACCAACATGACATTAAAAGGCAGAAGTTTGGTATCTTTTTTAACTTTCATCCTCCATAAAATATCTGCAGACTGTGACAGGAAGGAGACATAAATTATCAGCCTAAAACAGTCTTTGAGTACTGAAGAAAAGTACTGAAGAAAAGATAAACTACAGAGAACTGACTGATGATGCAGGAATCAATGGCAGTTCCCTTTCCTTTGTCTTGGAAACAAGAGACAGTCAAGCAGACTTGAGTATCATGGTTGTTTTTTCTGTCCTTAAAAATACAGGAAGAGGAGTCAGGAAACCATAAATGATCTACTTAACTTTCACTGGCAGAAAATGCTGAAAGAAATTAAGCATCCATAAAATAATTAAATAATAACTAAGTAGCAGGAAATTAATTAATAAATCACATTTAGCATCAAACTTATTAATTTCTTCCTATGACATAGTAACATATCTTGTAAATAGAAAAGTGTGTGAATATGTCATATATCTTAGCTTTTGGCATTTTTAAGATGCCTCCAAGCAAGCTAGGGAAACATGGCCTATACAGAACTATGATAAATCTGGCCCTGTTGGAAACCACATACAGTTGTTATAAGTAGTATCAGTAAGGGCTCAGTAAATAATAGTGCATTTAACTTCTACCACACACTCCATGCCAGAAACTGTTGCTCTATTGGCATAAACTTTGATAATGAAAAACTGGACATGAAATTTGTCAAGGTGGTGTGAGTTCCCACATACTGGAAGACAAAGCTGAGTTTAGAAACTGGAGACACACTTTGAATAAAAATATTTAATTCAACAAGGAAAAGCGTGAAATATGTAATATTGTAGTGAGGACTAATATATCTGAAGGGAGGGTATGGGTAGGTAGATCAGTAGAAAAAGATCCAGTGGAAAACAACCTTATGATGTAATTTCTAAGGAAAGCACTTTCAACATCGAGGAGAATATAAAAAGGAATATTATCAGAAAGTCAAGTGACTATCTGAATATTCCCATTCTGGTCTATATTAGTTGTATCAAATCTGGGCTCTGACAGTTTCAGGTATTCTGAGTTAATAAAACTACTGAACTGTTGGAGAAACAAATAAACCTATGAAATAGAGAAAGATTTAAGCCACTGGGATCTTTGCAGAAGAGCAGACTGAAGGGACAAAAAAAGAACCTTAAATAGTAAAAATATATTTGAAGAAAGTTCAACCGAAAATAAGAGAGTAACTCCTTGTATCTTCTGGGAATGAACTAGGCTTATATTGCAAGTATTTAGACTAGAGACAGAGG
This sequence comes from Acrocephalus scirpaceus scirpaceus, assembly GCA_910950805.1. NCBI lineage: Eukaryota > Metazoa > Chordata > Aves > Passeriformes > Sylviidae > Acrocephalus > Acrocephalus scirpaceus. Next base: position 46,713,697 of record OU383776.1, read on the forward strand.
AAAGCGAGACTATCCAACAGCTGAAATGGCTTGCCTAAGGAGATTGCTGTACTATATGTTTTGAGCTAGAGAGCTCTAAACCATTTAAAATCAGCCTCCAAAATGTACCCCTAGAATCTCCAGATACCTTTTAAATATCCATCTTTTCACACAATAAATGCCTCAGCCTCTGATTTACTGCTGAAGATACTGTTATTATGCTGCAAAAAAGGGAAGCTTTCATCCAAGTATCACTGCACCTGGCAGGCCTGTACATCACTGTGTCCTTTGTGCTGTAGGCACACAGCCTGCGTAACACCATTCAGCATAAGTCTACTACTGAGCATATGAAATTCATCACATGTGCTATCCTGCCTCCATGAAGAGCATTCTTAGATCATGTTCTAATTTACAACACTTTCTTATGGCTTCTGAAAATTGCCAGACACAGAAATACACAATGTCACAGCAAAGACAATTGCTGCTCCACAGCTATTTCCACTGAAAGCCAATTGAATTTCAAATTCTTTTAATGGGGAAATCCAGTAAGAGCCAATTATCATTGCTTTAACAACACAGATTCACCTCAGGCATCACCTAGGTTGCAAACAAAAATATTTCAGATCCTGCATGCAACCTTCCTTCTGGTATGTGGCTTCGACTCCCAGAGGAAGGATTGCACTAAATAAATACACTTATCAATCTTTATCGAATTAGCAAATAAACAGATAATCATATATTTTAAATACTAAGAAACATATTCATAATATGGTGCTGTTTGCTGTGTTTTGCAAACTATGTTGTAGCATTTTACTGAATTCTCCCTGTAGCAAATTATTAATATAATGAAAGCATGTTTCATTATATTTTGAACCTAATTTCCTAACCTGGAAGAAATTTTGGCTCTCCTCTGTGTCAGTGTGAGTGTCAGTACACTGTGAATGCTGTATTAACAACAGCTACTCCCACGAGTTTATGGCATCACATCCATCACTTGCTTTTGCTAAAGCCACAGAATTAAGAATGCTTCCTAGAGAGCATTTTCAGTTGTCTATTAACTGGCTCCGCTTCCTGTAATATTGGGGATGTAGCTCTGAAAATCCCTAGCAGATGTCTCCCTCAGTTCATTGGGACATGTAAACAGTGGGCTCTGTCAGCAGAGCCAGTGTCATTTTCAGAGTCAGCTGCTGATGAAGGAACTGCAATCTGAAACCAAGCTCAAAGACAAATTAAGGGCACAGTGGCTGGAAGAGAAAACTAATTTTTGATCATTATGATTTAGAGCTACCAGTGATATCAAGCAAGCAATATAAGTCAAGTTTGGGTTTTTTTAATGAAGTCATAAGGGCACTATAATAGCTTTCAAGCCAAGTTGTCAATTCTACAGCTCAAATTGTGACAATTGTGAAGCAGCTTATGTACTTCCCAGAAGCAAGGAAAGATGGTGTGTTATTTTCTTAGCAAATGCTCTAATTGCAGGCTCCATCTCTCTCTCTCTCTCCATCTATCTATCTATCTATCTATCTATCTATCTATCTGCCTGTTTCTGCTTCTCTCTTACAGTTGTTTGATTTTCAAAATTTGCTACTGTGAAGGAACAGCGGGAGTTTCACTCCTTTTCCCAAAAAGCATGGTCAGGGCTTGAGGCAACACTGATATTCAAAAAAAGCTTGGCTATAAATGTCAATATGTACAGACCACAGACTTCCAACTTATGAAGCCCCAAGCTTTATCCTGAAAACAAATATTTTATCTTCATTTATATGGTGCCAAAATTCTTTCAAGTTATTTTACCATTCCTAAGAATTAATTTGGAGAGGAGGTTTTCTAAGTAGAACTGAAAGCAGCCATTGCATTGTGCCATTCCTGCTAGTTTTCTTAAGAGGTTAACGCAGGGACAAAGACAAACAGAGAAAACTAGCAGGAATTTGTTACAGGGCACTCTTTCAAGGAAAAATCAACAGACATTGCATTATTTTTTAACACCACAATTCACACCTTGGCTAATTGATAGGATTATTTATCAAGATTTTTTCTAAATATGTCAGACAATCACAGCTTTCTTCAGCTGTACTTCCCTCTCTCTTTTGTTAACCATGTCTGTTAATTCAGCAACTTCACACCAAGCAATGGCTCTCTCGTCTCAGTGACCATATAAAAAACCCAAAACTCATATAAAAAGTCAGAAATGCTCTATGGTATGAACTGCAGAGGGTAGTGGTTTTTGAACAACATTTTTAGACATTAAGAGGAGAAAAAACTACATATTTCAAAGTTACATATATACATATTACGTATTTCAAAAAACTATATATTTCATATATATGATGCTGGAAAAAACCCAGATCTGATCATTCTGCAGTGTGAAGGAGTAATTTTTGTTCCTGTGTTATATAAGGGAAACAACAGATGTTACTGCATACAGCATACATGCATGAACAAGCCATGCCTATGAGCCACCTCTGTGAATCCAAATGATGCTGTGATGTCTGGTGTCTTGCATAGCACACTGTTAGTTTAGCTCCATGTATTAAAACTGTGCTGTGAGTGCATTGTACATGGAGGAGTTTCCTGGGGTTAACATCAAGGTGTTTCCAGCCCCTCAGGACTTATCCTGGTTTCAGCCTTGAGTAAAGCTGCACTGGCTGCATATATCCTTGGCACCACAGTGAGTTAAGCACCAGCAATGAAATGGTTGCACTGAATCCTAAAACTAGGAAGCTGCAGTTGGAAGACTGCAAAGGGGACTGTCTACATCTGGTTAAATACATGCTAAATATCCATTCACAAAAACACTAAGAGGATTTTCTACATCTGATTTCTTCAACACATATATCTCCTAGAGGTTCTCTAGTAAGACAGCTGCAACAGCATGACCAATAAGAGAACCACAGTATCTGAATTTAGCAAAATGTAACTCAGCCCACCTATATGTCCACTGGAATAAGCGCTAAAATGACATACTGGATTCTCCATCTATTCAGCTTTTCAACAATAAGTGTTTCAAATAAGGCCCTAATTAAAAGCTTCTAAAAAGGAAAATGTCCAGATACATAAGTCAAAGCAGAGGAGAATGGGAACTGATGTGTCAATGAGAGCAAGAACCGAAAACACATACAGTTACTTTGATATTTCTGAAACTATTTTCTGTTTCCAGTGGATGATGATGTTGTGTGATGATGGTGTGTGGAGCAGACTAGAATCAAGCAATACAAGTTGGTTAAGATGCCCTGCATTTTCTTGCACTGTTTTGGTAGACTCTGAAAATTACACTTTGTATTTGTGGGAGCAATGAGTGGTCCGAATTTACAGAAATATTTCTCTTTTTGCACTTTAGATGCCAAGGAGCAAGGATGCTCTGGGAAAGAAGGTTTGAAAAATATGCCTCCTATTTTTAGATTTAGACTTCTGCAGCCTTCAAGCCTGTATAACCAGCTTTTTTTTTTTTTTTTTGTGAACATGATGAATGATCCAGTGATCCCAACTGTCTTACTAAGAATGTGTTTATATGAGAGAACACAGAAGCCTCTTTAGCATAATGACTCCAGTGAGAAAGAGAAGCTCGTAATGATCACCTCTCTGAGTGCATTGCCAGTAAGTCAGAAAAATAAAGAAGAAACAATTTCTGTAGGGGCTTGTAATGTTCCTTTCTGGCCCCTATTTGCAAGACTCAGAACTCATGAAAAATTTAAATGGCTTGGGAAGGCATGACAATTCCAGTATGTGGGCTGCCAAGTTAATTTATGAGTGTGTATAATTGGGTGATTGCTTTTCCTCTGGAAAGATGAAACAGCTGAGCCAAGAAAGATTGGTCTCTACCTCTTCCAATATACAGAGATAGATATTTTTAGGGTATGAATAGAGACAGAAACAGAGAAGCATCTGTGCAGCAGCTCAGAAATCTGCAAGGTGTAATACTGTATCACTGAATATACTTTCCAGATGCAGGGCTCTAATTACTCCATACTCTCAGGTCTGCATGGGAACTGCAGAGGAGTTCAGAGTGACACTTTACACTAGGGAACTCCCAGCAGAATTCTGGCTACAGACAACACAACAGGCAGAATGTTTTCTGAGGAACTGAGGGAATAAAAGCTTTCTTACCCTAGCCTCAGTACTGGCTCTAAAATGGAAGTGGATGTGGTATAAAGCCATGGCCCAACTTAACACTTAGGATTCTCACATGGCTGGTATCTGTGCACGACCTTTTGTGCACGGGATACCAAGCATGTGAAAATCCTAAAACCTGCAGGAATCTGTAGCGGTGCATTTTTTATCTTTTTATTTATTGTTAATATTAATAAGTTCTGTAATGGTTTCTCCCGAGTTCCCCCCTGTATTTCTCCCCATTTGGTTTCCCCCTGCCTTTGTTCTCCACAGCCTGTCACTCTCTGGGAAGCCTCTCCTCTCCTTCCAGAGTGTTCGGAGCGATTCGGTCCTGGAATGGAGCAGGCTGGGAAATCCCCCACCCCTTGTTTCCCATTTGCTGTCTGTGTGCCATCCCCATTTTCCCTTATTGGCTTTCCCTCCTGTGTCCACCCCCTTCTCCCAACCCCTTATAAGCTGTAACCACGCCTCTGGCAGCGAGAGAGGCGCGTGGCTCCCCTGCGAAGAGCTGGTGACAATAAACCATCTAGCCACAAAGTAGCCTCCATCCTACTTACCTTCGTTGAAGCCTCACTGACATCTCTCGTGCAGCTCTGACCCACTGGGGGGATGGTGGCCAGTCCGCCTGCTGCTGCCAACCGAGTCTGGAAGTATCCCGAGCCAGGGCTAGCCAGGAACAGCTGGAAGCCACTTTCCAGCTGGGCTCGAGGGATATTTTCAGGAATTGACCCTTACTGAGATCTTAACTGATGCTTTCAGAGAAGCCTACATAAAGAGAGCAGTCTTGTTTTGACTATAGCCTCTAACTGGCATGCTGGAAGTGTCAGAATCTGTTTCTTACTAACTGCCAAACTATCAGGTCAAATATAATGTATTAAATAATTCCCAATTATATTACACTAGTTGCCAAGGGCAATAGTTCCAAGGAAAATGGATGTAATTATTACTATTTGTAGTGCAACACAGTTGTCTGTGTACAATTGCTAGGTGCATAGCATCCTTTAATTTGATGAGCAAAGGCTTCATTTAAATGGTGATACCTGCGGGCACTTTGTAATTCCCATCTCTGAGACCAGACCTGAATATCTCATGCTGGAATGAGTTCTAATAGTTCCTGGTCTTCATCACAGTTTCTGCAGGAAGGAAGTCCAACAGTGTGAGGAGGGAGGGATCTGTGATGTAAGTCAACATACTTCCCACTTCAGGTAAAACTGTGGAAAAAAGGATGGAGATGAAGATGTACCACAGAGCAGACTCTTAGACACAAAAAAAAAAAAAAAGTTAAAGTTACTTTGGTACATTGACAGCAAGCAAGAAATGATAATTCATATCTTTTCAATAATAAATATACAGCCCTTGGATTTCAAAACAACACCAATATTCTGAAAAACTCTTCAGAAGTATTTTATCTAGAGAAATACTGTGTTTTTTGCATGATATCTGGGGTTACAAAAATGCATACCTGTGAATAGGATGAATATACCCCATCAGTTATCAGCATTCATGTAATTCAGCATTTTCTGCCACCTCAGTTTTCCCTTGGAGATTCTATGCCTGATTCCTCTAGCTACTTGAGCACAGAATCTCTTACCTTGAAGTAGCCGAAAATGACCAGTTGCTTCTTTATATAGTTTGCCACAGTCCTTGTGCAAAGTCCTTTGGTGATCATTGCAGTGTTTAAGACAAGTCTGATCTTTAAGTCTCTTTCACATTCACAGCAAGGATGTAAATATGTGAGTTTTTCTATTGCATAAAAGATTTCAATTGTCAGTCTGGTAACTAGCCTGTGCAATTTAAACACTTACTTGCGCAAGGTTACAGCCAAATTACAGCCGAAACAAGAAGCCTGTATTCCATGAAACATACAAACAAATCAGCAAAACAACTGTGTTGATTTCACTCACTGTCCTAGGTGATAATGTAAAATTGTGCCCAAGGTATGTATTCTATCCCCATGAGCCGTTAGAGCCAAGGTGGGGCAGTGTTTTCCTTATCTTCTGTTAATGAGCCTAACAATGCCTTGCCACATGACTCATAGATAACTTCCTCTGGGAGTCATCTCTGTTTAATGGGCCATCAAGGACCCACTGCATGACTCATAGAATGAGATCATCCCCATTGGGAGATGCTCCGCCCAGGGGGAGGAGCCAAGCATTCCCACGTGGATAAATCCAGGGTTTGAGACAGCACAGGCAGCTTTTATCCACTGGACTTCCAGAGGAGACAAGAGCTGCCAGACGTTTCTACAGGAATTACTGCTTCGACAAGACCATCTCATCTGGACTGCCACTACCACCCTAACTAACAGGGTGTCAGGTTGTATTCTGACTCTGTCAGTAGGGGGGTTTTTTTGTACTATTACGTTTATTTTATTTTACTTTACTTTATTTTCTTTTCATCTTATTAAATTGTGTTTCTGACTTGGAGTCCTTCACTGGTTTTGCTTTCAAACCAGCACACTCACTTAACTGTAAGTAAATCTGCTACTATACTTTGACCAGCAGGAAACTTTCCCTTCTGGACTATAGATTGCACACATCTTATAAGTGGGCTTGGCATTTCAATGTTCTGCAGTAGCAGAACAACTCTACCTGGTAGAGATGGGCCAGGTACTGAAATTCCACATCACTCAAACACTTCCTGATTTCTTGAATGCTAGAACTAATTTCTTATGCAAAAGGCTATTTGCTTTGCCTCTCTGCACCTTGGAGAGCTCTTACCCAAGGAACTCTTCTCTTCAGCCATTCTAAATTTGATCCTCATGTTCTCTAGAGTATCACAGTGAACTGACTTTGACAGATTTACACTGTTCATGCTTGCTATTGCAGCTTGTACTTAATGTAATATCTCATTAAAACGTGCAGAACACTATATCTTTTGAAAGGAGTAGTTTTAAAATGCTTTAAAAAGAATAGTCATATTTATGCAAAACCTTCAATATGCTACCCTGGAATTTGCTGATGAAAGACCAAAGACTTAGACCTATGGTTTCTAAATAGACTCTGAAGCGGGATCGACCACAGCTTCAAATTATTATCTTTTCATTTGACCAGCAATACCTGTCACTAATAAAAACTAAGCTTTACCTTGTCAGCTTTTAGGGGCAGTTTTAAAAACTTGCATCTCAGCCTTTCAATATCCATAATTCATAGCAGAGCTGAAGCTCATATACAGATCTCACAATCCACAGTGCAATTGGCTTCAGCTACTTTCTTCACATAATAAATAAATTAGATAATATTGGAGCCTTTAAATTAACAAAAGGTTAAATAATATTTTATGAGTTCTCTTGGCGATTTTCAGGCCTGCACCACATTTTCCATAACACATCATTACAGCAAAAACACTCTGCTGTATGGCAGCTGTATTACAGTAATATTATTCTGGGAGAGCTGCTGCTTTGAAATGCCTATTAAACAGGTCTCAAGACCCCAGTAGCCTCCAAATGGTCAATAAATTGTACATTACCCAGGATTACTCCATGAGCTACAGCAGCCACATCACTAAAACAAAGCTGAAAGTTGTCCATTCACTTTCCAGGGACTCAGCGATGCTGGAGAAATCAGAAGCAAGCTCTTATCTTATCAAGATGTTTGAAGGTAGTCTCTTTTGGCCATAAAAATCTGAATACATATTCAGCATTTACCACATCCTCTTTTTTCAAATTTTCCTATTACAGCAAAGCACAGATATTCTCACAGTATGTACTTACCAGGAATATAGTAGAAATGTCTTATTTGTGTATCGTCTGCAAAATATCTCAGAAGGACATGCAGCAGTGCCAGCAAAATTTTGGACTATCAATTGGAAATTATAGAAAATAACAAAGCTCTGTTCTCTGTTCGTGAGAAAATAGCTACTAGGACATTTCTGTTTGTAGAATGTAAAATCCACTTTTAATCACCAGGCCAGCATAAACTTTACAGAACACCATCAGTGTTCTATTTGCATATTACTCTGAGAATTCAAGATACAGGTCTGAATTCAGCCCAGAGACAAGCTTTCTTTGAAGCAAAAAAAGACCCACTCTAGAAATTTCTAACAGTAAAAATCTGCATGTATGTTAATTATTTAAGCATTGGTGGGCATGGGGTGACTCCCCATCACCAAATGTCATCACTGAAACATTGCTCTAGTCTCTAGATTTCTACAGTGACTCTCAAGAGAAAGAAAAAAAGAAATCTTATTGCCTTTATTTTTTGCTCAAATTTGAATAACACCCAAAAAAGGTTGTAAAGGGCAAAATTCTCAATACTAAGGTAAATCAGCATTATATCTACCAGTACCTACCATCTACAGAATAGACACTTTTCACAAAGATGTCTCAGAATATAAATGATAATATTTCCCTTTCGTGCATTGACAAGAACAGTACCAAACTTGCCTTTCCTCAGGCAAGACTGTGGCATATCAAGGCATATCCTAGCATATCTTTAATCCTCTCTGAACTCTGCATTAATTAGGATGTCAATTGCTGCTCAATAAGTCTTGCAAAGTTTTTTTCTGCAAACCTCTAACCTTTTTTTTTTTTGAAAACCTCTAACTTTTTTTTTCAGTCAAAGATGCACTAAATTACTTGTAAACCATGAATGCTTGAATTTGTGTAGTTCATCAGAAATGGTGTGGGCCACTACATATCCTCTATGCTACTGGATGAAACCTTAATTTTACTTCCGTTCTACTCTTACATGACAAATTTGCATTATGCTGCAAAAAAGGAAGTACCAAAAATAAACTAAACCCAAAGAAATTTATCCTGCATTTCTATTCCATTGTTCTTCTAGTATGGCTTATTTGCAAATAAAGCTCTGAATTTCTTTATATCCTCTGAATCCTACCACTTGAATCAGTTACATGTGTTAGCTTTTCTAGCAACTAATTAGAAGCAGCAGAAAAGTTTCTCTGCTTTTTGTAGGCAAACCCACAACATCCTCATTAGCCTCCAAGAAACAGGTAAGAGACTTTGGCCAGCTAACTGTCAATGTGCCAATTTGCTTCTGTGGTTAAATATGATTCCCAGAACACATTCAGAGAATATTGACAGGAAGCATTGAGCATTACAAAATATATTATTCAGAATGACTCAGTTATGCCCATATATAATCCACTCATGCAATTTACACTGACTATGGGATTGCATCTCTATTTGAGGTAGATCCAAACCAAATTTCCTTTGCCTGAGCATAGACTGCACTAGAAAGCTGTAGGTCTGCAGGACAGAGAGTCACTTTTCCCATCATCTCTCCAAACAAGAGGAAATGTTCATCCATCCCATAGGATTATGAATCTATGCAAATCATCTTGATCATTGTGGGATGTTTTAAACTACCCATTTATAACTTCCATAGGAGTGCACACATATTGTTAGAAAATTAAAATGCAGTGGAGTTCATGCCAAAGTTCTTGACCTTGTTTTTGGTTACAATGTAAGATATAACCAAAAGTAAGTATTCTATCACCATTTTTGTAAGCTATTAAAACCAGGTGTTTTAATAGGCACTGTTCTTTGTCTCTTCCATGACACATCCCTGATACTCCTCCAAGGGATATCTTCCACTCATGGGCCATGAAGTCTTACTGCATAACTCATAAAATGACATCATCCTATTGTGAGATGCTCTGCCCAGAGGGAGGACCCAAGCATTCCTACCTGGATATAATCTGAGCTTTAGAACACCAGGAGCAGCCTCACCGACTGGATTCCCAGAGGATAGGAGCTACATGACCACCATTGGACCTTCTGAGGAAGAACAGACCTGTCTACAGAATCACTGTTTCGACAGAACTGCATCTATCACTTCAAGAGGATTGCAACTACAATTTAATTGGACTGCTACCACCACCCTGACCAACAAGGTGTCAGGTTATATCTTGACTCTGTCATTTTAAGCCAGTGTTTTCTGCCTTTATTCTAATTTTCCTATTAAACTATAGTTCTGATTTGGAATCTCCCACTGGTTTGTTTTCAAACTAGTATAGACCTATATGAAATAAGTGTAGTTGAATGTATTTTTGCTCCCTTGCAAAATGCAAAATGAATGGAAGCAAGGTAAATGATGGAATTGCTTTACAAAGAAAACGGTATCAGCCAGTAACTTCTCAAAAGAAGTTAGTTACTCAGCTTCTGCCCTTGGTAGCTCCACTGTTTGTGGTGAACCACTTCTAATCAATAGTTGGAGATAAGACAATACCCTGTGTTTGTAGACATAATCTATGTCAAGGATTTACTGCAAGAATCAATAGCAACTACGGAGCTTTAAAATTAGTTAGGTGGGTTTAGGTTTCTACATTGCTTTTTCATGCAAATTACTGTGAATATCCCTCATCTACCAGGCCATAGGGTTTTAGATTTGGTCAAGCCAGACTTCCCCTCTATGAATCCATGCTAACTACCGACTAGTCATAACTGATAACCTTCTTTTCTGTCATGTGCCTGTAAAGTTTTCCCAGATTATTCATTCCATCATCTTCCCAATCATCAAGGTAAGGTAAACTGATCTGTAATTACTTGCACCCTTCTTACCTTTTCCAAGATGTAAGAGACATTTTCTCTCCTCCAGTCCTCAAGCATTATTCCCAACTACCCTCTTCATTCAAATACAGCTTAGAGTTTAAACAATATGTTGGTTACAGCCATCAGAAATATTTTAGTAAGATTATTATGATTTCCTCAGAAAACACTGGGACAGCACACCTACAGTGCTTCCAACACTATGTTAAAAAAATGTTCCTGATTGTGGCGTCTTGGTTGCAAAAACAAATATTTTAAAAAAAGCCTGGCCTGGTTTTATGTGTTTGGAACTCCTCTCTGTACTCCCATGACATCACCTGCATTGGAGTCATCACTAGCTTGCACTACAGGGAGAATGATCAGAATTACTGGAGGGCAATGCCAAACTAATGCAAGAACTGTCAAGGACTGCTTTCTGCCTTGGAAACAGACCATTAACTTCCCAGGTATTACATCTAAACCTCTACAGGATCGAGTCCATTCTGTACCATGCACAGGTACAGAAGGGAAGAGTGAATTCAGCAACATGTAGGAAAGTGTCTAAAACATGTTCCAGTTTTTATTTCTCCATAACATATTCCACTCATTCTTATGCTGTCCACTCCATGTGCCTGTGTGTTCAGCCTCCTTGGGGTCCCTCAGTCTGGATTAATCACAGATAAACGGCTTGCTGGAGCTACAGGAGCTTACTAATTGAATATTGTAACATCCTTAGCAATCCAGAAAGCCCTAAACACAAAAGAAGCCCTTGTATTATGCAGTGGTCCCCCCAGCCACAGTCAAGGGAAAGTCTTGATGAGGTTAAATGGCTTGGGACATTAGTCACATCACTAGCTTTTGTGTACCCCTATGCATTAACTCTCTGCACATTTTGGTGAAAATATTTATATCATCTCACCCAAATAATGTCTTAGAGACCTGGAAACAGTAACTTTACTCATTAATCTACATTTTCCAACAACTCAAGGATTTGGTTCAAGTACCATTAACTCAATTCAAAACTTAATTACAAGTTAATTTCTTTCTGTATTTTATCAATGTATGTTAGTGGACTGATCTTTTTGCACCCCTCCGAGCTCATCAAACAGTTACAGTTTCTCTTTAAGTTGCTTTGACCCTATTGCCCTTGCATGATCAACTTTTGCTGGGTTACTGTGCTGTTAGATCTACTGAAGAGCCTGAAAATTATTTACGGCCAATTATTAGCCTTTTCTCTAATAAGGTTAGCACTATTTACCCCTAAAATAAGCAGTGACTTATTGTCAGTGATAAAGTCATCATTAACATTGATCACCTTTGTTAGTTAGTTATAGCAAAAAATAGGCCATCTGCGCAACAAATGACTTTACTATGCCTCTACAAAGAGCCATCACAATTAGACATAACCCATTTTACTTTGCTTCAGTACGGGCCTACAACCAGATGGATTTAGTAACTGATGAATAATTAATATTTTTTACTGATTTCAATCAGAGCTCTAGCTAAGGTACGTTCTTTCCCTAGATTACTTTTTCTTAAGTTTCTACTATCCAAACCAACTGTAATATACCAAGAAGGTGTATATCTATTTCTACAAAGGCCAGAAGATCACATAAAATGCAGAAATAGGCAGAAGCTGAAAGTGAGTTCACTAGACTCAGTTCTGAGAGCCTAAGATTTGTACCATTTTGGGACATCTACTTTAAAATCCAGAAATACCAAAGGTAGCAAATTAAAAGCTCACTTTCTTGTCTTATTCCATGCCTTAAGAAAGAAAATTTTATCTTCCTGACTATCATACATATATCAACTTTCTCTGAGAACAAAACCTGGAAATTTCAACAAACAACTATTCTACTCTGACATCCCCCAAAACGAAATTTTAAATGACTTTTAGTCATACCACACTTTTTTTATGTCTAATGAAGGACTCAGAATAACTTCGTTTACTTTTCTGTCCAATTTCACCAATTCACACAGACAAGATATACAGATAAAAGTAAACAAAACCAATGAAATTAAGTAATTAAAACCACACTGATGGCACAAAAGTTAACTTTGAACAAAGCTGACTGACAAAGGGTTTCAAGTTTAGCATCCCCTGTCCAGCGTGTTCGTTACAAAGAACCAATACCTACAGTGAAAATGACAACAATAAGTTTGATTAACAAAATATAATATAGGCCATGCTGCAAAACAAAAAACAAACCACCCAAACAAAAAAAAAAAAAAAAAAAACCAAAACCAAACCCAAACAAACATAGAACTAATGGTTATGCTCAAATACAGTAAAACAGACTGAAAACCCCAAGAAAAAATTCCAGGCCAGCTAGTCTTCATACAGAAGAAACGACTTCAAGCTTTTACACATTTATCTTTCTCATCTTCATTAAATTTGAGTTGAGCACAAATACAATTTATCAGTTGTATCAAGTTTATTATTGAGCCTACTTTACATAAACATGCTGAGATGAAGACGTAATTTCTGCAGACACCTGTACAAATCAGTTTAGATGATTCAGAAAATGCATTGATACAGAAAATGTAAATGGAAATAGTTTTTACAGATGAAGAAAATAGCCTAAATTGTTATTTTCTCCAGTCTTCAAGCATCATTCCCAACTACCCTCTTCATTCAAATACAGCTTAGAGTTTAAACAATATGTTGGTTACAGCCACCAGAAATATTTTAGTAAGATTATTCTGATTTCTTCAGGAAAAACTGGGACAGCACGCCTACAGTGCTTTCAATGTAATGACAAAGCACACAAACAAAGTGGCTTCGAGTTATTTTCCATATTGACTTACTAAAATATAATGATACTGCAAAGTTAGAAGCTATTTAATATTTAGAAACAAAGTCCGCAACAGCAAGACAACTACTTCTCATCATTTAGCATAAAGCATTAGGATTCATAGCTGAGAGAAAGGAGAGGTAATAAGAAAAACAGAAGGCAGGGGGGATGTACAGCTCTTAAAAAAGACAGCTTTGCTTAAAAAAACACAGTGTAACTGTTAAAAAACACTGAACAAACTGCAGAATGTAACTTTTCCAATGTCATCTGTATTAATCATTAAATATGGGGGGCTTTGTGGGGTTTTTCATTTGTTTGTTTGCATTTGAGGTTTTTTGGGAGTTTTTGTTTGGTTTTATTTTGTATGTTCAATTTATGTTTGTCTATAGAAAAGGGAGGAGTTAGCATGAAAAAGAGAAGATCAGAAAAAAGTTTTCAAATCTACTCCAGCTTCCTCAGAGAGGATATTTATGTTGTTTAACAAGCCATGTAAGGCTTATGTTTCACATATACTCTATGAAAAATAGCTATTTACATAAAACTTCACAGAATATTGTGAGGTTTTATTAATTGGTTAAAGTCTTTGAGATATTTGGATGAAAGTATTTCATCACTAGTGGATTAGGGCTTCATTCTGCCTATGTCATATCAGAAACCAGAAAACTAGAGCAAGCCAAGTCACACAGATAATTTTAAATTTCTAATATTTACAAATTTTTAGAATATGTAGAAAAAGGAGAAAAAAAATCTTCCTGACTCTCATGTTTATTAGTCACTGATTTTTAAAACAAAATATACTCTACCGGGCTTAGCTGTGGTCCCTGCAGTCTTAAGGCATATGATTGTATAAGTTTTTTTAAAAAGTTGCTCCCTGATTTCTTCCCATTAAGGTAGTTGATTTGTGTAGTTGCCTTTTTACCAATATCTACCATTTGCCATATTAGATTGAATAAGGATGAAAGTTGTGACAATGATTTTACTTTATGTGTTCTGGTTTTAGTGTATAACCTCATCTATTTGTTTTCTCACAAAGGTATTGATAGAGGGTATTGACTGAGCACTGAATATAAAAATTTCACATAAAGGTAATTGAATATCTCTGTACTCTGTTACCCTTTCAAAGTATCTCTTAAATATAATACCAAAATTTCACATTTGGATGAGTGCTCAGAAGTTAACGTAAAGTATGTGCCCAAAATATTGAAAGAGAATCTACATTTTTATTTCTTAATGCCCATGCTGAGAATCAATCCATTCTTTCTCACATTGTAATTTTTTTTCTTTTAAAAAATTTCGTTCTAGTTTCCAAATAGTAATGAATTAAAGACTCACACCTCCAGTTTCACAGCTAAATCAAAACTGTTGCAGAGGAAGAGGGGGTGGGATGAAGAAAAAGAAGCCCCAAAGAACTTGTTGGTGTTTATATAAAAACAAAAGGTAGCCATCCATACTGGATGGTGAATCATAGTCCATAGCTGAAATACAGTCATTTTGCTCCTAAAATGTGGAATACTGACATGGAAAAGTTCATAGTTCCAGATATGTGTAAACAGTAAATTTAATAAGCAAGTTAATAACAATAGCTTATGTCCATATACCACTTCACACTGGGGTGCACAAACATTAACTAATTAATTTCATTAATATTCCCCCAAAGCAGATCCTATTATACATGAGCATTAGAGATACAATTACATGAGGGAGGGGATTCTTCCCCTCTACTCTGCTCTGGCGAGACTGCACCTGGAACATCGCATCCAGCTCTGGAGTCCCAGCACAGGAAGAACATGGATCTCTTGGAACAAGTCCAGAGAAGGGACCCCAAGATGATAAGAAGGATAGAGCACTGCTTCATGTGAGAAAATAGTAAGAGAATTGTGATTGTTTAGACTGGAAAAGAGTGGTGTGACTTTGGGGTGACCTAATTACAGCTTTCCAGAATATGAAAGGGGCCTACAAGACAGGTGTGGAATGAGGCTACTTTCAACAACATGGAGTGATTAGACAAAAAGTAATAGCTTTAAATCAGACAAGGGAAGGCTTAGATGATGCATGAGGAAGAAATTCTTTACTGTGAGGGTAGTGGGTCACTGGCACAGGTTGTCCAGAGAAGGTGTGGATGCTTCCTGCCTGGAAGGTTTGAGTGGAGCTCTGAGCAAAATGGTCTAGTGGAAGGTGTCCCTCTTCATGGGAGAGGGCCTGGATCAAAATGATCTCTAAGGTTCCTTCTGACCCACACCATTCTATGATTCTCTGATTCTCTGATTTGATTTCTAAATTATTTTCATCAGCTAGTAGAAACTGAAGTTTATACATCTCTATTCCATATTTTATACTTTCAGTTAGGTAATATATTGTCACTGGTTGTTTAAATACCAGGTGACTCATTGTCACTCAGATAGTCTGAGCAGAAGAGGAAACAAGACTTCTGATGTTCAAACTCCCTTTTATTTCAGTCCTAATGTATACTCTGTGTAGCATGATCATCAGCAAAAACTGTCAGCACTGTCCAAAATCCTGAGGATGAACTTGGAACTGCTGATCTCCATGATATCCATGAATCATATGATTCTATGTTTTCCCTTTGCTCATTGTCATGCAATGGTTTGTAACGAATTTTGGGGCTGATGGCCATTCACCATTCAAGCAAAGAAGCTACCTTATCACTATGAAATATTAAGTCCATTCTATTCCTTTTCTATAAGCACTTTCTTGGCTGTGACTTCTTTCACTAGCAAAGTATGTAGATCAAAAAGGAAATAATCATCCCCCACCTGGCAGCCTATCTTATCTTTAAATCACATTAAAACTGGAAGTCAAATGAAAGGATTCCTAAATATACACTCTGTGCACTAACCCTTTAAAGTTGAAACCATGAAAACTACTGGATACTTCAACCTCATGTATGCCTCATAAAAAGATGAAATTTTTTTTTGAGATAGACTTCCAAAACTTGACAGGAAAACATTTGAACTGGTGTCTTTCCTTCTTGTGGGATTTGTATGTCCACAAACCTTGAGGTAGCAGATTATGAGAATCAGGGATGTTGAAGGCATTGCTACAGCTTTCCTGATCCCTGCATTTATACTGTGCAGGGGAGGGTGTACTAAGCAAAGCAGATTGGAAACATATCCAACCAGCAGGTAAAAAACCAGAGATGTCTGGCTGATGTCAATGACTCTCTCTGAAAGGATCCTTGGTGAGGAATGATGAGACAATAAAAGTAACCTGACAAGTCATGAACATAGTCCCTGTTCTCCTCCAGCTACAGACAAAAAGAATGATGCAGAAAGATTTTCCACAATGTTAAGCAACAAAGTACAAAAGACATATAACCAGATATAGACAGCTGAAGTCTACTCATTTTAACCACATGCTGTGCAGAACCTCCATACACTGTCCTATCAAAGGCTGGCAGTCAGAGTCTAGTCCATCAAATTCAGGAGCAGGAATTCTTTCCACAGAGCCTGGAGGTATGTATGTGTATGGAATTCAGTTCATCTATTGTCCTTTAAACAATGTAATAGAAAAGGAATACAGGAAGGCCAAGTAGTAGAAAAGCTTTCATAAAACTGTCATGCAGTTTCTGGATATGTACAGGCAATTGTTTATGTGGAAATGTTTCAGAATTGTGTGACATGGTGCAGACTTATGTAACTTTGAAGTATCAAAACTACTTATGAGTAGGCACGTCCTATCCTTTGGCTTTTGCTGATATGTAGAAATGTGGTTAATGGTATGCAATGGGAGTAGAGGTATTCTATCATAAGCAGAATTCCTCTCCTAGCTTCCCATTTATAAAGGAAGTGACAATGACTAGACAGGTGACTCTTGGAAGTACAATTTACAAATCATTTGTCCTCAAAGTGGCAAAGCATTGAGAGATTTTCAATGAGAGACCTCTAAAGGATAGCACGCTAGTCTGCAAGCTGGAATCTGATTTCAAGTGCTGTCTCTTCAGTCTGAATTTTCTTTGGTAGATTGATGTAAAAAAGCAGATAGTGCTAGAAAACTGATGGGGTGATATAGTGGAATAATCAGTAAAAGCACTGTGCTACAGAGCCAGAAGTATGTTACCATTGCCGCATCACAGCAGCCCCAAGCTTTGGTCCTGACTCCATCGTGCAACAACTTCATTGGCACACTAAAAAAATAACAAACCAAAACAAGACAATATCTACCGCAAAGCCTTTGCAACTTAGGAACAAGTGAAAAGCGTTATACTACAGCTGAGCAGAATGATACAAAACTGCAACCCTCAGCAGAGAGTTGAGTGTAGACATGAATGCACTGAATACATTGAATTTACATCATCAAATCTGCTGATGTTGAGAAGTAAAAGTGCAGACCTAGATTCAAAATATTGATACAAATATGCATGACACTAAACTGGGTTAGGAAGTTTCAGAAATAAACACTTTTATTTTAAACTTCAAGCAATTTTGCATGTATATTTGTGGGAGTCAGGGTTGGGAGATAAATGTATTTCCCACTGGAATAATGCTTAATTTCATTAGGAAGTTCATAAAAAAACACAAGTCTTTATGTTCATTGTCCAAAAGGCTGTCCATCCTGAACAGGCCTTCAGTAGAGCACTGTAGATTTCAAATTACATTTAATTAATGATGATCGCTGAAATCCTAAGACAGTTTAACACCAAAAAATGAGATAGGTGAATAAAAATTCAGTAATTTGGTTACCAAGTTGATTTTTTCCCTCTTTTCAGTTAAACATGCACAGCTGAAGTTGTACTCTGTTTGCTTTTGAAGTTGTAGTTTTGTCCTTTCTATTACAATGATACAACGTGTTTTGTTTGGGGACACAGGGAAAAATACATTTAAAACTGTTTAGCTGTGATTGATGATAAAGTGTCTTTGATTAATCTACTTGTATTGAAGGTCCTCTGACTGACAGAGCTGGAAAAAACTAAATCATCCTTCCATGAATGATAGGTAGAGAATTTTCCATTCTTTTTCAGGGGAAAATGAAATTTCTCTTCATTAATGTCTCTTAAAGTACCAAGAAACTGACTGATTTAATTCTGACATTTCCCATCCAATATTACAGCGACTAAAGGACAAGGTTCCCCTTACCTCAATGAAAATCTCAGCAGAGTCACCACATTTCTTTGAATCACTCAGCCGATGTGGTGTTAAGTGGTGCCTGCAGTACAGCCCCAGCAAATGTTATATGCATGGGGATGAACTTCCCACTCCCTAACTCTTTGGAGAACCAAGCTGTTGACAGAAGCAAAGCCAGAATTGCAAAATCAGTTTGAATGTAAAAAAGTCTGTCCAAACTGAAATAAATTGCTACTGTGCAGACATGGTTTCTTCTATCTGCTATGATGCTGGACTTGGTTGTGGCATGTGCACCACTTAAAACAGGTGGGAACTAAGTCTCAGAAAGATTTTATTGAGTTTTATAAATTTCTAGTGAGAATGGACCTCATTGTCGCAGTGCAATATGTGCACCTGTCTGGCTGTATTTCAAATTCAGCTTCTTTCTGTGGTTATGTTTAGTTCACTTGAAAGACTGTAGTATGGGTCTGGATTGCTCCATTACATTTAAATTGTCTTATTTCCTTTAGTGCTTGGGGAAAATATGACTGCCTTCAGCCATCTGAATCTCTGACAAGTTCTGGCCCCAGGCTCTGTGTAATTTAAAGACAGATAAATCAAGCAAAAGAATCTCTTCAGCTAGATGAAAGCTTTCAAAAGTTATCAGAGTGGGGCAAAGATGACCATCACAGGGACCAGATGAAATGTGAGTTCAGATTTCAAGGTGATCCACTTCTGACATCTGGGTTCTAAGTCAGATACACTGAAAAAGTATCATTAGATATATCCTGGAAAATCCCAAATGTTGTGTTTAACCTCATTAAATTTTCATATTGCAGAGCAGTGTCTAGTTTGTTCTATGAAGGTTTCAGATCTCTTCAAACTATAATCAGATAACAGCATGCAAGTATTTTAATTTTCCCAGATTGTTGTTTCTCTACACATATGGTTACAAATGTAAAGAGATTGGATTTAGTCTGACTGTACTTTGCCTCCTTCCCATTTAGATTTGTACTATGCAAAGTAGTTTGTCTGGTGACGACCTCTGCTTCTTTGCAAAGCTTAGTGTTGATTTCTGTTGCTGAGGCATGATTAGGAATTTCTGCAGTACCTGTAGAAAGCTGTAAGAGGGTTATTCTTTTAGTTTACTACATAAGCCCAACAACATTACTAGCATTGTCCAGGGCATGAAAATCAAGACAGAATCCACAGTGGAGAGCTTACAAGCTAAACCTATGAAACAGGCACTTATTTTCAACAAAAGAAAAAACTTTCCATGCAAACAATCTTGACAACTTCATGTTAAAGCAAACACCACAAACAAGGATTCATGGCTCAGTGGGAAGGGGTTCTGAGCACCTGCAGTTCATAATGACATTGTTAGGAGTTGCAAGGCTAGAGCACCTATTCAGAGTCAGCCATTAACTTAAATAAGAGTAAAATCAGTAGAGGTTATGAAGGCTTTATTGTTATTTTTCTGACAGATGGTGCCATTGCAATGATGAAATTACAGTAGTGCAAAGAACACACACCTCAGCCAAATAACTGCAGCTGTTCTGCACTGGGGCTTCTTAAATGCATTTCTCTTTTTTTGCATATGACAAATAATTTGGCAACAAGGCATAGGAAAACTACACCATTTAAATTCATGGTGTTATGATGAAGGGCCAAATATTTGTCACAGACCCCAGTTCCATAGCTAGTCAAGGGTCTGCATTATGAATGCTATGTCAATTCTCATCACGAACGTGCACATCAATGGCAGTTTTCCTTATAAAACCTTTCCCTTAAATAGAAAAAGTTACCCTTTTTCCTCTGTTTTGATGAACATATTGAACAGAATCAGATGAATCCCATCTCCACTGAAAGTCAGAGGAAATCCACTAAATCTGAGGTGTTATTGGAGTAATATTCATTGTACTAAACCTTGCGAAAGAATCAGACTGTAACACAATGTTCTGTAGAGGAATCAGCCCACAGAAGTTGGTTTTCATTAAGAATGGTTGTTGCCATGTTCTGTATACAGAATTGATATTGGCTCCTATAAGACAAAGCATGAACACCAGATGTAGTTTACATCCCCATTCAGAAGCTTTGTATATTCTGCCAGAATTATAAGAGCAGCATTCTAGTCTTATTTCTAGATTTCAGCTATATACAGTGTATACACACACACACACACACTACTATAATATATTTATGGAGTAATACAATACCAGGCAAGATGTTTTCCACTAAAATGCTTTAAAAGCAGGTTTTCAGGTCAACTGGATACAGTCTCACAATGTCTTGAACTAAGTAAGAAGAAAATAAAAAAAACCAAAATTTAGATTTATACTGCATCACTCTTATATGAGGTTCTCTCTATCTTGCAGGAAAAATATTGTTGTGTGTGTGATAGTACAAAATACTTGATGGATACCTAACACTGAAGGAGGCTTAAACCTGTAATTTTTCTGTTGCATGTACCTGGTAGTCAGTCCAGTCATCTTTCTTAAAATCTATATCCCACAGGAATAGGTGGAATAGATAATATTACAGACATGGAACAGCCTTGCACTGCGTAACTCATTGCTGAGGTTTAGATAAATTTTGAATGAAAATTTGCACATGTTTAAGTACATACTGATAAATGCCTTCAGAGTCAAAATCAGAAGGATGTCTAATATCTTTAGAACTGAGGCAAAAGCAAAGCTGTGTAATGACATATTGAGAAAGCATATGAATACCATAATGAAAGTACAAATTCTACTTGTACTTTCATAATTTGTGAAGCATACATGAGTTGCTTAGACTCATCTGCATTTCTCATCCACATCTAGTTACTTTTACTTCTGTCCTTTCCATGCAATTCTTTTCAGCCTACTTTAATTATTTTTAATTTGTGAGCTTCTAAAAGCAGCAATCCTGAGCCAAAGATTGTCACGTAATCAAAGACACAGTACTCAGCAGAAAGGAATTCTCAAACATTTACTAATGCCTGCGTGTATTGTCTACAGCCTGAAACCACCTCCATTAAAAAATTAATGTCTAATAAGCAGCACTACATAGAGGAGGAATTTCTTGTAAAAATCATAAAATAGGAATGAAAAAATAAGGATGAATATAGGAAGGCTTAAAAAGTATTACCAGGACAAAATTCTGTATCTGTCCCCAAAACAAAAAACCCATCCATGTTGCATTGTGTTTTCCAGAACCTTGAGCAGCACTACTGCATCTGTGCTCATGACAGCCCTTTTGAAGCTTAATATTGTTTAACCCGTTGTGGTTCACAGCAACATAATAGCATTTTACTTTGGAGAAATGGAAAATAATTGGACCTTGTTTCCTGACAGGGAGTTTCTAATTTAGTTCCTGCTACCCTCACCTTCTGTAACCTGCGTTGTTACCACAAGCAAGACTATCTCATGAGATTTATTTTCGTTCAGGAGGGATGTCATTTGTTCTCCCTCATTCCTTCCTTCCTTCCTTCCTTCCTTCCTTCCTTCCTTCCTTCCTTCCTTCCTTCCTTCCTGCCTTCCTGCCTTCCTGCCTTCCTGCCTTCCTGCCTTCCTGCCTTCCTGCCTTCCTGCCTGCCTTCCTGCCTGCCTTCCGTCCTGCCTTCCTGCCTGCCTTCCTGCCTGCCTTCCTGCCTCCCTCCCTCCATCTTTTTGATCACAGAAGTAAGAATTAAAACACCGTTATGGGGAAGAAATGGAGGAAAAATTCGATCCTGTTCTGGTGTCTTTCCTGCTCAGTGAGAGAATAGAAATAGAACTTACCAGTTAAGCAAACAATGACAGTGACAGAAGAGCTCACAATTTGCCAAGTTTGGGAAGAGCAAGTCTGACAATTAAGTCTGTTTTTGTTACCAACTGCTTCCCACAGTGGTTTGAGCGTCCTGTTGAGTTAGGATTACAGCACAGTCTGTCTGATCATGTTCTAGCATGGCCATACGTCTACTCAGTATAAATAATTTCATCCTGTACATGTACTATTGTTATTCACCTGCAGATCTTTTTAAATGTCTACTGTTGATAGTGAAAATGTGAAAGCAGAAAACAGCTCCTGGCACATGGAGATTTAAGAAAGATAAAAATAAAAAGGCAAAAATTAGATTTATTTTACATAGCCATAGTTTGATCTGTTTTGCTGAGACTGACATAGCAACAAAACTTCAGTACAAAAAAAAATCACAAGTATTTCTTCTAGGATTCACTTCAATAAATGGTGCCTTAATCAATGAAATTTTTTGTTAGTATTACAGCACAGTTATATACAAACCCTTCACTTCATTCCACCTAGGCAATCTTTCCTCTCAGCTCACCAAAGACATCAGACATCCTTTTCATATAAGATAAAAAAAGAATGTATTAATCACTGCCAATTTCAGTCATCTCAAAATTTAACAGTCCTACATGATAAAATTGTCTAGGGGCTTTTTCAATAGTCAAAGGAGAGAAAACCATCTCCTGATGGTCTGTCACCACTTTTAAAAAACCCACTTTGACATGGTTTCTACAATATGCTTTCTGAAGTCAAAGGTTGTTTCTTGACAGAAACTGTCACCCTTTCCAGTGTAAGATTTGACTTCTTTCAGTAGTTTAATTAAGGATAAGGAACACTAGATTTTTTGTATAGTTTTGCTTTTTCTTTGATCATATCTGTATGACAGCAATACTGAGAGCCTATGTTTATATTAAAGAACTTATCAAAGATTCTCCTTTAATTTCTCTTTTTCTTGAATCAGATACTGCTGTTGTCCTATTTGTTTTCTGCTATGAACTACATGGTCCAAATTGAAATACTGTGTAATCTGTGGCAAATTATTCTGGAAAGAAAAGTATTTTTTTAAGATTCTTTTAACTTTTTTTTTGTTGCCATGTTCTCTTTGGTGTCAGGAACAGTACACAGCAGTTTAAAAATAGACTAGTGATTCATTTTAAGTACAACAGAAAGTGTGGCTACCAGAGATTTTATTTCATTACCATTACCTTGGATCCTACCAACCTGATGAGTCATTATTCCCTTTCACTCCTCTCTCACTCTCTTGTAATGGAAGTACAAGAATCAGGACACTATATAATAAGCCATCTTTTCTAGGCTGCTCATTTAAATGACTTTTTTTAATTAGTATTTTTAAGATGTCCTATATCTAATGTTTTAAGTGTAAGGATACATGAAGTGCCAAAAAATTCACTTCTTCTACCC
The DNA here is from genome assembly GCA_910950805.1 of Acrocephalus scirpaceus scirpaceus. Classification (NCBI taxonomy): domain Eukaryota; kingdom Metazoa; phylum Chordata; class Aves; order Passeriformes; family Sylviidae; genus Acrocephalus; species Acrocephalus scirpaceus. Next base: position 46,737,318 of record OU383776.1, read on the forward strand.
CCTCAGTTTTTGAATGAAGAAAACAAAGGGAGTTCTTAATGAAGCTCTCATTTCTGGTTCAGCCTTTATACAACTTTAAAAATGTAACTTAGAAAGACGTATTTATACAATCAAATACTTACATGTGACAATACTGAGTGATGCAGAGTCTCCAGGCAGTGCAAAGGAGAGCCGCTTTATTGCAAAAAACCAGGTCTTTTAAAGCAGTTACCGGGTTATGAGTTTATATAGTTTTAAGGCACAACAAGCCCGTCAACTAACCGCCATACAGCACAACATGGACATGCGGCAGTCACAAAGCACATCTCTCACATCTCTCACATCTCTCACATCTCTCCACCCCTATTCCAGCTAAGTCCCTCTCCCATAGTCCTCTTCTGCTTAGCTGAAGTAGCAGGCCTGACCCATGATTTTACAAGTATAACAAAGCCCTTATTTTATAAGGCTTTACCTATATGCAACACTTAACATGTTCCACTAGTGAAAATCTAACTTTAAAGTAAAGCATATATTTGAACAAATTTTGAATTACATTGGACATGAGAATTTCCTGGAACAGGTATTTTATTGTTTAACTTAACAGAACTTTATTCTCTTGCATTTATTATCTCTTTCTTAGTAGTTCTTACATTAAAGAACATGAGTGAATTGTGAATTATTACACTGTGTTTGGTCTGTGTCTTTACTGTTAATCTTCTATCACATATGACTAAGGAAGCCATTTATATCTGCCAAATCTCATAGTTTTCTCCTCTATATAAATTAGATCAATAAAACATGTATTTCCTCCCCCCTTGTTTGATATATCTTTAGATTATCACAGCAATAACATTTCTTGTTCATCAGTGCTTTGAGACAAAACTTCAATGTGGCGGTTCCTGCCCTCTTGGCGACTCCTTGAGCCTGCTCCGGCTACCCTGGCTGACACCTTTGCAGACCTCCCGTAGGCTGGCCGACAGGGTCCACCCGGTGGGTCAGGAGCAACCCAAGCCTGGCGTTGGTGAAGGCAATCACAGCGGAGTAAGAGAAGGGAGGACTCTGGTGAGGTGCCACAGGAGCCTTTATTGGAAAGTCTGGACTCCCGGGAGACTGCCCCAGCAGAGCAGAGATCCTCTCGCGGGAGCCACTTTTATGCGGGGGAGGAGCTGAAGGAAGGGTCAGACAAGGGGCCAATCACAGGAAATCAGGGAGTGGTCAGAGGGATAAGGGACAGTTCAGAGGGCAAACCATATGAGGGAGGAGGGAATCCCCTCAAGCCTACCCTCTCAGGGGTTGATCTCCCCAGAACCTTCTGGAACTGGGGAGAGGCCTCTCTGAGAGTGACAGGACTTGGGGGTAGGGGAACAAATGATTGGCAGATAACTGAAACTGGGTAAACAACTTCGAGATGAACAAAACTGGGGGTGAATGGGGGAATACTGGAACAGTCCATCTGAACAGCATGAATAATATAAATGTAAACATAACAAGTGAATCAAAAGAACGTGCCACTGCACTTCAACATGTCATTCACACTGGTTTTTGTGTTTGCAAATTCACTACAATTCTAAAACTGAAATGTGATTGAAACTTCATCACATTCAGTGATGTTATAAATATGTAGTTAATTCACATTTTATTTAAGTAATCCTATAGCTGTATAAGACAAACTGTATTTCCAAGATACCCCTATTTTCAAGATACCCCCCTGTACAAAATCAGTTCCTGGATGTGTAGGCAGGAGCTGTGTCTTCCTCCCTACAAACAGGAATAATAAGGAGATTCCACAAGGACAATATGGGGTGTAATGACACTTGGGAGAATCTGATAATGCCAACGACCAGGACCATCACACTAGATAAACATCACAACCACCCATCAAGGTCATTCATCCCCCACCCAGCCAAAGGGAGATGCAATCAAGATATTTTTCCTGTCTTCCAGGAACCCTGTCCACAACCTAGAGAAAGAAACAATCAAATGTGTTTGCCTTACTGGAATCCTGTTCACCATACACACCTGAAGAAAAGAATATCCATCTACATATTCAAAAAGGCTGGACTGAACAATGGACAAGCCTCAGGGCACAAAACCTGTATAAAACCCAGCTTTGGGAAATGGCTGACCGTGAACCAGGGTGGGGCATTTAGTCCAGGAAGGCTGTGTCCCAGGTTCACCCTGCTCTGATTCCCGGGGTCAGAACTGTCCTTTGATTGTGGCTCTACTCGATTTCTCACTTCGTCATTTTTTCCAAAAAATTTCTTAACTGAAAAAATATTGGGGAAATTGTCATTTATAACAAGTGATATGAGTGGTGTAGAGTTTTTTGGTACATATTATAAGGATGGTCTTTGACATGGTACTCAAAATAATATTCACCCAAGATTTTCCTTCCTGTTCTTCTCCCTCCATCCTCCAATCTTTTTTTTTTTCCTCTACAATGGCTCTGAAATGAATGTATATTAGATAGAATCAAAAGAAGCAGGAAAATACATAGTTTCCCCTAGGTACTGCAAATTGCATAATAATAGCACGGGGAGAGAAAGAGTGAGAGAGAGAGAGAGAGTACACCAGGGAAAGATGTGACTGTTTATACTCTTGATGCTTTTACAGAGAAGCAGAAAAGTAGTTGTCATGATGTTCATATAGTTTTTTTATTTAGAAAAGGAAGACTACTGTATGTTTGTTTTCCACTGAGTAACTTCCAAAAGATACTAGCAACAATCAGGCAAACATATTAATCAAACTAAAAACATCATCTCAGGATTCAGTCCTCTCCCTGTCTCGCATACCTATATATACAAAGTAACCCTTTCACTGACTTTTTGTTTCCTCAAGCATGAACAAGGGAAAAAATCTCTTAAAAACCAGAATATTTAGTATTGAAAACCAGCATACCTGCAAGTAGCCTAATATGTAAGTCAAGACCTTTACTGGGTTTAGTGATGTCTGGCAATACAGGACTTTGGTGTGTTACTGCTCCTGTGGCCACTGCCCATTTTGGACAAGAAACTTGGATCTGCAGCATAAAAACCTGATGTTTTTTAAGACAGACCTGACTTACAGAGTCCTTTAAAGCTTTATTAACTGTCTGTGAAGCTCTGTCAATCCCAGCATAAAAAATGTCTTCTCAGCAAGTCAGTGCTTTTCTGCTTGCATCTGTCTTGCTTCTGGTTTCCTGGTAAGATCTTTTAGTTACAGTAATCCAATCCTCTGGGTTTTTCTGATACACAAACTATGTCTCTTCTTCTTTAATATATCCAAAAGTACAGTTAAAAATTTCAGATTACTTCTAGTACATCACCAAACTGGGAATAACTTACAGGACAAAAGATAATACAGATTCAAAATAATACAGATTGAGTACTATCACTTTATCACTCTTAAAATTAGAATAAAATTAGAAATAAAATAAAAGGAGAATCTTTTCTTTAGGGCTCCTAAGTGTTTCTTGTTAAGGAGAACTGTTTCACATCATCAAGCACTGGATTAATACAATAATATTTAATCTTTACAAATTAGAATCCATATCTATACATAAGGTAGTTGAGCTAAGAACTCATTGAAAACATGCAATATTGTGAGAAATAATTAAATAAAAATTAATTGATTTGCATTCCAGTTTTCAATTATGACTGTTCATTCCATCAAAACAAGCATACAATTCAATATGTACCAGTAATATTTCAAATAATCTTGATCAAGATCTTCCCAATTTTCAGATATATACCAGGTATCCTAGAAAAAAGCTCTTTATTAACAAGTTCAGACAGAACTCCAAATCCTTGAGGAAAACCAGAATGTTTTCAGTTATGTACATTTTGGGCTAGCAGTAGAAGCATTTCATGAAAGATTTATGGTAACTAGCCCATACACTGTGCTCCTACTGATTAAGGAAATGAATAAACTATTTATTTTCCACTGCTGGACACTTCATAGGGATTTAAGATAGAACTTCCAGTCCTCAAAACAGCTAAGACAAGTGACCCAAAAAGGCACAAAGAATAACAGAATCAGCTGGTATACTGGAAGACTTGAGGAGAGCTTGATAGCCCAATAAAAAACTGAAACAGGTGTCAAGTAAATCTTTTGTCGATTCCATTAGCTCCAAAATGAGCCATTAGCTCCAAGGGAAACCATAGTACAACTTATCTTCAATTTCATTTGGTTTTTCAAGTGATCAGGATCAAGGAATTTCTTTCTTGTTCATTGCTCTGTTTCATATATGCCAAATAAAAATTCTACCTTGAATCTTTTCATTATAACCTTTCTGTATACACAATGTGCTATATCTTGCCATCTAATTTTGGCCTCATTTGCTCATTTTGCTAAATTTATAACTAAGCAAAAGCTGTATGAATCAAATCCCTAAGGTTAGGAAATGCAGAAAAGAAACAAATGTTACCATGCCCACAAGCAATATAACAACTACATAACCTTCTCAATCAGTTATTTAGATGTTTGTTTATACAGTTTTTCCGCAAATATTTTGAGTTTAGACTACATAGACACAAGTATTCATGCTTACAAAACACATCAGTTGATAACCAAGACTGGACAACCATGAAGATAATGGTCTCTATCACATAATTAGAGAAATTAGAGAATCACCTTCAAAACTTAGTCATCACAAGTTTTTTTTACCTCCTTCCTTTTTGACTTTTGAAGATCAATAAATGTGTCAAATGAAAGAGCTAGTCAGAAATTCTGAAGTGTTTTGTTGTTAACTTCTAGATATGATAAACACTCATCTTTTTTTGTGATCCAGGACATTTTATTTCTTCTTACATCATAGAGACCTAACAGTCTGTATTCATTTCAGGGAAAAGAAATTTCTAAAGTTTTAGAAGCTGATACCTCATCAACTAAATAATGCCAACTAAATACCCAATCATAGTAAAAGAAGCAACAAATGCAAATATTTTTATTAATATCAGTTGAAAGCTATCATTATCCTATTTTTTTATTGTATATTCATAAATGTCATGAATGGTAAAGCAAATAATTTCTAAAAGATCTATTTTTTCTAAAGAAGAAATAATTTTCTAAAAGAAACCAAATTTTATTTTTACAAAGTCATGCTGCTTAGTTCTTGTAATTTCCTCATTTTCTATTGCAGTGATTTTAAATATATTTAAATCCAGACTGCCCAGTGTATCTATGTCTTACTGAGTTACAATTCTTTGATACAGCTACTAAAAGTTTTATAAAATATAAATGTTTTATAAATATGCAGAAAAGACTTGAAATTCCTTCCAGATCTTTTAAACAGAAGATAAACTGTTTTTTTTTAAAAATGCTATGTATACTTTAATGTCTTTGGGCATAACATGATTCTATGAGAATCATCTGAATTAATTAATTAGTCACTCTGCCTTGCTCAAGACTGACGAGAACAGCCTCCCATTTTTGGTCAGCTCCTTTAAGACTTTCTAAAAATGCTGTGACTCTATTTTATCCTAGATTTTCTACATCATGCAATCAAAGATTTTTTAAAAGGGAAAAACATTATAATATTAGATTATATGGCTTTTCCATCTATTCCGTTTCAGCTCTCATAATTCATCTTTCTCTATTTATCCAATAAAGACAAAACATTATTTTTTGCACACCAGGCTGTATTTTGTATTCAGATGATTAATCCCTATAATATAATAATAAATTACGTATAAAAAATATATATTTCTCTGTAGAATTCTTTTTCATGATATATATTTGCCATTGTTCTTTATTTTGTGTGAGTGCCCAAATGATGAAATGGACAGAAGAGTTTTATTATACATATGACAGAAATACAGAACTTTGCATCAGATTGGATTAAGCAAATCCTAATGAAAAGATACACATTTGTAATATTAATTTTTGATTTAGTACTTTTTATGGGTATTATCTTCACATATACACGATAATTTTCAATAAAACAACATAAATTACACAAGGAAAATGTAGGGAATTGAAATTTCAGAAATCAAGCACATCTGAAATAAGACATGAAAAGTAAACAAATGTTCCAGACTCGTTTTACTTCATTCATGCCGTGTTCAGGTAAATCACTCAGTGATTTAACCAGCAGTTTTATAGTAAGAACTTTTGGATTTTCATGCTTGAAACCATCCTCTGACTTCCTAAAGTTTCTGGATATATTGCTCCTCAATCTTCTACAAAATTAAACATATCAGAGTACTGAATGATTATAGTTAAGATATATAGAAAAAATCTGGTCTACTACAAGAAGATTAATAATAAAATAAATAATTATTAATAAATTTATATGCCATACAGCTAAATAAAGTTGGAGTCTTTTATTTAGTTCAAGGACCTACTTTATTTCACTGGGATTGGCACTGATAAATATAATATATAAATATATTATATATATGCATAAATATACAGACACATTTGCAAACAATCATACATAGAATCACTGAATCACAGATCAACTAGGTTGGAAAAGACCTTTGAGATCATTGAGTCCAACCTATGACTAACACCACCTTGTTAACTAGACTGAAGAATTAAATGCCACAGTCTTTTCTTAAACACTTACAGGGATAATGACTCCAGCACCTGCCCAGGCAGCTCATTACAATGCTTAGCCACCCTTTCTGTGAAAAAAAGGGCCCAACCCTTATCTCCACTGGCACTGCTAAAGACTGTATCCTCTTCTCCTATTGCTGGTTGCCTGAGAGAAGAAACTGACCCTTACCTGGCTACACCCTCCTTTCAGGCAGCTGTAGAGAGTGATAAGGTCTCCCCTGAGCCTCCTTTTCTCCAGGCTAAACAACCCCAGCTCCCTCAGCCTCTCCTTGTGCTCCACGCCTTTCAGCAGCTCTGTTGAACTTCTCTGGACTTGATCCAGTACCTCAATGTCCTTCCCAAACTGGGAGGCCTAGAATTGGACACAATTTAAGCTGTGGCCTCACCAGTGCCCAGCACAGGGGAAGAATCACTTCCCTGGTCCTGCTGGCCACACAATTCAGATACAGGCCAGGATGCCATTTGCCTTCTTGGCCACCTGGGCACACTGTCCAGCCTGCTGCCCCTGGCTCGTGATCGGCCTGCTGCCAATCAATACCCCCAGGTCCCTTTCTGCTTGGCTGCTTCCAGCCACTCTGCCCCTAGCCTGTAGTGCAGCAGAGGTTTTTATGGCCAAAGTCCAGGTCCCTGCACTTGGTGTACATATGTAAATTCTAATATAGTTGTTTACAGCAATAATATACTAACAGACTTCATCTAGAAACAACTGTGGAGGAAATTGATAAATACATTACTATAATAGAACTAAAACCCTACAAATTAAAATCATCTTTTTCTAGATGGGGCCTAAATTCAGAAGTTTTGGATGTTTAAAACTAGTATTTTCTAAAAATAGGTAAAACATGATTATCATAATTTTAGAATATTTTATAGCTATTTATATATGTATGCATATAACATCCTAGACCTCAGTACACACTGTTAACATTTGTGAACAACTAGTGCATGGACTGACACTACTATGCTATCATAATACTCACATGGATTGGTCTATTTACATAACTTAAAAAGTAAAAAATGGACCAAAGCTTTTTACAGACCTAAGCTGACTAGAACTAAAAAAGCCATATATTTGATAGATGAGAAACTGATATTTCTGTCATTGTTTCTAGTCTGAATACTGTGTCCATTTGGTGGTGTTGGGAATAAGGGATAAAAGAAAATTAAGGGTATGGAACCAAGAAGACACAAGCTACCAGCTCATTTTGAAAGACCATTCTCTAGAAGGGATAATATTGCTCTGCAAAACACATACTTGTAGAAACTGTTCATAAAAAAACAGCTGGGAATCTAAGAACACTTACCCTGACATACAAAATCTGCACTTTTAACTACCCAATCCCACTAAATGAAGCAATGACTGTAAATATTTTTATTAATATCAGTTGAAAGCTATCACTATTGTTCCTAGTGTTTATTGTATATTCATAAATGGAAAGAGTTGTTAAGGTGAATGGAAAAGGCACTGTCTTAGCAATTTTGAATTAAATAGAAAACCAGAAGTAAAATATTTTTTCATACAAGAAGTGTCAATTCAGGTTAATGTTGAAATTCTAGTATCTACTATATATAAAACCTGAAGCATCAAGAAAAATGGAAATGCCATGGCAAGTTCTCCACAAAATGAAAATCATGATAGCAGCTATAGGTGTCAGGTTCACAACATGAAGTTTACACAGTCTATGATGAATACTAATGTTTTGGACCTTTTCTTAACTCGTTTTGGAAATGAAATCTACATAGTTTAGATGTTACCCTTCTCTCATAAAATAGTCTTCAAGAGTTTTTACTGTTTCCTAGCTTTGTGTTTATTGTATTGAATATTGCTGTTAATAAAGAAATCAAGTATAACTGCACACAGTGAGATTTCTGAGTATTACTGTAATGCTAGAAACCCTGGTAAATTAAAAGCAGCATTTATAAATTTTTAAGGCAGGTGGATTAGACTTTATAAACAGAAAGCTAATTTAATGGACAAATGCCCTGTGTAAAATATCACAGAAAACAGAGCTACCCTGTTCTTCTCACATGACCCATAGGCAACTGTGGTGTTCAAAACCACAGAAAATTCAGATACACTATCCCTACTAGAACTCAGTGGAAACTAGTTCAATCTTTGTTTATATCTTTGAAATTTCTCTTTTACCTACCCCTTCTTTAGGTTCCATGGTATAATTTTTCTTTTAAATTTAGCTCAAGGTATTTTATTTCTCCCAATTTCAATAGGTGAATTACCTGCCTATGCAGAAACCGAATAATGACATCTCAAGAGCTGGTAGCCAATATAGTTAAGTTTGTTATGATATTGATATGCTTAATTATTTCTGAACTACTTGAAATTAGATGGGGTTGAACTGTCAGCCTGTTCTGTGGAAAAGGGAAAATTACTCTTTTCAGCTTAAACAGACTACAATAGACAGACTGTTCTTAAAGGCATTGCTTGCCATTATCAAAAGATACGCAAGTGTCCTGGATAACACGAAATTTTATTGTATTCCATACCTACCTATTCCCCAAATTGTTACTGGCTGTTCAAGACCCTGTGGCCGCAGATGGAACTGTGGGGTCAGGGGATTGCTGTGTCCTTCTGAAAGTGGGGTTGCTCATAAGATCCTCTCTTGCCTTCTGGCTACTGCTCTTTCCCTTTCATTCTTGCCAGCAGAGAGCTGAAGCAGTGCAGGTGGAGCCCTTTTGTTTTCTTTTGTTATTTTTTTCCCTAGGGGGCTGCCTGGGGAAGGTCTCCTAAGAGGCAACAGTAGCAGCACACAAAGCTGAACTTCAAAATCAAAATCCATTTCAGAGTGTATTTCTCAACACCTGTGGACAGCACAGGCCTAAGAGCCTGTCAGGGCCAGGCGGTGCCGTTTTCAGTGTTTGGGGAGACTGGTTCTTCTCCACAACACACCAACAGATCAGGAAAAGCTGCATTGGGCACCCTGGTTCAGGGTCAGGGCCAGGGCCAGAGCTACCCAGACAACGCCAGAAATTCCCATTTGCCACCACTACTGCTTTGTAAACTCCTACCTGTTTTGTTTGTTCCAGTGGGAAGATTGCACCAGGTAGGGTTTGCCTGCCATTTCTTCCCTCTGTCTTTCAAGGCACGCAGTTGCAACAGAGGGTTCCACTGTGGGAGAGGGGTTCTCTTCTGCTTTTTATTCCTCTTTTTTCCCCCCACAGTGAGTCCGTAAAATTTCAGCAGCTTTGCAACTAGTGATCATTAGTGCTATTTTTTCTTGCCTGGTGCTACTTCAGATTTCAGTTCGTTGGGGTTTTTTGTTTTGTTGGTGTTTTTTTGTTCTTTTTTTTTTTAAATTAAACTGTTATTTTTATCTACTTGTATTTGTCTCTCCTTACTAAAGGAAAGAGATTGGTTAAAATTAAGGGGGTGGTAACTCATTTTGGAGTGTCTGCTGCCTTAAATTGTCTTAAACCAAGCCAGAAAGATTATCAGGTCTTAATCCCACATTGTTTTACAAGCCTGCAGATGTGCAGTGCAGGGGCAGAACAAATAATCTGGGAATTAGTTACATAGGCTTTCAATTTGTGTCTTCTTAGCAATCACAACTTCCGCAGTATCATCATGCAAGTCAGAGAAGTGGAAGATAAACCAGATAGTAATTATTTATACAATGAATGCTCATTTTTTAAAAATTATTCTTCTTTGAGAAAATTTTTGTTCTGTATTTCTGTGCTGGTCTGTAAAGTAGAGAGGGAAGACTAGTATTACAGATGAAATTTTGCAATCATGCAGCAATCATCTAAAAAAGACACTATTTCAACTCTGGCTGTTATAAAACTTTTCCACCCTTCAAATCTCTGTACTAGGCAAAAATATTGTTTTTAAATGACTGTATGTTCTGAACAAATAAAATGACAGAATGTATGTTTCACATATAACTTCTGTCAGCTCAGTGCAAACTGAAGTGGATACCTAGGTTAGAGGTATTGATTTTAAAGTTCTGATTCTGTATGTTTCCAAATGAATAGGGAAAAACTACTGCATTTTCCCCTTTTTGCTACTATATCCCACCACTACTGTATGAGTTAATCACGTAGAACAATAGGGCAATCTTGATGCAGGCACCACATGCACTCTCCTCTGGGCTTTCCAGCTTTTGACAACTTTTCTATCCTGAAATTACCATTTGGGAGGAATCTAGTATGAAAAACACCGGAGAATACAAAATTATTCCAGCTTGGAGAAAAGCTAACAATAGGACACAGGTATTTGTTATTGCCACAGTACCCATAAAATTCTCTTTCTGAAGAAACTCTTGATTGTCAACATTAGTCTTTAGTACTGACATTTATATATGATAGAAACTTGTTCCTTGAACTTGTGGTGGAGGTAAAGACTACCTCACATTACTTTGTGTCAACTGTATATATATTGTATAAGAATTATCTTATTATCACTGATAGTAGACTTCGCAAAAGACTTAATTTTCTTGCAATTATGAAACCTGCTTCTGCCAGCTTCAGTTTTTCCTTCAGAATGACAGTGGAGTGGCTCAAGTTTTAAACAAAGCCTCCTGACCTATTTCCATTTTGTCTTCCTAATTTGCTGAATCACTTTCTTTGGGCACTTGTTCTGTGCTGGACCTGCTAGCTCGACCTACCAGATTCTTAACCAGAAAGGACAAGAAAGGCCTCTAGGGTGTATCTACAGCACAGAAATGTAAAATATGGTAAACGAGAACAACATGAGCATGCTCCCCCATGGTTTTTCTCTGTTCAAGCATCTACTAAAACTACAGGTTCCTAGTCTGCAGCTGTTGTGCCCTGTGGTGCTGAGAACAGGATGCAGGTTGTCTCATGTTGGACAGCTGTAATGGGAGCATCTTTCAGACTCCTTTGATAGACAACAGAAAGTAAAATGTTGTCTGGAATGAGATCTACTTTTACACTTTTACATACCTGCATGACCATTACATTACACTGCAAACACAAGATGAGTTTCACCAGATGATTCACTAAACAGGAACTGATCTGTTCCCACCCTCAATACCTTTTGTAAATAAAGTCTAGCACATGACACCAGATTTCAGGACATATTTTCTAATTTTCTATTGGAAACAAGATATGATCAACGTTTTTACTACAATTTAATTTCTTCACTGAAAATATTGTTGACAATCACTTTTTTCTGCACATCTTTCTTCTTCCATCTATAAAGACAATTTTTATGCTCTAATTTTTAAAAGCTTTTTCTAACATGGTTTGCAGATGAATAACTACAAAAATCCAAGATATTTATCCAAATATCCAAGATATTCCCTATTTCAGCTGTCCAAATGTCTTGTTCTAATTTTAAAAGTGTAATTTTGTAGGCAATTTTACCATCCTTTTAATTGGGACCTTAACCACTACCTGTAATTAGGTGGTTTATTTTAGACTCATAATTCTTAACTATCTCATCAAAACTTATAAAACAACTCCAATGTCTGAATCATTGTTTAGTTTTCCTATGTAATTCACAGATCTTAGTCTCTGTTCAAAGGCCAAACTGCTAGGTTTGACCCTAAACAAAGATTCAGGACTGACATTCATATCAAAAAGTTTTGTCTTTCAATGTAATGCTTCTTAATCACAAAATAGAGAACACAACTTTCATCTTACACAAACGAAGTCCCACATTATACACACAACCCCTTGTCTGTATTTCCGAGTCTAGCCATTGTTTTTATTTTAGGTTACAAGGCTTCATCAGAAAGCCAAGTTGAGAGGGACTTTGTCGCACACTGAAGTTCTTACAGTTTAACCCAACCTGTAATCCTTAATGCACATTCTCTTCTCTAACACATGTGTAGCTCTGAACTCAATTTCCCTACTCTACTCTACTCCACAGTCTTTTGAAGAAATGTCCCTTTCTCATAGCTACACAAATATTAACTGAAACAAGTAAGTTGCGCATTCTTTATTTATATTCAGTTCTTCTTAAGGTGACACATGGACAGGATTAAATAATGCTGTCAAAGAAAGATGTTGGTGTTTCATGGCTTTTAATATTGCTGTCCATACCAAGACAATAAATCACAGAATCAGAGTCATTAAAGTTGGAAAAGACCTTTAATATCACACTAAGTCCAACCACCAATCCAGCATCACCATCATGTTGACCACTAAACTATATCCTCAAGTGTCACATCCACGAGTTTTATTTAACACTTCCACTTGGCAGGCTTGAGAGATGGGCCTGTGTGAAACTCATGAAGTTCAACAAGGCCAAGCATTAAGTCCCTGCATTTGGATTGGGGCAATCCCAAGCAAAAACACAGGCTAGGAAGAGAGCAGACTTTTGGAGAAGGACTTGAGCACCTTGGTGGACAAGAATTTCAACTTCACTGGACCGTGTGCACTCACAGCACAGAAAGCCAACCATATCCTGGGCTGCATCAAAAGCACCATGGCCAGAAGGTCAAAGGAGGTGATTCTGCACCTCTGCTCTGCTCTTTGAGTTCCCACCTGCAGAAACATGTTCAATTCTTGGCTTTTAACACAGAAAGGACATGGATCTCTTGGAGCAAGTGCAGAGGAGGGCCATGAAAACCACAGAGGGCTGGAGTCCATCCATATGAAGACAGGCTGAGCAAGTTGGGGTTGTTCAGCCTGGAGAAGAGAAGGCTCTAGGGAGACCCTATAGCAGCCTCCTAGAACCTGAAGGGAGCCTGCAAGAGATCTGGAGAGGGACTTCTTACAAGAACATATAGTAAGAGGACAAGGGGGAATGTCTTTAAACCATACGAGAGTAGGTTTATATTAAGTATTAGGAATAAATTCTTTACTATGGGGATAGTGAGGTACTGGAACTTGAACCAGAGAAACTCTGGATGCCTCACTCCTGGACATGTCCAACACCAGATTGGTGGTCTGGTGGACGGTGTTTCTGCCCATAGCAGGGGTGTTGGAACTAGATGATCTTTAAGGTTCCTTCCAAACAAAATTATTCTATGATTCTAAAATATTACTGTATTACAGAATTGCAGAACGAACTAGGTTGGAAAAGACCTTTTGAGATTATCAAGCCCAACCTATGACCTAAGACCTCCTCGTCAACTAAACCATGGCAGTGAGTGCCACCTCCAGTCTTTTTTTAAACACATTCAGGGACAGTGACTTCACCATTCCATTGCCAAATCACTCTTTCAGTGTAGAATTTTTTTCTAATTTCTAACCTAAACTTCCCTTGGTGCAGGTCAAGACTGTGGCCTCTCAGTCAGTTGTTGCCTGGGAGAAGAGTCCAACTGCCACCTGATTACAGCCACCTTTCAGGTAGTTGTAGAGAGTGATAAGGTCACCTTTGAGTCTCCTTTTTTCCAGGCTAAACAACCCCAGCTCCCTCAGCCATTCCTCATAAGGCTTGTGTTCCAAGCCGCTCACCAGCCTTGTTGCCTCCTCTGGATGTGCTCAAGAGTCTCAACGTCCTTCCTAAACTGAGGGGCCCAGAACTGGACACAGCACTCAAGGTGGGGCCTCACCAGAGCCAAGTACAGGGGAACAATGACCTCCCTGCTCCTGCTGGCCACACTATTCCTGATACAGGCCAGGATGCCGTTGGCCTTCTTGGCCACCAGGGCACACTGCTGGCTCCTGTTCAATCGGCCGTCAACCAGAACCCCCAGAACCCTTTCTGCCTGGGCACTGTCCTGCCACACCGTCCCCAGCCTATAGCATTGCAGGGGGTTATTGTGGCCAACATGCAGGACTCAGCATTAAACATCATCTTACTGGATTTTGCCCATCCATCCAACTATTCCAGGTCTCTCTGCAGAGCCCTCCTACCTTCCAACAGATCAACACACGCACTCAGCTTGGTGTCATCTGCAAATTTACTGATGGTGCACTCAATCCCATCATCCAGATCATCAATGAAGATGTTAAATGTAATGAAAGGGCTAGGAGACCAGCTCCTTAGTGATTTCAGCCTTTATTGGGATCAGTCTGGGAAGGGGGCCTGTGGGGTATGGGCATACCACTGCTGCTCCCGATATGGCGTGGAGGAGAAAGATGTCAGTTCTGTCGTCTGGCAGACCTAGGTCTTCCCTCCTCACAGGAGCCCCAAGAAGACGCTGCTAGTTTCAAATTAATGGTCCCCAGGCTACTCCTGGACCACTTTGTTTAGGGCAATGAAGGCAAGGGATTTGGACCAGAGACTTGATGTTGTCTTATATCCCCTCTGGTTGGAAGTGTTACTGTAGTTCTTATATGGTGGCTTGTGGCTCGTTGTGTTAGGGGTCTCTACTAGGTGACTTCCCTTTCTTCTAAGTCCCATGGGAATCTGATATTTACATACTAGGCGACATCATCTTCCTCCCCATGGTCTCAGGTAGTTTGCTGTCTTAGAGGAGAGGGGAGCAGTGGGGGTAGTACCTGATGGTAAGAGAATTTACACAACAACTTACTTAACTAACAACTCATCATTTTCATTAACTAGCAAAATTGGAACTCTGTATTAACTTTTTAACAATTCATTCCCTACCATTTTCATTCTCTACATTAAACATGACAGGACCCAACACTGATCCATAGGGAACACCACTGGTGACTGGCTGCCAGCTGGATGCAGCACCGTTCACCACCACTCTCTGGGCCCGGCCATGCAGCCAGCTCCTAACCCAGCAAAGAGTGCTCCTGTCTAAGCCGTGGGCTGCCAGCTTATGCAGGAGTGTGCTATGGGAGACAGTGTCAAAGGCCTTGCTGAAGTCCAAATAGACAACATCCACAGCCTTTCCCACATCCACCAGACGGGTCATCTGGTCATAAAAGGAGATGACGTTTGTCAAACATGACCTACCCCTCCTAAACGCATGGTGGCTGGGTCTGATACCCTGGCCATCCTCTAGCTGTTGTGTGATGGCACTCAAGATAATCTGTTCCATTACCTACTCTTACTTTAGCAATTATTTCCATAAAGTCATATTTGTAATGGCAAGCATCAACAAGAACTGCTAGTACCCAATCAACTTGGTGATAATGAACTATTTTCAAGGACAATTTTGGAAAGAATGTTAACAGTAAAAGCAACAGAAACTCAGAATGTATTTTATAAAACTTTTCAATGTATGAAACTAATAAAGATTAAAGAAAAATGTAAGAAAGAAGCACATCAGACCACAGGTATTTATTAGTCAAAGATCAACAATCTAGTAATATAGTTATGAAATAAATACCTTAACAAGCCATATATCCCATTCTCAGAAATCTTGCAAAATTCCCAAAACATCACTTCTTTCAAGAATGAAAAGGCAACTTCTAATATATCCTGTTCTCAATACCAACAACAGTGGAACAAGAACAACACCTTAAATACATAAAGCACGCTGGAAAAAAATGTAAGTAATTTAGTTTCCAGACCCTCCTTTTCCCAATACTCTTCTCAACAGAATCCCTAGTTACAGAGAGCATTTCTGATCTCATTTACCCCAGGCTGACAGTACTATGAGTACAGTCCCAATTCCTTTGCCTTTTGTAGCATTCCTGTAGCATTCCAATAGAATTGGTGAAAAGAGATAAGAATAAAGCCCCTCTCATCCCTCTTGAATTCAATGTGAAGAGAATTCTGCTGAGAACAAATATGCTGTGCCTTCTACTCAGGAAAATTTATAAAGGTGTCACAGGTGACACAATAAGATCTATCAACAGAATTATTTTAGCAATGCTAACTGAATTTCTTTTCAATTGTATAAACCATTTATGAATTCAAAACAGCAGCATGGTTATGAGAACTACATCTATTATGTTGTTATAGATTCTCCCTCAGTACAACAGCACTCAGCTGTCTTAATGTCTCTAAAGATAATTTTTTTTTTAATTGAAGTTTACTTCTGTTCCATTGAAAACTCAACTTGGAAGGTATAATAAGCTGGAAGGGGAGAGTTTTCCAAATCTCCCAAGCTTGGAAAGGAAATGTTCCTTTAGGAACATTCCTTTCATCTTGATACATGAGACCACACATCTTTTCTCCAAGGATATTTCTTCCCTCAACAGAAAAAAGGACCCACAGATGGACCTGCATTTTCCTACTTTATTTTCTGTTAGCAAACTACTGATACACTCCATATTTCATTGTTTCTATACTGATGGCAAATCTAACTCCTGATAGAAGCCTATGCTTTCTTTCTATTGGTGATCCATGGGTTAGAGAATAAGCGTAAGTTTCTCATCCTACATTGAAACTCCTTGTTATGTCAGTGAGGCAGAATAAATGCTTTCTATTGTAAGCATGTTTAGTGGTTATCATTTATTAATTATCACATTGTCTCTTTCACTCTTTTTCAGCCAGGAAACATTTCCCTTACATGTAATCACAATTCCTATTTATTCTCCTGCTGCATTATTCTCTTACCTGCACTGTTCCCTGATTTTATCTTTTTTTTGACCTTCTGCAGCTCTTTCATCCCATCATTTCCAACAGGTCCCAACACTAACACTTTTCTCTGTTCTGTCCATTGATATGTAATCAGTGATTCAAGTCATGCTGACCTTTTACATGCCCTCAGAGAAATCTTGACACAAGATGCAACCGAATGGAACTTGATATTCTTTTCCAGTAATGGTCTTCCAGACTATGCTTCAGACTGAGCCACAAGAATAAAGTATTTACTAGTTAATCCTTGCTTCCCTTCGAGAGTTCGGAGCCTGTCAGCTAGAAACTTTCTGTTTGCTAATGTACTCTTTGATTCTAAAAACTATTGACAACCAAAAAACCACATTAAATAAACTCAATCAGGCCTTGCAACTGGAAAGGTGACATCACTGAACTGTGTTATTTTGAATGCACTTACAACTTCAGTTTAAAAGCTAATGTTTCCTATATTGCATTTTTAAATTTGTTGGTTGCTCTCCCTTGAATGATGCTGCTTCACATGTACACAGCAATTCCTTTACCTTCAGGACTACACAAAACATCTATCTCATAAACCTGAGGGCTTTTCAGAGTTTCAACTTTGAATCAAGTTCAAGCTTGAAAGCCATATTGCACTGGCTGCATCAGAACAAAATTATCTACTTCACTTCAGGAAAATCCTTATGAAATATATTTACACACACTTCAGGGTAATGTATGAAGTGGAAGAGAGATTCAATGGGACATTTCTTTACCTTTTGTTCCATTTCTCAAAGGCTGCAATGGCGTTCCAGGGAGCCATTCATAGAAAGGATGAATCTGGGGCTATCGAGCTATTGAACCATAATAGGGATGTTATTCAAGACAGCCAGCAAGACTTGCCAAGGGCAAGTCCTGCTTGACCAACTAAGTGGCCTTTCTGTGATGAAATGATTCCATCAATGGACAAGGGAAGGGCAATAGATGTCATTTACCTGGACTTCTCTAAAGACTTTGACACATTCTGGTACATCTGTCTCTCTAAGTTGGAGAGATTTTATGAGTGGACTGTCTTGTGAGTAAGGAACTGCCTGGGTGGCTGCATTCAGAGAGTAGTGTTCAACAATTCAGTGTCTGGATGGAGATCTGTGATGAGTGGTCTCCCTCAAGGGTTTATATTGGGGTCGGTATTATTTGATGTCTTCATCACTGACATAGACAGTGGGATTGAGTGCACCTTCAAATTTAGAGATAACAACAAAAGCCAAGGAGTGTGTTTGACACACCCAGGGGATGGGATTGGGATGCCACCCAGGGGGAGCTGCATAAACTGAAGAAGTGAGCTCACAGGTTCACTCCTCATGTTGAACATGTTATAAGGTTCAACAGGGCCAAGTGCAAGGTCCTGCCCCTGGGTCAGAGCAACCCTCAGTATCTACACAGGGTATGAAGGGATTAAGAGCAGTCCTATCGAGAAGGACTTGGGGATATTGGTGAATGGAAAACTGGACATCAGCCAGCAATCTCTTCTTGCAGCCCAAACATATCCTGGAGTGTTTCAAAAGAAATGTGGCCAGTAGGCCAAGGGAGGTGATTCTGCCCCTCTACTCCACCCTGTTGAGACCCCCACCTCAAGTGCTTCATCCAGCTACTGGGGTCCTCAGTACAAGACAAATATGGCCCTTTTGGTGTGGAGCCAGAGGAGGGCCACAACAACGATCAGAGGGCTGAATCACATATCCTGTGAGGAAAGGCTGAGAGAGGTGAAGTTCTTCAGCCTGGAAAAGAAGGCTCCAGGGACTTTATTTTGGAATTCCAATACTTAATGGGGGCTTAAAGAAAGATAGGGACAAACTTTTTAGTAGGGTCTATAGAGATAGGACAAAGGGTAATTGTTTTAAACTGAAGGAGGGTAGGTTCAGATCAGATACAGAAAAGAAATGTTTTACAGTAATAGTGGTGACACACTGAAACAGGTTACCTGGAGAGCTGGTGGATGCCTCACGCCTGAAATCATTCAAGGTCAGGTTGAGCAGGGCTCTGAGCAGGCTTACATGGATGAAGTTGTCCCTTCATATTGCAGGGATTTGGACATATTGGGTGACCTTAAAGATCCTTCCAAACCCAAGCCATTCTATTACTCTCTAACTTAAAAGAAAAAAAAATGCACCAAAAAATTTAAACTAAATTCAATTTGAGCCTTTTGATATATGTTCCACTAGAGCCAAAAGAGAATACTCCCCTCAATATTTGCACAAGCAGCAACGTTGTTTAAATTCCCTTCACTTCAAAAGTATGGATTCAGTCGTAAGGGAATGATAGGCACAAAAAGCTTTTATTTTTCTTGTGAGGTGTTCTTCTAGAATCATTTTCCTGTGCAGGTTGGACAAGGTTCAAATTAATGCCAGCTGATAGTCCACATGCACTGTCACTTTCTCCTTCTACAGAGACCTGACACCATTAAGTAAAGACAAGGCTTTAATCAAAAGGAATAGAAAAATATTATTACTGTATTGCTGTTTAAAATATTTTGTCCTTCACAGGCATTCAGTGAGCAAAAAACCACTGAAAACTGTACAACTAGTCACAACTTCTCTGGTTACTTCTCCATTTTCACTTTACCCCTTCATGCTTTCTACTGTGATCCTATCTCACAATGAAAGTTTTTCTATGTTGATTTATCATCTTTCCCCAATCCCTACTTTCTGTCATTGCCCTTAAGCATTAACTTGGTGTTTAAACATTGTCTAAGGAATCTGAAACTCAGTAAATACTTTTCTCATATGGCATCTGATTTTTCTAAGAATACAGACTGTCAATCCTTATGTATGTATATATGCATGTATTTCCCAGCATAAAATAAAGGCACATGAAAAAACTAAAACAAGCATGATTGTTTTAACAAGATGAACAAGCAAAACTGAGACTCATGATGCAACATTCCCTGGAAGACTTGGAAGTTGGATCAAAGCAAAAGTGCCGTTAATGATGACTATAATTTAATCTACTGGTCATCAAAAGCTCAAGCTCTATGTTACCCTCTCCACTATTTTTCTGGAGTGCAAAGCCTTGGTTCACTTCCACACATATAGAAGAGTTTCAGCACTATTTTGGATTCAGCCCATAGTTCAAACTGAAGTTTTATGAGTGTGTATATCCATAGATTTACAAAGTAGCAACATTAGGAACTGACTCATAAACAGGTATTAACATGTTTTTTTCACTGCAAAACTGGTTCAGTCACATATCACACAGAACTTCTATAATGCCCTAGTCAATCTCTCCTTGGAAAATGGCTTGGTACAGGAAATACTTGTTAATTTCTGTCGATTAGCAGTCACAGCAAAAATACAGTAAAAGTAGGATTATTTCTGTTCTGCAGTGCTTTGCTATTTCTTCTCTAGATGTTTTAAATTAATGGCTATCATTTAGAGTAGAAAAGGTTCTGAAAATAATTATTACAATCACTTTCACACATTGTTTGTCCAACTTCAAATTCAGGGTCCATACTCAAGACTCAGCTGGTAATTAACCAAACATTGTATCAGAAAGCAAAGCACGGTTCTCATCACAATTCACAACCTGAAGAGTAAAATATACACAGAAGCCCAGACTGATACGTAGTACACCATCATGGTAATCCCAAAATGACTGCTTATCTGCAGATACTTACATGTGTGGTTATGTAATTGGGGACAGACAAAGAGAATTGAAGGGACTTTCAGATGATTAATTGACTTCATCACACATTCCAAAATGCCATCAATATAGAGTTCTCACATCCTATTGTCCTTCCATTGAAAATTACTTATACATAAGTTTATACAAAACAACCTTGTTACTTTAAGGCAAATCATCTATGAGCTGTCAGAACTAGTCACATATTACGCATTCTTCAAGTCTATATGTCTTACTCCTTAAATCCAAACAACCTGGCAACACTAGGATATAGTGAGCAACATTTTTATGACCAGGTCTTCATTGAACAAGTGCTGCTGCGCCAACATTACCTTTCCTTTGTGCCACAGCCACCGCTTTAAGTAATCGTAAGAAGGCCCACGTGAACACTGGAAGACTGTGCAACCACATCTGACACTTAAAGCTCTCCTTGTTGGGCAAGGAACAGCCTGGGCTGTCATAGTCTATAGCAACCCAAGCCTTTCTGTCCAGCAGTGCACACTTCTGGGGTCCCCAACACAAGAATGACCTTGAGCTGCTGTAACAAGTCTATAGGAGGGCCACTAGGTTGATGACAGGGCTGGAGCACCTCTCCCAGAATGGATAGAGTTGGAGCTGTTCAGCCTGCAGAAGTGAAAGCTCCGGGCAGACCTTATAGCACCCTCCAAAAGGGCATTGCAAGAAGGTTGGAGGGGCTTCTCACTCGCGCAAGTTGTGACAGGACAAGGGGAGACGCCCCTAACCTGCAAGAGGGCAGGTTTATCGCAGATCTAAGCAAGAAACTCTACTGCGAGGCACTAGCAGAGGTTGCTTGGCGAAGCCATGGCTGCGCCATCCCGCGCAGCGTTCAAGTAGAAGCCAGTCGCGGCTCCGACCCGCCCGGTGTACCGGGAGGAAGGCCCCGGCCACCTGGACGGTGTCTGAGGGCCCCTCCCGGCTAGGCTCTCGAGGCGCCCCCTACGCCCCCTGCCGGCCGCCCACGCTCACCGCAGGGGCACGCGGTGGGGCCGCCCCGCCCGGCCCCGCCCCCGCAAGCTCAGGCCCCGCCCCAATTTGCACGGATCAGGAGCCCTCGCTCGGCTCGCGGGCGGCTGAGGGCGGGCGGCGGCGGGCGCGGCACGGATGAGGCGCATGCGCACGGTGGGCGGGCGCTGGGGCAGCGGCGCGGTGCGGGCGGGGCGCGCGGTGCTCGGTACCGCCGCCGCCGCCGCGAGCGGCGGGCGCGGCGGGGCCGCGGAGGTGGTCGAGGCGGGCGGCGGGCAGCAGGGGTGGCGGGGCGAGTCGCGGGGCTCGCCGCAGCAGCTAGCGGAGCGGTACGCGGACTTGGCGGCCAGCCACAGCGAGGCGCTGCGGCAGCGGGAGGAGCGCGAGTGGCACAACGCGCGGCTGCGCCAGGAGAACGCGCGGCTGCGGCTGGAGAATCGCCGCCTGCGCCGCGAGAACCGCTGCCTCTTCCGACAGGCCCTGCTGGGGCCCGGCCCTGACAAGCCCCGCGTCGACCCGGGCGAGGAGGCGGAGGCCCTGCGCGCCCAGCTGGGTCGCCTGCAGGAGAAGCACCGTCGGGCCTTGCGGCACCTGCGGCGCTGCCGGGCCGCCAGCGGACCCGAGGCCTCGGGAGCCGAGGACGGGGAGTTGGACGAATTGCTGCTGGAGGACGAGCAGCCGCTGGATAAGAAGAGCCTGGTGCCGGCTGTGTAGGCGGCCGCGGCCGAGGGGGCGGTGCCGGTCGGCGCTGCGGGCCCTCCCCGCCGCCACGGGGTAGGGTGGGTCACCCCCTCTTCGCTCCCGGCTCTGACTCCCGTGCGGTGCGGGGGTTCTCAGCTCCCTCAATCGAACGGGCCCTTCCCACGGAAAGGGTGGGGGAGGAATTCAGGTTTGCTAATCCTTTTCCCAGATGTATTCCCAGAAGGGTCTGATCATGATCGAGGAGATCCAGGCTCATGTGGGAAGCTGAGGCTTGGAACACGAGAGGAATTCCTCAAAGCGGCTGTTGTGGAGAAAAGAACCGTGATAAACAGTACACTTTTCTCTCGTGTCATCCTACAGCATTGAACCCTGGAGCTGTGGATCATCTTTTTTCTCTTGAGTTAGCACCTGTCATGTAGGCTTCAAGAGCCATGAAGACTGATGAGTCCTTAGTAGTTGGTGTGTGTTAGGAAGAGGAATGGAGGAAGCTTGAAAGCTTCTGTCAGTGCTCCAGTAGAAGTTGGTGATCATTTGAACTATGAATTACCTTGGACTCTTACTGCAGAACACTATTTGTATTTTTAATGATGGCCTTCCTTCACCCTCACACAAATACTGATTTGAATTTCACATTTTCACACAAAACTGCAGCTAACAAATAAACTTACGGTACACCAAATTATTGTCTAAAGTGTGAGTTACTGTATCTTCTTAATTTCTTGCTGTTTGGAAGGAAATTAGTTATTCAGACCTAGAAAATTTGCTAGAAATTTTGTTTCACTCAAAAATTTGCTGGTTGAAGGAAACCCTTTTAAGGAACTGAGGCAGAGGTTGGTTTTGTAACAGTTCCTTATTTTTTATCACATTTAAAGGCTGGCTTGTGCCTTCAGGTTTGGGATTGGTTTCTTAAAACTTTCAAGGCCAAGGTCTGTTTCAGTTCAAGTTGAATCTAATGTGAAAAGGTGAAATTCCATCATTTTCTGTAAGTATCTTTGAGCATATAACTACTGAAAGGAGCCATTTTTTCACATAGTGTCAACATAACCCTCTAATCATAAATGCCTGTAGTGCTTGTTAAGTATGAGGATTTGCAGCTTCAAGTGCGTTCTCAAAATAGAAAAAAAAATGGCACAGTGCAGTCAATATCTCCTTAATTAAAAAGTGTGGGTGGTGATGTCTGGTTGTGGTGTTTTATTTTATAAACTTAAATATTCTCAAAAATACTTGCTGAATGCTCAAGAACTATAGTATCTACAATACCATCAGGATTATCATGCTTTAATAGCAGGTTCCAGTAAAGTATGAATACCCAAATGATGAAAATAATCTGTCAAAATTAGACAAGACAGGACTCTCATGATACAGTGCTAAAAATGCATCACTATGTCAGGCATCCTTTTCAAGAGTTGCAGGTGTTGGCACATAAAAAAGAGGACAGATCTGGACTTCCCTAATGGGATACGCAATTATTTGTAACTAAACTTCTGTGATATTTGAAGTAAGTGGACTCTTTTTGCAAGAGTTCAAAGTTCTCTGGAAGCTTGTGTAAAGGATTGTCTACTTTTGTATATATCGACAGATAAATTTTAAACCTGCAGGTCACAGAGGGGGGAAAAGTGTTTCAGTAAGATTCAAATTAATATAAAAAGCCAGAGAAAAGATTTAGAGTACTTCCTCAAATTGCTATCCACATGGACTGCAGTAAATAAATCACTTGATTCAGTCAAGCTGCAAAAATTTCATTTAACCAGTTGCCTGATCTGGTTATTGTGAGTTTGGTTTTGAGAACAAAATAGAAATTTAGGAAAGGCCTTTAGTGAGATGATGCAAAAACTACAGTGTCTCCCACATTATGGCTTGCAGGTATTCCTTCATGACACACTTGCGTGATCCTCGTCTACATGAAGTTACAAATACTGAGATTTACAGGAGAAGTAAATATCTTTTGGGCTATAAGTGTTTGAGCATCCTGTATGGATTTGTCTCTGCAACTAGTTCTAACAGTTAGTAGCTTGTTATCACAGACACGTTCAGCCAAAACCCTTAAAGTTGATGGTTCGTAAAAAAACAGTTTGGACTTGCCTGACACACTACAGTGTCTGTATGTCTGAAGTGCTGGGAGAGGTGGCACTCTCCTCAAGTTGATTGAAGAGCTTTTACCTTACTCTACTTTTGGTTAAGGTCTGTTTCATTTTCTGGTGTGCTGCTTTGTGTCCAATAAGCAGTCAAATCTTGAAGATCTAGACGTCACTTCTTACTCCCAAATTTTGTCCTTAATTCTCTTTATCACCTTCTGGACTAGGATGGATGTTTTGTTTGTTTTTGTGGGTTTTTTTGGTTTGGTTTTTTTTTTTTCTTATTGATTTTGTTGTTGGTTTTGTTTGTTTGTTTGTTGTTTGTTTTGTTTTGTTGTGGTAGTGTCTCCAGATTTTGGTGTTTTGCAGACTCTGATCTGAGTGAATGCAGCATCACTGGTTTGGAAGAGAGTGCACTACAGAACAAAACTGGCACAATATACCAAAAAACCAGAATGCAGAACTATGCTGTCTTCTTGTCCTTTTGTTTTATAATTTCAGTTCTTTGCTTCAAAACAATTCCAGTTGTATACTGATAATTTTCAAAACTGAATTTCAAAATCGTGGGGTTTTTTCATGTTTTTGATTCTAGGTTTTAAGTACCTATCTCTTTGCATAGTTGGTGCCTTGGGAAGGCTGACCTGGAACAGAGACTGGAGAGAGCTAGAGAATAAAGTAGATATTTATTAAAAGGCCTTTAGGGTACACCTTGGGCAGTACAAGATCCTGACCTGGGCTATACACAAGATGGACCTAAAACGGTCACAAAATGGATGACTGGTCACAAGGTCTCACATTTTCATAAGTTTTGGTCTATTTGCATGTTGGGGTTTAATTGTCTAATTACAGGTTCAGATTATGGAGTCCCATCCTTCTTGTTTTCTCTCTTCAGTCCACCGTTGTTTATGCTTTTGGGCCTGAACACTTGTAATGGTTGTCTTTGGTCTTCAGCAGGAAAAGGATTTGTTTTGTCTACCTACTCTGTGAAGAGAGCTTACTAGCACATAATGTGAGGCTAGAAGTACACCCCTAGGCAGCACAGAATCTGAAAAACATAAAAGCTAAAACTTAAGGCATCATAGTTACCTGAAAAAAGGGAAACAAACTTTATTTTTGTTTTACTAGCAGCAAATTTATGAATGCAGGTGGATTCTTCCTGTTTAAAATGCTTTGCTTATAATTAACTTCTGCCTGCTATGCAGAAGTAATTATAAACAAACTAGCATACTTACATAACTAATAGCATACCATTGCTATAAAATTATAGCTACTAGCATATTTGCATGCTAACAAGGAAGTGAAAGGCTACAAAACTTTTTTTTTAATTCCTTAAGGAAGTGTTCAGTCTTAGCTGTAGATTTTTCTTTCCTTCCTAAATCCTTCTGTCTTGTGCATCATGTTAAGAAATTATAATGAAATTTGAATTTTAAAAAAAGTTATATGTATGGAAGCTATATTAAAAGTGCATTTAAATCTTTTGGGGCCATGTGTGAATTTGATGACAGTTACTCTAAAACATGTATGTAAACAGAATGGCTCAGTGTCAGTGCTGTATTTTTATATACATTCTACTGCTCTTTTGAGACCTAA
Source organism: Acrocephalus scirpaceus scirpaceus (assembly GCA_910950805.1). NCBI lineage: Eukaryota > Metazoa > Chordata > Aves > Passeriformes > Sylviidae > Acrocephalus > Acrocephalus scirpaceus. The sequence goes on from OU383776.1 coordinate 46,763,187, forward strand.
TTTAAGTTTCATTAAATATTGTACTCTGAAGGAATTCTTTGTCCACTGTGCTCATCTCCTTGAATGTGCTAGGGTCTTGCACTGCTGTAGCTGCCCACAGAGAATAATGAAATAAATTGAATGTCTTTGATAAACTAACACCATTCAGAATAGTTTAATTTGGCTACCTTCCTACCAAGGCAGTCATCTGTTACTCTTCCTTTTCGGTCTATCTCAATGTGTTCAGTATCCCCTTTTTGTGTTTGTTCAACTCAGTAAAGATATTTGCATGATGTATAGAAAGCCTCTGTTCCAATGTTGCAAATGATTTAAAGTAGTGGCTTAAAGCTGCATTTTTAGTGTTCACAAATCCATAAGATCTTTCCTGTGTATTTTAAGTGATAAGTGCAGATACCTGCATTGTAATAGTGGAAAGTTTAGGTGTAGCTGCCCTTGAAACATTTTTCTGTAAAATATCCAAATTGCATTTACTGCCACATCACTTCCAAAATAACACCGTGTATCATTCAGAGAATTATAGTGGCATGTAATTAAAAAGCTCTTTTTTAAAAAAGCTTGCAACCAGTAGTATTTCATGACTCTCAAGGCCAGTTGTTTGCTTTTTGTGCTGCCAAGAGTCTTTGTGCAGTCAGAAGGCATTACATTTAGAGGACATAAAGAGGCTGATTTAGATATAGCTATGTAGGAGAGGGACTATGTTATAAATGGAAGATGGCATATTGGTTGGATAATCCAGAGGAAGAGAACATTTTCAGAGAGAGAATTCATGTGGAAAGATGTGACCATCAAACAACAGCTAATGGAATTTTATTCATATATATTGCTATATATTAAATGAATAAAGATGAATGCACATTTGTATAAAAGATTTGCACTGAGGAGAAATTCTACTGTGTCATGCACTGGCATGCCTTTGAAATGAGGGCTAGCTTTGGAGAGCTGCTCTGCAATCTTTAGCCCCTGCTGAGATTATTAGCCGTGGTGCTCATTAAGGTTAATTTATTTCATGTGGAAATTTGTGAGGGCCAGAAGCCTGAGCATCTCCATTGTATAAGTGCTGCAGAACTTTCAGTGACCTCAGATGGTTCCCATAGTTGTTTGCAATTTATCACCTAGATTAGTACAACTCTTTGATCACCCTGTGCAGCGTGGGTTTGTAATAGAGGAATGAGCTACAATCAGTCAGCAGAATCCAGGTGCTGTATTTTGACAAACTCATTTCTAAATGCCTAATCCATCCTAATCCTGATTAGTATGTACGTGCTCGGGGCACACCCAGAGGTGAGGTGTTTGCAGAATGAGGACTGCCTACAGAAATTATATGGGCTACTGAAATAACTTTGTTCATTAATTGTAAACTCTTAGCTGTGTTTGTCCTTTTTCTTCCTTATTAAGTTTGCAATAATTTTCCTGTGCTGTGGTCAGAATCATATCTCTGTTGGGGTTCATTGTTTCTTTGTGTTGAAGATAGTCAAACCATTCTGCTTAGCTATAGAAAGCCTTAATTCCAGGCAAAGGTTTTATGACCTATAATTTTGAATTTTATTATTGCTTTTCCTTGAGAATTGATAGATTTTTTTTTTTTTAATTATCAAAAATCTTGCTTTTACACTTTGAAGGAGTTTTGCTGCTCTGCACTTGTGAGGAAGAAATGTTTCAGGGTGGGTGCTGTAAAATAATTTAAAATCAGAGCAGTGTACTTGAAATGTTTTCCCAAAGACTTTGAAAGTCCATAAGATGGAAAAAACCCAGAAGTTTTCAAAGAAATCTTACAGAGGATTTTGGGCTTTTTGGGTTTAATTTTTTTAGTGATGTAAGCACTATCATTTCAGCAAGTTAAATATTGTGTTACTCTGCATGATAAACATGAGTGACTGGACATACTGTAGGACTCAGGCACATAAAATTTAAAATAAGACACTAAAAAACCATCACTGATGCTCAGGAATTTAAATATAAGTTTTTTATTATCTCAGGCAGACCCAGAAGGCTCTCTTCTTGTCAGAGAAAGGTTTTGCCTATTTTACTTTTTAAGCTGCTGATTATTGTGAAAGAAGCAGCTGCAAAACCAGTGTAAAACTCAGATTTGACCCTATGACCCTGTCTTGTATTCCAGTGCAAAAAGGGCACTAGCAGTTGGAGGAGTGTGCAAGAAGAGCTGCTCATCTCCTGCATATGCATAGGTGTGCTTGGCTAGATTTTAATAGTCTTTGGCTTGGAGGACATGCAGACAGGGGATGAAGAAGGAGGCTTCAGGTGTCAGTCAGTGTTGTTGCTAGCCTTGTCTTGGTACCAAAGAAGCTTTTGTTGTATTCTGCCTGATGGAGTTTTATTTCAGCTTTTAGCTGAAAAAGCTTTTGTGCCCTCAGTAGATGTTTGTCTGTCTCCTCAGTAGCTGCTGCTCGGGGCAAAATGAAGAATCTCGCAAGATCTGTCTCTGACCACTTAGGAGACTATAAGAGTGACTCGAAAAAGACTGAATATACTGGTTAGACAACAGATGGGAGCATTGCTGACCATATGGGCAAGAAGCCCTTGTTGCACTGAAGATTTACATGTAAATGATGCTAAGAAAAATGCTAGACTCTGCTAAAATGGTAAAGGAAAAACTGTTGCAATGTTGCAACAAAGTTGCATGCAAGCTCTTGGACTCTGCTAAAATGGTAAAGGAAAAACTGTTGCAGTGTTGCAACAAAGTTGCACGCAAGCTCTTCCTTTCCTAAGGAAAAACTCGTAATGACTGAGATGCATCTGGCAGTCTAGCCCCAAAAACCATACTTTTTTTTGGTCTCCACACAGTCCTTACATGAATAAAAGTCTGCTTCTCCAGTGGTTATCATTTAATAACTTTTTATATCGTTTTTTTGTGTCTTTTATGAGCTAGCTGAAAGCGGTGTTTCCATTCCACCCAAGTAAATTACCAAGGTTTTGTCTTCTAGCCTAAGCATCCTGAGAAAGTGCACACAAGTGCAGGGTAGAGTCTCTGACCCAGTAGCATAGGTGCCATTCTTACTGCTCTTTGTCGGAAACCAGGACATCCCTCTGGCTGCTCTGGGTGATCCAAGACCCTGGCAAGGGGTCCAGAGACAAGCCATGAGAGTTTCATTAGCATAATGCTAATTTATCACTGGGTGTAGATGTAGAATTTTGGGGTTTAATGGGGGTTGAGAAGGCAAGATGGAGGAATTTGGGTGTGTCCCTGTCCTTCTGCTTCTTCTTCTTGCCCTCCATCTTCAGCCGTGGTGGTGGCACTTTTGGATTGGATTAGAGCAGAAATACACTGTCTAACATAGGTGATAGGTATTGGTATTTTTCTGTAAACATAGGACACGTAGTACATAGTATAAAAGATTACAACTGCCCTCTGGGTGGGCAGTTGGAGACGACCAACACTATAGTTAGCACCCTCGTTGGGTGTATGTAATGTACATAGATAAGAATGTACCTAGATAAGAAATACTAAACATCCTTGAAGACCAAGACAGACACATCCTGACTCTCTCTTCTGGCACCAGGGCTTGGGAGGACTTTAAACAACATTCTTGGAGGGTTATCAGCCCAGGAACCGAGACTCTTCTCCAATTTTTTCTTTTATTTGTTCTCCCACCCAGAGCCTTACACCCCCTACCACACAGCATCATCTTGACTTTTCTTTTACAGATCTCTAGAGCAAATTCTGATGCACCCTGGAACCATCTATTTTCAAGTGGATTTGCACATTTTTGAGCTGGATTCAGGACTGCATTTGAAGCTAAATTAATGCCTGTTCTCAGATGCAGGGAACCAGTGGATGGACTCAACTCTCAAACTACAATCACATGATTTTTATTTCTGTACTTTACACATTAAATTTTACCAGGAGCCAAAAGTTTTCCCTTTCTGTATGCCAAGCAGCACTGTAATCTTAGAGAAACTGAGTATATAATTTTGTTAATCCGTGCTTATTGCCAACTCTGATTGGAAGTCTTTATGTTTCCCCATGTATTAAGTATTCTGAGCAGCTCGTTCAGTACCAATTCACAATGTAGTTCTGAGGTGTCAGACACAATGTAAAATATAGGCAAATTGCTGTTTTATTAAGAAAACACAGCTGAAGAGACTCACACAACAACTTAAAGCTTAGAGAACTTATTCAAGATGTGGCTTTGGTCCTTAGCATAAAGGAATTCCAACTCATTATCTCACTTTCTAAGAGCTTGCTTGGCTGTGTTTTACTGAGACTCTTCTACGCCACAGAAAAATTGAATGCAATGTCTCTGAGACAGAAAGGAAGCATTTTGCTGATCTGCCTAAGCGATTAGGTTACTGTATAACAGGAACCTTTTTTCAGTGGAAATGAAAATGCTGGGCTCTAAACTTTCCTACAGAGAACTACTGCACAGAGATTTCTAATGGTCCTACCTGTTAATTGATATATTCATTTCTATATTTTCTTTTTATCCCCCCTTCATAGTTCCTACTGTTAATTCCCTTTTAACATTCCTATTTTAACTATGATTTTCATCCATAATTTTTAATTGTATGGAGTTTTTAATTTGTTTTGCTCTTTAGAACTTCTAAGAAAGCAGGTTCACAACACAGGTTCAGTTGATTCAGGGAATCAACTCTTAAATTTAAAAGATTTCCACATACTCTGTGGGTATACTGAGAAGATAAAGGTGATTTTTAGGATAGATGTTACCTCAAGGGTGTTGACAAAACCTACACTCTGGTTTCCTTAACATTATTCATAAATAGAATCCTTACTGTCAGTACTGATGCCTCAGGAAGAAAAGGAGAAAGATGTTTTTATGAGCTTCTGATGTGGAATGTGAAAATGTGTAATTCTATCTGTAAGGAAACAACGAGCCAAAATAACCTCATTGTGCACTCGTTGCAATAAAATGAAATAAAACAGAGACCAGGAAAGGTGCCAGTATTTCTGCCTAAAACCATATGGGTAAATGTGTATATGTAGCTTTAACACATGATGAAATTTGAACATGAATGCATGATCTTGAGTCTCTGCAATCACTTTATGAACTTGCCTATTTTTTTCCCGTTTAGCCAGAGTATAAAAACTTACTTTATCCTTTTTATTCTGTCTTTTTAGTGGCTTGATTCTTCAATACATTTATGCAGTCTTATACCTTTTTCACGAACACATTTCTTTTCAAAGCAGGAATTTTAATAATTTAGATAGCAGCTGTCCAACTAAGAAATTTCTTTTTAGCTACTAGCATAAATTTTGGGAAATGAAATTCAGGTCATGATGCAGCTTATTAGGAGTCTTATTTAATTGAATCTGTGAGGGTTGTATGGTTGCAAAGTTATGACAACTGCAAACTTCAGTGGTGCTGGCTCACTAGAAAATTTGTCAGATGTGCATTTGTAACAATCTTCTGTGAAATGTTAAGTACATTATACAGTGTTTTTTGATTGAAATGGCTCACAGACTTTATATAGAAATATAGAAAGTATAGAAATATAGAAATATTTTGAATATTTCTGAATATAGAAAGTATTACAGAAAGTTATTTATACAACTGCATTTTTTGAAAAACTGTGCTCTTATACCAATATGGAAGATAATGAAATAGTGTGGTTCAGTGTAACATCATTGATTGAGTTGAGCTGAGTCATGACAATTAAAAGCAATAGTGAGGTAGGTTCAGTACATCAGAAACACAGTTAATTAAGATGTTGCAGAGCCATGGACATTTCTCTTTACCTGCCTCATTCTTTTTTCTGAGTAATCCTTCATAATTTGAAGAAAAGGTTAAATATCATGTAGTGGAACTGTGTGCCACTGCAGATCTGGAAACAGTGCTATTTTTATAAAATCTGTAGGAGACAGCTTTTCACCTGCAAGTTCACAACTTGGAGAATTTTATCACATAACTGAGTGAGTGTACATATTAGTATATATAAATATGGGTACATAATAATCTAAAGAAAAATAGTGGAGGATATTAGAGGGTTGGTAAGGGCTTCATAGTTTCATATCTTTGCAATGGTGGTAAGAATACATGCATGTGTGTATGTGAATGCATAGACATACAGACTCTAATCATTACAGAGTTTTTTATATGGCAATTTTTCTGAATACAGGCCAAATGCACGCCAAGGTACAGGATCAAAATATTCTCTCTCCACATGTGCCCTCTAGGCTCTCTGATTCCACTTCTATTTCAGTATGCTACAGCTGTCGGGAACCAGGGACACATGCTTATTTATGTTCATATTTTTGTGAAGGTTATGGTTAAGGTTTTGTGAAGGTTTTGTGGGTCTGTCCTTCCCCTCATCCCCACTGGTTATCCCCAGTACTTGAAGCAAAGATTCAAAGGTATCCAGAGAAAATGGTGGAGTCCAGACAAAAGATTTCATAGATGAGTATCTCTTTACTCTATGAGTCCCACCTGGAGAATCACTGAATTCTTATTTCCTTTGCCCCAAAGGATGCTGGAGATGGCACATTCTCATTTCAGTGTGATTTGATTATTTTTCAAGGGATTAAATTGTGTTTAAGTCTTTATGTCTGTAGTTATACTCTACTCCAGCCTGGAATTTTTTTGCTTTTGTTTCATCTTTTTCCTTCTCACTATGCACCTGTTGCTGACTGTTGGTTCTTTTAGATACTGCTAATGTTTTGGGAGACAGGGAAAAATTATTTATTCATACAATAGTCTTTTGGAAGCCAGCATAAGTACTGATGTGATAAAAGCCAACAAAATTTGACCCTCCTGAAGTGATGGTATTGTGCTGATATTTTGTGTTTGTGTTGCAAAAGAATAATCATTAAAATGAGTTCTACTTGATCTAAACCTGTGGATTTAAGGTGACAAAGCTGCATGACCTGCACTTGCTTTAAATGCGTCATAAACCTGGGAACTATAAAGAATGCAATTACTTAGTGTCTGGGTAAGTCTTTCTATGTTACAGCAGAAAAGTGGAGATCACGGTATCCAGATAACATGTTGCCTGTAATCTATTTTTGTGCTAGGTTTCAAGTCTCAACTAAACTTTAAGAAGTAGTAAATAAAATATGCAAAATATTTACAAATTTTACAGATTGATATATTTAATTTTCCTATGCTATTAATCTGTATTCAGCTACAAAATTGATGTACATGGCTGCCAATCCAGTCCAGAAAGATGTTCCTCATTCTGTTGCTGATTTCATTCCTTACTGAAAAATAGTCCTTAAATATTCTCTGTTTGAATATTTGTTGCCATTACGATATTCTTTTCACAGCTGTGGTAGTCCTGTCTTATCCTAGAAACTGAAACCTACACATCCTTAACATTAAACTGTAGATTTTCTGCTTAGATTTTCTCAGTGATGTATCTCATCTGGTTCCATGGACTTGTGAACCTTCAAGTTCTTCAGATGGACTTGAACCTGCTCCTTGCCTACATTCTCCAGTCTCTGCATTTGCCTTCAGCAATAAAAATAAATCTACCCTACCAGTGTAGGATTCTTTATAAATTTGTTTGATAAAATAGTGACTGGCATTACTGGTTAAGAGAAGAAGGGCACTCATGGTGGAATCATAATTTAGTAAAAATGCTGATGCTTAACAGTCAAGAATGTAAGAGACAGTCCATGTCCCTGAGTTTGGCAACAAGTTCTGTTGGTATTTCTGTGAAAAATCAGTACAGTTTTAAGTAAAGCAAATAAAAAGCAAGGTAACAGTTCTACATTTTGCCAGTTAGGAATCCCATGTCTTTTGTGTTTTCCATAAAAACCAGTTTTCTTATTCTTCTTCATGCTTCTAACAATAGCTCTATCTTAACCAGTTTGGAAATAGTTCTACAGTACATATATATTTTTATTTTGTTTAGCAAATAGAACCACTTAATCACTATTCAAATGCTGCTCACATTTTAGCCTAATGGAAAGTACATTGGATTTATAATTAAACACATTTTCATGGTGTCTTACAAATGAAAATTCTGTCTGTAACAGAAGCAATAATAAAGTTTTTCTCCTTATATTGTTTCACTGAACTGAGGCCTTGCAAGAACATGACAATAAAGTCAATCTGAATTAGCACTATGTACTGCTTAGTAGCCCGTGGGTTTGTGAAAAATTATAAGAGATCGTCAAATTCAATGTGGTAGTTCTTCCATGATACTTGATCAACTTCTAGCTGTCAGTGTTTCACAGAGTTTTGAGGTGATTGTAGAGTATGGTGAAAGTTATATTGAAGGGGTAAAAGAATGAACAGTGCAGGAAAAAAATGAAGACACAGAGGAAACAGTCAACAGGTCATAACTTGTTGAATCATTTATAGCACAAACTGGAAAGGAACTGGTGAAATTACAGACTGGGGCTTGAGGAGAATATTCAGGTAAGGAGACAAGAAAGGGAGAACAAGCACAAAGGAGTAATTAAATTTTAAAAATGCAAGCAGTATTAAAATGTAAAATTTTATAAGTAGTGAAAAATTGTGAGGCAAGGTAACATCTCAAAAAAAGTTAGTGGGTAAAGCTGCAATATATGGGGTTTTTTCAATTAAGTAAATGAAAGTGCTGTAATACAACAGAAGAAATACCAAAGTGTGTAAAATGACCCATTTGATCGAGACTGTGTGGCATTACCATTTTACTGGTTCTGCAAGGCTGCTAAAAGGACTATCATTCGAACTGGAGACAGCTATGCTGAAATCTGAATATGTAGGCTGATAACCTTAATAAATAACTTACACCAGGATCAGTCCTATGGAAGTCAGCAGGGATAATTGTGGTGTGAGGCTCTATATTGTGTAAGGATAATGCAGTCTGACTTATTAATCTGAAGAACTTCTGGTGACAGGAAAAGAACAGCCAAATCATTATGGAATCAAAGATTATTCCCAAGAAATTTAGTTGTCATTGATGACAAAGTAGCTGATCTAGATCATTACTGTGAACATGACTACTGTGGTAATAAATGCCTGGATATTCGCTGAACTGTTGTTTATACATGGAATCATGTTTTACAGCAATAGAAATCTCATCACTATAAACCCTGAGTAAGGGCATATGTGTGAAAGAAGAGGACTGAAAATTGCACTTAACAAAATGTAGAAGTGACTATTTGCTTGCCTCAGCAGGCTGAGGGTGGCTGTGCCATAGCACCCACATCCCCTTCTCTGATCTCAGACCTTACCTCCCAGGGGATCATCAGCAAGGGGTCAGGCTTTAAGTCACGGGAGGCACACTTTTCTTCTGGGTGAGAGAGGCACTGAGTGTGCCATGTTGTCATGGGTGTTGTGCACATATCCAGCAGGAGTTGGTATGGAGCAGACCAGGTGCCAAGGGCTTGCTGCAGTTCTGGGCATTCAGCCAGCTCTGTGTTAGCCCATTTCTTTTTGAGCAGTGGATATTCCCATGACTGCTCATGGCAGGAATGAGCCAGCAATTAATAAGGGTAGTGGTACATTCTTGCTGAGAAATTGCAAATGGTGAGGAATTTTGCAGTGAAGGGTGTTATTGGAGCAGGTCCTTTTGTGAGCCAGCTCTGATATGCTGGGCATTTCCATGGCATTTCCTCACATACGTGGGCAGGATGAGCTGTCATTGGTTCTCTGTGCACAAAGCGAGTCTCTTAAAAGCCAAGCAATCTGCAAAGACACTTCTCTCTGCTTTGCCACCCTGATATCAGCCAAGCTGCTGTAGACATCTGTTCAGTGGCTCTGTTTGTGTTGGAATGTAGTTCTGTCAGTAGGTTAGTATTTGGGAAATGTAGACTAGTAAATTCTGATACATATTAATAAATTTAATTTTTATGAATTTATATGTACTCATGAGCTTGAGACCATAAAAGGTAGAGTTACATGGGAATGACTACACTACTGAAGACCTGATAGAGGTCTCAGTGACTGAATCTGTTCTGCCCTTTTTTAAGATGGAAAGGAAAGCATTTGAGAACATACATGACACAACATTTTTAAAAGAGGATATTTTGATAAATAAAGGTGGCAATTATTATTATTTTTGTATTAAACAGTGAGCACTCCTGTACTTTTTCCCTTCAGATGCAAAAAGCACTGACATGATTGAGCTGGGATTTTTAAATGAACAGCACAGATCAATTAAAATAAGATGCTTGTAGAGATGGAAAATTACCATTTTCATTGATGTTGAGGGGAAGTAGACTGTAGAGCTATTTCACAGGAAATCTTTTGAGTACCATTGGAGTGTTTATCCTCCACAATTCAGCATATATTTTTGCTAACTCATTACTTTGAAAGAAGTACTTGAAGAGTCCCAAAATTTCAAAGGTAAATCAAAAAACAGAAGATAATAACTGAAGGAGTTCTTTTATTTTTCTCACTTGTTCATAGTATAAAGAGAAATTGGTAATAATTGTGGAGTGGCAAGTGGAAATTGTTTCTAGCTTAGTTTCCTACAAAGCCATTGTGAGAATGATCACATCTTTGAGTGTGCACCTATATCCTACTGTATTTGTTCTGATTTTACTCATTTTGAGACAGGCCATTCTTCATTTTTTAATCTAGGGCAAAGATTAAAGCTAGTTGTCCAGCTTTCAAAAGCAAACTTTCAAAAAGCTTCTCTGGAAGTGAGCTGCAGTAACGAGGTCAGAAGAATAGATCAGGGACAGGTAAAGGGACAGAAACCTTTTAACCTTTTAACCAGGCACAGTTGACAAAGAAAAATGTCATTGGAAATATATCCAAGCCCAGCAGATCAGAGATAGGTTCAGTTAGAACTCCTGATTAGTCCAGTCCATTGGGTGAAAATATATACACTATATAATATAATACAACTCTAAAGGTATATAGTCATATATATTCAACACCAGAGCAATCTGCCTAAGTATATATATACTTATATATATGTATCTATGTATTTAAGGATATGGAAGTGCGTGCATGTATATATGTGTGTGTATAAGTTTGACTGTAGAGCAAACATCAAGAATAGCTCATCTACTTAATTTAAACTATACAAATCTACTGCAATCTGAGTGATTGAGGGGGGAAGAATCTTTTGTGACAGCTAATGTTAGAGATTTTTTCCCTGAAGTTCTAATTGCATGTGTAATAACCAGAAGATTTGGCCTGAAAATATTTACTAGACACTTCTGTGATCCATTAGTTCAACTTTAAACAATGCAATAGTACTCCCAGTTCTACTGCTTGCAGCCAAAAAAATTACCTTTTCTTTTTTTAATTTGTGCTCAGGGAAAAGAGTAAAAGCTGCTTTTTAGCGCTTTTTTTTCTCCCTTCCAATGTATTTTCATGATTTAGAGGACTGTACCTGGAGCCAAATTCAGTAACTCTGTTTAAGTAATTATGAAAAATGCCCCTCCTTTACAATGCTTTACACTAAATATACAATTAAAGGAATCTGTCCTTGACTTCAGAACCCAGCTGTGAGATTATTTGCTTCCCCCAAAACCTCATATTCCAGCTACTGGTCTTCTCAATCAAATAAAAGTATAATTGCTTTAATGTCTTAGGTGTCTCTCCTGCATAAGGTAAAGAAAAGGAACAAACTTGCATTTACTGATTAAGGGTGGATTTATGAGCTTCTGTCACAGCCTATATGTACTTCAAAGAAGACATGTTTTACCTGATTACTCAGATTCCTTTGCTCAGAATAAACACAGTTACTTCAAAATTACAGAGACATGTTAGATTGGAGGAGTAAGGGACAATATTTCATTTCAGGATGTGTTAATGCATTTAATATTGTATTTTTGAAACAGAAAACATTTTGATATTTCAGAAATGTGATAGAGATCCCCCATCAGATTATTTTATTTATTTTTCTTAAAAAATATTGCCCTGAAGTAAAACAAAAATGCTTGATTTTTTTTTTGCTTTACAAGATTTCCCATGAACTGACAATTTACAGAGAGCTCTATGTCCCAGACCTAAAGGCATGGTTCTCTTATGCTCTCTTATGCTCTATGTAAATCTTGCAAGTACTGTTTAAACCAAAATCTGGCTGTGTTTAACAACCTATGTTTTACTTTCTTTACATAAACATAGACAGAAAGTATAGAATGAAAACTCCTCTATGTATGTATGAAACTGTATGGAAAAGAATGTTGCTCTGCTTTGTATTTTACTGCATAGTAGGTGCAGTTTTATTTAATGTATCTCTGTTCCCTTGAAATTCAAATATGTTATCATTAGAAAACTGTCAAAATATTCTTGATTGTAGGATCTATCAGCTATTTTGCATCTTGTCTAAAATAGTTTCTTCTGAGAAATGCAAGGGCTGTCTTTTAACTGAGTTGTGTGTTAATTTTTGTTTGTTTTTAGAATGTCTTCTCCTAACTGGCTTTTTCCTAGCACAGTGTTTTACATTCTAGCTGGATGTGAGGGCTTTGAAATAGAAATCTACTGAAAAATACCTTAATTTTTTGGAAGATGCAGAAAAAAATCTGAAAAGGACATTTTTAAGTCTCAGAAGCTTATCTGAGTTTCCAAAGGACTTTGTGTTTGTAAGAAGAGAATGGTCTGTGCCTAGGAGCTCACATGGAGAAAACTGTGGTTTGTTTTATGGTTATATCTGCTTCATCTGAAAATTGTGCCAGGAGCCTGGTGTGATCATTAGCAGTAGCAATGATGACCCTGCAAACCAGAATAAGCTATTTTTAATATACTCTTAATAATGAAAGCAATTTGTAGGTTTCAGGGAATACTCTGCACATGAAACAAACCCAGTGAAAGCAGTGACTTCATGCAGGTGGGTTTCACTAGGTTAGTAAAATATATTTACTAGCATTAAAAGAATATAGCCTTTTTTTCTTCTCTATTAGGTGTTTGTAACAACTTTATAGTATCATGAGAGAAAAAAAAAATTCATTACACTTATAATAAGTTATCTGAAATTTTGGACTGAGAAAGTACCTACTGGCTGTCCAAGTTAAGATTAATATCTCGAGTGAACAGTCCTCTCATGAACCAAACAAAAGTATGAGTGTAGAAATATACTGAACTTTACATAATAAAATCCAGGCAATAGGGACTGTAGAGGAAGGCTGAAGTCATACGTTCATGATCATTTGGTTGCATCATATGTGATTTAAACAGCTCTGCCTTCTTCAGAATGTCTTTAAAAAAAACCCCAAACAGTCATCCTGGTTTTAGTAAGGGATCAAACACCAGAGTGTATCTTTCAAGGGGGAAATAGCAGAAATGAAGTCTTCCCTCAAACACAACACTCAGTGGTGTCAGTCTGAGCTTGCCTTCTGTAAAAATGTCCCCCCCCATGCTGAAACATGATAGCTTAGCTTTGCTTAAAGTATGTGCTTTAAACTAAAGCAGTTGGGGGTGGGGGGGGGAACCAATAGTGATTCATGATGGTCAACAGAAAGCCTTCTAATTGCCAGTTTCAGGAAGAACTCTACTAGATGTTCTTTCTTTCTCTTTAAATGAGTGTTTTGTCCAGTTTGATGATATAATTATTGTGAAAGATCATTTTCATTCACCCTAGACATGCACTACAGTGACTCATTGTCCATAAGTTTTTTAGAGTTTTTCTGATTCTGTGTAAAATTAGGCAGTGAATATAAAGTTAATGTATTTTAAGTGCCTCAGGCATATTCCAATTCAGTATTAACAATGATTGGAACACTTCCAAAATATTTAGGGTATATCATTTCAGCTGTTTTAAAGTTTAAATTAATGGCAAGAGTTTCTTAAAAAATGCAACATATTGTTAATTGAGGGACTAATCAACAAACTTCATTATATATGTAGAGCAAGCATTAGAATAAAAATAAAAGTGGTTTAAGTTCCAATCTACAAACATGCTAGATGTGTGCATGTGTCTCTGCAAAGGTGAAGAGAGGACTTACGTGCATTGCCTAAATCATGGGCTGATTTTGTGAGATGCTGAACATTGCCAAAAGAGAAGGGTTTTAAGAAGTCCATCCATGGACATTAAAAGACATAAGAGAGATCAAAGGAAAGTATTTGAGGTTGGAGATGGGACAGAGAAAGTGTTGAAATAAATATTATTTATTTGGAGGAGGAAGAATTATGTCTCAGGTTATGAAAGATCTTGCTTTTAAAAGCAAGATTGTAGTATTCATAAAAATCTTTCAGGAAGACAAATAATAAGCATAATAATGGGTCTGGTTTATTGTGTAGTGTGAATGCATTATCTTTAACTGCTGCTCAAAGGCTAAAGTTTTCTGTTGTGCATAGGGCTTCACAACACCCACACCCTATTTAAAATTCACTTTTGTTTCAAACTGAGATCCTAAGTGCTGCATGAGCATTTGCCAGACTGTATTTATTGAGGTGAAAAAAGTCAATGAAGAAATCAATGTGACCTTCCAAACTGTCTAAATGCCTTTCACCCTCACTGCCAACAGGATAAGTCTTTTACCTTCTTTGGAAAATCAACAATTTTACTAGTTTACAATCCCTGTGAGACTGGAGTCCAATAGCTTCCTGGATATAAAATTTTTGCTGTAATATTTTGGGGTTGGTTTTTTTGTTTGTTTGGTTTTTTGGGGTGTTGTTTTTTTTTTTTTCTGGGTTTTGGTTTTTTTGCAAGTTGTGTTTTATTTTTGGCCTTCTTTACACTTCCATCCCACTAGGAAGCAGATATACTCAACTTCATCAGAAATGTTGTTCTCATTATTTCTAATGTAAACCTGGATATTTGAAAATTTACAGGAATGAGAAACTAAACGCATGAGACTCCAGCCAAATTTTACCAATCTGAGAGGCTGCTCAGTAAATATTATTATTTGGGAGTATGCAAATGGTTTCTCGTGCCTCATATCTCCCTATGATTTCACTTCTTTCCTTTGGAAACTGAGTTAACATCAAACTTAAGTGTAAAACACAGTTGTAGCCACCACTCTTGTTTGTTACTTCCCTGTGCATGTGAAATGAAAATAAACTCCTCTCATCAAAAGTTTACCAAACACCATATTCATTGTTCTCATATCCTCAGCATGGCAAAAGCAAGCAGCCTTTTCTTTATGACAGGGTGCTATATGTCTATAGGGAACTCTCATGTATATGTAAGCTGTTCAAATAGAGATACAAAAAAATGCAGAAAAGACAAACTTAGGGTAAATTATTGTTTTGATAATCATAGTTTCTTGCCATGTCATTATGATTGGTAACTCACACCCAGTGGGCTGAAATAATTTCTGAAGAGGGTAATACTGATGGAGGAAGAAAAGCTGTTACCTTTCTGAACAATTTGGAAACATGGGTTTGCAGGCTTTAAATGGAAACCTAACTGACCTGGGGAAAATGTGCAATAATGGATGGAAATGTCACTTCCATCTCTTAAGTGAAGTCTTCTTAATACAAATAAATGCTCTTCATTTGAATTCCTACTGTATTATTTTGTGGGTAATTTGGTAAAAAAGATTTTACTTCTACAAAGTAGAAGCTTTCAGGTTTTGTGACCCAGCAAGTCATTCACATATTTGAGGTGGTGAAGACCAAAACTTGAGGGTTTTTTCTTGACAATTTTGACTTTCAATTTTCCTACCAGGTGCTGATTTAAAGCTGTTCTCAGATTGCAGGCAAACATCGCATCACAATTGCTTCATCCTAATTTCATAATAACCCTCTGCCTGCCTGACTTTCATAGCAGAAGGAGAGACATGGCTGTCCACAGAAGCTTGCCCTTGTGGAATGGTCTTTTGAAACTAGCTTGCCCATATCATTAAGATAGTTATAAATAATTCAATTAGATAATTATAAATAATTGAATTAGCTGCACTCTGGTAAAGATCTTCTTGGGATCTTCAAAATACATAGCAGTCAGTGGGGTTTTCTTCCCTATTTCTTTCTAGTCTTGCAGCTGTTGTGGTTTCACTCCAGCTAGCAGGCAAGCCAGTTGCACAGTCCTCCTCCAACAAGACTGGGGAGAGAATAAGAAGGGTAAAAGCCAGAAAACGCATGGGTTGAGATAAAGACAGTTTAATAGGGACCCCAAAAGCAGTGCACACAAACAAAGCAAAACAAGGAATTAATTCAGTGCTTCCCCTCGGCACGCAGGTGTTCAGCCATCTCCAGAAGAGCAGGGCCTCACTCACTTAACAGTGACTCAGGAAGACAAATGTCATCACTTCAAAATCTCCTCCTTCTTCCCCCCACTTTATATACTGAACATGATGCCATATGGTCTGGAATTGGAGCCAGCTGTTACAGCTGTATCTCCTCCCAATTACCTCATCCCTGCTGCCACAGCGGCCATGTGAAAAGCAGAAATGTCTTTGGCTTTGTGTAAGCTCTGCTCAGCAACAACAAAAACATCTCTATCATCTATGATCAAAAACATCTATGATCAACCATGTGTTCAGTGCAAATTAAAAACAGAGCCCCACACCAATTATTGTGAAGAAAATTTATTCTACCCCAGCCAAAACTAGCACATCAACAAAGTATAAACTTGTAGCAGAGATCTTACTACTTCAACTGAAAATAAGGAGAACTTTTTTCCCAATATGAAGCTCAGAGCTCACTCTAATTTTTTCCAAAGGCTGAGGAAGAATTTCTGTCAAACTAAACATATTTATGAGATGTTGTTAGCTGATTTAGTCAAAACTACATTTCGCTCCTTTCATTTCTTTTGGATAGCAGTGGTCACAACCAAAATCAGAACATTTCTAATAATTTGCTGTGAGCCAGAAAAAGGGAATACTAGGAGCTAGAGAGTCTTTGGCTTTCTTGGGAGAAGAGGAAAGAAAGAGAAAAAAAAGGGGAACAAAAAGAGTGATTATGAGAAAGGAATTAACAGAAAATACAGACTATTAAACTTTAAACTGAGCTGGCTGGAACATAATTTCTGCTGACTTCTGGAAGTTACCTCAAGTTACTGGAACTTCTGGTCCTATTTCCTTGCTAAGTATCCTCCAATAGATCTGCAGAAAGAGATGTAGCTAATAAAATGAATGGTAAAAAATGATTGAAATGGCTCCCCTTGATTTCTGTGACCCTTTGTACTGACTGTACACATTTACTTTAAATATTTTAACTTCTGTCCTGTCAAAGAAAAAATAGTTTTGACAAAGAGTGGCTTAGGCTTAGAAGTATGTATTTTTTGCAAAACACTGGAGAAACTGGCACTTTTATTCACAATGAGCTGGGAAAGTAGTTAAATGTGAGCTTGGATTCTAGCATGAATTTCTGGAACCTCCTAACTTAATCTCTGAACCAAGTCATTATCGACTTTAGTGCCAATCAGCATGCATCTGATATTCCCATTTATTTTATTTAATTATGCTGTCACAGAGTTAGTTTTTATTTATAAGAAAATCATAGAATCCTATAAGGGTTTGGGATGGAAGAGGGTCTTAAAAATCATGTAGCTTCAACCCCGCTGCCACGGACAAGGATACCTTCCATTAGACCAGATTTCTCAAAGCCTCATCCTGCCTGCCCTTGAACATGCAGGGTGGAGCTAAGGATGAGGCATACATAGCTACTCTGAGATTCCTGTTCCAGTGCCTCACCACCCTCACAGTGAAGAATTTCTTCCCAATATCTGATCTGAACTTGTGCTCTTTCAGTTTAAAACCATTCCTCCTTGTCCTATCACTACATGTCCTTGTGGAAAGTCCCTCTCCATCTTTCCTGTCTATCCCCTTCAGGTACTGGAAGGCTGCAGTGTGGTCATCCTGGACCCTTTCCCTTCTCTGACCCCACCCTCTCAGCCCATCTTCATAGGAGAAATGCTCCAGTCTTCTAATCATCTTCATGGTCCTCCTCTGGATTCACTCCAACAAGTCCACATCCATCATATTTTGGATGTGGCACTCCAGGTGAGGTCCCATGCAGAAGGAGTTATGAGGAGGATAATCACCTCCCTTGCCCTGTTGGCTACACTTCTTTTGACAGAGCTTGTGGGTGCACACAGCTGGTTCAGCCTCTCACCCACCAGAACCCTCTTCTCAGTGTGGCTTCTCTTGATCCATTATCCACCTGGATCCATTCTCTGTGATCGTGCTTGGAATTACCCCAACCCAGCTGCAGCACCTTGCACTTGACCTTGATGAACTTCATGATGTTTTCAGAGGCACCCCTCTCAGGCCTGTCAAAGTCCTTCTGGATGACATTTCTCTTCTCCAGTGTGACAACTACACTGCTCAGTTTGGTGCTTAGCAAGCATGCTTGAGGGGCTGTTGATCCCACTGTCTGTGTCACCACCAAAGATGTCGAACAGATGTAAAATAGGCAGTAAAGCTGTAGTGGGCCCAGATGTAATTCCAGGCCTCTGAGCAAACTGCATTGCATCATTCTTTCTGGATGCCTTTGCAAAGCTCTGATGGGGGTTCCAAGAACAGAATTAACAGAAGTCTGCAATCTGTCCAAATTTTAGAAGGGATTTTTCCTTAGTGTCTGGTGAGGTAAAAGACATCTGACTGAAATTTGCTGGCACATTTTTCAGTCTGCCTACAATAAGCTTTAACATGTGCTGTTGCTGCAAACCCAAAGATGCAGTTTTTTGCTCCCTTGAAATAGCATATTGTAATGCATCTAGAGCTTTGCTGCCTGGGTTTGTGGATGGAACAGCTTTATGGAAATATGCAACTCTCATCTCACATTTAAAAACATGCTGGGAAGTGATGTGGCAATATTTTTTGATTATCAAAATATCTGCTTTCACTAAAAAACCTTATCTGGACTGTTGACTCATTTCAGTGAAACCTCATCTCTTTTTGAAAAAATCAAACTTTCATTTCAATTTGCTTTTTTTTTCTTGCAAAACTTAAGTTTAGAAGTCAGGTTTGTTCTGAAACTTTTCTGTTTCACTGTAAAAGATCTTCTAAGAAATCTCTAATGTTTTAAAAAAATTAATCTGTTTTAAATTTAAACATTTTGTTAGGAAAATATTTTTTTTTCAATCCCAAACCAATTTTTCCTGTGATTTTTTGTTCAGCAAAGAGAAAAAAAAATTTTTTTTAAAAAATTCAGGCCAGCAACTAAAATGATAAGCTTAGAAAATCGGAAATGTGCATGCATTTTTGTACAGCAAGACCTGTTAACACCCACAAAAAGTTCAGCTAAAAGTCATGCCAGATGGTTCCTTAGTTGAATTCAAGCTAGCCTGAATAGCTTTCTGAAACTGCCATTGGTATTCAGTCCAAATTTGATGACTTGTTTTGGGGGTATTTTAGTAAGGTCACCTTCTGTATCTTACTGCAAGTAAAATTGTGTTGTTCCTGTAGATTCATGTAACCTTAAAAACCTATAAAATTATGCAGCCCACAATAGAAATGTAGAAATAGACTGGGGAAGGTTAAGGAACTTCTATTCCTTGGTGTAACCTATTCCGTCAAGTAAGAGTACTTGATAAAGGCTCTTTTTTGCTGACATCTGGTGAGAGGTATCAGATTAATCCACAAACAATTTCTCTTAGCTGATTCCATTTGCTTGTAATGTTACTTAGGGTGAGCTTTCAAAATCACATGATTTTTCTACTGCTTTCCCCTCACACAGAGACATCAGATAAGTAATTTATTTTTCATTCTTATAGCAAAGATTGTTAAAGAAAAGGGCTGTTTATTACATTCTAAAATCAAATGCATCAACCTTGTTCCACTCAAGCACTCAAGGAGGACAGACTTATGCTTTCAGTTGAGAGGAAGAGTGTGTGTATAAATTGTCATGCAGTAGGATTTTTTAATGCATTTAGGGTCAACCAAAATACAATTGCAGAAAGACTTTTCTTTCGTTCTCCTGTCCCTTTAGCCCTTCCTCCCTTGCTGCTTTGTTTTCCCTTCTCCTCCCCCCTTTTATCTGTCCCTCCTGTCCTCCCATCTTGCCCCCTTCCTCCTTCTTTGAAAGTCTATTAGAACCTTTTGTTTCAAAAGCTCAGATTGGCCAAACATGCATACTGACCCCTTCTTTGCCTTATTTCCTATTTTAATTGAGTGTCAAAGGTCATATATTGCTATTAGAGCAAGACGTGAGTGGCAGCAGAGGTCAGGGACTCTGTGGCTTTCTATTAGAGCCATAAAACCAAAATTGAATGATAATTTCACCTGCTCTAACCCCAATTTTTCTGAGATATGATAGACACTGACCTTAATGTTTGACTACTATTGACTATGTAAACGGCAGCCAACCTAATTCTGCTTACTAAAAAAGAAATGTGCCCTTTCTTACCAAGATGGGAAATAAAACAATAAAACATACACAGAGAAGATTCAAGCAAACAGACTAATCAAGGTGACATAAAATGATAAAATAATGCCTCACTGGAGAGGTCAGACTCTTTCTTTGACTGGTATTCCCCTCCAGTTATTTCTTCTACCAATTTTCAATTTCTTCATTTTGGCAGAACATCCTATATCCATCTCCAAGTGTTGAGACACATGCAGTAAATCTTAACTGCTGAAGAAGTCCCATCTAAGCACCTTGAAATATTTGTGATCTCAAGAGGAGAGAGAGGGTTGTTTTGGTGTTGGTTGTGGTGTGGTGGTTGTTGTTTTGTTTAGGGTTTTTTTGGTGTGTATATAGGAAGAAGTGGAAAAAGTGTTTGAAGTTTTTAAAGAGAACTTTATTAAATACAGGAACATTTCAGAAAACCCTCCTGGTCAAAGAATAAAATGAATAAAAAATAAAGACTACACAACACAAAAAGAGAGTACTTGATATTAAGTTGTTAAAATGCTTGTATTCTTTTATCATTAATATCTAACTTAGGTTTTGCAAACAGCTTCACATACTGCTCAGATGAGCTGAGGTACTTCCTTTTACCTGGTCTTTGATACAGGTCCACGAAGGGGAAATTTCAAAATATAATTAGTTGCTGCTTTATATCTTGAAGATTACTTTCAAATACATGGGGTAGCTGGTGTAAATCTATGAGGTTTAATTTCAAATTCATTGATAATTACTATAAGAGAACTTCAGAATGTGCTGAGATTCATTCTCTTTTGAACATTTGACTTATGGCTCTGAGAGAGACCCACAGAAAAGTATATTTAGTAAAATAATCCATCTGTTTTGCAAATTCTCCTAAAGTTTGAGAAAACATCTAAGACTATCAATCACAACTCTTTACTTGTTCTACCCAGAATTATTTGCCAATCCCTAAAGAATGTTTGCCCAGACTGTAGGTCTTAAATAGATTATGCAAAACAATACCAGCAACATCTGTAAGCTTTGCCATAGCAACAGTGAGAAACTCCTGTGGGTCAGAAAGGTGGGTAGCCATCTTTCATTTCCTACTGTCAGTATCCATGGAAACCCCTTTTAATATGTGCATATGTATGTGCATCAAGCTGAGAAAACAGGTAAGCTCTCTCCTAAAAGGGAGTGCATTAAAATAATTCTTTGTAAGGTCAAGCCTTTAAGGAAGAAGTAGTACTTCCCTCTGTTGAGCTATCTGTGGGGGAGATGTGGTTGAAAAGGGACAGGCGCTCGGAAGATATCGGTTGTAACGGGAAGGCCACAGAACATTCCAACCCCCGAGATAAGCTTCACTCCAAGGATGTAAACCTCCCTCTAACAACGTACCAGTACTTTTCCATTCTCCCTACTAACTCAAGAAGTGTAGCAAAACCCCTCTGACGTAGTGAAGAATCCAAGAGTATATAACCTGCATGTTTGAAATAATAAACGCTTTTAACCGTCCACCACACTAGTGTAAGCGTGTGTTACTGGCCCGAGCGCCATGCAAGCATGTAGTAGCCATGCTGTCCATCCTAAACCAGGCCACCGCAGTTGCAGTTGCAAGAGCAGCAACACAAGTGGCGCCGAGAACCCGGGAAAGAACCTCGGGGGACGGGAATTCGCCTGGAAAGGAGGTGGCGGCAGTGGCAGTGGGTCCGAACCACTGCGGAGGAACAGGGGGACGCCCTGGAGAACCAGCGAACGGCATGGAGGCCCTAGCCAAGGTTGTGAGTCTTATGAAAAAGCACTGGGGAATACGGTGCGATCAAAAGAATTTATATCTTGTGATTGCAAGGCTTTTGGATTTGGGCACGATACAGCGCCCTGTTGATATATTAAATTCAGAGGGGTGGGAGAGATATACTGCTGCTTTGGCAGAAGATACAAAAGCCACCGGCAGTGGAAAAATTTTAAAAGCATGGGGAAAAGTTGAGATAGCGTTGCGGAAAGCAATGGAAGAGCAAGAAACTTGGAATGCTGCGAAAACATGTTTATTTGCTGTTACGCAGCCGAAAGGGGGAAGTTACGGGACCGCGGGACCCCCGGGGGATGGCCAGATTAATGGCGGGAACATGCGGGGAGAGGGCGTGTTACACCCATCTTTGAGCCCATGCCTGAATCCCCCGGACCCCAAAGGGGACCCTCAGACTTTTCCGCGGGACCCCCCCGGACCCAAAAACCCCCGCAAAACCCCCCGAAAAAATCGCGCTTTCCCCGCCCGTACCTCCCCGCCGCTTTTGCCCCTGGGAGCCGGACGCGCCCGATGGCGGCGGCTCGCCAGGTCCAGCGGCGCCTCCGTGGAGCGCGCGGGGCAGCAGCCCCTCCCCCGGGGCCGGAGAGGAGATCGCGACTTCTCCAACCGCCGAACCGGTGTGGCGGGAGGGGGAACACGCGCGGTCTTTCTGGGGAGAACTTGCGTGGGAAGCGAGAGAAGCCGAGAGGGAAGCCAGCGCCGAAGTGCAGGCGACCACGCCGCCGCCATATCACCACCAAAATGGCGCCGGCAGTCCGGAGCGGGGGCGGGGCGGCTGGCTGCGTAGCGCGGAGAACCCGGAAGTGCGAACCCCCGCGGGCGCGCACGCGCGAGAGAGAAGCCCAGACCCGCCGGTCTGCACAGCGCACGCGCGGAAGAGCGAGGGGGGGCAGAGCGAGCCCAGGGGGTGGGAATGGGACTTCCCCCAAGAGGTGTGCCGGTGCCACCCCCGGGAGGAGGGGAGGGGCCGGACGCGGGAGGCGGAGCAGGGCCAAACCCGAGGGGAAAACCGAAGCCACCCCCGGAAGGCAGGACGGGGGCGGAGCCCAACGAAAAGGCACAGCAAACCGGAAGTGCACCAGCAGTCTGCTTCCGACACTGAGTGGAGCGATAGCTCCGCCATTGCCCCCACTGAGAGTTCTGAGTCTGATACGGACTCAGAAACGGAGATAGCAGAATTTATGAAGTTTCCACCGAAACCGAGCAAAGCTTTTAACAATATAGGGGAACAAACACAATACAGACTCACTGATTGGGGCAAGATAAAGATAGCATGCGCTGAGTAGAAACCAGCTGCTGCAATTCATGCATTTCCCGTACGAGTTACCGGTGCACGGCAGAATTTAAGGCGAACCTACACCCCGCTGAGCACGAAAGAGATACAAGCAGTGGTGAAGGCAATTCAAGAAAAGGGGATTAGCTCAGCTGTTGTGTCCACACTAGTAGATGGTCTTTTTAGTAATGATGATATGCTGCCTTTCGATATCTCACAAGTAACTCGTATGTTTTTTGATGGGGCAGGGCTGATTGTATTTCAGCAGGAATGGTCCGACCACTGTACAGCTGCTTTAGCCAAAGCCTCAGAGCAAGGACAGCCTCTCCATGGCTCTACCCTGTCCAGGCTGCTAGGCAAGCATGATGATGTGGCCACACCCCAAGACCAGGCAGCATGCCCCTCCCAGAGGAACGAGACACACCACCAAACCGTCAGACAGCACCAGAGAAACCCACGCGGGTGAGATCCAAGAATTGACAATATGTCTGTGTGATTTTGTTGTTAGGGCTTGTCGCCAGGGGACAAGCCAGCCCAGATTACTACCCACATCAGCCGTTCAGGTAGGTCATGAGACACCTTACCAGCGATAAGGTGCTCAGAGACATCACCACACCAAACACTCCATCCTTCGTGCTTCGTATTACCGATCTATTTCCAAGACGACCAAAGGTAGATTCCTATTCTCCACACTCACCACACATGTACCTATCCTACTGGTGCCCAGCTTCAAACCCAGGGAAAGGTTATTGTAATTACCCTGGGTGAGGATACTGTGGGTACTGGGGCTGTGAAACCAGTTACAGATGCCAGGCCGTCAGGGCCTGGGTGGGACCCACCAGAGCCCGACAAGTTCCTACAGTTCACCTGGGCACCCACAAGTTGCAAAACACCTCTCTTTGTACAGGGCAACTTCTATCGAAACAATTATAAAATCCCTAGATTCCGAAAATGCATATACTATAACATGACAGTCTTGCAGCCCAATCATCCTGGTTGGACAGTGGGTAAAGCATAGACAGTAGTCCTTCAAGGGTCAAAAGAGTGGGTGAATGTGCGAATTACCAGGCTTCAACCATCAGTATCCCGAGCGGTTAGACCCAACAAGGTGATTAAAAGCACGCAGACAGAGAGAAACATGACCTACCCCAAAGCCTTACCCAGAAGCGTCACCGAAGTCCCAACCAGCGATGCGAAAGCCCTCCAGATAGGCCGATCAGCCAGGTCAGACCCAGACCCAATCCTTCGTATGTTAGACGCTACCTTTCTATCCCTGAACGAATCCAACCCTAACCTAACCAATTCCTGTTGGCTTTGTTATGATGTCCAACCCCCTTTCTATGAAGGACTTGCTTTAAACACCCCATTCACTTACTCCACAGCTGATGCACCTCATCAGTGCAGATGGGACACACCCCGCAGAGGTATTACCCTGCGTCAAGTCACAGGTCGGGGCAGATGTTTTGGTAATGCAGCCCTAGCTAAGCGAAAAGGGAATGTCTGCACCAGAATTGTAAAGCCCAGCAGAAAAAACAATAAGTGGGTAGTTCCATCTGCGTCAGCAATGTGGGTTTGTCAGAGATCTGGAGTAAGTCCTTGTGTATTTCTTCCCAAGTTCAATGATTCTATTGACTTTTGTGTCCAAGTTCTGATTGTTCCTAGGATCCTGTACCACTCTGATGAAGAGGTGTACAACCTTTTCGAAGAACCCTGCAGGCTTCACAAAAGAGAGATAATGACAGGTATAACCATCGCAATGCTGCTCGGCCTAGGAGCAGCCAGAACAGCAACAGGTGTTTCGGCCCTAGCAACGCAACATCAAGGACTGTCTCAGCTACAAATGACCATAGATGAGGACTTGCAGAAGATTGAGAAATCTATTTCCTACCTAGAGAAGTCAGTCTCTTCGCTCTCGGAAGTGGTCCTGCAGAACAGGCGAGGACTAGACCTCCTGTTCATGCAGCAAGGAGGCCTGTGTGCAGCCCTGAAAGAAGAATGCTGTTTCTACGCAGACCACACCGGAGTCGTCAGAGACTCCATGGCAGAACTCCGAAACAGACTGGCTCAGAGACAGAAAGATAGAGAAGCTCAGCAAAGCTGGTTCGAATCCTAGTTTAACCAATCCCCATAGTTAACCACTTTGATTTCCACTTTAGTAAGCCCATTGGCAATGCTACTTTTAACTGCTATCTTCAGACCATGCCTGCTGAACAAGATAGTCTCATTTGTTAAAGCTCGCCTAGAACAGACTAACATTCTGTTCATAGGCCAACATGAAATGCTGTGAATTGATCAGAGAACATTGCCAGTCACAAGCTTTTCCAAACTTGCCTGACAAAAACTTACTCAGGTTTCCAAACTCCTTTCTTCCCTTGTTAAATCCTAACCTTCTACCTTATTTAGTGCCTATATATATATATATGTATATGACTGCCTCGTTCTTTTGTAAAAAAGTGGGGGGGAGATGTGGGGGAGATGTGGTTGAAAAGGGACAGGCGCTCGGAAGATATCGGTTGTAACGGGAAGGCCACAGAACATTCCAACCCCCGAGATAAGCTTCACTCCAAGGATGTAAACCTCCCTCTAACAACGTACCAGTACTTTTCCATTCTCCCTACTAACTCAAGAAGTGTAGCAAAACCCCTCTGACGTAGTGAAGAATCCAAGAGTATATAACCTGCATGTTTGAAATAATAAACGCTTTTAACCGTCCACCACACTAGTGTAAGCGTGTGTTACTGGCCCGAGCGCCATACAAGCATGTAGTAGCCATGCTGTCCATCCTAAACCAGGCCACCGCAGTTGCAGTTGCAAGAGCAGCAACAGCTATCATGGGTTTAAGATCTTAAAAGGCCAAGGGCATGTTCTGATTATTGCAAAGGTGATTATTATATAAATGCATTAGTCTTGAGGGCTAGAGTTCTAATACACGGTCTTACTAAAGTTACAATATTTAACGTCCCAGTAGGCATGGAAGCAGCTTAACAGAGAGTTCCAATTTTGGGGGCAATAACATATTAACAGAGAATTCAGTCACAGGAGGAAAACGAATTTAGCAAGGAATCCCAACCCAAGGGAAAGGCAGATTGACAAGGAGCTCTGATCACAGGGGAAAGCAGGCTGGAAGGGGGTCCCGGCCACAGGGAAGGGCAGATTGGTAAAAGTCCCGGCCACAAGGAGAGACAGGTTCCTGGTCCCGAACAGCATTACCCAAAGCAGCAGGACCTACTGCAGTAGCAGCAGCCGTGGCAGCAGCAGCATCTCCCACACAGCGATGGTAGCAGAAACAGCAGAAGCACCCCCCCTAGCGATATAATACCTGACAAGGTCCTGGCAACATCTCCCCGGGCATGGCTCCCTGGCAGAGCCCTGGTCTCTCTGGTGGTAGATGGCCTGGGGGATGGATCGATCACGAAGAATTGATGAAGCGACACCATTGTCCCAAAACCAGGGGACTTTTATCCATAAACTCTAAATGCATATTCAAATCCTTACCTATGGGTTGTCCAGTTAGCTGAGAACACATTTCTAAAACAATCTCTACACCAATCTAAGCCTAACTTTGAAAGGGTATAAAACTATGAAAAGCTATGAAAGTTATTATCAGTCCTTACACTAAAACCTATGCATATAACATATCTATTAATGTAGAAGACTCTGTATCTATTAGCGTAAGACATCTATCTTACTCACACAGAAATTGTACCTACTCTATCTAGTACTGTCAGTGATATTGTACTTTGTTTTTGTTATGTCTAAAGCTGAGTTACCAGGCCCAAGGGTGCTGGGCTCTTGTGCTAGCTGATTGATTTCTAAGGGACTTAAAGACTACTTGCTTAAAGCTAAGGTCTAAGCTTCTATTTCATATCGACGTGGCTTAATATATTTTGATTTCTTTAAGGGCTTCAATTCAACCCCTGTATCCCTTTTATCAGAGGGAGCTCTGGGGGACCCAGGGAGCTTGTCCTCCAACATCTCTCCACCCATCAGTGGAGAGAGAAGTACTACTGTAAATCCTCAGTTTCTTTGCTAAGAATTCACAGAATCACATTAACATTCTTGCACATAGACAGCGAAAAATAAAGCCTAAGATGTTATACCCCTGAGAATTCACTTTCTTAGCTAGGAGAATATACAGAGGATGTGATTATGTGAACTGAGAGATTAATTAAGAGCAAAATTCCATGGGGAGGGACTGACACAAGCACATGTATTGTATGTTTAAAAAAAATTTTTAAAAAAAGGCTGAACTGCAGGAATGCCATATGGCAAGTGCCCATAAACTAAGAATATGTACAAAGGGATATTATTCACATGGTAGCATTTTAAAATATCTGTAAACTCAGCACTCTATGGATAAGTGGTTTAGAGGAAACAGTGTTTCCACCCTCTCCCACCTGAGGTATTTTAGTGGGAAACAAAAGTTATTCTATTTTTAAATCATCATGGTGGCAAACCCTCCTTGTCTCTTACCTTTGATTTCCACAACAATTTCCACAACAAATTAGCACATTCATGATTTTTAATTACAAAAGTTTACAGCTTTGTTGTTTTAATTCACAAATAAAAACTATCACACACTGTGGTTCAGTTATAAAGCTTTTTTTTGATTATTTTTAACCTCTAAGTATTATATAAAATCAAAGAAAAAAGCACCAAACCCAAATTAAAACCCCACAAAAAAAAAAAAAAGAAAAAAAAGGAAAAAAAGAAAAAAGCCAAAACCAACCAACCAATGAAACCAAACCAAATCAACTACAAAAAAAAACACACACAAAAACCCAAACTCAAAACCAAACCAAAACCAAACCAAACAAGAAAACCAACCAAACAAAACCCTCCCCAAACCAAACCCAAAACAAACAAATAAACAAATAAAAACAAAACAAACAAATAAACAAATAAAACCAAAATAAAAACCCTCAAACCCACACCAACCTGAAAATTCAAAACAGTGTCACATTTGAAGGCATTTTACATTAAATTCCTAGATTTGGGACTAAAACCCATGGGGTAGATTTTTATCATAATACAGTAAGAAAAGTGATCTTCCACAGCAGTTATTACATTGTAGTTAACTGCATAATATAGCTATGAATTTGCCATTGTGCTAAAACTTTACCTTTTTTTTGTCAGACACACTGACATGATTGATCTCAATCCCTTTTCTTACTGAAAGAAGATAAAAAGAGAATTTTCCTAATGGTTCAATAGTTTGTGGCAAAGGATGAAATAGATTGTACAGTCTGTATTATAAACAGACTGCCAGGGAAGCAACCTGAGGTCTAATTGATGAAGGAATCATACTAATAGAAAGATCTTATGGATAAAATTGTAAAGACTTTCATACACATGACTGCAAGACCAGCCCATGATACACTCCAAGGAAACTTAACAAGTGCAAATTAGATTGTCCTTGTAAAAACAGGATCACCATGAGCTGTAATAAAATTAACAAAAAAGTAAAGTTATTGTAGGGAAATTTTTAAATATGCTTTCTGTCTGAATGCATATATAACCAAAATATTTAAAATCTCTGAATCACCCAGAACAATTCAGGTCAGCAGGGACCTCATCTACTCCAATGCCCTGCTCAAAACAGGGCTCATTCAGAGACTTGTCTGATTAAGTCTTAAACATTTCCAGTATGGGACACCCTACAACCCCTTTGGACAACTTGTTTCAGTGTTTGACTGCCCTCATGGTACTTTCGGTTTGCCTTATCAGGCTTCTTGTGTTCCACATTTTGACACTTGGGATGCCAGAAAACTGTATTGTTGTGCATGGTTGTACTGTTCTTTCTTAAGATATGTCAGCATCGCTATCTACTTTTGTAAGTGAACATAAATTTCAGGTTTCTTGTGTTCACTGCTAAAAATCAAAGGAAAAAAGTCTCCACTGAGCCTTAAAACAAATATAAGAGATTGATATTTCAAAAAACTAGGATAATGAAGAATAACAAAACCGTTTTTCTGCTTCATACTCTTCTTCTAGTTCCTAAAACCTGACCAATATGGTGGAACAGGTGTGGGTTAGACATCAGGGCCAGTACCAGCCAATACCAACTCTGAGCAAGAGTTTAAGTCTTTGAGGTCACACTCTTGGAGCAGCTAGAGTGAAGGTTGTTGGGAGAGGGTCCTGATTCTGGAGAGAAATTACCTTTGAGAAGTAATCTGGATTTTTAGAATGAAAGACAAGTTTCTTTCCTTACTTTCGTAAATAAGAGGTGAATATCCAAGATTTTATGATCTAGGAAATTGTGAATTAATTAACAGATATACATATATATTCCAGACACAGATATTCTGGAAAGTTTTGTCAGATATAAGCATGTGTATGTGAAAGTGCACTTACATGTAAGAGAGGAGTAAGGAAACATGATACATATTTTATAGATAACCTAGGCATGTAGATAATGTTTCTTATTATTTGTTATAGCCAGACATGTTTGGAAAGTGGCTGAAGTAATATTTGAAAGTTTAGGTTGTATTTGTGTCTCATTGTGCACATACATTCCTACCCTTGTTTGTACTCAAGGTAAGAATATAAGATCTAAGGTTACTATTGGCCTTTAAAAATCTTTGTCTGAAGCTTCCTTCCTGATCAGGTAAAGGTCAGTAAATTAAAGACTAAGACTTGTCTCCCTAGGAAAGAAGAACTGCTTGTTGTTATGCTCGTATGATGTGGATTTTACTTTTATTTTACTGATTCAGTAAAGTCCTTTGACTTTTAAAATGGAAGTACAAGGGCAAAATGACATCCTGCACTTTAAAAAGTCCTTCACTAAATTATAGTGCAAGACTGCCTTTGAGTTCTTTGGACATACTTCTATTTCGCCAATGCAAACCAGTAGCCTGTGCAGTAGCCAAAATACATGTTTCTGTGAGACTGTTTTACTGAAAGTAGAACCATTGCAATATTGTAGCACACTAGTGGGAAATATTCACCAAGATCTGCTTCTGTCTGTACAATGGATTCTAAGACTGCTTTGTGAAATACGTTATGCAACAGTATTTCACTAGCCTAAGTCTGAATATCATAGCAGTGAAAATGTTGTTTCTTGTCTTGGTTTTGAAAAGACAGGTATCTGCTAAAGAGGGGCAGGGCCTCTCTTGAAATGGATAATTCAAATGCCCTCCCTTCAAATTATTATAATTTAGAAAATTAAAACGGCTTTCAGGCAGAGATATGGGGATAGGAATAACAGTTCTTTACTAATAGGTATAACAAGGCAAACAAACAACAACAATTACAGCAATTAATAGTGAACAGAACCAGGGACCTTGAGGGCAGCTTTATTTCATAAAACCCAGGGCAGTCTGATCTCTTGGGACTCTAAAAAGCACCAAGCTGGAACGGTGAGGGATCCCGGGCTGGTGGATCGGATAAAATCCAGAGCTCCATCGGTGGTTACTGGAAGGGCAGGGATGTCCCAGCAGGACGGGGCAGTGTGGGGCCGTGATGTAGCAGAAAAGCCTCAAAGAAGCTCCGAGAAAGCAGTGGTGGGACAGGGCCGGGCCAGCGCCAGCAAGGAGAGCTCAGGATTTTTCCTGGGCACACGAGCAGAATGATGGTAGCTTTCTTCAGGATCTGACCCGATGGTGCCAGTGAAAAACTCCTCCCACAGCAAGCAGCAGCCTCTGTCCTCTCCCCGATGCCGAGAGCAAGAGATCCAAGCTGGCCCCAGCCCTGTCTTTTTCCTACCCCAAAACCTCATGTAACCTTCCCCCTCTGAGAGAAACTCCCGGAGACAAAAGAAAAAGAGTAGCCAGTGCTATGCTCCATCCTTTTGTCCCACCTGAGCACCAATAAGTAGCCAGGAGTTAGTTGCCTCTCAACTCTTGGGAAAAAATTCTATAGGTAGCAAAAAAACCAAAAACAAAACAAGAAACAAGCCTAACCCCTAACAGTTCTTCATTGTGTAGTAAGAATAGTAAACCTTATACAGGTAGGATTTTGCCCAGCAGAAGACCCCAATTTTAACAATTTCCAATTTCAAAGTTAAAAAGTCTAGATGAAAAACTATTCCTTCTCATCACTGTACTCTAGAAAAGCTCTATTCAAGGATCCTTGGTGAAGTAAGTGTCATGCTCCTCAGGGTCTGCTGTCTTTGCACAAGGTACTATGCTGGATATGAATGAGAAGGTGGACAGCTGTGCAGTAAGGCTTACCTGAGCTAGTCCTTACTTTTCCTGAGCTAGAACTACTCAGGACCTGGTTGCGAAAAGAAAAATGGGACACTACTCCAAGATCAATATGATCAAAGTAAGCCATTTTAATAGATTTTCTAGCTTATTTTATACAATTCTCAGCCTTAATGATGCGTTTCATGCTACTTTACAATTGGTTACCCATAAAAGCACACGTTAGCCTTTTAGTCTCTATTGGTTAATTCTTCTTACATACACAGTGAAATTATGCATACAGTTTTTCTGGTTTTCTTCTGATTCCCACATTTCTGAAGTTGTTTACCATCCTTTGTTCTTCTTTATGCGTGACTCTCCACATCTTCTTGTCCCTGGTGCGTGACTGCTTTCTCCTTGAGATGGTTACAGGCCTATTCTTTCACATAGGCCTGATTGCTCACATGTCCCCATCTTTGGAGGAATTCATTCTCCACACCTGGTGGCCTCTAAATGCAAGTAGAAATATGAAGCAGCACACTTTAAACATGTCCATCTATCTGTAATAATAGCTTTAGGCTTTTTTAGTCTCTTTACTCTTCCTTCCAAAGGCTACTTCATGATTTATATTAACTTTAAAATTTTGGGCAATCCCACTTTCTATTAATAAGTTAATATACTTCTTAATTTTTAGAAATTTCAGCTTATTAGAACATGGTCCTTCTTATGTGCCTTTTACCTGTGCATAAGTTTAGCACTTATGGCTAGAGGTCCATCTGTTTCTTGCAAGATTGGGTATTGTTACAGAAAATACTACTCTTGATAAGTAGCTATTCTTAAAAAGAGGAGTAAATTAAAGGAAATAAAAAAATACTAAGAAGCAGGATTGGTTCTAATGCTTTCTAGCATCATTTTCTTATACTTTCAATGCTAAATTCCTAGGCTTTTACAGAAAAAAATATATTAGGAAACAAAACATTAGCAAAAATTAAGTGGGACGGCAAACCAAGAGTGACATACTTTTCCCTTCTAGAGCTGAGTTCAGCAGCAGGAGAAAGCATGTACATTAACTTGGGACGAGAAGGGGAGGGACTAAAAAGGGGGAAAATGTAGTTTTGTTTGATTTATAGGGGAAGGACACTACAGGCAAAAAAATATAGTGCAAATAGTAGACTTAATGCATAGAACCTTTGTAAAGCTGTTTTGCCTTAATGCTAGTGTTAGGTATTTCTTTTCCTGTACCACAATGTTAAAGGTCTTCTCAGTGAACAGAAAGAAAGAAGACTCAGTTGCTTCCCCAAAATCCCATCATTTTCAGTACTTTCTGGCAGACTGTATTGGTCCCTTTCATGTACAGCAGCTTTAAGAAAACTAAGGTGCTGTTGAGGCATACTAAACTTTTTTTTCCTGAATAGTGTTAAGAAACCTGAAGAGATTAATGAGATGAGCCCATTCATAATAAATCTATTTTTATTGTACAGATGAAAGCAATATGTAATAAATGGTAAAACTGTAGTTCTGTTACTTTTAAATTAGGACATGAAACTCTTTGCCATCAAATTTGTATATTTGATGACATTACTCCATGTACTGAAGAATTTTCCTGGTTTTTGGCAATTTATTTCTTATTTATAGGAATTTTAAATTACATCCAGGAGCTCTTTTTATATTTTCTAACATTAAAAAATACTGTTAAAATTAAACAGACAAATTTTTGTCTGTTCTGTTCAAACCACAGATGCTAGTTTTGATTTTCTTTCTTACACTGAGATTGAAATTCTATTTCCCTAGAGCTATAGTCTAGGGAATCATAAAATGCAGAGTGTTTTCATTAGATGATGAAACTGCACCTCTATTTAATGGGAAAGCTGATTAATCAAACAGTAATGATGAAGATAGTGGGGCTAAAAAAAAATTGGAAGAATGGAGAAAGGATATACTTCTTTTGCACTATGTAATTGTTTGCTTTTGTGTTAAAATCTAATTCTACTAATAAAACTTTATTTTAAATGTGCAGCCATTTTTTATAGACCAAGCTAATAACAAGGTTGAAGCATGTATTTTTCATTCATTTACAGACTATTTGTTGTGGAATTTTAAGGGTTTAGTTTTTGGCTGTTTTGTTTGGTTTTGGTTTTGGTTTTGTTTTGGGGTGTTTTTTGAGTGGTCTCTCACTTTGGTGTTTCTCTCAAAGCCTGCATAACTTATGGGTTAGCTTTGTTTGAATAGTTTATGGCTGCTACAAATGTAGTAAGCGGAGTTAAAAAAAAAATCAAATAAAGCCTACAGAGAACCCCAGGTGCAAAATTATTCCTGCATTTAGTGGGTAGTATTTTAGCAAAGCATTATGAGTTAGGTAATGTTCTTACCTTGGTTTCACACTTACTTACATAAGATAGACAAGTTAATTGGTTTGGAGAGAGGCTGCGTTTCTCTACCAGAGGCACTGACTGCATTATTTGGTAAGTATTAGTTTGGTTGGCATTTCTTGGAGTGTGGTGATGCAAAATAATCAGCTGGAGCTTTCTCTTGCTTTCTGTATAAATGGACTTCTTTGTCATGACACACAAGGAGCTGTTCTTGTGCCTTTGAATTGGGGGCACATTTATTCTTTCCATTGGAATATCTTAGTATGGCCATTATAGAGAGAGGTCTAAAAGTGTTTGCTAGGGAATCCATATTAATTGCTGAATAGCAAGCAACAGCAAAATAAAAAAAAATCCAAGAGGGTAAAAGCATCCCATGCAGAATGAATGCTTTTGCATTATATGTACCTTTACATTTAATCTCTGTTAGCCCCTGTAAAGTGTTAGATGGTTTTTAATCTCTGGTTATGGTTCATTCCAGTAGCCATTTCAGAACCCTGTTTTTCAGATGTGACTTCTAAAGAGCTCCTCAAAACTACAATTCTGTTTAACAATCCAGTGTGTGTGTCCAGGAACTGCTTTTGCTGCTGCAAATAAGTATAACAGAGCTTCAAAACAGAACTGGTGCTCATGTATGATTAGTTCTGATCAGAAATGCATAGCAGCCTGTTTGAAGCTTACAGTGTAGAGACTGGGAGGCACTGCAATATCCAGAAATAGTGTTTGTTGTCATCTTATGTACATCAGTGAGAAAACTGCTTTCATATGCACACTCCACAGTGCACACAAGTTCTCTGTTGTCCTCTGGGGGTTTTGTAACACGTGTGGGAGCAAAGGTCCTTAATTCATGCACCTGAGGATGCGGTATAGATGTAATGAGAATATAATTCTCTCTGGTGAATGGTCTCTCCATCACTCTGTCACTCAGCTGCCCCCTTTTCCATAAGATTCCTATTGCCTTTTACTTTCTCACAGGCCAGATCCATTCTTTCACTGAAGGATAACACATTCTATCCTTTTGTGTGTATTTCTGTTGAAGTACTTAGAGATGTAATTCAGCAAAGGCTGAATTAGATCTTTCCAGGTTTCATGCTGATGGGTTTTTGGTTTGTTGGCTGGTTTGGATTTTTGTCCAAATGGATGCAATTACTCCAGGAAATATTATAGAGGTTATGTCTGACTAATACCTAGTCTGCCTCAGGATCACAACAGGAAAACATGGCCTACCTTACATCCTTACATTTCTATTTGTTTGTTCTTTCATGTGCCATTTTGCTGTCTTTAGACAGGCCTTTTTCTTCCTTACAAGAGCTCCTGTGCTCAAACTCTCATTTCCATTTCCATATCTTATTTCTTGTGGGATGTCTGAAGAGTTATTTTCAAGAAACATTCTTTAAACTATTTTTTTGAAGAATATCAATGTGTAATCCAATATCAAATAAAAATACTTTACTTGCAAGATTTTAGAGATTCAGAAATAAGACTTATAATACCAGGCTGAAAATTTGATCATGTGTGACTTGACTACAAAAATAATCACTGCTAATATTTCAGAGTTTATTGTGAGTATTATTACTGTTTCTGATTTTTATGTATTAAATGGAAATATATGAGTTGCTGCAAGTGACAATATTTGTATTAGCAATTAATCTGCAAGCATAATCTAAGGTTCTTCTTTTCGTGTTCATTTTAAACTTTAAAAATAAAATCTATGAACAAAAAAAATTTAGAAAAACTCAGACTAAGACTGTTTTCTTAAAGGTTCTTTGCTACTCACCAGTGACCTTTATGAAATTTTCTTGGGGAATTGTAGATTTCAGCCACATGAATGAATGAAGATTAGTTAGTTAGAAGTTAGTTGCTCCGCTTTACCCAGAAGGCTTTTATCTCTGAGGACCTCCCAGCTCTTGGTTGGTCACATGTTCTTTTGAATATATGAATGCCAATATTAGGTTGTTGTTGGAAGGTGCACAGTCTCTGTAAGGTACTCAGCTGAACACACAGAGTTACAAATTGATAAACATAACAATTGAAGAAAGATTTCATACTATAAGAAAAAGCAATTTGGCAGTTTTGCTGTCAGAACTGTGATGAGATATCTTCACCTAGCAAATAGTGAAAATGCTGTAAACAAACAAACAAATCTGATGTTTACTTGCAGTAAGTTCTGTGCAGCAAAGTGGGGGATGTATGAGGAGACAGTGAAGATATGTAAGCAGAAATGAGAGGATCCTGGTGTCTACTTATCAGGATTACAAGAACGCATTGTATCACAACTCATAAACTGACGCCCTTATTCTGATGTTCCTCCTATAAGCTGCTCAGAGCCTTCTTGTGACGGGAGCATCTCACACAGGACTTGACTTTTGATACCACTAGAGTATAATACAAAGGTGTATCTTAGAAAAGAATGATTTTCTCTACTCATACCATTTTGTAAGTCCTCAAAGTCCCTTGAGGTGCTTTTATGTCTGAAGAGAACAAGAGAAATAGGGAAGCTGTAACTCCAGAGTAATGTGTAGGTCCAGTTCAGTAAAGTAAATCCAGTGCCAATCACAGACTGTGGAAACAGCTTTTGGGCATGACAGCAGATGACCACACTGAGACAAGGGTTCACAGCCATGAGCAGGAGAGCTGATGTGACTGAGGAGCAGCTGGGCCCACTCTTGACAGTTCAGCTTCAGCCACATTTGCTGGCCCAGCTGCTGGAGAATCACTGAGGTTACAAAAAGCTATTGTCACCTCCTGCCTTGGGTCCACCTCTGGATTTTGCAATTCTTTGGTTTTTCCAGACAGTAAAATGGTAATCTGAAATTGAAGGAGCTTGAGGGGCTGTTGTCGGGTGTGTTGGTCAAGACCTGCAGTGATGCTGGGGTTATGGGCAGAAGAGCTCTGTCATGTGAGCTGACATAACTGGAGAAGTCTTCATAAATCTTATGACCAAAAAATTTTCTTTACTGCATTTTTAATTGTTGATCTGCTTTTGTATTGGTTTTGTTATTTTTCCATGACAGTTTATATTTTTGTTAAAGCACATTTTTACACAGTGTTATCAGTATCCTTGGTATCAGATGAAATGGAAATGAAAAGAAAAAATCCCTTCCTTTCACTAGAAACATGGTAGGGCATCATTTATTTATTCTAATGAGAGGGAGATCAATTGCAGAATACTGATTTTTACCAGTCCACAAGCAAGGGGAAAAACACAATAAAGAAGGGTCTAGGATAAAGTATAAATAGAAGCATTTTTTTCGTTTAGTTGACAAATATAATTTGATTTAAATTATTTATGGTGATACTGCACATACTAGTAGATTCATAAGCACTCTGTAGTATGATTCGTAAAAATAGAACTATACATTGCATTAAAAGCCAGTTGTACTAAATGTGTTACTTCATGAGCACATACAGTGTTATACATGTACCACCATGCATAAAACATTGCCTGTAGAATGTTGCAGTATCCTATGTAGAGTTAAAATTTCTGTTTTCCATATTTTACAATTTTCACACAACATTTCTGCCATACTCTAGTGTTATTTTTGCTCTCCTTTGTTTTGCCTACTTCAAAACTTAGAGTGAATTCATAAAAGCCTTTTAAAGGCTCTTTACCAATGAGGCTAAGTCACTCTGCAGCATGTTTGCCATCTGCTTTAGCTGTTTCCAAGTCACTAAAGAGTCTTCAATATCTTACTTTTTTTCATCAGGTGTAATGGTAATAAGCAACTAATAAATGTGAATTTAAAATCTTTCAAATACAATTAATAATATACAGAACTATGTGTGTAGACACAAAAATTTGCCAGAATTTATGCCAGATAATCAAACTGGGAGGTGCCCTGGACTTTAAAAATAGTAGGTATTTAGGTGTAAGTAACTTAATATAAATACAAAAAACAGGACTCCAATGGCCAGTGAGAAACAATGTGGCAGTGATAATACACTGAGAAAATAGTTTCATTCTAGGCGGCATACTTGTGTAAGTTGATGCTCATTAAAGCACTGTTGTATATCATGAAAGCTTATAGTTCTTGTTCCTTTTTAATCTTCTTCCCCTTGACTTGAGCCATACATGCTTCTTTTTATCTTGGGTATAATCTGGGGAGTCACACATTTTGTTCAGAATTGCTGCTTTAAAAGCATAGGAAACATACTAATAAGAGATTTTTTTTTCTTCCTCTAATATAGTGAAAGCCTAAAATCTGTTACTTTTTTTTTTTATATGTGAAGTGGATATACAGAAGTAATTCTAAAGTTTCTAATTCCAATTGTTTATGAAACAGAGACTAGGACCTGGAGCAATGTAGAGGCATTGCTGTAATTTATGATGTGGCAGCTGGGAACTAGGGAAGGCTTATTTATTTGCTTATAGGACCCTAAATTTCAATCATTACCAAAATAAGACTCTCCACTTTTTTTTGATGTGGGATTTTTATGTAGGTATGAGGACTTTATGGTGAATTAATAACAGTGGAGCTCTTAGAAATTATTTGAATGCAAATCCCTTGTATGACTCTAGGTGTGACTGACCAATAAACAATAAAGTTTTATAGATATGATACTGCAGGTGTTACCTTTCAGTGATATTTTCACATCTAAAAGTGCTGCTGATTGAGATCTGTGGGACAAAAATAAGTTACTTGGAAATCAGTAGGGAACATAGGGAACACAGTATTTTCAAGAATTTGCTAAATGAAAACCAATTTTTTCTTAGCTATCCTTTAGACATCTAGGGAGATAAAAGTTATTTTCAAAATAATAAAAAGCAATATTGGAAGACTGTACATTTGGAACTTAAAAAATCTATGTTCTATTGGAAATCCACTACAGGAGATTTTTTTTTTTCCTTCCTGAAAAATGCAGAAAATATGCTTTAGAGTGTTTTGATAAAAACTCTTTATTCTGGGAAAATCAAAGCACAAGAATCTGGGGACAAAGAATACTGTATGGTGTAATGAATTTAATAAAAAGGAAATCCAGACCAATCTGACTAATCTGTGTCCTTATTATAAAAATTTCACAGATGTTCACTGCATCATACAAAATACTGAGATAACCCCCAATGTTATTTTGTAGTTGCTTCAGTGGTAGAGGCAAAGCCACCTTTATTGCTAATCAACACATGTAAATCTTGGCAATAGTAAAGAAATCTGCTAAATCAAGCACTTACCTAGAGAACAGGCAAAGAAAACAAAGAAAAAGAATCCAATTATTTTATATTTGTTTTGCTAAATGGTTTTTCTTTCAAGGACTGTGGAGAAGAAATTCGTCTTTTCCCTTCCCTTCCCTTCCCTTCCCTTCCCTTCCCTTCCCTTCCCTTCCCTTCCCTTCCCTTCCCTTCCCTTCCCTTCCCTTCCCTTCCCTTCCCTTCCCTTCCCTTCCCTTCCCTTCCCTTCCCTTCCCTTCCCTTCCCTTCCCTTCCCTTCCCTTCCCTTCCCTTCCCTTCCCTTCCCTTCCCTTCCCTTCCCTTCCCTTCCCTTCCCTTCCCTTCCCTTCCCTTCCCTTCCCTTCCCTTCCCTTCCCTTCCCTTCCCTTCCCTTCCCTTCCCTTCCCTTCCCTTCCCTTCCCTTCCCTTCCCTTCCCTTCCCTTCCCTTCCCTTCCCTTCCCTTCCCTTCCCTTCCCTTCCCTTCCCTTCCCTTCCCTTCCCTTCCCTTCCCTTCCCTTCCCTTCCCTTCCCTTCCCTTCCCTTCCCTTCCCTTTTCTTTTTCCTCTCTCCTCTCTCCTCTCTCCTCTCTCCTCTCTCCTCTCTCCTCTCTCCTCTCTCCTCTCTCCTCTCTCCTCTCTCCTCTCCTCCTGCTTTTTTAACTTGTTTATTTTTGTTCTGTAAGGTTGGGAGCAGACAGTACCATATGATAAGCTATACATTGCTGCTGAGATTTCTGCCAATAAACTCCTCCTGCAAATATCAACAAAGTGCAGCCTAGGCTTTGTCTGCAAATGATTTAAAATAACAACAACAATTTTAAAAGTCCCCAAATTGATTTTGTCCTGATTTTCTTGTAGCTGGTAGTTGTTCAGTTTCTTTTTCTTGAAACTGATCCTCCAGCTGAGGAAAATGTTCACTTCCTCTGCACCGCAGAATTCTTTGGCATTTGTTGTATACCCAAAGCCACAGCTGCAGACATAGTTCAAAGAGCAGAAGTGCTAGAGCCCTCAGGCTTTCTGTGGTTGCTGATCTTTTGGATTCTGGAATGTGCCCCAAACACTACACTAAGCCCCCAAATGGCTCAGAGGATGGTCCACACTTCTAAGTGAGGACTCTGATCACTTCAGCATCTTCTGTTTGAACCATCAGTGTATACTGCAGAGACAAAGTGCACAAAGCAGCCACAGGGGCAGTTGAAATCCTTTACATGCCAAGGTTTTATTCTTCAGGTTTGCTGCAGTACAAAATTTGGGATGTATGGAAACAGTTTGTCTCATTGGAATATGAATATTTGGACAGTTTGATTAAGAGCACCTTAATTGAATGGACCCGCAATGAGTTTTAGTCAGGCAGGTGAGTAGTCTGGGGTGGGCAGCAAACAGGTCTGGAGGCAGGACTGGAAGCTTTTTGGGAGTCACTGAAAATACAACAAGAGGGAAATGAGGTCTTGTGAAAGTTGTGCAGTGTTAAAGATAGAGAGTAAGGCAATCTTTTCCTTTAAAAATGAGCGCTCATCAATAAGCAAATATCTTAAGGCATACCTTATCCTATATATCTTTGGGAAAAATAAAATACAGTTTTAATTAAATTATTAAATATTTCCAGAGTTATTTCAAATGATGTTAGAGATATGTGCATAAGGAAAAAATAAGATGTCACAGATACATGAATATTTTTAGATCTGTACCAAAACCTTACTTTTGTTGTGGATTTTTTTTTTTTTTTTTTTTTTGTCTCAGTCTGCATTTCTCAGCCTCCAGGATATGCAGATATTTCTGCACCAATATGGCAAGGAACCTAATTTGTGCAAACTATATCTGCAGGCCAGTCTTTACACACAGACTGCTTTAGTTATATACTAACATTTAACTTTCTCTTTATGCATATTTTCCCCAAAATGGCTCTTGTAGTCATACCACACTCCCATCAGAATTTTTTCATGCTGTAACTGAAGTTGTTGGCAGTCATTTAGATGAATCTAAGTTATGGTTTCGTTTGCCTCTCTCTAATTTGAAGTTTCTGATGTCCTTGAAGGGTAGCTAGGTGGGTCATCTCACAGAATGGAAACAAAAAATATTTATGGGTGTCACAGTGCCTACTAAAATGTGTTTGTTTATTATCCGTGCCATTTTGCCTGCACTAAGTATGCATTTCTCATAACACTGTGGCTTGAAAGCTGTGCCTTGCACCACATATTGTGTGGATTAAAGCTATTTGCACTTGACATTGGAGGCAGAAGAGGCTGACTGTTTTATAGGGTAAGGCCTTATATTATTCAAAGCTGCAGCTTGAATGTAGTTTTTCTCTGTGGGTCAGCAACAAATAAAGGTGAATATGGCAGGGCTTAAATAAAGCCATTGGAAAGAAATTATGTCAACATATATAACAGCTTAACATTATAGAGCTTCCCCCACCGGGAAATCAAAGTGAGACTTTGGCTACATAAAACATATGTTATAGGTTTTACGTGGCTCTATTTCAGTGAAACATTAATTTTATTTTTGGCTATAACTCTGTGATTGAAGGCGATGTCAAAAAGAATGGCTTAATGCCCAACATTAGATGCTTAAATACTTTGCTGAGCTGGGGAACAGTGTCCCTGAGACATTATGCTAAACTTCTGAATCCCAAAACAGCCCTAAATAAATCTACTGAGTCAGAAAGACAATTTTTAATACAGTACACTATGTAGCATTAGACTTGACATTTTTATATATGCACTATTGCTGAGATACAGTTGCTGTGGGAGGTGTAATTTAGAATTTTCCAACCCTGCACATTCAAAAATCCCTGTCACAGCATTACGCTAATATGTTTACAATAATATATCCTTATTTTATTTATCTGAATGTTGTATTATATATCCCTTTATAGAGGTCTATAAAAAGTATCTAATTAACCCTATCCTCATTACCCAATTATTTGGGTTTTTATGGTGAGGGATGAATGTCACCTTTAACGATCATATGCCTAATTAAATTGTTTAATTTACATTTATTCATGTTCCTATTTCATTCATTTTGGAATAAAAGTAAAAAAAAAAACCAACAGTATTTGCTCATAGCAATACTTTTAAGCAAAATATTAAAGTAGTTTATTTCTTCTCAGAATTTGCTTGATCAGATAAGGAGGTACTTTCTGTCTTTTTACTCTGCACACTGAGGAAATGGGGCTGTTCAGATTTAACAGGAGCAAGTCTGCATCCATCACATCTTAGAATATCTTTCAGACATATGGCATAAATAATTGATTTCATCAGAGCTTATGTCAGGGTACAACACAGTTAAGGTTCATTTGGCTTGAACTGACAGATGTACATGAAAATAAATGATATTACATAAATAGGTGCATTTTTTCATACCCGTTGACACTGCCATTGACTTTCTTATAGAGAAATTAGATCAGTGGCATTAACAATATGAAACGTTTGAATTTTGTCACAAATAGACCTCTATCAGAGAGTGACTTAATTAGTAGCAGGGAATAGAATGAATGTCCTTGAAAAATAGTGGTGCTGACTGATAATCATAGCACTACCAGACCTTCTGGGGACTGACAACAGGCTTGCTCTGGTGGGGTGTTTGCTCATCAGCCTGCTTTGCTTGATACCTGCCTTGATACATGCTTTAGAGATGTCCCAAGCACCCACGTAACCCTGAGCCTTCACAGTGTGCATATCCCTTCACCAGTACAAAAATGGAAGAGTTTGGCTGGGTGGAGGAACAAGGAACGAGAATTCAGCATAGAGGGGAGAAAACACTGAGACAAAAAACGGCTGCAGAAATCCTCTCCCTGCTTGTTTGACTTGCAGTCTGAACAGCCAGACCATCATTATCTCTGTACTGTCTCCTAAAATGATTTATTTTCTCAAAGGAGAAATGCCTAGCAGTAGGGACACCCTGGCCCCTTGCTACCCTTTTCACCTGCAATATGTATTGATATATTTAATTTATATTGATGCTTCTTCTTGCTGTTGTTTAATCCGTGCAGCTGAAACTTGTGAGATTTCATTGTCATCCTCATTTGTGGCCTGGGAGCAAGCACATAGCTGTGGCTATGGATACAATGAAAGGCCAGATGCTGCCTTTTGTCATGGCAATGCAGGGCACTACACTGGGCAAACTGGGAAGGAAACCCTGCCTTTTTCTCAAGAACAGATGCAAGCCCACCAGTCTGGTTGTCTCACAGTGTTGAGCTTTAAGTCAGAGAAATTCAGACATGGAAATCCATGTTACTGGACAGAAAAGTAGTGGTAGAGTATGAATTATACTCTCATTCAGTATAAAAAAAAGGAGAAATTTTCAATTTTATTTCTGTCTCATTTTTTTTCTCCTTTTACCCAAAGGAGATATTTCAAAAAATTAATAAAATATGTACAATTAGAGGAGATGCTTATATTTTGGGACAAAGCAATCTGCTCAATAAATTCTTAGCAGACAGATAGACATTTAGCTAAAAATTTCAAATTCCACAAGCAACATATTCTGATTAATCTTGAGTATGATAAAAATAATTGTATGTAAGATGAAGTTCGTAACATACAACAATTTCTATCATTTATTCCCCTCCCCCCCTCAAATGTCAATACTATGTGTTGAGAAAAACAGCAGAAATCATCTCAAAGTTCAGCCTTTCTATATGGAATTGAATTTTTCAAGGGCTACATTCTCAAAAATGAGAGTTATTTATAAGAGTTTTTAAATGAAAACAGGCTAAGATTTGAATGATTGCAAATAGTTTTTCTTCCCAAAATACTGGTGGCAGAAACAATACCTGTCTAGTTTTAAGTATGCATTTATGTCATAGGGTTCCACATAATTTATTAAACTTAACAGTAGTGTCCAGCCATTTCAGTAGTGGCCAACCATCACTTTGGCTTTTGGCTTCTAACAGCCTTGTGTGAATTCATAAAATCATGAGATCATGGAATGCTTTGGGTTAGAAGTGACATTAAAAATTATGTTTCCAACCCTCTTGGTGTGGGCAGAGACACCTTCAACTAGACCAGGTTTTTCAGAGTCAAAATCCAATCTGACCTTGAACACTTTCAGGGATGGGGCATCCAGAGCTTCTCTGGGCAACTTGGGCCAGCAGATGTCTAGGTGGTTGAAGTT
Source organism: Acrocephalus scirpaceus scirpaceus (assembly GCA_910950805.1). Taxonomy (NCBI): domain Eukaryota; kingdom Metazoa; phylum Chordata; class Aves; order Passeriformes; family Sylviidae; genus Acrocephalus; species Acrocephalus scirpaceus. Next base: position 46,807,065 of record OU383776.1, read on the forward strand.
CCCCAGCAGGACAAGGGCCTGCAACCACAAGGCCTCCTGTAGCTGAAGCAGGAAGTTCATCACCAGAGAATTGTATTATGTAAGGCAGTGGAGCCCTCTTCCTTTTACAGGAAAGCCATGGACATGGACAAGGACCTTGGATCTCATGCCACTGAGATTTGAACATGTCTGAGGATGGAGATTCCACAAACTCTCTGGAGCCTCCCTCATTGCTCTGTACCCACTGCAGTCACCTCACAAGGCTGTGTACAAGAGTAGCATCTGCCATCTCTGTCCTTGTCCTCATCTGTTTCACCTACTAATCCCCAGGCAGAACCAGCCCAGCAGCCTCCACCTTATCTTCTACATGCTCTGCTCTGTCTCCAGCCATTGTGGAGACCTTCCAGCAGATTATATCCAAGACTTTGTCTTGTGCCAAGATCCCAAACCTTGGACCTGAGCTACTAGTATGGTCTCTCTGATGCTGAGCAGCAGGTCAAGATAGGGTCATTCTTGTTGCTGCTGTGACTGAGCAAAGAAAGCTCACCTTTGGCATATTTTGCTGCAAAGGATCTTTGCAGACTCTTTCTGCATATAGAACTCCCCAGTCTCATATACAAGGTTCTTTTGGCTCTTTGTCAGAGCTTGTATTGACCTTTAACATTATTCTGTACATGCAAGGCATTGCATTTGCCCTCATGGAACCTAAGGTGGGTGATTTTTGTCAGCCAATTTCTCAGTCTTTCAGAGGTCATCCTAAACGGCTGCACTGCTCTTCAGATTATTGGCTGTTCCCCCAACCTCATCCTTCCCACCACCAGTACGATATCAGGGGCAAACTTGTTGAAAGTGCACTCTGTCCTACAATCTAGGTTGTCTATAAAAACATTTTATGGTTTTGCCTCCAACCATACCATCCACCCTTGCTGGATGCCACTAGCTACTAACAACCAATAGAGCTGACACATCTCTTTGAGCCCTCCAGTCTATTTTCCACACAATTTCTCATTTACTTATCAGGTCATGTCCTGCCAATTTGTCCTGCTAACATTGCTAACAGAAATCATGCCATCTTGCTAAAGGCAGGGTGGGCACTATCCCTTGTCCACAGCACCTGTCATGTCATCACAAAAAGCAATCAGCTTGGTAAGGCAGAATTTATCCCTGACAGTTCTATGCTTGTTATTCATAGTTAACTTTTTGTCTTCCATGTGGATGAAGAAAGCTAATTTCAGTTTTTCTCGCTGAATTAAAACCCTGGTGATGAAATCCTCTTGGAAGATGCAGACAGAAATTTGACAGATGGTTGCCCTGCAACCCAATTCCTTGCATTTCAGCAGCTGGGTCCCACTGGGGAAAATTCAGAACTGTCTTAAATAGTAATTATCCTTCAAATTTATTTATAGTAGACTAAATTAATCTCAGCAGTTGAGAGTGTACACTCTGCATGAGGCTTTACTGCAGTGGCAGACCAAGGAAGTTAGGAAACATAATTACTAGTCTCTCCTGATTTTTATTTCTGCAGAAATAAGAATTATAAGGTATTCAGGTAACTCAGTATTGGAAGTTATCCAAATAAATCAATAAAGGAGTCCTAGCTAAATTAAGAGATAAATTTCTGGATCTTGAGGCTACATCTCCAGACTGTTCTTGGGGTAGGAGACATGCATTGCTGGATTACATTTCATGTAATATTTACATGTAGTGTTCTCTCAAGTCTCCCTCAAGAAATGTAGTAAGAACCAATCAACAGAAAAAGTGAGAATAAAATATGCTGTTATTGTATGTTAAGACAAAAATCAACCCAGAGATGCAGTCCTATAGGATTTCTGAAATTTCTGATCTAAAATAGGACATTCTTATTTGAAATATGATTCTTCTGCTAAAATCAATGAAGTTGATAAGAGTTCCCATTTATTCCTTTGTGTATCCTTGCTTGACTCTACACTTATGATATGTCATAGGTCACTGAGTGAGCTGTGGAGCTGGGCTGCCAATGTGCACTGGATATTCACACCCCATATGCTTTATTGTGGTGTTCTTAAAACTGAGACATTACAGGCCATACTATCAGTCTAGCACTGGGGCTTTATCACTCTTTTCCTTGGGGCATCAAATGAATATGAGTATGGAACCTGGAATCCTTCTGGATGCCTTTTGTCTATGGGTCTCTCTGGAAAGACACTTTGCAGGTGGGTAAAATATTTTAATTTCTTGACTTTACTTAAGTAACACGTGGTGAAGCACTGTACTACTCTTTTCATGATCAGGGCAGGCTCAAAAGCAGGGAAAACTTGCAGTAAACCAATAATATATGCTAATAGTCATATGATCACACAGGGACAGAAACTTGAACTATGATATAAAAAGAGCTGAAGGAGTTATCTAGTTCTATTCCCTGTATAAAGCAGGCCCAATGAGAACACGTTGCTCAGAACCGTGTTCAGTTGAGGGTCGCGCCTCTCTACAGATAGAGACACACACAACCTCTCTGAGCTGCCTCCAACTGATTGTCCACTGTCATGAGGAAAAAGTGTTCCTAATGATAAACCAGAATTTCCTGTGTTCGGAATAATGCTTGTTGCTTCTTATCCCTCCACCTTCATCATGTCAGCAGTAAGTTCTCCTATTCCCCTTTTCTTCCCTGGGCCAAACCATCCTAGCAACCTCTGTTTCCCTTGCCCATCCTTCTCTATAGCCCTGACCATCTTGGGGACCCTGCACTGGACTCATTGCTGTGCATCAGCACCTGTCCTGCACTGTGAGTCCAAATCTGGACCCTGCATTCTCTGTGCAGTTTCAGTGGTGCTGAATATCTGAGCCACATAATGAAGTATCTCTGAAATGCACGAAGCCACCACAAAACATCTTTTTTACATGCAGCCCTTAATCAGGCAAATCAGACCATCTTTGGGAAAGGTTTGTCAGCCTGATAAAGGTTTTTGTGGCCCCTCTGTTATTTTTGAATAACAAAGATTTGGAACCAGAAGTTTTGTCCACCCAGGGAATGGGAAGTTCATGCTCTTCAACAAAGAGTGTTGTGTCTCTGCAGGGTAAGGTTTAGTGAAGATTTTATGTCTGTGTTAGAGCTCCTCCTTTCAACAGACCTCTGAGCTCGATATCTGACAGACCACAAAGATGCTTTGCTGGTCTGACTTTTAATGTTCATGAAATATAAGTTGAGACTGAGAACTGATACTTCTAGCCCAAAATTCACAGCTGTAAGAAGCTGTATCCTTAAATGTAGATGAGAAAAAAATGAATAGGCTTGCTGGCATCTAGGTGTCAATTTTTTCCCTTTGTGAATATAAAACTGACTGAAATAGATATTTTAGATAGATCTACTGCAAGAAAAATAATCTGTCCCAAGAACAGAAGGATTCTTAGTTATTATATTTCCACTACAAAGAATGCCAAAATGAGTAGACAGTATAAATTTTCTACATGAGCTTTGAAATTAAATTAGCAGAACATTTCATTTATGGCAAAATGTTTAGCTATATTACAGAGACTCAGAGCACATAATTTGTCAATTAGTACACATTAGTAGATCTAGATTATATATTTGGCTTCCCAGGCTCCTAATTCAGTGTTATGCGTTCATTGAATCATTCCCTTTGTTGCTTTTTTATTGAATATGCTCCACTCATCTCAACAGGGAAGAGACGTAAGGTTGTTTACCTTTCTTTATGAAGGAAGTAATGGGAGAATTGTTGAATCTGCCTTCTCATTACAGTCAACATTCAAGCTCCTCTAACACTAATAATCTAAAATGATGCAAAAATCTTATTGTCCACTTGTGTTCTGCCCATATGGGCAGTCCATTGTCAATATATAGAGGAATAAACAAATTTATTTTTCTGTTGCACTTCTGTGTGCTCTGGATAAATCACAGAAACCTGGGATATGTCCAGAGTCCTTCTACCCTTGACCTCAGTGGGCATAATTTCTTTAGCTGCTTGTAAACTGATCCAACACTGGTAAAATCATTAATGATGGAGATATTTTCAAAAAAGGCCTTTTATTATTTTAATCTTGAAATTTGTTAGTGTGGATTTGTTTGAATGAAGATCTGATTCTTCTTGGAAAAATAAGTATACAAAAAGAAGACACAGAGTGATGTTTTCTGTCAACATGCTAACACAGAAATACTTGACTGTTACTACATTTAATTTTTAATACTGCTTACTGTTAGCTGTTCTAGATACTTAAAATGTCACTAAAAATAGCCTGTCCTTTTCTGAATAGCTTCAAAAGAGCTTCTGGGAAATGTTTGCCAAGACAGGACCAAATATGCTGTTACAGAGACTCCAACCATGGAGGTGTAGTGCTGGCCAGGGAGCCATTTTGGGATGATGTGGTCAGGGTGAGCCTGGTTCTGGGCACCAGATCAATACCCTTTCATGCTCATCCGCTGACCCTCCCCAAACCACATCAGTCAAAAAGCACCAAAGCCTTTGGTTACTATATCTGATTTGTGCCTTTTAATCTGTGAATGGACAGGGTTATGTTTTTAAACATCCTTTTATTTTTAGAGTTAACCTTCTTGTTATATCACCTAATTTTCCTATGTGATGATGAATATAGCTCTTGCTCTTTATCATGTCATCCTTTTCTGTGTGTTTATCTGTCTATTTCTGCAGTGTAGGTAGACAATAATGATTCAAATATTTTATGTCTGCCCAATGTAAGGGAAGTGACGTTTTATAAACGAATGGATTTTTTAAAAACTAAAATACAGTCTTGTTAACTAGATCACATATTTTCCCCCTATAATTTAAACAAGGACATGTAGAATGTATTTAATATATGGTATAATCTGCCAGCAGGAGCATCAGATTTCTTGTTAACTTACTATATATCATTTGCGTATAAAATGCCAAAAGATTTCAAAAACATATTTATTATTTTCCTCACATGACTCTCTGGTTTAAATTAAAAACAATATTATTTTAATTGATGAAGCATAAGTCTTACCAAAGGTAAAGTACTGTGTCAGAATAAGGAACTCCCTCTGCATGGTTATACAAAATGCAACACAATTAGGTTTGGTTTCTTCCTGGTTTAATTTAATTTATTCCCTTAGGAGAGATCCATTCACCATATTTTTTCCCAGTTAGAAGTTAGAATCAGTAAATCTGGTCTTTTTATTACAGTTTAAGCCAATAAGAAATTATTTTTTGAAAACAAAAAAGTTCCCCCAGATTGGGAAATAAGGGCATTTATAGGCATTTAAAACTGATTTATATTTTTGTAGTTTATTATCCTTCCTGTACAGACACCTTTGTAGTGGTATAAAGCATCCACACTAAGACAATAATCCCTTGCTTAACACATCTGTAAAGCAGGTCAATTTTCTATAACAGAAAAAGTCTGAATAATTTCTTCAATTTGCACAAAATTGTATTTAAAACATAAGTGCAACATTCAGTGGAGATATTAAAGTATTAGAAACAAGGTTATATCTACACTGCAGTGCCTGAGTAGTACTGCAGGTACAGCTGAGCTGTCCAAAGGGCAGTGCAATTTGATTTGTCTTCCAGGTGGTGCTGGTGTCTCAGCTGCTGTGAGCAGAGAGGACAGGTGGTGAGGGTCTATACTGCACCTCAGTTCCTCCCTTTTGAAGTTAGACAAGTGCAGTTTTCTCAAAGGGATTTTCCAGATGCCATTGCTATTTTGAAAGTCAAGAATACAATACCTTTTGCCTGCAGGGTGAAAGAACATATTTTTATTTTTGGCTTGGAACATTTATACTTTTTTTAATAAAAGCCAAGTTTCTATTAACAAGCATATGTTATGAGTAAATTGCCTGAGGAAGGATATTCTAGAACAGTTTGCAGTATAAGCAGTGTGTAAAAAGCCTCCCATATCTGAACTAAAACCTTTGTGTTTTATCTGTGTTATCTGTGACCTGTGGGGTATCACATCTGGAATATAAAAACAGATGGCTTCAAATGAAAGAGCTGATTTGCCTGATGTGCAAATAAATAGCATTTCTCCTTGTACTCTTGACTATATTCAGCAATAATTAACATTACTGGAATAAGCAAGAAATGCTATGTTTGTTTGCGCTAAAAAAGAAATATTTATGTGAATGTTTCTTGTTTACATCAACATCTGTACAGTTTAAACAATCTGTATTTAGATGTTGCATTTCAGGTCATATCTTCTGCTAAGAGCATGTTTGCCATCTACACTGGATGGAGCATCTCACAATGGGATGATGTAATGTGTCATGTCACTGGTGAGCCTTAATGGCCCATTAGCAGAAGATATCCCCTGGATGATGGATGGGTGGTGAAGGAGATAAGAAACATGGCCACACCTGGTTTTAACAGCTGGCCCATTATCAGAAGACATTTACCACCCTTCCCCCTGGGGTTACAAGAGATAATGAAATATCTGCTTTTACAACAGATGAAATAGAATACAAATATTTTGGTTACCTAACCCAAGACAAGAATATTTTATGGAGATCAGGGGACTGTCTTTGTTCAGCAGGGAAAAGGCAAGTCCCTCAGTATCACACAGGAGTTTTATTGATGTATTCTCTTCAGGGGCTGCAGGAAGCTCGATGGTCTCAAGACACCTGAGAATTTTCTTGGTCATGTTGCCTTCAAGGGTCCCATACTTAGCCTTAGGACATCCTGCCTACATTACCTGTTCACCCGTATAGTACAAGCTTCCTCTTTTCTGGGAAACCATCATAGCCATGAGTTTGCTTTGCAGTGGCCACGGGACAGCTCCTGGACACAGAGTACAGGCTATTTCCATGCGGCTGTGCTGTGTTAGAACAAGCTGCTCCATGAACACTTTAAGCTGTATCATGATAAACAGGACGTGCCAATTCATTTACAGGGTAACCAGTGAGATTACCCCAGATGTACTTCCCAGGTGTTCATGTTGCTACACAGCAGGAGTCAGCTGTTTTATCAAGGCACTTCCAGCACAACAGTGCCTATGGGGACACAAAGAAGGAAATTTGAATTGAATACTTGAATAAGCTTGAATACTTTTGAAAGTCTGACCTGTTTATTTAAGAGCCTGCATGTAAGTTAAATCCCTCTGGAAATAAATTCACCAATCACAGAGACTTAACACAATTTCTTAATGTTTGAGGATTGCCAATTAGGGTATGAATACAGCTAAGTACGTGGGAATATACACCCTGCAGAGGTGTGTTGCAGTCTTTTTGTAAAGACAACAAACTGGTGTTTCAGTCTTACAGTAGAGTCAGAGGTAAAGACAACCACAGCAAACAATATTAAAGCAATCCTTAATTATTTATTTCCTTTATCTAGATTTCCTAAGTGGTTAATAATTTTGACATCAGAGACTAACAAAGTGTCTGATTTGAAGGCTGTTAAAGTGGCTTGGATTTCTTCTTGGAGAAGATTTGCTCCCAACTTTGTATTGTTCAGTCAGACTGTCTGATTTTCTTTGCTAGAGAAGACTTATGCAGAGCACCTCTTTTGAGAAAGAGGTTTTCGTGCTAGTGACATTCATTTTGGTTGAAAAAGAAACACAAGATGATATTTTCAGTGTATCCTGACTAAATTACATCTAGCTAGTAATTAAATTAATATAGTAACTTCACATGCACACATATTCCTAATTTGCCATTTAATTTTAATGACTAAAGTGAAAATTTGTACCATCTGGAAACTCTCACTTTATTTTTCCCCATGTTTTCTGAGGTAAGTTATTTAATTACTTGGAAAATGGTCTGCCTAATGCCACTACATCTTGTTAATAATTTGTATGCAAAAAATGAACTCTTGCCTGACTGATAGTTCCTTTGAGGCAGGAAAGAGAGCAGAGGAAACAGTTTTAGCTGAAAAAAATATAAGCATCCTGTAAATATGTTGTTGAAGCACTTGTTCTAAACAGTGTGTCCACAGAGACTTGTATTAATGATCCAAAATACCAGAGCAGGATGAAAAATTACTTAAATGCTGCTGCTGTTTTGTAGCTTGCAATAGCTGTCAAACAGAAAGGCAGGGCGGTGAGTAGGAGCAAAAGGCTGCTCGAGAGGAGAGGTGTATCAGAGCTGGGGAAGCACTGGGCTTTGCAGGTGGAAGGGAATGCAGCCTTCAAGAGGAGCTGGGTGTGCAGTTCTTCAGGCCAAATCACTAAAGTGCCTATGTAACTGCAGTCTCTGTTTCCTAGTTTTAACAGTACTCAGTTTTGGGAAAGGTTTTGTCTACAAGCAGTTACTTTCCCCACACTCAGCCAGAGTGCCAGAAAACACGCTGTTTTCTTCCCTTATTATGTATGTTGCTTAGTTTAAAAGAAGGAAATTCTTGTCCCCTTTACTGCTGCCACATAGCAGATTATTAAAAAAAAAAAAAAAGAAAAAAAAAAGAGGAGAGGATAAGGCAGGATTTTTTTTTAAAAGGTCTTCACTGTACCTGTTACTCTGACTTTTTTCAACTCATTAATTTACTTTTGGAAATCTATTAGAAAAGTAGTTCATCTTGACTTCACACCCTTCTTTCCCTCCTTGCAATGCTTGCCACTGCCACGTAGTCATATGCATGTAGTTTCAGTCATGTAAAGATAGTTTCCTTTTGATGGAAGGTGTTATATAGGTCAGAAGAAGGGTCCACCAAGTATTTAGGGTATTATAGGAATTTCCCAGAATACTCACAGGGTATTCTTCCCCTGTTTTGCAGTAAAGTTCTAGTTTAGCTCTTCCTGTCAGGAACCAGAGTTAAACCACAATAGGGTACTTCTGCTACCCCTGAGCAATAATTCAGCAACGTGGTGTTAATTTCTGAAGGGAGACTTTGAATACGTGATGCTTTAACCCCTGCCAGCAGATCAGAACAATGCAGCCACTCACAACAGAGGGCAGTTTGTGACAGTAACAGTAACTTTCCATGGAAATGCTGAAGTGAAAAGGAGCTAGTAAAACTATAAATACAGATGTATCTGTTGGCAAGGAGACTCGGGGGAGTATTAGCCTAAGGAGGTAAAATATGCTTTTATCCTTAACGTTTGCACCTTACCTTGGCATCATATCAGAGCTAAAGAATGTATGTCTGAGACTAGTCAGAATATTTTCCTGACACAAAACATGATATAAAGAAGTTTCCATTAGTGTTAAGTTAAGGATTAAATTACACTCCAATGGACTAAAATTTGGTCAATTTTTAAATCTTTATAAATATTTAATACATTTCTTAACATTTTAAAATATTTAGTGGTATTTTCAGTCAATATTTTGAAAGAGTTTTGAAAGGAGGTGACTAAAACCTATGATGAATTTTCTAGATTTCTGATTACATACACACTAGTTCATATAAAATAACTACAATACCTTGGGCTTTTGAATTTTCCTTTCCCAATAACATTCTTTAAATTGTACGCACTCATCTAAGGCAGCAACTGCAAAATCTTACTATTTTTTTTGCCTTTTCTGTCCTTATGAGAGTAGAGATTTTTTTAAATTCAGGTATTTATATTTATTACCTTGCAGAAAAACCTGTTTGTATTCATTCTGTCTCTTGTCATTAGAGTTCAATTACCTTGTGTAATCTAAACTACATTTGTAAGACAGACTCTGCTCATTGTAAATCTTCCCCTTTACAAAATCCTTTGAATCAAAAGAATTAAAAATTTTAAGCTAGCCACTTTACTTATTAGATTATACTTTCACATTTCTAGCAAGCATTGTTATTTACATAATATGAGTCTTATAAGCACCAAATTCTGCAGAACTGTATTGGTTATTTACCAAGGATTTTTTTAGTAACTTTTTATTCAATCAGCAAATGTTAATTAGTTGCTCTTGCTTTGTTTTAAATCCATGAATCTGTTGATCTGAAATTAAAAAAAAAAAAACAAAACATAAAAGTAAGTTGAAATTCACCTTTGCTAAGGTAAAGAGGTGAAGCAAAATGATGCTATGGCTTCTTCTTTTCTGCTATAATGTAAGAAGGCAATCTAAATTAATTATTATTCCATCACTGTGCTAATGACTTTTTAGCCCTTACAAATTGCAGCCTTTACTAAAACATGGAGCTGGCCCACAGCTTTAATACTAAATCCATTGTTTAAATTTTGTGCTAATTTCAATCAGAATGGAAAATTCTGATGAGATCATGTACAATGTCATTATTTAGATTAATTACAGACATACATAAAAACCTATGAAGTTTAATACTCTGTATCTTTGAAGTGGGGTATTTTGGGAGATTGAATAGTTTCATTTAATAGTTTCAATAGCAAGGTTTTAAGAAGGTTTTTAAAAACAGCAGGTTAAGCAAAAAAATCTATATACACTGTGTTCCATCATCCCAAATGATCTTCTGCTAAAGAACTTAAACCTTGCCAGAGAACTATAGCCAGTATCAGAGAACACAATTACATTGCAAATACTTCCACATGCATATGGGAAAAATTACACATAGAAATGCCACAATCTCCTTGTTCTCTTTTTGATGGAGCTGTGAAAAAACAACTGTGCTCACTCAGCATGAGCTGTTTTGGTACAGCCTGTCCCATGCTCTGCAGTTATAATTTCTATGCACCTTTTAATCCACAGGGGTGATTGCTGCTTTTCCACTGTTATCTGGTACTGGTTTAGCATAATATTGCCATCATGACTCCAACAGTACCATTTGGGCTCCTTGAGGATTTTGAGGGCCACTTGTCCCCTTCTGGTACTGGATGAGTGGTGACAGTGATTAGTGCCCTGGGTTACTTCAGTAAATTGTTGTCGCTTAAGAGCAGCAGTAGCATAATAATTAATTCACAACTAAAATGTGTACATGATGCTGGGTTTTCTTTACAAAATGAGCTAAAATTAATGTTGCATTTAATTTTTAAATGCAGCGCTCAATGGTTTCATTCAGAAGTTCAGTTGTCTTTTCAACAGGAGCAACAATTTTTATAAGTGTAGTGGGTCTAGTGCTGGCCAAATGCCAGTGCACCCACTAGAATTATTTACTCATTTTCTGCTGTGAGATAAAGATTAGGAGGAGAGCAAAGCAGGCTCAAAACTTTTAAGAGTATAAAGAAAACTTTATTAACAGAACTAAAAGAAAAGTAATAAGAAATCAAAATAAACCTTCAGAACACTTCTCCTCCCTACAGTTCCTCTTTATTTTCCTACTGACAACGTAAAGAGACTAAGTTTGATATTTTCAATCAGTTTACCATTTCTAAAATAATCTTTCTTCGGTTCACTTAGGGAGAGGAATCTCTCCTGCCATGCCATGGAGACTTTTCTACAAGAAACAGTTCTCTCGTGGTTTTAATTTTCCCAAATAGCAGCTGCCCGGAATCTGCAATCATGAAGTCCCTCCCATGGTTTTGTAGTCTTCCCACAACTACCACCATGGGTCATCTCAGCTTATTGGGTTGCAATTTTAAAGATGATCTGTTCTAGTATAGAAACAAAAGTTCTCTTCTTTTATCTCTGGGAACAGAGATTTTCTTCTTCCATCTCTGGGGCAAGGTTTCTCATCTCTCTCTGTTCAAGGTTCTTGTTGGATCACAGCTACTTCAACATCTTTCTTCAAGACAACTGCCTCTGCTCATGGCTATAGTTAGAATGCTATATTTCTCCAATGCATTCCGTGAGTTACAGGGAAAAAACCAAAAGAGACTGATGTATCAATTATATCTTCACTGTAGCCTTACAAAAGAATTTCAGCCCAAGACTAAGGCATCTCCTCCTTCTCCTCCCCTCAGGGATTTGACTCCTTCACTGACCTTGGTGTCTCCATGATGTTTTCTCTACATGTCTTCACCCTTTCCTTTTTCTCTCACTCAAGAGAGAATTGATGTCTGCAAATTTCATCCATGCACTGAAAGAGTTAATATTTTGCCCAGGCCTATGGATGGTCGTGTACTCTGTGCCAGGCAGCAGCCACTCTGGCTGCATGGCTGTTTTCTGGCCCCTGTTGCATTCAATTCCAGCTGTGCGGTTGCTTTCTGTAAAGGGCTGCAAGACCGCCTCAGTTCTAGCTGCATGACTTTCTGCAGTGCCAGCAGGATGGCTTGGCAGCTCACGGCTGGGGTGGGGCCTGGCTTGTCTCCACCTGAAGGCAAACCAGCCTGGACCTCCAGACACGGTTGGAGCTGGGTGGCAGCAGAATTTCAGCCGAACCCCGCAGGGAGCAAGCCCAGCCCTGCCAGCGCTGTGGCAGAGCAAGGCCCAGCCCAGCCAGCTTCCAGTTACATGTTCAAAGGCTGCAAGCAAAAGAGTTTTTCCTGGACTCTGTTTCTTAATGTGATTTCACAGAGGCATGGTCACCTCTTTTAAATGGTTTAACAGAGGACCAACATTCAAAACTAGCCAGGCGATTGGTTCTGTTGGGTCTGGAGGAAGCTGTTAGCAGTCCTCATGGAGAATCACTTCCATAACTGATGGATTTTCTTTTTAACTAAAAAACAGGCTGTGTTAAACCATGACAATAAGGAATTGTGTGTGTCTTTCCAAAAACTGAGTGTTCACATACATCTGCTGAAGATGAACCTGCTTTGATAGAATATTTTTTCTCATTTCAGTAGTAATCACCCATACCAAAGCAGGTTATCTAATGTTATAAAGAAACCAAATACAGGTATGTGTGAAACAAGTGACCATATAATTGTAAAACCTCTACAGTTTCCTGCTAACTGGATGAAAAGAAGAATAACGAAAAAAACCAACAATCCAGGGACTCCATATTCTACCAGTGCTCCTTAAATGTTCTGGTGCCTTATTAATGTTCTGGCTTTGTGCTGTCTTTGAATATGCAGCTGAAATGAAAGTAGGGTAATGTGATCATTTGCTCCAAGACATGTACTTCTTGCATTTCTGTTCACTATAACCCCCCCCCCCCCAGTTTTAATTAAGTTACTTTCAAGTAATTCAGGTTCTCCTTAAAAATATGATTTAGATGTGTTATAACTGACTGAGATATCCTGTTGATTTGAAAATATTGAAATGAAGATCAAAGATATTTTCCCCTTTCTTTTCCACTTGGTCAAATCTCTGTGGGAGTCATACTGGAATACAATACACTTATGACAGAAGTAGTTCCTGAGTTGTTTTTGTCTGTTTAGGGCATTTGGGGGGTTGTTTGCTTGTTTGGTTTGAGTTTTAAGTTCTAGAGGCACTGAGAATGTTTTACTCCTTTGTTTTCTTTTTGATTTTTATGTATTTGACCTGATTTTCCTTGGAAAAGAAAAATCGCCTCTTTTGGGGTATGATGAAGTCACTAAGAAACATTCTAATTGCACAGATGGCTAAGAGCTCTTATTTTAGGGACAAGTGATGCAGATTTACTTATGAAAACTTCATCTAGGCAACTGAATGATTTTTATGTACTTAATAATATTCCAAAAGCTCTTCTCAAAATCATACTTAGGCTATGTTCAGATTAGGCTAATGTTAGGCAGAAAATGAGGTCTGGTTACAACAGAAGGAACTTGAAGTCTGAACTCAAGATAACAGACAGCTTTGTAAAGACATTCGTTGAGATGCAGAGATTATTGACCACGAAATAACAATGTCCCTCTTCTCCTAGTGCTTCAGCACTACTTCTGTGTGTGAAAGTTTGTTTTTTGGGGGGGAAGCAGGGGAGTTGTTAAGCAAAAGTGAAGGATCTATAATTTGGTGTTGCCTTCACCTTTCTTAGCAGTGTGACATTGAAGGCATGTTACAGGAAATGTTTTACAATTAGAAGAAGAGAAGAGAAAGATATTTAGCATTCTGTGACCTCACAAACACGTTTTATGTACGTGGGTGAGCTACTAATCTACAACATAATTAACTTCTCTAGATAGACTAAGGAACAAATCTCAAATGTCCAAGATTCTGAGTCATGGTGATAAATCATATAATTTCCCATTTTTCAAATAGTCCTTTGGTGTTTTGCTTGTAACAGTATACTTCACATCTAGCCTTGGGAATCTCCAGTGTTATGGCAAGTTTGCTGAGCAACTCCTACAAAATGCAGAGCTTTGGCCACACAGTGTTCGTTGCCATGCAGGAAGATTCAGTCTCATGCCACAAGGGTAGGAAATGAGGATTAAGAAAAGTTTTGTGTGATCATGATACAGATGGGAGCATCTTTTAATGGATTTGAAAACTGAACTCCTACTAAGAAAATATGCTACCCTGGACAATTTATTAAGTACAATCTTAAGAAAATTATTGATTTGGCAGATCCAAAGGCTGATGGAAAAATACAATTTGGCAGTAAGTTACAAAAGGCATGAAACTAGAAAAAAAATTTTTTTTGAAAATTCGATGCACAAAGATAGATAATATTTACAGTTACTACAAGGTCTTGGCAGAAATGTTGATCAAATACAGACATAACATTTTAGATTAGAACATAAGATCTTGGCAGAAGTGTTGACCAAATACACATGTAACATTTTAGATTAGAACACAGAATTTTATGTGCCTAGCTGAGATTAAACAAACATTGGTCAGAATTCTCTTTTTGCAGAGTTTGAAATTATTTGTCCATTTAAAACAGTATAAAGAAAGGCAATGTCTGGGACAGAATTACGACATGGAGGTGCTCCATGAAATAAATAATTTTAAATTTGAAATATTCCAGGGTGTAGAAGAGAGAAACTTCATTTTCTTAGATGAGTTTATTGTTGGAATTGCAGAAATCCTGTGTGAGTAGTGCCTTAATTACTAAGCACTGCTGGACTGATAAAAGATGGCCTGTTTTAGTGCCTTATTTCACAACATTTAGGGGGCTTACATTTCTTGTTCTTTGTTGTTTTTGTGTGTGCATTGCTTCACTAAGAGACCTACACAGCACAGCCATTAAGAAGAATACATCTGTCAGACATTTCTCTGTTTTTATACTGAATTGCAGAATAAAATGTGAATTTCTGGAAATCCATATAATTTCCTCTTGATTAACTTTTTTTTTTTTTGCTTCTGCTTTCTTGTAAAGAAGATTTGCAAAAGTTCAAACATCACAAAGAGAAACTTGAATACTAAAATAGCACTATATAACTGAAATTTGAAATTGAAAATTTACATTATAAATAAATTTTGGCAAATTAGTTGCTACAATCTCACCACACATTTCAAGTATATGGTTTGATCAATAGAACTTTTCAGGAGAATTGAGTAGTTGAAGAAATTACCTAAAAGTTCTAATATAAAAAGAATCCTAACAGTTACACTAAAAAAAAAATCAAAGAATTTAAAATATGTTTGTGCAACTACTTCTGATTTTGATCCTACAGATTCACTAAGTTAATTGATAACATTTAGGTATTTTAACTAGTGAATGAGAATTAGTTACAAAATATTTAGAATTTTAAACAATTGCACCTAGTCTCTTTGGAACCTCTAGATGGTCATGGGCAAAAAATTGTAAGGTATTAGAAACTGAGGTAAAGCAGCTGACAATCTGAGGAGAGCATGATAACTTGTGGTAATTTAATATATTATGAATGTTAAAAGACTTGTAAAAATTGTGTGATTTTGATTAGCATTATAGGTGAAAAAACTCCTTAATGGTCAAATATCATTATAAAAACCAGCAAAATTTTCAAGTGTTTTTATTTTAAAGATGAAACTTTTGAAGTCAGAATAACTGCCCTCCAAAGTTCTTGACCCCCTTCTTGGCAATGATACTATTTTTGTTTTGTCAGCAGCACCACTGAATGCAGCTGCTATATTGTATGAAATAATTGTATTATATGACAGATAAAACAAGGAGTATGCATCATATTATAAATAATTTAATTTTACGAAGGAATTTTACATCTTAATCTGTTTGACCACCACTTTCACTTAGACCCTGAAATAGAATTATGTTATTGTATTCTTTGTTATAATCTAATTTTTCACCCATAAGGAAATGTCAGGTCACATTTATAGCAATCTAAGGGCCTTTAAGCCAGATTGGAAAGTTATTCTGTTTGAGCATTGTAAATGGACCAGTCCAGCAAAGTTTTAAGGACAACCAAGGACTCATTACACAGTTAGTTTACCTAAATGCCAGTAAAAGCAATGCCGAGGTTGTTACTGTCTGCCCTGTGAAATTTTCAGTGGTATCAAGCATTCAGGAATTAATCCTTTATTGTGGAGTCTGGGACAAAATTATATTATAAAAAATTTTGTAAAAGATCATTATGTTACAATGCAAATAACATTAAGCAAAATAACCTTGTGCTAAAATGAGACTGTAAAAATGAGACTAAAAATGCTAAAATGAGACTGCTAAAATAAGCTGTATTTCAGTATTATGAATAATAAGGATTTATTTTTATTTTCTAAGTGTTGTAAAATCTTATTCTATATCTCTGTTCTAAGAAGCTTGACTAACTTTCATAGCCTCTCTAGACTGGTACATCGGGATGATTAAGTTCTGTCAAAAGATTTTTTTTGCAGTAAAATGGGACTCTCTTTTATACATATGATTGTGCATTTATTATACACACCATCAGGGAATATGACTGAAATCTTGAAAGCAATTCCCACCTCACATATCTAATGTTGACACTAGAAATCAGGAGAAATAAAGATGCAGCTCTGGATGGTGCCTAAGTCAGTAATTAATCTGTGCTCCTCCATAGGTAGAAAGAACACAGGAATTAAATGTCATTACAAAGTTTTGAAAGGCCAGTCAACACATTATAGTTATATAAAGTAACTTTTGTGCTCTGACTATTGTTTTGAAATGGTGTTTGTCTATTCTGTAAAACAGTTATATTGTCTCAATAAGCTCATCTTTAAGCTGAGATTTCCCAAGTTGGTGCAAAACCATCAAGGTGCCGATTCCAGCGCTAAGCCAAATATTTTAAACACCGCACTCATAAACTCAGCCAAAGCATTTCAGTTCTTTTCTGATAGTAACTATTTTTCCCACCCTCTTTCCATCTTCTTTCTTGATTTATATGGTATATATGTTATACATAGCAGGAGAGGAGAAAATTCTCCTTGAAAACAGAGCTGATATAAATTAAAGGATTTGAGTTATATACTGCGATAGGAACACTGGGGAGAGGATCTGTAAGCAAGAGGGAGATTTTTTTTTCTTTCTGCATTATCACAGCCTATTTTGAACCATGAATAAAAATAACATAATTGAACTGAGATAATTTGAGCAATTACCGTTATCTTCTTCCAGTCAAAGAGCTATATGACGGGTTCTGTTATGATATCATGGAATTTCTCATGGTAACATATACAAAAAAATACCTCACATTTAAAGGTAAAAAGTCCTTTCAGCTGTTGTGTCATTCAGAAAGGGAACCAATATTCTGATAATCTGAGACTCATTATATCAGGAATATAGAGAATGCACAGGAGAAAAAGTATTTTCCATAGAAGACATTGTTTGTTTACCATTCTGTAGAAATTCCTGCATTCTGTAGTGGAAATCCTAGAAGTCTCAGAGCAGCTAAATGCAGTGTATTTGATTTTTTCAACAACACAGTGATATGAAATTGCTGGAAGAAATTGAATGATCTGTCATAATTGGTAATGTTTAGTGAGCTTTTGCTATGTCATTTTGATTCCTTGATTCTCTTGAGGGCTGCTTTCCTGCTCCATCTCTTTGGAGAGTTGTAATTTGCTAATGTTGAAAACATCATAGGTTGCAAAAGCAATCTCTTTGCCCAGCTAAGAACAAATCCTTGGCACAACGTTTTTCCTTTGTGCTGTTTTCAGTGTCAGGCATGTTGGCCACAGGACTGTCACCAACATTCTCATGCTTAACTTCAGGGGCATCCATAGCTATGTTATTACTGATATGGCTTCATGTGTGAAGCAAGGATTTGCAGTACTCCATGATCCAGAGACTCTCATTTGGGATCACACTAGGAAAGGGAGGGTTTTTTTCTTTAGTGCAGTCTCTAATGTGCAGCAAAGTGTTGATTTCTGGCAAGAAATTGTGTAAAACCTAAAGTAGAGCCTGGGAACTTGAACATGATGAAATACAGGCTGACTAATTTCTCCCCTTAAATCAGAGATGGGCTTGGCTAATGGAGAGATTTTTTCAGGGCAATCAAAACTAGCTTGTATTCCTGATTATATTCCATGAGATATAATGCTTAAAAATAAGGCAGACAATTTTATGAGGGTCAAGAATGGAAAAGTGCACTCAGCCACAGAGAAGACTTACATTATTTTCCCACTGAACTCATGGAGGGTAAATGGTACCATGTGGTATGAATGTGTAAGTGAAATTATAATCACTTTTCTAGCCTCATGTTGTGTTTCCTGTAGGCTTGAGTGATATTTTTGGAAACAATATTGGAGCTCCTGTTTACCAGCAGTGGAAGTGGCATTGCTTAAAAGAAACTCATCAGAAATGAAAGAAGTATGGTAATTAATTGCTACCTGCGCATCTCTGTGTATAAAGCCACTTGCTGCAAATGATGTTATCCTCCCCCTTCTTAAGACACTATAGGCTCCAGCATGGCCAAACATTCAAGAATCCTTCCTACTTCAAGGACAGAGAGAAGCTGAAGTGTTTGCCTGAGACAGAGCTATCAAGGAGGTAATTGCTCTGTTAGTTTAATTGCTCCCAAGTCTCATGGGTGATATATGGGTTTGTATTGTTTTGGGGTTATTTGTATGAAATACTGCATTTAAGACCAAAATGGAGAGAACAGTTAATTGTGCATTTAGTGATTATATGAAGAATAAAGTATGGCTGTTGGCTAATTAAGTCCCCAATTACTACACTGCTTCTGTAATGATTCTACAATTGAAACACAAGTTGTCATGCATTTAAAGCATTTTATGCTTAACCAGGTATTATGAGTCACTAGTCCAAAGAGCAGCCAAAGAACTCTGCAGGTGCACAGAAGTCTTTCATAGAAAGCTGTAAAAGTGGTTAATTTGTGGAAATTTCAGGAAGATGGCAGGTAACGTATGTGACCCATTATTTAACAGAATAACTGTCTCTTAGATCCAGTACCTTTGCAGTTCTGTCAGCCAGCTTCACTCCTAACAGTCTGTGCCTCTAAGCTTTTTATCCATTTAAATGCAATCACATTATACACTCCTTGCCCATAGGTTTTTACCTTAAATCAATGTGTGGCATTTGACACTTGCATACTAAAAATAAAATGAGCTGAGTCCCAAGTTAACATCTGTTTATTAAAGATGATTTTTCATGTATAGAATTACCAGGACATTTGGCCTGATTTACTATGCTAACACTTTCATTTTCACCCTGGGTAGGGAGCTCTGTTAGTAATGCTGTACCCTGCAGTGAAATAGTACCTAATCAGTATTTATGAATAGGGTTTTGAAAGTCACTAAAGAGCAGAGCTTTCACAGTGACTGGGGAAGAGGTTTTACCTTCTTAAAACACAAATATTGCTGAACTTTGGGGATCTCTATAATATTTTAGAATTGAAGAGCTTTCATTTTTAAATTTCATTAAAATGTGTTATGTAATTCTATCATTAGATTAACTGGTGTCTTTTGGCCACTAATGCTATTGTTAAACCTTGTAATTTTTATGCAAATGAACTGCTGCACTTAAAAAAGTCCAAAGAGTGAATAGCAGCATCTTCAAATTCTGTCAAATGTGAAAATATCCCCCTTTCTTTTTCTTTTTGAACTCAAATATTGTTTGGGGAAGATTGCATTTTGGAAAGAAAAAATAATTTTTGATGTTGAAAAAAGACCTATACAGTAACAGTGTGATGATTGCATAATATGTTTGGTTTTCTTACTATGAGATGGGTTCTTGAGAATGTCCAGCTTCTAATACTGGCTCTTTTTAGAAAGCTGGCCTCAGGGAAAATCTAAGTTATGCAAGGGAGCCTGATGCAGAGATTCTTGTGTTACTGGTGACTCATTTATGTGTGAAAGCTGGACTCACCTAGAAATTACTAGGACCACATTGGATGATACTTCCTGTTCCCTCAATGTGGAGAGCAGATGGCTATTCCCTTGTATTTACACAACTACTGTATATATACTTAGAAGTTATAATCCTGCATTTTCTTCATCTAGTTCTCCAAGCAAGTCTGTTTTTAAATCTTCCCAAAGCTTCTGTCTTCTAGACTTGTATATCTTCTCTCCTGAGGAGGTTCTCTAGTGATTCTATGACCAAAATTTGATATTGGAGTTCATGTTTTTGAAATATATGTCACAATAGCTGATGAAATTGTAAAAATATGTTATTTCCATTACATGCTAACACTCCAGTTTATGTGAACCACAATGATTACTGGGTTTTTTTCATTGTATCAAATATTTTTAAAATACTATTACATTTATGTAAGGTAACTTCTTAGATTCTTTTCTGTAAACATTTGTCTAGAGGCTTTTTCTTCCATCTCTATTTGTGTCTTGTTTAGGTGTGAAAACCTGTGTTTATCCTATTTTAAATGCATCCTGTGTTGTTTTCTTTTTTTAATTTTTTTTTTATTTGGTGTTTAAAAGATTATTCTGTTGATCATTCTTAAGAAAATCTTTGTGTATTTTAGTGAGAAATATTTATTGTTAATGACAAAATCAGAAGATATGCAGCTGATCAGGAAAGGTCTGCATCAAATCAAGCCACAGTGTCAGTGACTGTCTCTTCTGCAGGACCTTCAATTCAACTTTGATCTTCCTTCAGGATCTTATTATGTAGACCTGAATAGTTGAGTGTGGGCCAAAAACCCATATTGTTGAGCTAAAAGCACAAACATGGAGAATGTGTACCATAATGAAAAATTGAGAAAAGCATATAATTCATATTCTGATAGGAAGCATGACACATTTCAGTGGAAGAATGTAAAATTCAGCTTTGGTGAGCTAGGGAATTAGCCCAATAGAGCCATCACAAGTAATTCTCAGGGGAACATCTTATAGGACTAAGTCGTTTCTACAGTAAGCTTGACTTTTAAATATATGGTTTTTAGAGTGTACTTTTTAATTATAGTGAAATAAATTTTTCTACCACTGGAAATAATTGGAAAGATCCATGGGGATATTTTAGTAAATGGTCTACTTAAAGGGAATGAGCAACATTGTATGCTCTCTTCAGATCCATATCAAACTTTGACCTGAAAGAAAAATCTGTGGGGGTATTTGACTGTGTTTGACTTAAAATCCTTGAGTCATTACATTGAAGCTTTATCTTATCCTGGTAGCATATATCTCTACCAACAGCAACTGTGAGTTGGTAGAGACAGCAATTTTCAATGCTAAAAAGATATTGATAGGAATTTAAGAATGATCCTATGCAATCTGAGTTATAATTAATTAAATTACCTAGTTCTGTAAAACTCCTTTGCAAATAAGAACTGCAGTCCCTGCTCCAAATAATCTCTGAAACTGGTATTTTTTGTATAATGTAAAGCACAGCCAAAAGGGCATAACTTCTCTGAATCTGTCAGCACAAATTTTTGTTAGTAATATAATGGTATGGATAGGTTAAGGTAAAATACGGTACATGTGCATACAAAACATCTGTGCAAGTGATCATAGAAGTTAATACCCTTAAGTTATTCCTTCTCCTGCAAATATTAATATGTATAAACCCATTTCAAACCACATCTTTTTGCAACAATTCTTCTAAAGTAGTCAGGAGTGTAGTTGCCTAATGTCAAAATTACTGCTAGATTCCTCTGCAAGTTTGTGAAGTCAAAAACAGTAAAAAGCAATGATATTTAGATCTTCCAAAATCATTATAAATAAATGAAACTGGAAGAGGTTTTCAAACATGAACTCTACAGGTAATTCTCATATAAGGAATTCTGTTTCTTTTCCAGGCTAAGAAGTAGCAAGACACTGAAAAATGGGCAGAATGAGCAAAGGAAGAGACTAAAATGCTGGAGGAAAAACTGTCAGAAAATGTTTTTATTAGGTCAAAGAGGCTGTTAACCAGGGTGAAGGATGGTCTTAAACCACTTTTTTTTTGTTTATTTGTTCACTTGAATGATGATCTATCTAGTTGCAGCTCCCCAAAACAAAGCTATCAGCCAAGGCAGGGGAACTGTAAAATCAGAAGTGCTCACACAATTGCTATGTGTTAATAGTGCTCACCTGAATGACATGGTCTGTAATTGCAGCTGATGGAGCAAATGAGTAAAGATCAATTATGCTAAATTTAAGGAATTTTTTTTCTTTTCCCAGCTCTAACAATGTGATTAGTGTATTACATTCTAATGCTGTAGTACAGCGGCTTCCAGGATTATTCATCATCTTAATATATGCATTAGACTGGGGAAATTAATAGCAAGACAACACTAGGACCACATTAAAAAACCCAGACAAATCCAGTATTCTCTGCCAAAATATCAGTAATCTAGTAATGGAACACCTAGTACAACAGTTTGTCTTCTGTAATTGTTTTCAGAGTGAGTTGATGCACCTCTTACGACAAAAAATTGGAGAATCATCTTTCCCAAATTGCCGTGTGTGTTGGTAAGCGATCTAGTATGGACCAATTCAGCCATGGGAGTATGAAATAATACTGCATGGACTCATTTCTCTATGGTTTTTTGCTGCAGGCTTATGAAATTTGTGACTCCTACATGACCTCAGTTTAGTTCCTGGTGAGAAATTGCTATCAGAAAACTAAGGAATGTATCCATAACACCATACAGTCCCTTATACTGTTTAATCCACTCAGCTCATTACAACACTAAGCAATCATACAACTCATGTATTTTATTAATCTGTTTTTCATGTAGAAGTAAGAAACAGTAAAGGACACAGTCAGAGGAAATTCAATGTGTAGTACATCGGTGGGCCATAATTTATATGATACAGTGGTTGTTGTTGCAGACTTTTAGTGTTGGAGGGTTGTTTTGGCCAGGTTATTTCCAGTCAATGATACATTGTATGTGTTTAAGTAATAGAACTCTGTAGTAAAGAAAATAATTTTCAAACCCTTTGGTAAAAAACCCCTTTGTGCTAGTGATAGAATAATAGTTTATTTTTCCATTGTCTTAATGAATTAAAAAATATTGACATAATTTAAACAATTCATATAAAGGTCATAGGAAAAATTTTTTTTTTCAGAAAAGGTCACTGAATGAAAAGAGAATAACAGGGTTGGCATGAATTTCCTCATTTCTGCTGTGCAGTTTCTGAAGACTTTGTCATTTGCTCAAAGGTTTTTCTTTGTAGAACAGATACGAAGTATTCTTTCTCCTACAATCCCCTCTCTCTCATATATATATGTGTTGCAGCAGCCCTCTTGTTAGAGGGTAGAAATGAGCTGAGACACAGACTTCTTGTTTATCACAGCATGAAAAGGGTCCTGGTTTATTCCTCTTTACAGCTCAGCCATCCTGACTCCAGCTATTCATAGACTCTGGCTGCAGCAAGCTCCTACTGTAGGTCTCTCTTGCAGCCTCTGACTGCTGGTTATTTCCTGTTAAACTATGAGTGCGTGTATTAATGTACAGTCTTTAGGCAGGCTTTTACCTAGCTAGACTATGACTGCAGGTTCTTACAATAGGCTCTAACTGCAGACCCAGACTGATCTCACAGCAGTGATTCTTTCTCCCCAGGATCTTCCTTCTTCATGATCCTCACATTCACAATCCTCCTTGATAATCCTCCTTGATAATCCTCCTCACTAGCTAACCCACTCCCTTTTATCACACTTATCTTTATTGGCTATAGCTGTGGCTCAGCAGGGGCTAGGCTGTATTGGGTAATTAACACAGCTTGTACTTATCAGGGGTGAGGTCACCTGTATTCCCTTCTCCTACATATAGACAAATACATACACATACATATAAACAGAGTAAATCATCTTGTTCCCTCAGTATTTTAAAAGTGTTGTCAATGGTTTGCCAACATAGTTTTATGAACTTGATATCATTAAAGCTCTGTCATTTGGAGTATTTCTGCAACTTTCTTTCAAAATTATAGGTAGCAGCTTGGCAAATAGGAAGGGTAACCCATTACAAATTTGTTGCCAGAATAGTCTAGAGCAGGTGTGAATGCATGTGCACAAATTAAAGCACTATGTGCCTTATAGCGTTAAACAGCTTCTATTCACAACACCTTTTCAAAGCAAGAGACTTCTTTTATCTCCACTTAACATGAAGAAGATAAAACAAGCCTTTATATCCTGATTGACAAATCAGCCTGGGTCAAAGCAGGGAACTGGATCCAGCCTCCCAAGGGTTAAGTCAGTTGCTCTAACCCACAGTCACTTTGCAGAGCAGGACACTCACTTGATTAATTTGTCAGCTGAGCAAGTTGTTGCATCAGGATTCATTTTACTGTTACAAGAAAAAAGACATCCTAAACCTAGGCTCTCAATTTAAATTTGCAAAATGTGCTTGATTGAGACAAATGACACAATTGGTCAGGAAATTCTGCCATACAGAATTAAGTACCAGAGAGACTAGTTCCTGAACACATCAGCAATCTGAGGCTTCAAAATCTTTTATTTCTGCCACTGACTGACTAGGTGCAGCTAAGAAAATATTTTTACTTTCCACTGCATCAATTCCAACATCTGTTTCCTGCATTTGCACAGAATTATTGAACGGCTTGGGTTGGAAGGAATTTTACAGATCATCTACTTCCCACCTCCCTGCCATGGGCAGGGACACACTGCACTAGACCAGGTTTCTCAAAACCCTGTACAAACTGGTCTTGAACATTTCCAAGGATGGGGCATTTTCTCTGAACAACCTGTTCCAATGCCTCACCACCATTCACAAAGAAGGATTTCCTTCTTATACCTCATCTAAACATACTTTTTTTGAGTTTAAACCACTCTTCCTTGTCCTCTCACTACATGCCCTTGTCAAAAGTTCCTCTCCACCACACTTGCAACCCCTCTTAGGCACCAAAAGATGCAATTCTGTCTCCAGGTTTCTTGTAGCCTCCTTTAGGTACTGGAAGGTGCTGTGCACTGCCTCCAGACCCTCCTTTTCTCCAAGATGAACCACCCCAAATCTCTCAGCCTGTCTGCATGGGAGAAGTGACACCTCCTTTTTGAAGCTGTTTGTGAGAGATTCTGCTGTCAGCAGCAGAGGTATATTTATATAGATGTGAATTGCATGAATAGTGTTCAGATTCCTTCATTATCACTTTTATGATCATATTCCATAGCATTTATATTCAACTCAGTGTCTGTTTTCTCATGTTAAAAACACTGGATTCTTACACATCCTTGTTCTTTTGCAAAGTACCTAGCAAATGATGCCTTTTAGTCTTCTTAGGATGGGATTGATCTAATCTGTGTTGCAAAGGAAAGATTTCTTCACCACAATTCTTAGTTAAACAAGAACAATTTTCAGGGCAGGAAAGCCTACACAAAGAAATATTTTTCTGTAGAATATAAACTGATGTGTATGAGTGCTGTCTGTGATAATCATAATTGTCATGCTGCCATTTTGTGAGGGCTGAGAGATGAAGTTGATGCTGTTAGAAAGTTCCATCACAGACTTTTTACCAGTTTCAACATTTTGCAATGTGCTTCAGCGTTAAAAAGAAAAGTATCATTTTTAAGATATATCAAGTTGTTAATGTTCAGATGTTTTTCTGAATAGTTGTCCAACCAGAATAAAAAAAATAAAGGGAGATTTTTTTTGTCTCCTCAAAGTCTCTAACATGGAGTGTTAAACTGCTTAACCATCTCTATGACATCTAATCAGAAATTATTCCCTCAGCAAGGTGCTATGAGGGGAAATGGAAAAATTAATTTTTATTAATACAATTGATACTTGATTTGAATTACTACAGAAGGGGAAAATTAGATTGAAAGCATGCCTTTTGTAGACCCTTGTTTAAAGTGAAAAATGTCTTACCTTCAAAAGTAGATAGAAATGTGCCGTCTCATTATGTTTACAAGAAATATAGGCCTCTACCTAGAGTACCATTTTTGAAAGGTACTTTTGAAGGCCAATTTTGAAAGGTATTTTGTATAGTTTCAGGTCTGAAATATAGCCTTTATAAACACTGAAATAAAAGGGATCCCACTAACCATTCATATGGTAAAGTACTGCAGATAGAAAATTATGAACCTCAAAGACCCTCCAGAGCATATCCTTTATTTATCTTCTGACTACACAGGAATAGTCAGCTTTCATTTTCTCTCCTTCCCTTTGAACTCTGGGAACTCTGTTGCCTTCTAGCCTGTAAGCAGAGAGCTTGTCCCAGATGGCAGAGTTATATCTGAGCTCTCCACAGGTTTTATATTCACCAAGCATGATTTTATTTTGTCTACTGCAGTCCTAGGAATGGAGATGACAGCAGAGGAGCAGCCATGCACTGCAAGGGCCTGAGAATGCTTTGGGGAACCTGCAGTACACAATGTCTGCAAACCAGATCACGTAAATCTCAGAGAGAGAGTTTGTATGGAGAAAATATGGAAATCAAAAGTAAAAAAAGGCACAGAGTTCAATATGCAAATTAAAGCTATCAACAGCCATTTAATGTATGTACATAACAATTTACGTTAGCCAAGGAAAATCTGATGCTGGAAACAAAGAGAATGAGACTAAGAAAAAAGCAAAATAGAAAAAAAAAATGTAATTAAACATAGCAAATTTACACAGCTGGTACCAGCTCCCAGCATAAGTCCCCTGAATATACTCAAAAAATCTTCAGTAACTGATATATACAAAAATTTAAAAAAAACCCCAGGAACTCCTTTGTTCATATAGTGTCTGTTTCGTGTGTCTGTGTGCCTGTTTTTGCTATACTTGATCTCAATGACTGGAAATACAAACTTGTGTAACTATAGTAGCTGTCCTCAAAATATATTTGCAAAAGCTTTTCTGACAGCCATGAGAACATGTGCTAGCACTTTGTAACTTGGCAGAGGATACACTTGACTACAGGAAATTGCAATGGTGCAAAAAGCAACTTACATATGTTTCATATGTGCGTGTAGAAAAGGCTGCATGCTGAATTCTTCTCTAACTGTGCATTTTCACTCAGGCTTGTGATATATTTGTGGTTTAGAACACTTGAGAATATGAGATAAAATTTCTTTGCAGAATACATGTCTTGAAAGCTTGACTCCTTCCTACCCACTCCCTGTTCCCAACTATGTCAAGTACTCCTGGGCTTTTTTCTTCTCACATAACTTTTTTTCCCTCAGGTAGCTCTCAGTTTTTTAAAGGACTTGCTCCTTCTCACATTAAAATCAGCACAAAATTACTGCTGGCTTTGGTGAAAACCTGTATTCTGCTTTCCTTTAAATAAATGCTTTACCAGTTCTTTAGAATATCTACTTTTAGAAATACACAGATATCACCTTCAAAAACAATCAACCATTATCTCAATGTCAAAGGACAAACTTAACTTAGTATTTAATAGTATTCTGTGCTCTACTCAGATGAAACTCCACCAGAATTATCTCATTCAGCTCTGTGGGCCCTAGAATTAAGCACCTGGACCTGTTAGAACAGGTCCAGAGGAAGGCCATAAAGATGGTCAGAGGGCTGGACCACCTCTCCTGTGAAGACAGGCTGACACACTTGGTGCTATTCAGCCTGGAGAACAGAAGCCTCCAGGGGGACTGCACTGAATTACAAAAAAATGACAAGAAAACTGGAGAGGAGCTTTTTACAAGAACATGTAGTAATAACACATGTAGTCATGATAGATTTAAACTGAAATTTAGTAGGGTTAGGTTAGATATTACAAGGGAATTCTTTCTTGTGGTGGTGGTGGAGCACTAAACAAATTGCCCAGAGAAGCCACGGATGCTCCTTCCCTAGAAGTGCGCAAGACCATATATGACAGGGCTCTGAGCAACCTGATCTAATGGAAGGTATCCCTACCCATGGAAGGGGAATGGGAATGAGATGATATCTAAGGTCTCTTCCAACCCAAATCATTGTATGTTTTCTTCTGGAATTTTTAATGGAAAAGAATGCACCTATGTGAAGTTGATACAATAACTTGGAAAGGTCATCCAGAGTAATCTCAAAGCAAGTGTTAACTGTTATGGTTCAGTGACAGCATAACAGAAAATTCTGAGAGGTTGTGCAATATATTTTAAAAAGGTAACATGAATACAAAGAAAGCCATCAAAAAATAAAAAAGACAGGAATTTTGTTTTCATCCGTTCACACACTAAATTTCACTATTTCTTGGTGAGTCTGGTAGAGTCAAGCTTTTTTTGTAGTGAGAGAAAAGACTATCAGAAAATCAGAAGTGGGATGTCTGAAGCTTTGTTCCTGATGTGCGATATGCAGCTTGAAACAGAGGTTATAGCTGGATTTCAGTAGGTATTCATACGAGGTGGCTTGAACTTGGGGAGTTCATCAGCTTGGGGGAGTACATCAAACACTCCTTGTTTGCATTTTAGTCTCCTGGTTCCTCACATGAAAGAAAGAGTGAAGACTACATGAAAAGCAGTTGTTTGTCACATTTCATCTATATGGCAACTAGGAATGGTAGAATTGAGACTCTGGAGAGCTAAGGCAAATTACACACAAACTAAATTCAAGTATTTGATCTGCTCTGAAAAATATTAAGGCTTTCCAAAGTTTCCCTACTCTTATCCTAGATCAAGCACCTATAGTCTAGTCTAACTGTCATTGTTGGCTGGTTTGTATTGATAATATTCCACATATTTAAGATTATAAATTTTGTTATTTCCTATTTTTTCCTGTCACTTCTGTCCATGCTCATAAGTTTTTGCTCCTCAGTGACATTGGTAGCATCTTCACAGCAACTTCTACAGAAGGCATCTTCCTGTACTGTGTCCACGGTGCTTCTGAACCTTTGCAACAATATCCAAGTAACTCATCCTAATCCTTGCAAAATGTTAGATTCTTTCTCTCCTGTAATAATGGTCAGCAGCTCACTTTCCAGAGCAGGTTTTCCCCCAAACTCTCTAGATAATTAAAAAAGATAGTTAGAAATTTGAGAATATCACCAAATTAAGATGAAAATTCAGTGGAGTTTAAGCTAAAGGTTGGTAATTTTGTAGAATGTACTCGCTGATGCAGACACTTGTAAGAGTGGGAAATTGGATATTTTGATACTGGATGTTCTTTATAATCATACATCTCCCCAGAAATCTCACCACAGGGACTAAATCTTATTGTAAGCCTGAATTTAGGTGGGAGTATGGTGTAATATTTTTAATCTTTTCATGTGCTGTTTTTTATCCAGTGGCTGCCAGCCTCCCTCTCTTAGCATTTGAATTCTTTTTCCTCTGCTGTTTTGAAAGTTCCAAGAGCAAGAACTTGGTGTAGCGCTTCTTTCTTGCTGAGATGGTATTCTTCCATCCTTTGCATTTTATAGTGCCTTTTATATTATTCTGATCACTTCAGTGACAAACTTGCCTCTTAAAATTTCAAATACTGAGATACCTGATATGTCAGTGTTTGGGCAACTCTATTTCTTCAGTTATGTATGGTGATTTAACTTTCCTGCTGTATCTTTTCTGACTTTAGGTTGAGTGTTACTAACATTTAAACAAATTATAGGCTTCTGCTTAGTCCTCTTTTCATTCCCATGTTTTGTACATGGCATTACAAGGAAATATTTTGAGTCATGTTAGATATTACTGTAAAAAGCTTCCTACATATAATGAAATCTTTATCTCCTAGAACTTGCTTAGCTTATTGTCTGCTAGTATATTCACAATTTTTTCACCCCAGAAGATATTTTGCTGTATCCTTCCAAATGACTGAATGCTGTGCAAAAATAAGAACCATGTTTCTTAGTAATAGCTATTGTATACATGACCCTAATAATTTCAATTTTTTTCTTAGAGGGATTGTTTCTGACCATCTTGGGGACAATTATGTATTTACTCCTTTGCAAACTTAATCTTTATTTCTGCTTTTTCAAATTTTATGTAGGCAGAATATTGTCTTTGCACAAGATTGCTAGTGTAAACATTTGAAATTCAAGTATTATTCTTGGTATCTGGACTTCTTGGATGCAGCAGAGACTCATTATCAATCTGTGTATAAATGTCATTAACATGAATCCTAAGCACATAATTTACTTGTTGATTTCATCCTGGTCAACTGTACCTGGGAATGAGGTACTTCCAGAAGGGAAAGGAAGATATTGGTTCCTATTCAGCAACAAAGTTTAATCCCTTTGTTTTCTTTTGTAAGTAATTGATTTTAAAATATAAAATAAAAACTGTGAAAACTGATAACATTTTTCTGTCTCTGGGACCATAAAGATATTGCTGAAGAGGTTTATATTGTATATTTTTGGTGTGCCAGTGCCCAGACAATAGTCCTCTAAATGCAAAAAAAAAAAAAGGGGGGGAGGGAGGGGTATTCATTTTTAACAAAACTTACATTTATGAAAAAACATAAAAGAGGAGAATTTTGATCAGTTGTAGCACATGTGAAACACTCGACAGTATTTAATTCTTGAGATTGAAAAGTTGCTTACTAAATTATTTCAAGACCTTGAACAGAATCCATAAAACAAAGTGCTAGTAGCTATTACCAACTATGTATGGTGTGTTTTAATTCAGTTTTAATAATGCTATAATAGCAAAATATTCACCAAGTTGAGCTGTGTCGAGTGTTCTCCATAATAAATGTATTAGATATTACAATACCCAGTATGAGCAGACCAAAAGGAAGTAATCATTATAAAGCTTGCTAATTTAGCACTTGCACTCAATTTGTCATTTTCATTGCCTTTAGGTTGTAATATTGAAAATAGAATTCATCTTACCAAATTTGAAGGGCTGTGATCTATTTGAAAAATGTTGACAACAGAGTAAGAAGCAGGTAGGAATTCATTCACAGATTTCATAGCAGGTTCTGTATCTGACTTTTTAAATGCAAATGGGTACTTATGGGAAATAACACTATCTTGTTCAGTTTCAGTATTTTAGTACTAATGCCTAATTGTCTTGGGTTTCTTCTAGTTCCTCCTTGAAAGCCAATGCCAATGTCAGCTTAAAACCAAAACATTTTAATTGTATTCAGGATTCCTACCAGACGTGCATATGGAGACACTGCTGCT
Organism: Acrocephalus scirpaceus scirpaceus; assembly: GCA_910950805.1. Classification (NCBI taxonomy): domain Eukaryota; kingdom Metazoa; phylum Chordata; class Aves; order Passeriformes; family Sylviidae; genus Acrocephalus; species Acrocephalus scirpaceus. The sequence continues at coordinate 46,837,915 of OU383776.1, forward strand.
GGGTCCTGGAAGCCATCAGCTCTGCAAGGAGTAAAATGTCTATATACTTGGTCAGGTTAAGGTCTTGACTCTATCATAGTGAAGGAGACTTTTTCAGTTATTGCAGACAGAAATGGAATGGGAAAGAAACAGGAGGGAGATAGACAACAGTCAAGGCTACCGAAGTCTCCAAAAAGAAATTGTATTCTGTCCCTATCCAAAGTTAAACTAAGCTCATTTTTGAATACCTGACAGGATCCCCAAAAACTCATTTGCAGAAGTGTTGAGTATTAGCAATTAAATGGAAAATTATGCAAACAACCTTTTAAATGTGTTAAGTACTACATGCTGTTGCACCCTCTGAAAACCCCAAAATACTGATGTTTTGACTTGGGAACTCAGAGTTTATGGATACCTTTGCTAGACTTCAACACTAAATTTTAGAGGTTCTTATTCTGTTCTCACAAGAATGAAACATGAATATGGATTCTTACGTGCAGTAACAAAAATCACAATATATGTATGCAATATTAGTTAATTTGATAGTGTTTTAGTACTGAACCCTAAGCAAAGCATGTCCAAAACAAAAAGGAGAAAAAAAATACTGAACTTATTTAACTTATACTTAACTTATTTAATAATAATAATATTTAATAATATGTAGATGCATACCAACATTTCAGTGAATTAAATAATTATTTGAAAAAGAAAAAAAAAGGGATGTAATCTTCAATAGAATATGTCTGTGTTGAAATTGTGTATGTCCACTTGTGTGAATCAAGGTTGCACAAGAAATTTAAATTCTTGATTTTAGTATTTTGGGGTGTTTGACTCTGCAAAGTTATAATTATTCCATTGATGTTGAGTATAAATATTGTAATGTTATGCTGTGAGATGACTGACTTTTGAATAGAATTGTTCTCTCTGGAAATGTAATAAAGTATCCTCCTGAAGAGTCATCGATAACAACACTTGTTATTTCTTTGCTTTCTTCCATTAAATATCTTCAAGAGAAGCAATGGAGACTTTCTTATATATTGACAGTGCTTGTAATAAGAATCTGAGTGACTCCAGCTGGCTAAACTAATTTCATATCAAAAGTGTTTTCATCCCACCTAAATCAGAAATTATCATGTTCAGAGAAAATCAGCCTATGACTAAGAGACCCTTTTGTTTCTCAATACCTTCTTTTTTCTCTTAGGAACTCCAATTATTCTTTATGTTAAGTTTCTGTGGAATTATCCCACTAGTCTGCCATGAGGGTGTGCTGGAGCAGACCATGCCATGCAATAACTTTCTCTGCCAGCAAAGAAACAAGAATGGACTGTTGAGTTGAACCCAAGGCTGATATTACATGCATTGTTTCCTAAGGTTTATAAGTTGCAAGCAGGGTTAAAAGTACGTGAATATGACATTTCTTTTAATATTGTTAATGTCTGTCTTGGTGCTTAGTAAATCAATTATTTGATTTACTTCAGTAATAATAAAGTTATGCTTGCAACAACCTTAATCTTGGCTCTGTGTGTTTACTTTGGATGTAGTCTGTAGTTGCAGAATTATTTATTAAACATTTCCTTCCATGTGTGGCAGAATGATGATTCATAGCTAATTTACATAAGGTAGTTTTGGGGAATATTACATACTCTAACTCTTTCTTTTAAACATAATAGAGATCGCAGTAAAAATTGCTGTAAAATAAAAAGAAAGATTATATTTCACTTGTGATGCAAGAGCCTTCACAGGAGACGTTCTTTAATTTAGTCCTTAACTCATCCGGTTGTACATGAATATTCCAAGATTTTATACATTAGTAACATGTAAGATAACATTATCATCTAAAAGCTTTGCAGTACCATAGGTATAGCAGCATGAGATGAGCTATTCTTATTGTTACCTTTGTCTTTCAAGTAGCCAACTGAACAATTCAATACAGATTTTTTCTTCTGTTGTTGAAAAATAAATGGCAGCAATAGCAGCATATGTTCAGTGCACCCTGCTGTTTTCACTCCTCTCACATCCATGGAGCTGGATGAATCATGATCTTTGGCTCACTGTACTCAAGGACATTATGTTGTGTTATGTGCAGAATGTATATATAATATTCTCTGGTGAATAGGTAGAAATTCAGAGGCTTATTTTTCTTTTGACATATATTTGTCATTAAATATTAAAGAAAATCCTGCTTAATGGTATCACTGCACACTCAGTGTGCAGTGTTAATGGTGTGGCAAAGTTAATCATTGTAGATAATTTTCAAATCAAGGGCAAACAGAATTTAATTTACAAACCAACTGTTAAAAGTTGCAAATCCTGAAATTATTCTTCTTACTCTAGTTATTGTACTTTTTTTTGTGATAGTTCCCAGATAACCATGGTTCTTGTTCTTGCTATATGCACATCAGAAGTGTGGTTATTGTCTACCCCACAGAGCCTATAACCAGAGCAGTGGCAAAAGGAGACAAGAAATAGGGGGCTAGGAAACTCAGTGTATTAAGAAATCCACTATGATTAGGGTAATAAGCAATTACAACTGTGGCAATTAATCTATAATCTTTCTTTCAAAGCCCTTTAATGTGTATATGAATTTATTTTTAATGATAATGGTGGTTTTATGCAATTATGAATTTAAAAAATTAAGCTCTGGAGTTTCTGGAAATATTCTCATGTGGAATGAGGGTACTAAGGAGAAGCAAGTCAAGAAAACAGTTTGGTCTGTGAAAAGATTTTTGTTTACGTCCTACTCCCTCATTAGGAATAAACCTTAAGTGACTGGTTGTGCTGGTAGAGTTAATTTTCTGCATAATGTTTGGTTGAAGTGGTATCTGAGGTTTGTGCTGGAAACAGTTTTGATAACACAAGGATGTTTTTGTTACTGCAGAGCAGTGTTCACACAGAGCCATGACAGTCTCTGCTGCCCCTCACCACTTCCCACCAGCAAGACTGGGGATGTACAAGGAGCTGGTAGGGAACACAACCAGCAGAGCTGATGCCAGCTGACCCCAGCTGTATTCCACACCATATGGCATTATGCTCAACACATAAACCAGGAGAAAAGCTGGCTGGGAGCTACTGCTCAGGAACTGACTGGACATTGGCTGATTGGTCGTGAGGAACTGGTTTTCACTGGCATGACTTGTCTTTTTTGACTTTTATTTCCTCCTCTTTACTGTTGTTGTTTACTGTTGTTGCCATAGTTGTTATTTTAATTTTCATTACAAATTTATTATGGTTTTATTTTATTTTATTTTATTTTATTTTATTTTATTTTATTTTATTTTATTTTATTTTATTTTATTTTATTTTATTTTTATTATTTAATTTCATTTCATATATCTTTTTATTACTAAACTTTCTTTATCTCACCCTGCAAGTTTTCTGACTTTCACCCTTCCAGTCCTCATACCCATATCCTGATGGGTTGGGAGTAAGTAAGCAGGTGGTACTCTTACCAACCAATGGAAAATATTTAATATTTATATAATGGTTCTGGTTTGAGTTGGATTTTTTTTATTCCCAGGAAAAGTCAGAATAATAATCTGTTCTTAAGTCAGATTGTTATGACTTGTTCATTAGTCTTATGGAAGTTTGAAAGCATTGGATGAAGCCCCAAGGTGAAGATATCTAAAACAATGGTGTTTAGGGAGAAAGTTGATATTCTATTTGTTTTGGGTTTTTTTAATTATACTTCAAATAAATAAAGAGAATGGCTGGTGTTTTTTCTAATAGGCAGAGATAATGCTGAAGAAAGAAGTCTTAAAAAGTTATGCAATTCAACCATAATTCATATCTTTGACTGCAATGAAACAATACACCTAGCTTTTTAAGTAATTATTTGGTTTACGTTATTCTCACCTCTATGCCACAGCTGCCTTTTCCATTGCTGTGCAGCTACTTCTCTGGAGTACAAAATCATAATGAATCTCTATATCATACAGAGTTTGGAGGACTTATTAATTTTTCTTGCTAAAGTTAAATAAAATACAAAACTTTCAGGCCATCAATCCTTTAGCAAGCTGTCCAAGGTGACATTTCATTAGTGGATTTTGTCAGTGGATAAATTGTACAGCATACTCTGAAGAGGAGGTAGAAAACATCCAGTCCTTTTTCACTAGATCCATCTGAAGCTGAACCACTGGAGATTACACACAAAAAAGCACATAAGACAGAAAAAACGTTATTCTGTCTATAAACTGCATCAATCATTCATTTCCTTCTGAGTGCTTTGAGTCACTGTCCCTTCGCTGGTTAGGCCCAAAACTGGCAATTTAATTTTGAGCTGCATGACAGATACATTTCAAGAACAATCACAGACATAATGACTTCTGCCAAGCTTGATAAAGTCCTCATTCATCAATTAAGGAGCTTCCAATAAGGCAAGATGGATAGAGCAAAATGGGACCAATCACAAGACACTATGAACAGAGTTGGGGCTGACAGGATTTTCCCCCTTTTTCTCTCATGCATGCACGAGCACATATTCTCCAAAACAAGAACACATGCATATGCACACCCCCTCACACATATTCTTCTTGTCAATTCTATGAATAGAAGTAATCAGGGGCCTTTGATTCACTGGTATGTACTAATTACCTAAGAGACTGGGATTGCTTTGCTGGTACACAGTAAGTGCCAAAGACCTAACCAAGGATAATAAATATCTGGGGAGTCATCCATGTAATTCAGCATCAAAATTATTTTTTTCTTAGTGAAATTTTTACAGGGTATGTTGAAAATCACTGTTCTAATAAAAGTGAGCTATGAAAAGAAATAGCAGTGCAGCAAAATCTAATTAATTGCTGGAAACTGTGCTACATAAGTGAAGTTCCGACATATATAGAGGAGACACGCTGCGATAGTTTAAGGACCAACTTAAATTAGTGATAAGCCAATTTGAGAGGCACTGTGAGATCAGAATCACGAATGCAATACAGTGTTAAGTCAGTGGGTGTATTAGACATTGAAAAGTCATTTTGTGATTAAAGGCTTGGCTAAATACAAAAACATATGTACTGAGGATTTCCTATAAGACATCACTAGCAAACTTTATTTTCAGATGTAGCCTAGGATAAGCTTAGAATAGCCTGGGGTAAGAAACGACACCCTTATGCACCTTTATGCATAATTAGTCATTAAAATAATTTTTGGAAGAGATTTCACACCAAATTTTTCTCTTAGGTGGTGAGAGCACAAGTATTTCTGGGAGCTCTACACCTGTTTAAAGCATCAAAATTTACTGATTTTACTTAGCACCTTTGATGATAGCAGTAAGAATTGATTCAGAAACTTTGCTTTACTGATTCCTGCTCCTCCTTTGACTTTGCTCCCTTACTACATTCCTAGTATTATAACCTATCCATCTATATAATTTCCAACCACTAAGAATGGTTTCTTTTCTTACCTAAGAGGAACGACCAGATATTCAGAAGTCATACATATTTTTCCTCCCAGACATATTTTCCACTTAGTCATATTTTTCTTTCCAGATTATTTCTATTAAACATTCTTATTTAGGTTAATTGAAAGAGAAATGGTTAGATGTAACTGGCCCACAATGAAAAATCATGAAATACTACAGTTTGTGCTAGATTCAGAACAGATTTCTTGGACAGCTGGTTCCCTGACTTTCTGATGTACTTGATTCCACCTCCAACAAAGGTTTTTTCTGATGTTTGAAGTAAACAAAGCCATAACTCCTCATATTATTGTATTCTATCAGTGTCTAGAGTTCCACCAGAGGAGCAACAGATCATAAACTTGAGAAAACTAATAACTTGAAGATTCAAACCAAGAGTGTGAGAATACAGAAATGGTGGAAAGTCATCTTTAATCCTCTCTTCTTCCACTTTTTATCTTAAGAAACATAGTAACAGATAATGTCCTCATGTCCCAAACACTTGCTAACAAACTCTTCCCTGAATTTTGGCATTAGAAAGCACTCAATTCTTTCTTTGCAGAGAAATTTTCACTTTGGAGCAAACTTGAACTTTATTTCTCTAATATTTTACATAATAACTGAAATGGCCAATATTAACAAGTACTTTCTGCTAGCAAACTTTTCTCTCTCAGTTTCATTTGATGCTGACACAATTTTTTGACATCAGAGTCTCTTGATAAGTCTCTTGTGCTTTTATGTGCATGAATATGCATGAAAATTAATTTCAAAAAATAATCTGTAAAGGCATGAATTTAGTTTTTATATACTCATTTATTAACCAACATGTTTTGAAATTTGCACTTGAAAGTGAAAATAATGATCATGCTGTAAAGAGTCACTGACAGAACATTTGTAGACCTGCAAGTGAAGACAGCAGACACCTAACATTGGAATGAAATGAATTGCATTGGAAGATTCTGCCTTTTCTCAAACTCTAACCTTTTTTATAGTTATATATATGTTGATTTTTTTACTAAAACATTGTAGAAATTTTTCTTATTTTATTTACAGACGATGTTTTAAGGCTCTTATTGGAACACTAAGAATATCTTGGCTTTCTCTGGCAGTCATTGAGAAGATTACCTCATTTTTTATATATGTCCAGCTGTTCTCCTATAAAATGCATTATATCTAAAAGACATTTCTGCTGGCAAAAAAGCAAAAAAGAGGCTGCTGGTGTAAATGCATCCTTTGCTGGTGTAAGGAAAACCAGTGATATTTAAGGAATAAAATTCTCTACCAATCAGCATCTTATAGGTGAAAGATATTCCTTTTAGAGGCCCAAGGTGGTATTTTGCTTGGCTTAATAAAGTTGTGTTGAAAAATAATACTGTCAAGTTCAAATTTTAGCCCAGAGAATCTTTGGCTCTGTTTGAACTGCTTTGTGAGAAATGTGAACACAGAAAATGTTCCATGAAACCCTCCCATCTCCCATAGAGCTTGAAGGGATACAAGCATTTGTCTCGCTTGTTTTCTCCATATTTTCCATGCATTACACTAAGGAAGGCTGCCTCCTTGCAGTCACAGAACAGTCTCTGGCAACTTTTCCTCAGCTGCACTTTACAGTGGACCAGGAGATTGCACAGGGATAGGAGAGCATTATTCCCTCTGTGCTGGTCAGGCAGAAAAGGGGGTTATTATCCCTCAACGAGGAATGAAAAATGTTGGTGTACTTCACCTCTGTAGAACAAAAAGGTTCCCAGCAGACTATTTAGAAGTTTGAAAGTCTAATTCAGACCACATGTGGAACTGAGGAAAAAACAAGAGGTGTCAAAAACTCAAGGTAATTCTCTCCCACAGGCCTAATTTAGAGCATTTGAAAGTACAGTGGAACCCTCTGAGACACTGAACCTTTAGTCTTCTTAGGAGAGACTTTATCCTACAGCATGAGAAAAAGATGATAAGTACCTGTGTAAAATTAAAAAGCAGAAACAGAACTGTTGTTTATGTGGGTTTGAATATGTCATATGAGATAATACTGAACTTGACATTGTTTAATGAAAAGGAACTGGTTTAGGCTATGGTCTTGAGGAACTTGTTTACTTTGGTAAAACGTAAATAATTTTCATGAAATAATTACATTTAATTGTAATTTCAAGGAGGCTAAATGCCTTCAAAATAATTTTAACAGCATTGGTCTGTCAATAGGTGAAGCCGCTAAATGGTATAATGCTCCTCCAAAAATAAAAAAAAAGAGTATTTGCAAGTACTCTTCACAATGCCCTTATTTTTTACCCTTCATAAAATTATATTTGGATCATACATATTGTAGCAAAAACATGGTAACTATACTGTAGCGGCGCATTTTCTAGTTCTTACTTATTGTTAATAATAATTTTTTCTATAATGGTTCTTCCCAAGTTCCCCCCGTACTTCTCCCCATTTAGTACAATCTCCTGCCTGGGAAATTCCCTTTGTTCCCCTCTTTTACTATATGTAGTCAATCATCTGTTAGTCTCCTCCCAGTGCCTGCCCCACTCCGGGAAGCCTGCCCCCCTCATTCCAGAGGCTTCGGAGAGGGGCTCGGTCCCGGATTAAGCAGGCTGGGAGTCCCCCACCCCTCGTTTCCTATTTGCTGTCTATGTGCCCTCCCCGTTTCCCTGATTAGTTTTCCCTCTTGTATCCACCCCCTTCCCCTAGTCCCTGATAAGCAGTGAGCCCGCCTCCTTCGCTCTCTCCTGGGACGCGTGAGTGCCTGCACCATGGGGTGCATGTGACAATAAACTCTATCTTGCCACGAGGCCTCCTTCTTCTTACCTTCGTCGAGCCTCACCAACAGCTCTCATGCAGCTTCTGAACTACTAAGGAGGTAGTGGCCAGTCTGCTAGCCACTGCCCAACCAGACTTGAAACAATTCCCAGCCAGGGCAGCCGGGATTCGCTGGAAGGCCATCTCCAGTAGGCACAGGGAATTATTTCATATACAAATGTTAATATAAAATCAAAGCCAAAACGTTTTATATTATAAATACAAATAAACTATATGGCAGATTTATCTCTATTATAACCCAAATTTTCTTGATGGACTAACATCTTTTGTAGTTTCTTACTAATGAATGTTAGAGTGTTATTTTCTAACTACTCAGATTTTAAGTGTTTTGGCTCAAGGCTGTTGGCATTTGTATACAACTGTCAATTGGGTTTCTTACCAGATTTGAGAAAATGTTCAAACCGTTTCTCTACATTTTTCCCTTTGGGGTTTTTTCAGAAGAAATTTGTCACGTTTACTGGTACTTGATAAAATCTTTTTTATTCCCAATGAGTTTTAATATTTATTGGACCATTTGGACTTCTGAAAATTAATTACTAAGCACAAAAGATTTGAATATGCTCACAGAAGTGAATAATAATTTTAAAAATACACTACCAAAACCTTTGAATTCTTAAGCATCTAAAAAGTGTGAATATGGAGAATTCTGATTTCCATCTTTTACTGACACAAATGATGACACCAGTGAATATTTCAGTAGTTCTGATTTTGATCCTTGCTGAAGCACGTAGATTCTAAAGAGTGAAACAATGTAAGAAGTAACCCTTGTTGAATTTACTTAGTTTACTTTTTTCTGGTTGGTTTGATGACCTGTAATTGATATGTTCCAATTAGATAAGGATGAAAGGTCATGAAAGCCCAACAGCAGGTCTCAAGTAGCATATAGAAAAGGTTGAATTAATTATTTTTCCAATAATAGCTCTAATTTTTTTAAAATGAGACCTATATAAGATGAAACTTTTGGTTTAGAAAGTTTAAATATTCATCATACCTCAGGTAGCTTCTTCATGTCTGGAAATTAAACATATTTCTTGCAACCACAAACTTAGCTGTTTGTCTTACATTTTACAATACTGCCCAATTAGTTGTGATACCTGCTCCCAGGTGCTAGGTGAAAACTTTGCCTTCATTAGGTTTATATTACAATTCCAATAGTCTGCTAGTGAACAGAGATTTGGGTTTACAGTATGATCAAAAGTGTTAACGTTAACCACCTGTTCGGTGCTGCAATACTTACTCTGTTTAAGGAAAATAAGGTTGTGGTGGGAATTCAAAAAGATCATATTGTGTACCACAGATTTTATAGGACATCTAAACTATATAAAACTTTCTCCTTTTTTTTTTTTTTTTTTTTTTTTTTTTAATGTGTTTAGCCTCCATTTAGGTCTTTCAGCTATTTACAAGATAATGGTAACTATATATTTAAACAGATGTTTGGAACAAAAAATTCTACTATCTCAGTGTTTTTACTTTGCTAAAGATTCGTATACAGTGTTGGCTAGAAACAAGACAGTCTTGAAAAATCTTAACATCCTTGTTTAGTAGTTCTCACATATTTTTGCATTTAGAGCCTAGTAAGGTTAGGATGCCTAAGTCAGTTGTCTTGACTGATAATTCAGTGACTACCATTGGTGCTTTAAGACATAAGAGCAACACCAACCCCAAAATGCACAGGTAACTGAGAAAATATGCCCTACATGAAAGTAAATTACACATCTTTCTTTCTTTTCTAAGACAGTGAGACTTGACATTTACAATAATACACAAGTTGCAAACAGATAGTCATTAAGAACTAATCTCTCCATTAAAATACCTTTGTGATTAATAGGAAGAAACCCTTGCATTCAGTGCTATAAATCTTACTGCTAGCACTAAACCCTTCTAATTATGGGTTAGACTAACAAAACATGATAAAATTTATGTGCAAATCAGACTGATGTGATTTTTTTTTAAAATCCCGTCTTTGGCATGTAACTAAATAATGAATCTCTATAGGACTATAAATGATCAAGTAGGTGAAAATAATATAGTACTCTTCTAAGCATCCTTATACTAAATAGTTGCAGATGATCTGCTTCTGCTGATTCAGAAAATAAAGTAATTAAAATAAAATCTAGCTGTCTGCAACTACGTACTCTCAAGTTACTTAGCAATGCAGTTCATTTACAATTTCATTTAAATTTCCTGTGAGAACTTATTTTTTTAATGATTTTTAATTTTCCCCCCTTCTTTTCTCTTGTTGCAGCAGATGATTGAGTCCTGTTGCTTTAAATAAATAGGTATGTGACTATAATTCAGAAAGATTTAAGAAAACTGTGACGACAAGGTCTTTATTTTGTTCTTGTCTATAAAAACTGCAATCAGAAATGTTTCTGCTAGTATATGAATGCTAACAGTATTTTAGTTACTAGAATCTTTACATTTTAAAGGAAATGAGAATTTAGAAGACACATATTTTTTTCAGATTTAAGTGAGTCAGATTTCTACACACCTGCACAATGTGGTCCTGTGTATTGAAGTGTGCTTCTGAAATTCATGAAAGAAATTCTTGATGGTTTTAATTGTTTTCAGTCCTCATTTCTTCTCCAAGTCAAAATTCTGTTGTTTAGCATTCTGTTTTTATGAGCAGTAGGTAATGAAGTAGGTAGATCACTGTTTCAGAGGATACTTGAAAAAATTTATATCAGGAATTATCTCTGGATTGTTATTTGTTAAGGAATGATCTCTGTAATTCAGTTTCTGGAGACCACGTTTATATATTTAGGCCAAAGTTCAGCCATAATATTTTCTGAAAAAAATTATTTTGTTAACTGTGTTTTAAAAATTAATGATCTTTTACAATCTCAAAGAATGAAAGTTTACAAAAAAACCCATAATCTCTAAGGAAGTTTCCTGTGTTTGAAGGACATTTCAGAGATAAATAACTTCCTTACTAGAACTGCATAAAAAGTAGCCTGATGATAAAACAAAATACATATACTTAAAGGAATTTATGGGAATTAGAGCTTTGTCCCACTGAAAATCAGTGAGACAAGTTGCTAATGATAATAACACTTCAAGAATGCTAGTACTGCATGCAGAATGTTTAACTGTGAGTATGTATTTATCTTACAAGGAAAACATTAAATGGTTGGTATACTGGTAATGAGAAAATTATTGGAATATGCACCTCAGAGAGAGAAGAGTTTGTATAAAAAGTCAGTAATGATACTGAAATATTATCCGGAAAGGGAGTAATATAATTGGGAGCTAAATGAGAAGCTAAGCATCACTGAATCCATCAATGACAGGGCTAGGGTCAATCCACCCAAAACCCTAAAGTAATTGGAAATTCACATTAAAATAATTGGTTACTGACATGTCTAGATTCAATCAAAAGTCAGTAATGAGCCAGAAATACTAGTCCCCATAATCTATCTGTGTGAAATAGTTTCATCAATTTTAGAGAATATATGAAATACAAGATTTAGTATGTGAAAGGACTACAAAGAAGGGTGAATATTCTTTAACAAATGGGAATGAACTTTTGTTTCTTTCTGTATCACCAATTCAGACAGTAGGCATGTATGTTTTCAGTACCCTTCAGTACCTTAGAGCAGGCACATGCATTTAAGGTTTTAGCATGCTACATAACATGCTAAATCTCCTTCTACAACAAGGCGACCTATTTAGTGGATGATGAGAAGGCTGTGGATATTTTTTGACCTAGACTTTAAGAAAACCTTTGACCCTGTTTTCCAAAACATTTTCCTGGAGAAACCAGTAGGTCATGTTTTTAACATGCACTCTTGACTGTACAAAAAACTGGTTGGATGGCCTAGCCCTCAAAGTGATAGGAAGCAAAGAAACATCCAATTGGTGTCTGGTCATTAATGGGGATTCTACAGAGATCAGTGTTGGGTTCAGCCCTGTTTAATATCTTCATCAATGACCTGGATGAGGTGATTGAGTGCACCCTCAGTCAGTTGGCAGATGTTGGGCAGTAGTGTTGATCTGCTGGAAGGTAGGAAGGCTCTGCAGAGACACATGGACAGGCTGGATCCAAGGACTAAGGCCAACTGGACGATGTTCGACAAAGGCCAAGATCCTGCCCTTGTGTCGCAACAATCCTGTGCAACACTACACACTGAGGCAGAGTGGATGGAAAGTGACCCAGTGGAAAAGGACCTGGAAATGCTGATTGGCATCCGGCTGATTGTGATCCAGCTGTGTGCACAAGTGGCCAAGAAGGCCACAGCAACCCAATCTTCAGCAATAGTGTGGCCAACAGGACCAGGAAAATTATTATCCCTCTGTACTTGGCACTGCTGAGGCCAAACCTCGAGTCCTGTGTCCAGTTTTGGGCCCCTCACTACAAGCAGGATATTATGGTGGTGGAGTGAGTCCAGAGAAGAGCAATGGAGATGGTAAAGGGTCTGGAAGACAAGTCTTGTGTGCAGTGGCAGAGAAAGTTTGTGTTGTTTAGTCTGGAGCAAAGGAGGTGCAGGGGTGACCTTATCACTCTCTACAACTTCCTGAAAGGAGGTTGAAGCAAGGTGGAGTTTGTCTCTTCTCCCAAGTAAACAGTGACAGAAAGAGAGAACATGGCCTCAAGATGCACCAGGGAATACTAAGTTTGGGCTTAATTCAGGAAAAATTTCTTCGTGGAGGCAGTTGTCTGGCTTTGTAACAGGCTGCCCAGGGAAGCATCATGGAGTGGAGTGGAGTGATCATTCCTGACGGTGTTCAAGAAATGACTGGATATGGCGCTTAGTCAGTGTCCCTGACAAAGCTGTCCTGGTTGGCTAAACATTGGTCTCAATGATCTCAGAGGTCTTTTCCAACTTTAATGAATCTGTGATTCTCTGATTCTGTGACTAAAAAATTCCAAGCAGCACTTTAGCAAAGGCTTTGCAAAGATCAGCTCTAATTGACTGTTTAACTGATAAGAAAATTGGTATTAATATATAAATTAACTTTTTTGTAAATTATGAGAGATACCCCAGTATCTCTTTTTTAATAATTTTTAATAATTTTACCCTAAAAGGAACCACATGACACTTTTATCCAGTTTTCCAGTTTACTTTCAATGCTTCTATAGTAACTTAAAGCCATACACACTACAAGATTAGATCACTGCAGCTGGCTGAAAAATATTTTTTTTCATCCCTTAGTTCCTTTTCACCATTTTACTGAAGAAAAGAGAAAGATGCTATTCCAAGTTCTGGTTAGTAATATAAAGCTTCCTTTATTCTCTGTCTAAAACTCCGTATGACAGGTGTCGTACTCATTTCATAAGGTCTCTAAGAATGTGATTTAAGTGAGCTAATCCTAGGACTTTTCAGAAGCACTACAAAACAAGAAAACAACAATATATGCAAAAAACAACAAAGAAATGCATTGCTAGCTTCAATGGTGAAAGAACTCATACAAGAAGAAATTCTCCAACCCATACTGTTATTGGAAATGTTGTTAGAAACTACAGCTTTCCAAACATTTACGTCTGTAAAGAAAACTTCCAGAGTCTCTGACCTTTTGCGGACTCAGCTTCTCTTTACAATATTGCACACAATTGCATGATATCCACCTTATGAAGAATTGACTTCCTATAGAAAGGGCACACGTGTCGTGGATACAATCATTTCTCAAGGAATTGAGCAGATAAATAGTCAAACTGTGGAACACTTTTTCAAAGAAAGATGAAATGTAGGAGCTGGATTATACATTAGCTGAACAACACTGATACTGTAACATGGAAAGTAGCATCCAAAAACATTTCCAAATATAATAAATTTCAAGAAAAGAAGATGTGTGCTCACAGAGAATGGTAGACTAGACCCAGACATCCTTCAAGCCTGCTTCTTTGTTGTCATTAAATAGTTATTCACACTTTCAAGAGATGCATCCTCTGTCTTTTCCTTTTTTCCTTATCTGTCAGAAGGAACAACTATTAAGGAAAAGAGAAGTTATTGGTGAAGCATAACCTATGTACAATTTCTGGCTCAGTGAGGGTTGATATCTTTGTAAAACAGATAAAAATATCAAGAATGTTGTATTCTTTATATACTTTTTAGTGAACTCCTAATAATAAATCACTGTTTCTGCTACCTCACACATTCAAAATTGCATAATATTTCTCAAAAGCAGCAAATAAGTTCAGTGGGGGTAACAGAGCATGGTAACTGAGATATTATTGAAATATGGGAATCTGAACCTCAGCCACTGAAAAAGTAAAACAGGCTACAAAATGCCCTGCCTTGAACTGAATTAGTTATGCACAGGAGAAACAAGCAAGCAAGCAAGCAAATAAACAAACAAACATTTAAAAGCCCCACCCAGCTGTGATGAATATCCTCCTAAATGTCACCAGGCTTGAGTCTGAACTTAAGTGAAAACAAAATGTCACAAGTCTGCTGATTCTAATTTCCTAAGTCTAGGAATGAGAAGAATTAGCTGGATATAAAGCTAAGAATTGTGAAAAAATGTGGGAATAAGGTCATGAAGTGTTGGTCATGTAAGGTGTTAGAAATTGCTATTTGTACCTTTCTGTACAAAAATACATTTCAGTTTATGTGAATCCCTTTCTGTCTGCCTCTCAGAAGCAGATAGAAGGTTTTCAGGAAAATGGCAGCTTTCTGCACAACTACTTTGGCTTCTTTTCTTCTGCACAACTACTTTTGCAGAGAAAAGATCATTTTCTCTGCAAAAATACCAATAAAGAAAGGAAAAAGAAGGAAAAGCTGAATGAAACTGTGTAGGAAAACTACTTCCTGTAACAATAAAAAAAAAAAATAGAGGTAATTTGACCTTCTACCAATAGTGTTAGTTTTCAAATTTTGACAAATAATTATGATCGTGTTACATGGTTCAGGAGGGTTTTTCTGCCCATATGTGGAACTGAAAGTTGTACAACAATATTGACTACACTATACACTTTTCATGAGCTTGAACAGAACAGATTTTTGCACTTTGGAAAAAGTGCAAGGAAAAGTTGGCTGTCACGCTTTGGTGTGAGTTACAGCATGTACAGCTAAGTGTGTTCTTTAGAATACAGACATGAGAACCACCAAAAAAAGTTTCTTACCTGAAAAAGTGAATGAGTAGATTGTTGATTACCATCCTAGTTAATGTTCTTGTTAATTCTGCTGCTGCTGCAATTGTCTCGTGGCATTAGCCAGTAGAAATGACAGAGACATCATCTCACAGATTTATTGTGGTCTCGGCTTTTACGCAAAGGCACAGTTTAGAATGTTTGAGACTATGGTTGTTATAAAATTGTGGATTGGATTAAATTAGAATCTTGTTGACTGTGAGAGACAATGGTAAGTTTTCTGAGCTAAGTCAATTAAGCATGTCTCAGTATTCATTCAGAGGAAAGTGTTCATATTTTAACATGAAATCTATGACTACAGACTGCCACATAAAAATTATAATAGATCTGATGATGTTTTTATTTCTTCTGCCTGCTTGTGTCAAATTTTCTTGTGTCTACTTCTCCTGCTGTGTTGTATGGTATCCTGACAGCCATTTCACTTCGAATTTATATTTCCATTTTAAGCTTATCAATATTGAATTTAAAAATAAAGTTACTGTTTATTTGAGAAAATGGGAAATACAGCAATTTTGTCGTGAAGGTAAAGAAAGAAATGACAGAGAAAAATACTGATTGAGCCCATAGAAGGCTTTTTGTACCTTTTGAAAGAACAGATATTATTTTCTGAGTACCACAAAGATAGCTTTTTTAAAAATTGAAATGAAAGGTTTTGTTACCATTTCCTTACTTTAAAAAGCTGTAACCTTCATAATAATCAGACTTCTTTTGATAATAAATTACAGGGATAACTGGTTATTTATATCAAGTTTTAGGAGCTGGTCCTGTAAATATAGATGTAAATAATTTTGTTAATATAAGATAGAAGTGCATTTTGTAAAGGCAGTGCTCTGCCAAGTGTATATATTTCCTATTATATAAATGTATGTTCAGAATAGATACTTAACAGATAACATTTATTGTCCAAATTCATGAGCCTTGTTTTTAAATTTTCTCTATAAAGTGAACTAGTTGTGAAATACATTTCATTAGCCTCTATGGAGCACAATTTACTTATGTCCCAACCCAATATGCAGCAAACACATCAAGGTGAAAAAAAGCTAACGAGAATGCCTGGTCTCATCTCTCCTCTCCTCTCCTCTCCTCTCCTCTCCTCTCCTCTCCTCTCCTCTCCTCTCCTCTCCTCTCCTCTCCTCTCCTCTCCTCTCCTCTCCTCTCCTCTCCTCTCCTCTCCTCTCCTCTCCTCTCCTCTCCTCTCCTCTCCTCTCCTCTCCTCTCCTCTCCTCTCCTCTCCTCTCCTCTCCTCTCCTCTCCTCTCCTCTCCTCTCCTCTCCTCTCCTCTCCTCTCCTCTCCTCTCCTCTCCTCTCCTCTCCTCTCCTCTCCTCTCCTCTCCTCTCCTCTCCTCTCCTCTCCTCTCCTCTCCTCTCCTCTCCTCTCCTCTCCTCTCCTCTCCTCTCCTCTCCTCTCCTCTCCTCTCCTCTCCTCTCCTCTCCTCTCCTCTCCTCTCCTCTCCTCTCCTCTCCTCTCCTCTCCTCCCCTTCCCCTTCCCCTTCCCCTTCCCCTTCCCTTTCCCCTTCCCTTTCCCTTTCCCTTTCCCTTTCCCTTTCCCTTTCCTTTCCTTTCCTGAACTTCCCTGAACTTCCCTGAACTTCCCTTCCCTGAACTTCCCTTCTCTGAACTTCCCTGAACTTCCCTTCCCTTCCCTGAACTTCCCTTCTCTGAACTTCCCTTCCCTGAACTTCCCTGAACTTCCGTTCCCTGAACTTCCCTTCCCTGAACTTCCCTTCCCTTCCCTGAACTTCCCTTCCCGTCCCTTCCCTTTCCCTTTCCCTTTCCCTTTCCCTTTCCCTTTCCCTTTCCCTTTCCTTCTTTTTTTCTTCTCCTTTCTTGGAATGCAACCTGAAACACTCCACTGTATTGTGTGGTCAATTTTGTGATAAATCCCCACTTTTGAAATATCTAGACAATATATTAAATTTTTTCCTCTCTTTATCTCCAAGTATCACAACCTGCAGTACTAAAGAGCAGGGCAACAACACAAAAAGGCCACATTCTGTGAAGTAAATCTGTACATGGCAGCAAGTCAGTTGCATCCCCCAGGCATTGGTATTATGCTCCATACATGTATGCACCGATGAATTTTACAGCATGGTGTGAGGGATCTAAGATTTCCTGAGCACCTGAATGTTTACAAGTATATTTTCCTGCCTGAAATTCTCTAGACAGGAATTGTAGAGAGCTAACACAATACCATAGAATGTTTCATCCTGTTTGTAATCACAGCACAGCTGTTAAGATGGGACCTCATGTGCAGCTTATACAGAGGAAATTCTTTCTGGTCCTAGGATGGGTCAGTCTGCACTGTGTAGCTAAACCTGGGAACCTCCCAGCCCCTTTCCTGAACATACTGTTTCAGTGCTGGAAATTGTTTCACCTAATGTCCATCCTGACCTGTTCAAGCTGCAGTTTGTGGTGTTTGTCTCTTGCTGGGTGATCCACCTGGATTTGTAGTATTCAAGTAGCCATAGAATGGTATTATATTATCCTTGAGCCTATACTTCACTTGTCAACACCCACCAACCTGTAGGAATTATTCAAATAGTAGGGCAATAACAGCACCAAGAAGGAGAACAACTGTTAGGCAAGACATAAATGCAATCAAATGAACAGAATACTAACGAGCAAACTAAACTTTGCTGGAAATGCAGCTCTGCAATATTGTCTTCTGCATCACAAGTTTCTATGTGTTAAAGCAAGGACACATTAATTATATATGAGTATTATATATATTTAAACACTTTTTCAGAATTACATTCTGAAAAATTTTCCATAAGAGTAACATTGAGACACTAACCTGGAACATAATCAGGCTAAGTCTGGGGGGAGTGGAATAATTTTTACTCTGTGAGTGACTCCTGATAAACATCATGGTACCCACCACTGCCATCAAGGCACTGGGCCCAATGATGCAAATCAGTCTGATCTGAATAAAGAAAGAAAATCCCATAAATGGGTTCTACATGTTAAACTGCTCTCTTGTGAAAACTTGGCCCCTAGGACTGAAGAGTACCACTGAGTAAAAAGGGTCTTTGCAGGAGCAGAAGGTGGTCTTCACAGCTTTGGGGTAGATTTTTGGCACTTATTCATCAACTGCCCTCATGACAATTTCTCAAATTTTCCTAAATACTAACTTTATTGCCACTAAAAATCAAAGAGTTTTATGAGACTAACTACTGAGTCTCACATCCAATCAACCATTTTTCAGTAGTGTAGTGTTAGTCAGATAAATAACTTGAGACAGCTGTGATGAGCATCTTCTCCCTACCCCAGAGCTAGTCCATTAATTATATTCACTTTCTTTGTTTAAATCAACCTTTTGTTTGTTCTATATTACTATCAAATATGCAAAATATATCCTTCATAACCCTCAGAGGTTTCTTAATTATACCATTTTGAGGGATTTTTTTGTAAAATGTATGCAACTTAACCACCTTAAGTGGTCTCTGATACTTTGATATCTGTTGTTTCATTTGTTCCCCCCTTTGAATTTTTCTCCCCTCTGAAATGTACCAATTTTTTCTGTTGTGGAGGAGTCAATAGCCACAAAGTGCTTTTTCTAAATTTCTTCCATGGAGAATTACCTTGTTTCCAATCAGGGGACTGGGCTAGTAACTAGATTTTGTTCAAGCATCTGGATTTTCTGGTAATCAGTTAATATAGAATTCTAAGCATATCTCAGTAAGGATTAGGCTAGAAAAGGTTAACACTGAAGAGCAGTATTTTCTCATTGTATATCCACAACCATTTGATTTTGCATATGTCTTATTCCTATGTTAGATTCTGTTTTGCTTTTGATGAACACTCTATTCTCATTGCAAACACTTGGTCTTCATTTGTCACCTGACCTCTGATTGTTTCATAAAGATTTTACATTTACAATCACAAAATGGTTTAGTTTGGTCTTCTTTCAAAAATAGGAAACCAAGCATTTTCAAGCTGTTCTTAAATAAATACATTAAATAACCTGTGATCAAGTACTAAAGTTTTGTATCAGGCTAACAGGTGAACCTCAAATTTCCCCAAATATGATTTATCAGTAGTTTAGTTTTGGAAGTTTATTATAAAGGTTAATTATTTTTGTCATGCCTCTTTTTTTTTTTTTCCTATTATAGACTTGATGATCTAGTCACTAAGGGGAAAATGAATGTTTTAGCTAAATGACAAAAAAAATTATGTTTTCATCTGTCTCCAAGACCTTCAGTAGGTAATAGACCAGTCTGATTAGGTGGAACAGGGCTTTGATAGTCAAGTCTGATTCCTGTGGATGGTGCTTGTGGTTAGGTTACGCTCAGCCACATGGCAGTTTTTTGATAATACAAATCATTGCTGCAAGTGGTTTGAGTCACTTGTCCTTCTAGACTGAGCCTGGATTCATCTGGGGGGCAATCTGATTTCTGCACAAACTTGATGCTTCCATCTGTATGGGTATTATGGTTAAACAGCATGTATTTATTGAAGAAAAATGATGCAATAGCAATATATAGACTCAACAATTTCTTTAGCTGCTTTGCTATCACTTATTGGAATCATACAATCCACAACTGATACTCTTTTAAGCCATTTTCTTCCATCAAGCTTCTTAAAATGTGATATCAGAAATGCTGTTCTATTCTCAGCTGGTCTTGTGGTGCTGGGATTTCTCTGCCTAGTTACAACTTAGATATAAATATTTAGTTTGAACACAAAGAGGAAGCAAGACAGGCACAATGGTGCTTCAGGGGTTCCTGTTGCTGGGACCAAATCTGCAAACTCATCTGTTTATCTGAATGAATACACAAGTTTCTTATGCCCTGTTGGACCTGAAACAGACATAGTGGTGGAGGGTGATGTGAGAATACATACTCAGTATCACAGCTTAAAAAATGTAGTGAATGAGCCTGTGGTCAGGGGAAAAAGAGCTTACATGAACTGTGGAGTGATATTTGGACTTGACTCTTGTCATGGGTTTCAGTCACTGGCCCAGTGCCAGTGCACCCATGAGAATATAGTTCCTTAAAATGATGCTGTGAGTGGGACTGGTAATAGAGCAGAGCAGGCTTCAACTTAGAAATGAAAAGAAAAACTTTATTAACTTACACTATATAGGAAAAAGGGAAAGGGAAAAAACCCAAAATCTAGAGTGAGAAAAAACCCCCCACCTTCTAAACCACTTCTCTTCTCCTCCCACCCCATCATAATTCCTACCAAAACTTTCTGAGACAAAACCTGGAACTCCCAGCTAATTTATCAAGGGAGAGGAGTCTTCCTTGTGCCCTATAGAAACTCCCACAAGAAACACAGTCTCTTGTCGCCTACATTCTTCACAAATAGCCCACCTCACACAGAGGAAATGTGCCATTGAGAAGTCCTTCCATGGACGGTGCTCTCACCACCACTCATGGACCAGAAACTTCTTGTAGGGTTCCCTTTTTTAAGGATGCCTCCAGGACACAAGTCCCCCCCATTTCTCCCTCGGGGCAAAGGGTTTTCCACTACACAATGCTCACCTTGCATCCCCCTAACACAGTTTCTCTAAGTTACAGGAGCATTAGTGCAGTCTCTATGGCCACTACAAGGAAAGCCTGGCAAAAAGCCACTCCATCATCTCTTCTTCTTATCTTCTGCGGGCATCACAAATCCCAGGCTGTCTCTTCCACCACTTACAGAAGCCGCAGCCAATGAAAAGTTCTTGATATCAAGTGGCCCTGGTCGAACTCTCCGGGGAGGGGCCGGCTTAGGACACAGAAATGTCTCAGTGATAGATCTTCCACCCCTCCATTCTCAGTCGGCCTGGCGAACTACACAGCTCTCTTTTTTTCCCTCCGGTCTGAAGGAGGGACTCAGCCAAGGCTAAAGCTCACAGGCAGCCGTGCTGGCCCAGATCCAGCAGCAGCGAAGCCCACTGAGAGCTGTGCCAGCAAGCCGACAAACTGCTGTCCAGGCTTACCCCCCCAGGCACAGGCCGCATTGGCAGGCCTCGGCCTTGGCCAGGGGAGGCCTCCCCTTCCCCCGCCACCCCAGCCAGGAGGAGGAGGGGAGCCTGAGGAGCTTGTTCACTCTCTGAAGGCCAGAAGGGGAAGAGAACGACTCCACCCCCTTCCCATCCTGAAATGTGTGTTCACAGAGACGATATGACCTTTCATTGGTTTAACAGGGTGCTAGTCTCTGAGCCAGCACTCCCTCACTTCCTACGGCGGATCAAACCACGACAACTCTTTAAGGAGAGTCAGATGGTTATGCACATACAAGAAAGGTCTTAAAAATCAAAAAAGTATAAGATAAAAAACAATCCTGATAATTCTGCCTTAATCCTAATAGGTGAATTAATTCTAATTCAAAGTGCTAGGAGACAAATGCTGAGTATCATGAAGTTATCTGTACATATTAAATGAGTGCTATGAGTATGATACTAAATTTTAATAATTTATAGAAGAGATTAAGTGACGTCATGAATATTTTTCAAGCTGAAGTGTAATCATACTAGTAAGTACACACAACAATATATATGACCAAGGAAGATGTTAAAATGTAGACTTCCTTAATTTAAAAAATTGCTCATTTTCACATTTCATGAAGTGCAACCTTCAAAATTCAGTGCATAAACCAGAGAATCACTACACAGAGACTGGGCATAGCATATAGTCCAAATACTTGAATGTCCAAAGGGAAGAAGCTGTTTTCCACAGAAATATCAATTACTACTTCATATCTTGGTGGTTTGAACTCGGTTGGAAGCCAGTTGCCCACCAACTCTATTACTCCTTTCCTTACGAGGGCAAGGGAAAGAATGTAGAACAAAAATCTTCTGGATCAAGGTAAAGACAAGAAGGTCACTCAGGTGTTAAGGGCAAAACAGGCTCAACTCAGGAAAACTAGTTAAATTTCCTATCAATCAAACCAGAGTAGGGTAATGAGAAGTAAACCCAACACCTAAAAACACATTCAACTCATCCCTCCCTCCTTCCTAAGCTTGTCTTTACTCCAAATTTACTCTAGCTCCTCCTTCCTGTGCTCGGAAGGGGGATGGGGAGTGTGGGCTGCAATTCTGTACCCAACATGGCATCCTCTGTCCACAGGGCCTGGTGGCCAATCTTGATCCATAAGTTCCTGACTTAGACCAAGGCAAAGCTCTGTGAATTTCCAGTGGTAACTTACAGAAAGGGTCACTCACCCTCCTCACCTTGTCATACTTTCCTGCTTAAAATTCACACATCCCTCCAGCGCAACACTTCAGGCACTACCTACTTTTGTGTGGGGGGAGTGCCAGAAAACCTTGATTTGAACTTTTGTTGAAAAACCATGTTTGCCTTACATGCTGGTATGTTTGGATATTTCTATTATGTTTGAATTGTTACCTTAAACTAAGATTTGGAATTGATTTGAGAAAAAACATCTTTAAAGCCCAGACTGATGTTCACAATGATGAAGTCTTTTAAAGATTTTGTTATGAAAAGAAAAATTCATAATTTTGTGCATTCTTTTAACTCAAATATCATGAATCTAAAATTTTGAGGTTTTTATAAACAGTGGAAACTGTGAAAAAAAGAAAAAAGGTTTTCTTTGAAGCTTTGAGTCCTATATTTAAAGTGTGTTTATTCTATATGAAAATTTCATCAAGATAAGGCACAAAATGTAGCCTCTCAGTGTGTGTGTAAGATATGGGATATGAACAATTGCTTAAATTTTTTATGGATCACTACACAGAAGCTATGGGTAAATATGTTTACTGTCTGCAGCTCTGAAAGCTATTCTATGAGTAAATTTGATAGATTCAGCCAGAAAATATGTAAGTTAGAATGATTTTGAAAAATTACTTCTCCAGAACAATAGGCAATTTTACTGTCTCATTTAGAGAACAGTCAGCAGCTTGTGTCCATTATGTAAAACAGTCAGAAACTTGTCTTCTTTACCAAATAGGCTCTAAAATAACTTATTTAGCAAATTACATTAGAAGATTTCGTTCACTCAGTTTGCAAAATCATCCACCATGTGTAGTTTAAAGGTGTTTTTAAATATTCTGGTAGAAATAATATGAATCTCTGAAAATTTCCTAAAGGAAACATGGAAAACCATGTCTGCTGAATGACCACAATATCTTATTCTTTTCTTTAGAAAGAATGTTCTTTCTTATGCTTAATATCATAGTCTTTGGGTTGCATCAACTATCAATTTCTCCAGTATTAATTTTTACTGTCTGTCTGTGCACATTTTGTCAGACATTACATAGGAATTTGCATATCAGTATTACTGCTTTTTTGCTACTGAATGCAGAGACATAAAAATGTTGCATACATTTACCTTCTTCCATCTTTTAATCAATTTTTTCTCTCCTTATGTATTGCTACTCAGCAGCAAGGCAGGATGACATTTTAAACAGTCCTAAGTGATGAAAAGATCAAGGCAGATATGCAGCTTTATCAGAGACAGAAGAGAGATGGGGAACAGGCTAGAGACATAAACACAGCTGGAGGTAAGAGTTAAGGGATGTTCCCATTTACTTGCACAGACCACGTGAATCTGTGCTAGCAAGGCGGCTCTTACAGTTGCAGGTGTCCAACAGCAGTCTGATCTCATCCTTACCATTCTAGCTGCAAAATGTTGATGCAGAACCTTCATTAGAAAAGACGTGTCAGTTGCTTTCTGTGGGAGCTGCAGCCTGGGGCTTCTTGGAGCAGGTCTGCACAGAGGACACACAAAGACATTTGTCAGAACTGCTTTCTCAGGTGTGGCACTCTTCTCCACCAGGAGCTCAGCTGACTGACATGATTCTCTTCTCTCCAAGGTGTTTCCAGTGATGGACCTTTACCTTTTTTCATCCAGTTGATTATTCTGGTTTCAAAAAATAATATACAGGCTTTTAGAGTTGTTGAACAAATAAACCACAGGAATACCAAGCTCCATTAAGATTTGTACTCATTTGAAAGTTTCTTTCTCCAATGAAACAAAGACCATAACAGGACCCATTGGCCCATTAGGTAGCTCTCCCACTGAATGGACAAAAACAGCCACAGTCACAGGGAGTAAGGATGGAAGTTCTGACTGCTCAAAAAACATATGGTGGAGGTATAAAAATAGGAAAACAGGTCTGTAAACTGCAATGGGGAGAGATGGTTTAAGGAACACCATTCTGTTGAGGCAGAATGAATGTGAGGATTTTGTGAAGCAAGCCATGAAGAGGTTGTACTGGTCTAAAAGTAAACTGGCAGCAGAAATGAGCCTCACACAAATACCTTTAGAGAGATTTCAGGCCGGAGGTAAAATTTAATAGAAAGATAACAATAAATGTGATGACACACAGAAGAACTGGTTTAAACACGCAAAGCAAGCACACAGCCTGGCGTCCTGTTGGTCAGGGTTGTGGTTACATTGACCACAGTCGAATCAAGTGGTGGTTGCCGTTCTGTTGAGGCGATGGTTGCTGTAACAGTGGTCATGTGATAGGTCTGGTCCCCCTCTGGATCTATCCAGTGGTGGCGTGTCAGAGACTGAAATATTATAGTTTATGACTGAAAATTTTTCATAAAAGGCTTTTAAAACTGTGTAACAAAAGCTGCGGAGAAGACCACCACATCCTGCATAGGCCTCCTGACTGAGTGAGGCCTTACACTGTTTGCTGATGAAGATAAGATAAAGTAACAACTGAGGGCTGGGGACATTCACAAAGCACAAGCCTAATACCTTCAAGGAGGATACCACAGCCCCAGGGCTATCAGCTGCCAAGTTCAAACAGACCCTCATACCAAAGGTCAGGGGAGGAGAGGTTTTGGGTGTGCGTCAGAAAAGCCTCTGGTCAGCGGCTCAGTGACCACCCCTCCTCCCTGTGCCGAGGAGATCGGCTGAGGGGCCCTTCACCCCAGGAAAAGCTTACCCACAGCAGAGGGGTGTCATGGCCCACCAAAGGCGCCCTAAAGGAGTCCCCAGACCCTGCACCAGAGCACTGCAGGTGCTGCAAGAGCTCCTCAGTGTTGCAAGAGAAAGTGTCAAACTGGGCCCCTGGGCCTCCCCACCTGCCCTAAACTGTGTTAATCCACTGAACTCTGCACTCCTCGGTGTGTGGCAGCAGCGACAGGAGACCCTCACCACTAAGAAAGCAGATGGAGGGGAGCAGCGAGGCAACGCTGGGACCCCTGGATGGGTGACATGCGTCCACTTAACCCCTGTCACTCTCCCCCTGTTTCCTCAACACCCCCACACACGTCTTTTTCTATTTCTTTCTTTTTCTTTCCCTCATTTCTCTTTCTTTCTCTTTGCCTCTTTTGTTATTAACAACATCAAAGCTCATTAGGTTTTAATCATATTTTTTGGGTATATTTTGAACCTCAAAGTTTTTCCTGTTTTATACATGGAGACTCAATTTTTTTTGCTTTTCTGGGTTTAAATTGGATGGTAACGGTGCTGTCCCAAGTACCCAGTTTTATCTGCTCAGGTTAAGGGGGGAATCCTCAGCGCCTTTCTCAGGGCAGGGAGTTTCAAAATGGAATGATACAATCCTGTGAGTCATAGGATATTTTTTTAAGTCCTTGATGATCATTGCAGCTGCTTATTCATCTTGTGCCTTTCAGTTCATTATGGCCCATTAGCAGAGATGACCCGCTCAGGATGGGTGAGACTGTGCTGGTGCTTCCCTGGAGGGAGTTGCCAAGGCTGAATCATTGGTGTGAAGAAAAAAAAACCCGAGGAAACCTTACCCTGCCTGGCAGGATTTACCTCTTTATCTCATTTAACACCCAGCTTGTAGCCTGAGGTATCAGGTGTGCACAGGGCAGCTACTGTGAGACCCCCATCATAAAAGGTTTATCAGAAATGAAGTGGAGAGCAGCAGAATATACAGTTTGGGTTGAACACACGTAGTGCTAAATTTCTGCTGTAACCACTACTGAGGTGTACTCAAATACTCTTGTTATAAATATGTAGTTTAATTCGAGTATTTTGTACTGTTATAATTATATAGTTTGATTAAAGTATGCTAAAAGGTACCCCCTTGCACAGAAACCAACCGGGGGGGGGGGGGGGGGGGGGGGGGGGGGGGGGGGTAGGTAACTAGCCTGCCCATAGAACAATAGACCTGTATTCTCCATATCAATGAGAGGTGGCCCATGCCAAAAGGGTGCCAGATAACGGTCACTAAGACCCATCAGAGCTGATTCAGCTCTCAGAAAATCCCATCACTCCTGGAATGCTGACACCTGATGAGACCAAACCCAAACCAAGATGTGTTCGTCTGGCAAGGAGCTTCAAGAATAATTCATAGACATGTTTAGTGAAGACTTCAGGAATAATTCGTGGACAGATCCAGAGATGTGACCAGATTTCCCGGAATTCTATTCTACTCTCACTCCAGGTGGATGGAAATCCTATCTGCATATTCAGACTGGACAGAAAACTAGCCTCGGGGCCTAAAAACCTTATAAAAACTAACCTTCGAGAGATGGTTGGTGTGAACTATGGGGGACCCAGTGCGATAGAGGCTGGGTCTGGTTCACCCGGCAGCTCGAAACCCGGGCTCAGAGCTGTTGTTTGATTGTGGGACTTGTCTCTTTTCAATCTCATTTTGTCATTTTCCAATAAACCTCTAAAACAGAATATTGGAGAACTGTCGTTTATAACACTCTGAAATGAAAACTCTCTTCATTCCCTTTCATGGATCAAGCTCTGTCTGCAGCATTTCTTTAAAGCTTTCCTACCCAGGGTTTTACTTGTTCATCATTAACTGAATTCTTGCTTTTTAAAAGAGGACAAAAATGCTCTCATAGTAGCAAATTATTTGATTATTGCAAAAGGAAAAAAATATTCCTTTTTGGATGAAAAATATTCCTAAATTATGTTTTAATCACGTATTATTTCCTGTAGATTGTGATTTTCCAAGTATGAAGGAAAGTTCTTTGTAGCAATTCTTGTAAAGCTACACAATTTGGAGCTTAAAGGTCAGGTTTGTTAGTCTGTTTTGTTTATGCTTAGAGTCTCCTGATTTTAAAATAATTGTTAATATTCTACTGCAGTGATGTGAAAGAGCTTGACCTTGGATGTAAAAATTTCCACTCTTGTCAAAAAGGATACAGACCATCCATAGAGAACCCTAAACTAAGCTTAATTCTTCTTGTACAGTTTTCTTTCACCCCTGAATTTCTATTGATTGCAGGGAAGCTGTTGCCAATTATGGGCATGTCTGTAATTTTGCCACTTGTCCATTGAAGGGAAAACTCACTACTGAAGTGCTTTAGGTGATATCCAACTTACAGATGGTGGTGTGAGAGTCGGCCCGAAGACCTTCAATATGTCTCACATTTTCATCGTGGGAAAGAAGCTTTGGGGGAACAGGGGCTGGGACCCCAAAAGCTTCTGAGCTGCTACCAGAACTATATCCCGCCAGATGTTTACTTGGGAACGTGACTTGAGTTTTGGAGCTAGATTTGCATCCTGCTAGAACAATGGGGGCCACGGTACACTGCCTCCTATCAGCTGAACCACCTGTACCTGGACTAAAGGGGCCAGCTTATCCTGCTCTCCTCATTGTGCATTGGGCCTCAATCACAAGAGTTTCCCCCCACCTTTGCTCTGGCCAGCTGCCTTCGATTCAGAAAGACCTATATATTCAGCCTCGGAGGAGACCCCTCTTGAGGCTCCCCAATGGAAGACGGAGTCTATTAGCAATGCTATGAGAACTGAGAAGGTAGTCTATTGGTGAAGAATAGCTACGAGGACCCTCCCATCTCTCATCCATTGGTAGCTATTCACTGTCTTTTCTATCTCACTCTCTGTCCTTCTCTCTCTCTCTCTCCATATCGTTTTCTCCCTCTCTACTCTCTCTCACTATAGCATATCAGTTTTGTGGGCACATTAATAAAAGTGCATTGATTTTTCTGGTTAAACAGTATTCTCCTTGCCTCTTTTGCAGTCTGAGACCACTATGAACTCAGCTCATTTAAGGTGGGTTGTAACAAGTGGTTCATGATATTACTGCCAGAACTCGTTGTCAATAAAAAGCCTTTTCTTTCTGAGCTACAGCAGCATGGTTCAGACACCTCACTGACTATCACTGAAAAGCTCTGCAGAAGGGACATTAACAGTCTCAGGGAACAGATTCCCTAAACAGGACTACCTGGATCCTTCTGTATATGCGTTGGTCATGATTTGTCTCTGCATGACAGCAGAGTCTGTATGCAACTGACATTACTTCAGTTGTTGGACATACTTAATTTCTGCTCCCTCAGTCTCTGGTGGGAGTCCTTCTGACAGTATTCCTTGTAGCAAGGACAATTTTCTTCGTCAACTACTGGTATTTCTCTCTGACTCTCTATGGTAATTCCTCCTTCTTACCTGTAGGAATTGTTAGCAATCCTATACACTTAATTTTTCTACAAGTCTCCATTCTTTCAATTTTCTTTTTCATCTCCATTTAGCATGTCTAACACTAGCTGCAAAACTCTTATAAGCTTTCATCACTTTATTTTATTTTTCTGTTTCTGAGATTGACTTTCTAGATCTTTTATGTGATTATCTAACCTTGTGCTTTTGTTAAGAGAATGATCTCTTGTGGTTCAAGTACTGAGTAAGGCTACCTGGGCTGTTTCTACCTCTGTCAGGAAATTTCTTTGCAATCTTTTGTGCCACTGTGCCCCAGCATTAAATTGAGGAAAGAATTTTCTCATTTCTAGGCATAAGGTGAAGTATACTTCACTAATGACTGTGATGAGATTGCTGGATAATTGTGATGTGCTATTATCTGTCATTTTACTTAATTTTCAAAGTACACTAGGCTTTTAACAACCATTTACAGAAAAAAGAGCTTAATATTAATATTACTCAACCTGTTACAAGACACTCTTTTCAATGTTTTCATTTTGCAATATTTCAGGTATTTTAATTGAAATATTCAGTTTGGTACCCCAGACTAAATAACCTAAATACTCCCTCAAAATTCAAAACCTGCTAGAAAAACAGTTCAACAGTTCTTAGAACAGAATTAGGAAGACTATCTTGTGTTGTTCACTACTATTACTGTTGCTACAAGACACAAAATCTTCTGCAGGGGATACAGCTTTCCATTTTCTTTTTATTTCCCAGGTTTCAATGGGAATTTTCAATTTTATAGCTTCAATATGTTCTTTTAACATAGTTTTGTGAGAACAAAAATTAAGGCCCAAAATTAGCAAAATGTTGTCTTTGCTCTTCGAAATGCATTAAGATGAAAAAAACAGTAAGTCCTTGTCAGTAAATTGCTTCCAAGCTGTGTAATTAAGAATACAAAACAAGAAAGGACACAGAGTAGGTAATAACACTGAGCATACATATTATTTTAACAGATGTTTCCTATTAGTAGGGCTACAGGTCTTCTAATATATTCTTTCATTCTGCAACAAGAAGGAAGTATTTTTGATTCAGTGCTGCTTTAATATTTGATAACCACATTAGTTATGGAAAAATAATATTAGAAAGAGATTCTTTTATATGAATAGAAGGATTCTAAAGTGCTACCTGTGAGTACTTAAAATATATATTGGAGCAGATCAACTTCTTTACAATATATAATACTTCTATAGCTAGATGAGAAAGAATTTCTAAGAAAGAAATATTGCTTAAGGATATTAAGTTTGAAAGTGTAAAGTGTGTGGGGGAGATGTGGAAAGGATGTGGACTGCAGAGGGACAGGCGCTCCGGAAGAAAGTCGGATTGTAACGGGAAGGGACAAGGCACACATCAACCCAGAGATAAGTTATCTCAAGGACACCAGTTCCCCTCTTGAACAATGCCAGCACTTTTCCATTCTCCCCCCAGGAAATGTAGTAATACCCCTCTGACGTAGGGAAAGACCAGATAGTATTTAAACTGCATGTTTCAATTAATAAACACTTTTAACGATCGACCATATTGGTGTAGTAGTGTTAACTGCCCGAGCTCCACACACTAGAATGTGGTAGCCGTGCCGTCTGTCCTAAAACCAGGCCACCACGGTGGTGGAAGAGGAAGTAACTACAAAAGTGATTTGCTAAAGCCTTTCTGTCCTTTAGACTTTTCAGATTTTTTCAACATTTATCCATTCTGCTGTTTTCTAGGTCCTAGTAGTGGATCCTTTAGTTTTTCCTTTTGTTAAATGCTGAGGAAGACTGAAGTGTAATCAATACAGAACATTTGTTACTTTTACCAGAACATGTCAACAATAAAACAGAATTCTGCTAGTGCTTATTTTCTAAAGAAGTTACAGCATTGCCTGATAGCATTTTTATGTTTAGCTTCAACTCTTCCATTCTCCATATTAAGAGGAATGAAATTCAGCCATTCATTTGACGAAAATGAAGACGAAAACAAATGATAAGAGAATGAGCTCTGCATAGATCATTTTAAAATAACTAGTTACTGACAGATGTGGGGACTGGCAGCCATCAGAAGATAGATTTTTAGGCTTCAGGTACTAGCGTGAGGCCTTTGGGAAAGCTAAGTACATAACTCTCAGCTCTGGCCAGGGAAATCATTAGGAGGAATTCAAACAATCCTTGTAGATATTTTTTCCCTGACACCTGGTGTTTTCCAACTTGTTTACTGGCAAAGATGTTTAGAAAGAGGTGTTGGCTCTAACAACCAATCACATCACTTGTACTGGAACACTGTATAAAAGAATCTGTCTTTCAATAAATTTTCACTATGTGCCCTCCGATCAGAAGACTCGGAGTCTTGTATCATTACTCCTGCCATCCCGAATCGTAATGATAGACAGATGTGATTAATGCTGATTAAGCAAATAGGGTTCAGTGTGTATCAACAGAAACTGAAAAATAAAAACTAATAATACCACCCAGAGGGGTGCAGAATGAGGATAAGAGGATGAGGCTACATTGTCCCTGGCCTTGCTGAAGCTGGCCACTCAGTTTCACGCACAGTGATATATCCAAGAATGGGCTTGCATCATGTGAGATGCAAGAGGTTCTAACTTGGCTGCTAGATGCTATTATAATGAGTAGTAACAGTACAGTTTTAGCCATAGATATGAACATTGTTTGGGAAAAACTGTTAGGATCAAGAAGAGGAGAGATGGTAACTTAAGCCTGTAAAATGAATCATCTATGTCAAAAATAGATATATAATGCAAACCTCACCTTAATTTCTATGCATCCTTGTAACGTATAATTCCTTTTTGCAGAAGAATATATAAATAATACATACGATTAATAATAAAGAACTTCAATGAGAAGTTCTTTAGAGAAGAACATGATTACTCTAGTTCTAAGAGAAGAACATGATTACTGTTTCAGTCCACAGAAAGCAATCCTTGTCACAATATTTCTAAAGCCCTTTTTGAAGAGTAAAAATTCTCATGCTTCAGACTGACAGACTAAGAAATTTTCTCTTTTTATAGTACTTTCAGAACATTGTTATTTTAAACGTCTCTTCCAAAGTCTCAGGTACTGATTAAGGAAGAAAGACTGAAACACCAATTGGTGGTTCACCAACCAGTCATGAAACCATAAATAGGAATTTTGTTCTTTGGACTGATGAATAGGTTCCTTGACATGATGAAAATATAGTGGGTGACCTTCACGATAGATAACTAAAATGAAATGATTTCTCAGCTTCTTCCAATTCCTTTGTGCATGACACCAGATCCACTAAAAACCTTGGGGTGGTCATGGAAACCATACCTGAAAAATTAACAAATTCAATCTGATGCAACCGGCTCATTTGCAAAAACATTATGGCCATAATCCAGGAGACATTAAAAACTCCAAAATATAATCCACTTAATGGCTTTCAAAACTGGCCTATAATAATATACAATTCAGACTTTTCATTGAATCAGGCCAGGTATAGAAGCCCTCGTCTGTTTCCTATCAGGTCCATATTCAAACAAAGTTGTCACTAAAATGAATGCTGAACATTGAGGAGAAAAAAAAAAGAGGAACTTTCCATTTCTGTACAGTTTATTACACACTTTGCTTTTTGATGCACAGTTTTAACACCATGGAAGACAGATATTCAGAGTCAACATGACTTTCTCCTGTCCCTCTCTACTGTCCTCAGATTTCACATGTGAGGAATGTGTAGAATATTCTGAGGCCATGTAAGACCTGCTTGACAAATATTCTTTGTAAGCTTTAATAATACTGGCTGTTCAGGCTGCTTACAGAATAGAACATCCAAGACAAATGGTAAGGATTTTATTCTGGGTGAATCTTGAGGATTTACCCAAGTAAAGATGACAATAATACTCACATAACAAAGGGACTGATTTTGGTCTACCTTTGTGCTTCAGGTCTATGTGATGAAGATGTTTTCTGCCCCAATAAGGACCACCAGTTCTGGTGATGTGACAGATGTCAAGAGAAAAGTGTTTGATACCAACAGTTGCATTTAATGAGTTCAAACTACCAACATGCTGTCAAATGCCATCCCCAACTGCAGTCTCTAGAATACAGGTGTTAAATCTTTCAACGTTCTGTTAATTGTCTCTGTTACATTCAGTCATCCAATGCTTCTCAGGTGTTGGAAATGGTACTGCAGGTGGTAGACTAGTTGGGGTAATATGCCATGCATGCAGTGTTGTTTATTTCCAATAGTAAGAAAGAGCTATTTAAAAAAAAAAGTATCTATTGTACTACACTAACAGGCAGTGAAGTAGTCATGGACAACATTGTAAACAAATATTAAAAAAGAAAATCATCACTGGAAACATGTGCATGCTTGTGTATAAATTTGTTTCTACCATTTCATCTTTGTTCATGGAAAAGGTGAATAAAACCACAGAAGAAGATTGAAACTTTCTACAGTGGGTCTGTTCTTAAATAATTCTTGCATGTTAAGTTTATGATTACACAAGAATTGCTGTCTTGGTAAGACAGAGAAAACTAATGGCCACGTATCACAAGGAGATTTGAGTGCTGGCACCTTGAGCTGCACCTTGTCAAATATCTCTCACTGTATGATGCTAAGCTCTGTCACAGAAGTAATTTAAGTGCAAATATCAGGTCTTGTTTTATTAATCAGACAGCAAATAAACAAAAAACCCACCAAAAATCTCCTTTTTGAGTGATATATTCTGTCCTCAAGAGTAACTATTGAATTTGTAGCTTCAAAGGAAAACCTTGAATGAACCCATTATAATAATATCTTTTTTTAGATCTTATCAAACATTAATAAGGAACTAAAAAGTATATTGTCCTCCTTTTTAAGGTGCAGAATCATACGATCATGTAATTTAAATCAGTAAACTGAAGAATATATAAGCTAGTCCCATGAAATGGGGAATGTAAGCTTGTGATGAGAAGAATATGGACCAAGGAGAGCTATCAGAGACAGTTCACTCAAGGAATGAATCAAAAATCTAATACTGGCAATATTGACAATATTAACAATCTTTCTTCTTATTATGTATATCTGGAGAATAGTGAGGTGATAAGAAACGTACAGCATGGATTTGTCAAGATAAATCCCATGTAACCAAACTGTTTTCTTCTTTTACAAAATAGCTGACTTAATTAATAAGAGAAAAACATTTGAAAAGATACATATATTATTTAGTCAAGTAAAAATTTTGTCTAACACAGAAATGCATGATCTGAATGAAATTGCTGTAACATTGATGGACTGGGTGAAAAACCATAGTTGAGAAAACTATCAATGAATTGCTATCAACCTGAAATGAAGAAATGGTGATCTTTAATCTTTTCAATTTGCACATTTTCTTTATTTACTTAAAAGACATCCACATCAGAAGTGGAAGAGAATTGAAAAGGCTTTGGTTGCCATTAACAGAAAATTATAATATTAAGAGAAGAAGTGCTTCAAAAATCCATGGATTATGACATCTGCTAAAGAAAGTAGAAAGAGTTTCTCTGTGACAGAAAACTGTCACCTTCAGTACAAGGTGGAAGAAAATAGGGAGGCAGCAACTTGTACACTGGTCTGTATAAATTCACAAGTTAACAAGTTAAAAAGGTGATGAAAGAAGTGGTCTGTAAGTAAAAAAGAAAAGGAAAAAAAGAAGAGGCATTTGCATGTACATCATCTGGAATTAAAAACAGTACAATATCTATCTAAGAGACTGCAATTTTTTCTTTTTCCTTTTTTTTTTTGCAAGAGGAACAAACATTTCTAGGAACAGGAAAGAATCCCCTTGCAGCATGTGCTATACAATTGTAAACCAAATTACAGAAACAACAGCTTTTGGCAGATGGTGTTTTACTTTTTGTTGAAATGTCTTTTAAAACAATAACATTATTCAAAACATCACTGAAGAAATGTGAAGAGAAAAATGTACTCAAACAAAGAGAGAAGAGGAAAGGCAAATAAGCAGATTTTCGAAACAATTGAACTTTATCTAGCAATAGCCTGCTGAAGGCAGTGGATGATAACTAATTTTCTTCTGGACACAAAGTACTCAAGTTGCAGCCTCACTGGTGCTGAGTGCAGGGGAAGAATGACCTCCCTGCTCCTGCTGGCCACACTGCTCCTGATACAGGCCAGGATGCTGTTGGCCTTCTTGGCCACCAGGGCACACTGCTGGCTCCTGTTCAGCTGCTGTCACCAGAACCCCCAGGTCCCCTTCTGCCTGGGCACTGTCCAACCACACTGTCCACAGCCAATAACATTGCAGGGGATCATTGTGGCCAAAACACAGGACCCAGCCCCAGGCCTTCTTACATCTCATATTGTTGGATTTGAACCTTCTATCTGACCTGTCCAGGTGTCTCTGCAGAGCCCCCTTACGTTTCAGTAGATTGACACTCTTCCTCACCTTGGTGCCATCTGCAAACTTTCTAATGGTAGATTTGATCCCATCATTCAGATCATCAATAAAGATGTTAAACAGGACTGGGCCCAACACTGATCCCCAGGGACACTATCAGTGACTGGCTACCAGCTGTATGCACGTACTGTTATTCACACATTTTCACAGCTTTGGTTTTAGCATTGCTAGGTCAGAAGATTCCCTTGGGTGCTTTTCATTCTCAGAGACATTAATTCAAAATCTGTTCATTTATTAGTAACAACTACAGAATGCACCTGGGCAGAAAAGCTCAAATCAGCTCTTAATGATAAGCATTCACAAGGCAAATTAGCAATGTGGGTGCCGTTTCTCCATAAACTATGCTTCTATGCAAGCAGCTATCACTCAGTTAGCTTTAATGGGTAGTTACATGTTGATATCTGTTTTTTACTGAGAAGTGAGAAAGTTATTCTTGTAGGAGTTGTTTGTTGTTATTTTCTTTTCCTTTGGATTTTTTTCCCCTCTTTCCCCTCAAAGTCTACAGTATACAGAAGTTTGGGGATTCTCATTTTTATCTTCAATTCTATCAAGAATTTAAGATAGGAAACTGCCTGCATCTTCCTCTGGTCACAGGACACTGCAGCAGTAAAAAAACAAACAAAAAACAAAGCAGTGAAACTATTTTATTTTCTCTGATCATTCCATTAAGTTATTTCACTGTGTTTGGGGATGAAGAAATATAGGGTGCAGGGAAGAAGGGTAAAATCTACTGACATCTATTATTGCCTATATGCTGCCTTAGCTATTTGTATGGTCTTCAATCAGACTATATAGATGTCGTGGACAAAATCTGCAGGATCCAATTTCTGGTGTTCTCTGGCTTGTTTGCATCTTTGTCTTTGATGCCAAATAAATACCTACTTAGGACAAAGGAAGGGCTCATGAATAGTGTAAAGAGGGGGAAAATTAATTGTCTTTGAAAAATTCTGTCAGAGGAGTGTAATCTTTATCAGCAGATGTAGGGCTACTGTTCTACAGGGAAGTATTACTTTTTGCTGGGGAACAGACTTTGGTGACATATTAGGTGGCAAGTATTAGTGTGTGGTTTGGCAAGAACATAATGAAGAGGAGTCAATTTACTAATTGAGGAAATTTGGCTGCACTGTGTCCATGTATGACAACAATAGATAAACCACAGTTTGGTTTTTTTGGAGGTTGTACCACCATAAAGCCATCTGACTCAAACTGTTTCTGAAGTACCTTCGTTGCTTTTGCACTAGACTGTCTGCAATTGATTAATTTCTGTGTTAGGTGAGAGACCTAATTTCTACTGCCTTTAGTTTACACATTAAAAACCATAAAATGCCTGTATAATATATTGGTTCATTTAGTTTAGTTTAACAAAGAAGATTTAAGTTTTGGGTGTTTAACTTTGCTACTTTCTCTCTTCCTCTTCTACAAGTTTCAGGCTTGAATCACCAGGTATCAGAAGACTGCAAGTCGTTGGAAATTATGTCTCTCAACCCCCAGAGTGTGTTTGCTTTGAATATATTTTTAATTTCTCCAAGGCTTAGGAAAATACATTCAGATTTCCTAAGCAATTTTTTCCTGTGTGTGAACTCCTTCTGACTATAAATAGTAGAATATTGCAGTGGGTTTTTCTCAGGTTAGTATTTTTCCAGTGAAAAAGCATCAACCCCCCACTAGGATTTAAAAATATAAATTAAAAAAAGAGGAGAAAAATAATGAAAACTCCTCTTTTTCCCTGAGAGTGACTCCTAGTAGTTTCCTTTGTTCCCTTGTGTTTTTCTCTCTCTTTTTTCCCCTTATAAAAAAATCTAAACCACACGAAAGCATAGGAGTCTGATGCTATGGGTTTTCATCCTGAAATATGCCAGTGACGTATGAATTGTGAATTGTGAATTTGTATCATTAAATGATAAGGTGGCAAGCTCTGTAGTAGATATGAAGTTTCTATACTTCTGTTTCAGAAAGGGTTTTAATAGATGATGACTGAGCGCAAAAATTTTGTCTTTCCTCATGAGAATTTTTCCACAGCTTGGCTTGACATCACCAAAGACATGCAAAAATCTAGTTAAGACCTAATACAAAAATGTATTCTGAGATGTCTATGCATTTCAAATGTAGTATTTTGAGTTTTAAAATAAAGCTTCAATTTGCATCCATTTCCACTCAGTAGAAAAGGAGAAAAGAGACAGAGTGCGAGAAGGGAGGGTCAAAGTTTAATTTGCAAATTCTTTTAAATTTGTTTCATAAAACCAAGCCAGTGACAGAAAACAATGAATGCCTTTTCTGTTGAACAGCTCCACATTTCAGGGTAGAGAACTAATATATAAATCAGACAAATAATCAGGGGCCCAGATTGTTGGTATTTTTCACTGTCTAAAATGGGATTGAAAGGGAGACCTTGAGTAAACAAGCAGTAACTACAATAAGAAACTACTTAAAACTAGTTTTAAGTACTAAAGAAATTTGTCACATCTTACAACAATGTGAAATTTTACTGCATCTTCTGGAGTAGTATTCACTGTTGATTCCAGCTACAGAATCTGCTTTACCTAAGAGGTAATTGACCTACATAATTTTTAAGTTCAATACTTGTCTTGCATTTGATGTAACTGCATATTGAGAAAGAAAATTAGAATAGTGTGTCAAGCATAAGAGCTGAAGAATGACTAGGAAAGGATGAAGGAAAGTTCCAGAAGAGTGGTGCTACATTTGATGCACATTTTTCTAAGACACTTTAGTGGGCCAGGTAACTCATTACCCACATCTCAGTGATAGTTAAGGGTAGCGTAAAGTTCACAGAAGAATTTGAATTGCTTACTGTCACTTTTACCTTATGGCTTTTAGCTTTGGTCCCACATTTAAGCCTTCCCAATTGGCCTACATGGTGTCTATGCATAAGGCAATTTAATTCACACAGGATGCATGATGACTAGTTGCCATTCTGCTAATAGTTCTTCTGGTGATGATGGGCTGACAATTCCAATCTCTTAACTCAGTGATTCAGTGGCACTCTTAACTCAGTGTTCTGCAAGTAATCTCTTCTGATATACCTACCATCTATGGTATAATGTCTCCTTATTTTTTGTCTTTTGGTTTTGACTCCTGACAAAAGCAAATTTTCCTTTCTCCTCTGAGAGACAGGAAAGCATGAGATGAGGCAGTAACTCAGAAACAATGAAATTTTTATTTCAACAGTATAAATTAATCCCATATTATCCAGTGTAAGTGACATGCTATTTCTTATTGTTAGCAGCCATTAAACTTGAAAGGCATTGTATGCAAAAAATCAAAAAAGCATATAAACAATAGAGATACACTCCTCAAGGCCTTGGATGATTTCAAATATTTCCTTAGCAGTTACCTAGATGAGGTGCACCACAGCTCTAATACTCAACTGAGTCTGTGTTTTGATTACTAGAAAATTCATAACTGCAGTATTTGATGGTCTCAGAAATACCCATGAGTTTGCCTTTGTAATGTCTGTGCATTATGGAAACTTCATCTCTACTGTGTGGATATGAAACTGGTGCATAGATTGATGAGAAGACCTCCAGCTGTTGCACAGTGAATCTGAAGCAGATTTAGGAAGAGATGAAGAGTTTCCCAGTCCTGACCAGATATCTTTAGCAAGGGTTGTAGGGTAAAAGCATGTCTTGAAGTGGGTTTGGCCAACACAGCAACCAGATCAACTTATTGTCTAGAGCTTCCCTTGGTTGCACCCCACTACAGTCCTGTAGAGGCTATCTCCACTCTTGTACTGTTTTCCTGTCTTGTTCTTGTAGCTCATTCATGTGTTCCCATGTGTTAGAAAAGTGGTGTCCTCCACAAAATGGAGCTTCCGAACAGCAACCCAACCCTGGGAACTGTATACACTCCAAGCATACTAGTCTTCTCATGAAAGTATGTTTATGTTGTCAGGTACTCCTGTGCACTGTGGAAGGGCCCTGACTGACACACCCATGTCACAGCCATACCATGTATCTAAACACTTACCCAGTTCACACATTTTGACATTCCTGAAATATATGGGCCTTGCTGTTATGTTTAATCCATGATTCCCTTACACCATACAGCATACCTGACGTAAAGCAACAAGTATCTTTCCTGAGTCTCCATAAATGTAAAGGTGATTGAAAAAACCTGCTATGATGTCTTGCTTATAAAGAAGAAAAATACATGTATATGGGATTTTTTGTAAATTCAGCTTAAGCTTTCTTAAGCTTAAGCTTAAGGCTGCCATTCAGACAATGCCTTGAGAGCTGCTGGAGCTCTTAACCATTCTGCTAGGACAGCTGATATAAGGAATAGAAAAGCAAGCAATCAGACAAAATAGGCTCTGAAAGTCATAAAGCAGATGTGGACATAATGATTCAAATTACTTACTGTTGTAAATGGTGTGATAGAATTGCAAATTTTTGCAAATGTGAGATATCTGAGCTTTATAATTTATAATTTTTCTCCCTTGTTTGTAATGAATATCATTCCTTCACAAGTCAGTAGACAATAAGTTTTCCTTGTGATCTTAGCATTTGCATTTAAATGTAAAAAACCACGGTTTGTTTTTGCATGGATTTCAGCAACCATGCTACAGAATATGATAGTGCTTTACAGACTGATGTATATTTGCTTCCACATTTGTCCCTACAGTCATACTTTCATATGAGCACACCAGATTCAAATTTATATATATATAAGAACGCTTTGGCTGGGCATCCTTATTTGGCTGAATTATGACTTAGGATGAGTGACTGACACTTTTACTGAAGTCAGAGGCTCTTCCTAATGCATAACCAAGGGTGATCTTCTTCTACCCAGGTTTAATCAACCATAATGAATCTAGTAGCTGAATGTTTTTCCTTTGTGGCTGAACCCACAGATCTATGTGATGGTTTCTTTTCAAAGTGATCCTATTATAAGTATTAATCATATCCAATGTTGTGCAAAGTCTTTAAAGTAATAGAATTATTCTTTTTATAGATTCTATCTCTATTTGGCCTTGTGCAATAAATGTCCTGTGTTATGTTGAATATTTCTAGAAATTTCTGTTAAAACTCCACCACTGCATTTTTGCATTTTAGGTTACTTATATCTTTTGAAATTATTTCATTTTTCATTATCTTTCTACTACCTTTTGTCTTAATCTTGAACTGGATGGCTATAAAGACAAAAAGGTCTACACAACAGTTTTTTAGCTAGCAATAATAGAATCAGTTGGATTTTGCCACTGGAGATATCCATAAAATTAAAAAAAAAATTACTATTGTTTCTTAGACTATCATCAGACCAGTGTTTGCACTGCAGCCTTCTGCTCCAGCTGAAAGGAAATGTAAAACTGAGGTTTATATTACAGGTAATTTTATCCATTTCAGGTAGTGCATATCTGTGCCATATTTAAGATCTTATACACACAAAATTAGTTTATTTGTTGTATCTCTATCTGAATTTTGTTCCTCTGAGAGGTTTAAGAGCAATTGCTTTTGTATTCTTAGCTATCAGTATTACCCATGAGAGATATTGTCGTCCTTCCAAGGGTCCTTTTTCATCTAATTTAACTCTCTTTGAGACACTAATTTTGAAGACTTTAGAAAAGCTTTGTATATTGCTGATTTAGCTGAAAAGATAAGTTTTGCTGAAATCAGTTAAAACTTAGATGATAGTTAAAGAGAGACCAGATTTAGATAAGCTATCCCAGATCTAATAACTCATTGCTTGTCAACTTTATGTTTGTGTAAGCTTGCTTGTAATGAAAAACACAGAAACTAATCAATACCCCAGGAACACAAAACAATTGCAAACCTCCTGTTTTCAGAAACAACCTATTGAAATAGGCCTGGAAAACAGGAAACAAGGAGTCCTACCAAGGATCCATCAATCATGGATGCATAAAAGGTTGAAAGGTTAGAATGAGGAAGACTAATTTTACTTCCTCATTTCTAGTGACCCCTCCCCAGAAAAGACCCTTGACTCATTTCAGGGAACAAATTACGCACGCTTAATAGCCTTTTTGTCAATTAGCTTATGAAGCAGAGAAGAGAAGGTGACAAGGGTATGAATAT
This sequence comes from Acrocephalus scirpaceus scirpaceus, assembly GCA_910950805.1. Classification (NCBI taxonomy): domain Eukaryota; kingdom Metazoa; phylum Chordata; class Aves; order Passeriformes; family Sylviidae; genus Acrocephalus; species Acrocephalus scirpaceus. Next base: position 46,878,952 of record OU383776.1, read on the forward strand.
GCATTTGTATTTTGTGTATTCAACACTTTTGTGGATAAAAGGCTTTGTAATCACCTGTGATTTTGGTAGCGCACATTAGGGAAATATCCCAGCACTGCCGTCGTAACAAACATATACTTTCTAACTTAACTGTTAGAGAGTCTTCTGTCTGTCACAGTTGGTTATCAATATTAGATCGATATTCATATTTTAATAAATCACCTTGATGTATTTTAGCAATTAAAATGAGTGACTAGAGTCTTTCATAGTTTAATTTATATGCTATTCAAACATTACTTAGGCAATGCCTTCATTTGGTTAAATTTGCTTGAGCATAATGGAAATTCTCCAGTTTTCCCTTGAAAATTTGAGTCTTCCATGATAGTAGTCTCTTCACACACTTTCTATGCAGTGGTTTGCATAGAGCTGGAAGACTTATGCACCTCTACATGCATCTATTACACTAGTAATGGGTGAAACTCCAAGTGGAAAGGCCAACTGAAAAAAAAGAAATTCCAGATAGTAGGGCTTTACTTACGTAACTCAGGTCTTGCAGGTCTTCAAAGATGAGGTTAAATCTTGGGACAATTATGTTTCCTGTACTAGTACCTTTGAGCTGTATTTCAGCTCCTGCTGTTCACAACAGCCTTTCAAAATTTCTTAGTAACAATGACACCAGGACTTACTAAGACAGATAATCTTTATTAGCAGCGCTGCTCCTGTAATGCACCATTGATTCAGCCAGTGTCTGCAATGTGAAAAACACTCTATGTGTGCTTAGAAGATAAATAAATGTTTATGTGTTAAGTATCCACGCTCATACAAGTATGCCTCTTCTGTGTCCATTTAGAAAGGGACTGAAGAGACAAATATGTAGCAATCTCTTTATTACTTTTATTCTCCATAAAAACCTTTTTTTTTTAATTCCCGCATATGTATATTTTACATGAAAAATCACAATATCTGAGACAATACCTTGAATTGAAAGTTTTTCTTGGGGTTGTGCTGCTGTAATGGTAACTCAGATTTTTCAAAGGATTTCTAAAAATGACAAACAAGGAATCTGGGTGTCAGATCCCATTTCAAAACAGAGATTAGAAATAAAGTGAACTTATTCTTATTTATCTAAAGAGTGAATGTAAACTAAAATGATTGCATATTTTGTGTATGAACTGTTCATTCTCCATACATTTAAATACGTCTGTGGAAAAAGTAATCCTTAGACTTGCAAGACCAAATATAATACATTTCCCAGGACACCTTCACAGGAAAGCTGGACTGGTCACAGTAAGTAGGGCTGAAGAAGCTCATCTGTTCTGTACAGGAGGGTAAGAATGTGGTATGAGATGGAAAGATGCTGCTGGTTTCTCCTGTGTACAACTGTGCTAACAGTTTTTCATTACTTATGGAACTTAATGATCACAACCTGATAGGTACATCTGCTGCACTGCTAGCAAGGGGTTGTCTGTGGTTTAAAGCAAATGGATTTTTGTTTTGTGCTTCTGTGTTGAGCTCCAGTCCTTGTTCTCTCAGGGGGATTTGCCTGCCTTAGACTGGCCACAGAGAGACAGACTCATGCATGCACACACATACATGAACACGTATGCTGACAAGCACAGTTAGATAAGATAATTGCCTTTTAAGTATTCCAGGAAACAGAAACCCAAAATAATTACAAAGGTAAAATGTATAAACAGGAATTTTAACAGTTAGGCAAAGGTAAAGGTAAGAAATTCTCAGAAAAACAAAATCTTTTTTACATAGTATTTAATTCAAGTCACAGAGTACATTATCTATTTGTGAGGTTTATCCTGGGAGATAACACTGCACAAGAAATAACACAGAAGGATACCAGTTAAAATTTGCCTGAGACAGGAAAATATTTTAAGCCAGTTTAAGCAGCTTGAACAGGTGATAATCTGGGTGTTTCATGCCGAGACAATGAAACTTAGTTATAAGCATTTTCCTTGCTTATGAGCGTCTTCAGACATAAAACTCTGGTACCATAACAGAAAACCCTAATTTAGATATATTTTTAAACCTCTTTGACATCTGAATTACTTTTACTGGAAATTGTTTTCCTCTAAGTGCTTGGATTCTGGGAAGTATCCCAGAACTAACACTGCAGTCAAGGTCTTCAGCTGATGTAAAGCACTGTAACTTCATTACATTGAGGCAAGGCATCAAAATTATTGACCTACAGGGATAAGTATCCCAGTTGTCATTTGCTCAAGTTATTTTTGTCAACTAAAGTGTTTTTCAAACTAAATTTATTTTTAATTAGTGCATTGATGTGTCATCATGGGTGATCAGATGACTTACATTAGTGGAAATCCTAACTTGCTGAAAATATACTTTGCTGCACTGAACACATGACAGTAACAGTCTGTAACTACCTCTTTGCAGGCTTGATCACATTTTATTTGTGCTGAATTTCTCACAGTGGCTGCTGTTACAAAAGGATCATGGAACATGTGCTTTTATTATTTTTTAATTGCTATTATTTTTTTATTTTGCCTGAAGTTCCTGCACTGAAGAACAGTGAGTTCATTTTCACCTTGTGAATATTTTTTTTGAATTAGCACATTTCAAATTTCTTCACATAGATTAATTTCTCTGCTCTTATTAATTTTTTAAAATTAATTGCACCTTAAGTTATAGGGGAATCTTTAACACTGTGCGAAACATGCACAAAATGTGTGGAGGAAGAGAACAAAAAGAAGAAACACAACAATGAGAAATTCATAAGCATTAATGTTAAAAAGACATCACATTTAACTGAATATTTTTTCCCTTGATGATCTTTTTCTCATTGCCAACTCTGTTGTATTTCATTCTCAATAAATTTTATCCAGAATCACAAATTCTCTCTAAAGAGACAAAAGGTTAGATTTAATCTTGTATCCATTATAAATGTGAGACCATTCCATGAAGAATGAATGTGAAATCCTCTGTGATGCCAGCTCAACACATCAAAACAGTAACTCCTTTATGTAAAAAATCAACTCCTCCTAAGACCAATGATAATTAGAGCCACGTGAAAAGTACCTATCAAACATTCAAACATTCCTTTTCAGTGTTTTTTTATGAGCAAGGAGAAAAAAACAAACTACAGCATGTTACTTTGTATCACTTCATTACATTGATTGGAAAGACAAGGAAGTTAAAATCTCATCATTCTTACTGAAATTCAGTTTTAGTCCAAACCTTGACTCTAAAAGACTGAAAAAACCCAAGACCACATCAAAAAACAAACAAACAAAAAGGAACAACAAAAACCACACCAACAAAAACTTATGCTTTATTTTCTTACAATCTTTCATATAAAAATTCTTGGCAATATTCCTGTATTTGTAATAAAAATTTGTAGAGGACAGGAACAGAAATACAGAATCCAATAACGACATAAATTACTTTTACTTTCTTTGAATGAGGGCTTCTATTGCCAGAATTTGCTAGTCATCATGACAGGGATTTTTGGATAATTTTTTCAGGTTTTGTAATCTGTGGTTCATTAAAACATCTAAGTGCATGCTGAACTAGCCTAAATTATTTTTGCAAAGGCACTTGAACAGAGATTTTTGGACTTTGCTGAATTTGAAAGATAGAGATCAAAAACAATAGCAAAATCTTTTTTTATGTGCTGCAATTGGGGCGTGAATTTTCTGGTATAGTTCTGGCTTTTGAAATACTGGAAATTCTCTGTTACCCTTTTAAGGAAAGGAAATCTCCAAAATAATCCTAAAATTATTTTCTAGAAAAGCTGAATGGAGTTTCCTACATATTCAGTTAATTTTATTTTCAAGTTAAATATAATGCAGCTTCATATGGAGCTGTGTGAACAATTTCTAATTGTAATATGAAATTTTCCAGCTTGAGGCTGTTTTTTAGACTCTAGAGAAAGCATTGTGATCATTCAATATTTGCATGGCTTGTTTGACTTAAGACTTCCAAGCAGTTGATTTTTTAATTGGTTTAGTTGTTGTTTTCTTGCATCCTTCTATAAACCTGTTATGACTAAAATGATCTTATTAAGGAAACACACCATTATGACAGTTAATCTTCCCTCTTTGAGTTTAAAACTGTTATCCTTATCCTAGTGCTACACTCCTTGTGATAAACAGTGTCTCATCGTCTTTGTGGTAGGCCCGCTTTATTGTAAGACTACTGTAAGACCTCCTTGTGCCTTCTTTGCTCTAAGCCTCCTCATATGGGAAGTGCTCCAGTGGGGACAGAATCCATTCCTCTCTCTGCTGCCCATGCTGCTTTGGATGCAGCCCAGGAAACATTTGGCTTTCTGGGCTGTGAATGCACATTGTTGTATCACGTCAAGTTTTTCATCCAGCAATACCCCCAAGCCCTTCTCCATAGGCCTGCTCTTAATCCACTTGGGATCACTCATAACCCACCCAGCCTATATCCACGTCTGGGATTGCCCTGACTTGCACAAGAATTACTCAGTCTAGTGAACTTGAGGTTCACACCAAGTCCAGCACTAAAATCCTCTCAATTTTCCTCTGGATGGCATCCTGTCCATCTGGTGTGTCAGCTGTACTATACAGCTTGGTGTTATTTATTAATTTGCTGATGCTCAATCCCACTGTCATGTCCTGCACAAAGATGTTAAATAGCACTGATGGACCTCTAATGGACACCACTCGTCACTGGTCTCCACTTGGACATGGAGCTATTGACTGCAATGTCTTTGAGTGTAACCATCCAGCCAATTCCTTATCCATTGAGTAGTCTACCCATTATATCCATGTCTCTCCATTTTAGAGACAAAAACCTTTCCTTCTGTGCAAGTTCACAGATAGCACCAAGTTGGGTGGGAGTGTTGACCTGCTGGAGGGCAGGAAGGCTCTACAGAGGGATCTGGACAGGCTGGATCAGTGGTCTGAGGCCAATTGTTTGAGGTTCAACAAAGCCAAGTGCCAGGTAAGTAAACCCCATTGCAGTGCTACAGGCTAGGGAAGGGGTGGCTGGAAAGTAGCCCAGTGGAAAAGGACTCATGGATGCTGAAAGAAGAGACATGAAAGAAGATGACTGAAAGAAGAGAAAAAGGAAAAAAAAAAAAAGAAAGAGAAAAGGTGTGAGGGATATATTAGCATAGGGTTAGAGATGGTTTGAGGAATATGACTCAGTGCAGGGAGCCAGAGATTAATTAATGTCTCAGAAAAAAAACATTGCCTCAACAGATATGAAATACATATGAGTTGTCAAATTATATAATTCTTGTTACCATCATACTGCAGTGTCTTACAAGGCTGAAGAAGTTTTACTTGGAATGCTACTATGACACAACAGAATCTGTCATCCTGTTGAAAGATATGATACACCATGGAAACTAATAACTTAAATTACTTTCCTAAGGGAACCAAACACCATCTCCACTGCAAGTTTGTGAATTCATAGTACTTCTTCTCCATACATTCTTTTGCTAATTAAGAAAGAAAAGAGACAACAACATCCATTGTGAAATGTGCATTTCTGAATTGTTTAAGTTTTATTGAAGGATGCACGGTATTAACACTTCTATTTGGTTTAGAAGTAACAGTAACTACTAAGTAAACAAATAAATAAAACAATAATAAATATAATAAATAAAAAAGTTATTCAAAAACGGGGAGTCAATACATCTAAAATCCTATTTTCATACCCCTAAGCCACCAAAACTCCACTAGCTTACTTTTGCCAATCCTACTATTGGACTCAAATACTTTTCCAAATGCAGTACTATTATTATCTGCTGTTCAATATGCTCATCTCTGTTGTTCTTTCTGTGTTCTGGGAATATAGCTCAAGAAAGCAAGGAACTGTACCCTTGTGAAACATTTTGATTGCAACAACAACAACAACAATAATAATAATAATACGAAGAAGACTAAATTTTCTGTGTGCATCCAGACTGATACACTAAGTACAGTCTGGTAACATGTTTCCTATGCACAACGGCACTCAAATCAAAGAAAAAAGAATAAAGAATTTCCCAAAAATTCTTGCAGAAAAATGTTTCCTTGTGTGTGGTAGCACTTAAGTTAGGGGGGTTTGTATCACTTAAATATACTGGAAATGTTACAACCTATTTTTTCCACCTTCAGGATGACTAAAAAATAAATATAAGCACAGTAATTATCACTACCTAAATAAGGCTATATTATCATGAAATGAATGACATATTTGCTGACATTAGATCTTATTCTTTTTAGTTGAAAGAGCTCACTTCAACAACTATAAAACCAGTTTCAACTAAGTTGCAAATATTTCATACTTATTCAAATTGTAATGAGTAGATCTGTTTGGAACAATCTGAAAGAAATGCTGGGTGCCTAGTAGGTCACTTAAGGTTCTGAAATGACAAAAATCACATAAATGTTTCTTCAACAATATACACTCTCTGTTGTGCTGGAAACTTCATGCTTCAGTAATATGAATTGTGACTTCAGAATGGGTGAGGGGCGCTTCTCTCTCTCTTTTTTTTTTGTTGAATGTTGTGTTGTTGTTAGAACATCCAGAATAATGCAGACTTTGTTACTTTTAGGTAATAAATAAGACTGAAATAACTGTACTTGCTATTTGTATATGAAAGTATGTGTACTTTCATATTTTTATACTAAATTTCAAGAATAGAGCAGAGCTGTACTCTATTTTTCATGTGTTTATATAATTCCACTCTATAGATGCACCAAGCTTGAACTGGAATAAAACAAAATGCCTGCCTAATGTAACAGTGTTACATACTATCCCTAAGCTCTCTTCCTTAGGACCTAAAATTTTCATCCTCTGCTCCTCCTTGTTCAGTTGGTACCCATAAGATTCTCAGCTCTTGGTTGTACTGAACTCTGTGCACCTCAACACTTACTAACAGAATTAAGCACCGACTTAGAAACTTTGCTCTAACTTAAGGTGTGAGTCCCACTGGAACTTGCAGGCCTACTGGAATTACATAGTTTACATTCATATATGGCTGTTACAATTCAAAAGATTTTTCTGAGAATGTGTTTGGGGGTAGATTTGTTTCTTTTGGTTTTTTTTACCTATAGAATTTTTACAGGTTTTTGCACCCACTGTGGAGCTTGAACTTAGGACCCTGAGGGTAAGAGTCTCATGCTCTATCAACTGAGCTAGCTGAGCCCTCTCCAAAATCAGTCTTTTGAAAATACAGGTATCTGCTAAAGAGGGGCAGGGCCTCTCTCGAAATGGATAATTCAAATCCTCTCACCCCAAATTATTACAATTTAGAAAATTAAAACATCTTTCAGGAAGAGATATGGGGACAGGAATAACAGTTCTTTACTAATAGGTATAACAAGGCAAACAAACAACAACAATTACAGCATTAACAGTGAACAGAACCAGGGGTCTTTATGGTGGCTTTGTCTCACAAAACCTGGGGCAGTCTGATCTCTTGAGACTCTGAAAAGCACCAAGCTGGAATAGTGAGGGATCCCAGGCTGGTGGATCGGATAAAATCCGGAGCTCTGTTGGTGGTCACTGGGAGGGCAGGGATGTCCCAGCAGGATGGGGCAGTGCAGGGCCACAGCATAGCAGAAAAACCTCAAAGCAGCCCTGAGAAAGCACCGGCGGTGGGACAGGGCCAGGCCAGCTCCAGCAGGGCAGCAGCAGGAGAGCTCAGGATTTTTCCTGGGCACACGAGCAGAATGATGGTAGCTTTCTTCAGGATCCGACCTGATGGTGCCAGTGAAAAACTCCTCCCACAACAAGCAGCAGCCTCTGTCCTCTCCCCGATGCCGAGAGCAAGAGATCCAAGCTGCTCCCCAGCCCCATCTTTTTCCTGCCCCCAAAACCTCACATCACCTTCCCTCCCTGAGAGAAACTCCCGGAGACAAAAGAAAAAGAGTAGCCAGTGCTATGCTCCATCCTTTTGTCCCACCTGAGTACCAATAAGTAGCCAGTAGTTAGTTGCCTCGAAACTCTTGGGAAAAAAATTCTATAGGTAAAAAAACAAAACAAGAAACAAGCCTAACCCCCAACAGAAGGGAATACTTTTTTTTCCCCAGTTAATTTTATTTATAGAAAAACTATTAAGAGAAAGGAGGCTACACTAGTAGTTATAGTTAATTAGAAAAAGGAAAAAAAATCAGCAAAATGCTTTCAAGGAAATGATAAATAAAAGTTTCCATAGTTTCCAAAGTTTAATGATGGTTGCATTGCTGAATGTATGATTTGACTCCTCCCAAAATCAATAAATGTAGGTTTAAATTAAAGTAATTATGTTGAAAATTTCACTTTAGACTACTGGTTCTGCGTCACAGATGAGAGAATTATCAATACTTCAAGGTTTTTCAAGTCTTAGCTGTTTTAAATTACTCAAAAATAAAAAAAAAAGAGAGAGAGAGAAAGACACAAGGAAATTGTAGAATGAGAGAAGCACATGAATCCTGATACTTTCTAGGAAAAGAAAGGACATTGGCTAAAAGTTCATGATTGTGAGTACACTAAAAAAGCTCTTGTTCAATAAAGATTTTTGAAAAATTTAGTAGTTCTGAGCTGACATGTAGACCCTAGTCATGTTAAGTTTTGCAATCTACTACAGACTACCTAATTAGTGTTAAATATAGCCTCATAATACCAACTTTATAATTCAGTATATTTTTATTGAGTTTTCACCCTCTCCCAAACATACACTGCTAGAAGATGTCAGTTGATGTCATTGTTAATGTTATCACCTTTGTGTTCACTGGAATAATCACTAAAACCAACAGGGTTTAGTTGGGTAAATATATCCATATCATCTCTCTCTATATATGTCTCATAAATATATAAACACATTATGGAAATCTTTGGGAATGGGGGAGATTTCACAAAAGCCAACAAGATACCAAAGTCTTCTCAGATTCAACAGATAAAGAGCTGTTATATGAGAACCCTTAGAGAGCTTTCTTCCCTTGCATAAATCCACTTGTTGTATTACTACTTAATTTAAACCAGAGTACCAAAAATAAGGATAACAAACAACAGAAGGGAACAGGTCAGTGAAGTAGGAATATGTAGTGAGATCACACCATACATATACATATTTAAATGAAGAAATGAAGAGTAGAAGATAAATTTCTTGCAGTTGTCCCACCAACACTCAACTCTGCAAGACCCAGGACAATTTTCCAAGTGTTAGAATATACAAAGTCACTTACATTAATTTGTGCCTAAGTGGTCTCATTCTATGGTGTATCAGGAAATACTCAACATTTCTTTTACTTCTACAAGTAAAAGACACTTTGGGATACTTTAGACCACTGAACTATCAAAGCCCTCACTTTCTTCCCATGAAAGGGGGTAAGTAGAAACAGAAAAATGCAAAACCCTCTCTAGTGAATTAAGAAAGAAAGATGATCCAAAATTAGACTTTCTCTGTTGGAATTTAACAATGATGTAATGTGATTTTTTATGTTCTAAATTGGCCCAAACTTAGATGTTTTTCAAGCTACACTCTAAAATACCAACAATAAGCATTCTATATTGCACACAAAAATTGCACTCACCAAAACTGTTTGGTGTGTCTCTCTGTATCCAAATGTACCAGAAAATCTGTTAATGCGTAATTTGTGGAGTAAGAGGGAGAGTTGAATCTGCAGAAAAAAAGTAAAGTTGTTTCTTTAATTTCTGGGGCTTAATTGCTATCAGAAGTGTGCAATTCAGTTTCAGGAACATGAAAAAAGAAAAAGTAGCCCTTTTTTTGCTCAGTACAGAGCAAAATGAAATGCCACAAGGCGAGGAGGTCTTCTTGCTACCTTGCTGTTTCAGAGCATATGGTATGTAAGATCACATATTCTATCTATCTACCATGAGTAAGAGCAGCAGGACAAGAGGAGGAGTTGAAACTAGCATTAATTTAGACTTTCAAGCACTTATATTTGGATAATATTCCATTACCTCAGTGAAAATGGTACTAACAGAAAAATTCACCCAGTGTGGCAAATAGTGCAGGGACACTAGGCCTTGAAAGGGGAGGCTGATCTTAGGCAGGATAATTATCCAGCCTGCTAGCTTTAGGAAACCACTGATCCACTGTGCTATTGATGTACTGATGCATAGTACCTTTGAAGAAGAAGGGTGAGGAGACAGACAATCCTCATCTTACATTTCAACTCACGTTTTGGACATCTGAAATTACTTCAAGACAATCAAGCTGCTTATTTTCTGAAAAGTACAAATATTTTTATCAGTTTTCTTCTTCATGTCTTCAAAACAGTGTCATAATGTGTATTTATACCTTCACTGTAGTGAAGTGCTCATATGCAGTATTCAACTGGTATGGCTTAAACAAGTGGTGTAGTTTATCAACAGAAGATTCAGTGTGTTTATAGGAAAATGGAAGAACAACAATGTTGTTCTTTTAAAAACTTTTAAAAATCCGGTCCCAACCACTACACTATTTTGGACTGCCCAAAGAATATACTCTTTGCAATGTTTGTGGTCTAAAAAAAGATCTTTTTTGCCCTCTTTTTTTTCATGTTTTAAGGCATGTTATGTATTTAAAAGTTTTCTTCCTCTGTAGTACCTTTAGGATATTATCAGACCACACAAACATGTATCTGAGGAAGCAGTGCATATATTTAAGATGGTTTTGGTTGCAACCCACTTCTGAAGCAGGGCAAGCAGGTTCATTGTTGAAGGATCCCATCAAAATCTGGGCTTCATAAAATTCTGGTTCTCCCTCTGAACATCCCAATACCTTCTCTGTGATGAGTTCTGGACATGCACAATTTTCTTTCTGAAAGATTCTGGAAGTCTGGTGGCAGCAAGAGAGGGGATGAATGTGTGTGTCTGTATGTTTGAGTGTGCCTTGACAAAGTTTCTGAGTGAATGTTCAGAATTTCATGTGTGTGCTGTGATGACTCAAGGCATGATTAAGAGACTGCCATAAAAATGCACTACCCTGCCCCCCCAGGAGGATCTATTGCTTAATGGTTGTTTCTCTTTTAGTTTGAAAACAGCTTGTTTAAGGCAACATTTAGCTACAGGATCTAAATGGTTTACTACAGTTTTCAGAAAGTTAAAAAAGTGAAAATGTACAATGTGCCTTTATACAGATATTTTTACACAAGCTGACCAAATCTGTTGAATAAGTGAAATGCAAAAAAACCCACAAAAAAACCCCCAAACAAACAAACACACACACAAAAATACCCCATAAAGAACCCCAAACAACCAATAAACCCCAAAACATGTCAGTAAGAGTAAGAAATAAATAAGTAAAAATAAATATGTAAGAACGTATTGGAAATTAGGAAAGCACAGGTATTCTGAAAGGATAAAAGGAGAGATAATAAGTTAAGCAAATATGCTAAAATGCTCTTCTATGAGGAAGCAATATAAAACAGCTCTGTTGATGAAATTAGAGAGATAGACATAGGCTTGTATTAAATGAAGAAAAACATGGAGAGAGCAGTTATAAAGATAAAAAGAGAAAGGAGAGAAGATTGGTTTTGGCTGGAGGAAAGGAGGAAAGGATTTTAAGCAGAGATCGGAGAGGTAAATTAATATAGAAATACAACATAATGGATGTTTCTGGGTCCTGTCTACAAATAGGCTGGCATTTCAGAATAGCAAAGACAGAATGCAAGTATTGAAATTTCTTTAAATTTATGATGATTAGTCATTTAAGAGTAGACTTTCATTTAATTATGAATAGTCTTAAAATATAAATTTCATTTTTATAATAATTTTTTCAAGTTAAGATTACAGTGTCACAAGACAATTCAGGTTAGTGGGAAAGTCTCCATTCTGACCTAGAGCAAGCTCAGTTACATGGTCAGACCAGGTCTCAGAGCATTATCTTTTATGTCCTGGAATGGGAAAAAGCACCACCTCTCTGAGCACATCACCATTACCCAGCTGTCCTCCTAGGCAATAAGCTTTCCTTATCTCCAACCCCTCTGCCTCTGCTTAGCTCACCAGAACCCAGGAACTGCTTAAGTCTGGCATTGCTACTGGAGAGAAGCAGAGACAATGCCTGTGTACGGCATGACCAGGTGGATTGTGTGCTCAGCCTGGTGGAAGAGCTTAAAGAGAAGGAGGAGGAGAGGCTGAGAAGTATCAGGGACTGAGAGAGAAATCAGCCAGTATGGAGACTCTTCCATCCCTGAAAGAAATGCAGAGGATGGAGGGTCAGCAACAGTCAGAGGAGCCGTGACCCTCTTGAAGGGGACATAAAAGATGGGGGGCGGGGGGGAATGGAAAAAGGTCCTTACATTAACAACAAAATGATGGCCAAGGAAAATCTCCATCCTTTATTGGATGTAGAGGGGAACATTGTCACCAAGGATGAGGATAAAAATATACTTAATGCTTTCTTTGCCTCAGTCTTTAAAAATAAGAACAGTTATTCTCAGGGCAACCAGACCTTGAGTTGACAGACAGGAATGGGGAGTTAAACAGACCCCCTGCAATCCAGGAGGAAGTAGTTAGTGGCCTGCTGTGCCACTTAGACACTCACAAGTCTGTAAGAGTGGTTGGGATTCACCTGAGAGTACTGAGAGAGCTGGTGGAAGAGCTCAGCAAGCTGCTCTCCGTCATTTGTTATCAGTCCTGGCTAATCAGGGAGGCTCCAAATGACTGGAGGTTGACCACTGTGATGTCCATCCACAAGAAAGGATGAAAGGAGGATGCAGGGAACTACAGACCTATCAGCCTGACCTCCGTGCCCACAAAGTTTATTGAGCAGATCATCTTGAGAGTCATATGGCACATGCAGAGGAATCAGGGGATCAGACCCAGCCAGCATGGGTTGTTCAGACAAGGCAGATCCTATTTGACCAACCTGATCCCCTTCTATGACTAGGGTGACTTTCTTAGTGGATGAGGGAAAAGTTGTGCATGTTGTCCATCTGGACATCAGTAAAGCTATTGACAGCATTTCCTATGGTATTCTCCTGCAAAAGCTGGCAGCCCATGGCTTGGAGAGGAGCACTCTTTGCTGGCTGGATGACCAGGCCCAGAGAGTGGTGGTGAACAGTGATGCATCCAGCTGGGGGCTGCTCACCACTGGTATTCCCCAGGGATAAGTGTTGGGGTTAGCTCTGTTTAACATCTTCATTGATGATCTGGATGGGGAGATCAAGTGCACCCTCAGCAAGTTAGGCTGGACTGATGGACTGAGATCAGTGACATGAAGTTCAAAAAGGGGTAGTTCCAGGTTCTGCACTTGGGTCACAACAACCCCATGAAGTGCTACAAGCTGGGGAAGAGAGGCTGGAAAGCTTCCCTGCAGAAAAAGGACCTGGGGGCACTGGTCAACCATGCCTGAATATTAGCCAGGAGTGTGCCCAGGTGGCCAAGAAGACTGATGGCATCCAGACTGTATATCAGCAATAGTGTGGCCAGCAGGACTTGGCCAGCAACTTTTCCCTTGTACTTGGCTCTGGTGAGACTGTTTGGGTCCTGTGCCCAGTTCTGGGTGCCTCAGTTCATGAAAGACACTGAGGTTCTGGACTGTCTGGAGAATCAAAACGAAGCTGATGAAGGGTCTAGAATACAAGTCCAATAAGGAGCTGCTGAGGTGTTGCTGCTTTTGCAACTGCAACTGCGATGGCCTGGTTTAGGATGGACAGCACGACGACCACATGCTTGTGTGGCGTTCGGGCTTAGCAACACGCTTACACCAGTGTGGTGGACGGTTAAAAGCATTTATTATCTCACACATGCAGGTTATATACTCTAGGATTCTTCACTACGTCAGAGGGGTCTTGCTACACTTCCTGAGTTAGTAGGGAGAATGGAAAAGTACTGGCACGTTGTTAGAGGGGGGTTTACATTCTTGGAGTGATAGCTTATCTCGGGGGTTTGGAGTGTTCTGTGGCCTTTCCATTACAACTGATATCTTCCGAGCGCCTGTCCCTTTCCAACCACATCTCCCCCCCCCCTTTCACAAAAGAACGAGGTAGTCATACATATATATATATATAGGCACTAAATGAGGTAGAAGGTTAGGATTTAACAAGGGAAAAAGGAGTTTGGAAACCTGAGTAAGTTTTTGCCAGGCAAGTTTGGAAAAGCTTGTGACTGGCAATGTTCCCTGATTAATTCACAGCATTTCATGTTGGCCTATGAACAGAATGTTAGTCTGTTCTAGGCGAGCTTTAACAAATGAGACTATCTTGTTCAGCAGGCATGGTCTGAAGGTAACAGTTAAAAGTAGCATTGCCAATGGGCCTACTAAAGTGGAAATTAAAGTGGTTAACCATGGGGATTGGTTAAACCAGGATTCGAACCAGCCCTGCTGAGCTTCCCTATCTTTCTGTCTCTGAGCCAGTCTGTTTCGGAGTTCTGCCATGGAGTCTCTGACGACTCCGGTGTGGTCTGCGTAGAAGCAACATTCCTCTTTCAAGGCTGCACACAGGCCTCCTTGCTGCATGAACAGGAGGTCTAGTCCTCGCCTGTTCTGCAGGACCACTTCCGAGAGCGAAGAGACTGACTTCTCTAGGTAGGAAATAGATTTCTCAATCCTCTGCAAGTCCTCATCTATGGTCATTTGTAGCTGAGACAGTCCTTGATGTTGCGTTGCTAGGGCTGAAACACCTGTTGCCGTTCCGGCTGCTCCCAGGCCGAGTAGCATTGCGATGGTTATACCTGTCATTATCTCTCTTTTGTGAAGCCTGCTGGGTTCTTCAAAAAGGTTGTACACCTCTTCGTCTGAGTGGTACAGGACCCTAGGAACAATCAGAACTTGGACACAAAAGTCAATAGAATCATTGAACTTGGGAAGAAATACACAAGGACTTACTCCAGATCTCTGACAAACCCACATTGCTGACGCAGATGGAACTACCCACTTGTTGTTTTTTCTGTTGGGCTTTACAATTCTGGTGCAGACATTCCCTTTTCGCTTAGCTAGGGCTGCATTACCAAAACATCTGCCCCGACCTGTGACTTGACGCAGGGTAATACCTCTGCGGGGTGTGTCCCATCTGCACTGATGAGGTGCATCAGCTGTGGAGTAAGTGAATGAGGTGTTTAAAGCAAGTCCTTCATAGAAAGGGGGTTGGACATCATAACAAAGCCAACAGGAATTGGTTAGGTTAGGGTTAGATTCATTCAGGGATAGAAAGGTAGCGTTTAACATACGAAGGATTGGGTCTGGGTCTGACCTGGCTGATCGGCCTATCTGGAAAGCTTTCTCATCGCTGGTTGGGACTTCGGTGACGCTTGCAGGTAAGGCTTTGGGGTAGGTCATGTTTCTCTCTGTCTGCGTGCTTTTAATCACTTTGTTGGGTCCAACCGCTCAGGATACTGATGGTTGGAGCCTGGTAATTCGCACATTCACCCACTCTTTTGACCCTTGCAGGACCACTGTCCATGCTTTACCCACTGTCCAACCAGGATGATTGGGCTGCAAGACTGTCATGTTATAGTATATGCATTTTCGGAATCTAGGGATTTTATAATTGTTTTGATAGGAGTTTCCCTGTACAAAGAGAGGTGTTTTGCAACCTGCGGGTGCCCAGGTGAACTGTAGGAACTGGTCGGGCTCTGGTGGGTCCCACCCAGGCCCTGATGGCCTGGCATCTGTAACTGGTTTCACAGCCCCAGTACCCACAGTATCCCCACCCAGGGTAATTACAATAACCTTTCCCTGGGTTTGAAGCTGGGCACCAGTAGGATAGGTACATGTGTGATGAGTGTGGAAAATAAGAATCTACCTTTGGTTGTCCTGGAAATAGATCGGTAATACGAAGCACGAAGGATGGAGTGTTTGGTGTGGTGATGTCTCTGAGCACCTTATCGCAGGTAAGGCGTCTCATGACCCACCTGAACGGCTGATGTGGGTAGTAATCTGGGCTGGCTTGTCCTCTGGCGACAAGCCCCAACAACAAAATCACACAGACATATTGTCGATGCTTGGGTCTCACCCGCGTGGGTTTCTCTGGTGCTGTCTGACGGTTTGGTGGTGTGTCTCGTTCCTCTGGGAGGGGCATGTATGCGTTACGTGGTCGCCCCACCAGCATGTCCTGTAAACAGAAACTCACAGTTCTCATTAGTCTCATCCTGCTCATTGTGAAGATCAGGTTTGATTGATTTGAGAGGACACCACCTGATTTTCCCATCCTTTCTGACAGCTGCATACCCTCGCCCTGTGAGCATCAATCTCCAGCCCCGTTCCCACTCACCCAGCTCATTTTTAATTACAACCTGCGGGCCCTCCTCTAGCGCTCTGGAGGCCCAGTGTTTTTGAACAGGACTGTTTGCTTCATTTCCTCTAGGGAATTGATTCAATGCTATCAGCGCGGTTGCCAATATACATGTCTGCTCTCCTGAGGGGATGGAGTTGGTAAAGCCTTCTGCTTTTGCCAACACCTCTATCTTGGTTTTCAAGGTTTGATTTGCCCGCTCAACTATAGCTTGCCTGGTACTGTTATATGGAATGCCTTGCACTAGTGTGATCCCCCATTTGGAGGTGAATTCCTGCACTGGTTTAGTGGAAACTAAATGAAATTGGAACCATTGTCTGTTTTGATCTGCTTGGGGATACCAAGCCACGCCATGGCTGTCAGCCAGTGCTGAATTGTGGCTTTAGAGTTAGCTTTGTGGTGCTGTGTGGCTACGATCGTTCCACTGAACGTGTCCACTGTTACTGCAAGCCATGCTCGAGGCTTCAGCAGTTGACACAAGGTGAAGTCTGACTGCCAGATTTCTGAGGGCTTAAGACCTCTTGGATTGACCCCACTGTTCCACAGGGGTGACTTCTGGCAGTGAGGACAGGTAGCCACTACATGTTTGGCATCCGCTGTGGTGATTCCGCATCTCTTCGCCAGTGCTTTGGGTCTGATGTGGAGGGATTCGTGCAATTGACGAGCTTCCTGCAACGTCCAGACGCCTTTCGCTGCAGCGTCCGCCTTGTCATTGCCGATCTGGAAGTAACCTTTGACTGGGTTGTGGCTGTTGATGTGAATGACAGATACTGTGCCTTTTTGTGAGGAGAGTGCTTCTTCTAGCATCAGGGCTGCTGCTGATGTTGACACACCTGGTCCTGCCATGGCTAGGCAGAGCCTTGCCACGAATATAGAGTCTGTTATGATGTTAAGGTGCTCGTCTTGGAAGAGTCCACACGCCAAGACTACTGCTGTTGCTTCCAGTTGCTGCACTGACAGTGTTGGGTCACATGCTTTGACATAATGCCATTGCTCTTCTGCCTGCCACACTGCTGTCGCGGTAGAAGTCGTGGAGGAAGCCTCTGTGAAGACTGTTGGTCCTGGCTGTGGTCTGTCCATGACCTTTGGCGGCATGTCTATGTCGACTATGGTCAGCAGCTGAGTCCAAGGTGGTCTGGTGGAGTAGGAGATTTCTCCTCCGAATCCGATGAGAGCAAGGGCTAGGTGCTCCGAAATTGTGGTTGACTCTGTGGTCGGTTGCTTGCGGAAAGGAAGGTGGATTCTCGTTGGCTCAGTCCCTAGGTGTTTCAAGGCAAGCTTCCTGCCTTTCATGATGAGGTTAGCAATGCATTCTACTGCTGGAGAAAATGCATGAGCAGGTCTTCCAAGGACCACCCATTGGATCGGTCGGGCCTTTTCAGAAGGTCCTTGGGCCAATGCTCCCACTTCCCCTTTTGGTGTGAAGTGTACGTATAAGTCCAGGGGCATCGCTGGATTCCATCTGGCCAGTGTGCCAGTGGACATCTGCTGTTCGATGAAGTCGAGGGAGCTCGCTGCTTGTGGTGTCAGCTCCTTGGGTTCCCAGGGGTGCTTTCCTTTCAGGAGGTCATACAAAGAGTCCATGACCTCAGGAGGAATCAGGACGATGTTGCGAAGCCACTGCAGTGATCCTACCAGGCGTTGCACGTCATGGAGCGTCTTGACATCTCGGTGGACTTTCACCTTGGGAGGTGTCACGTAGGAGTTTGTGATTCCCACTCCCAGGAAGGTGACGCAGGGTCCTCTCTTGATCTTCGCGCTTGCAATCTCGAAGCCGTTGGCCTGGAGGATCTCTGTGATCATGGATACCAGATGATCCACTTGGCTCGCTGATGGTGCTGAGACCAGGATGTCGTCCATGTACTGTATGATGGTTGCAATGGGATAGGAGTGTCGGACTGGCGTCAGCGCTTTGTCCACGGTGATCTGGCAAATTGTTGGGCTGTCAACCATACCTTGCGGTAGAACTTTCCACTGGAAACGCAGGCTGGGCCGCTTGCCATTTGGGAAAACCACGGAAAAGGAAAATCGTTCCCTGTCCTCAGGATGCAAGGGTATTGAAAGGAAACAGTCTTTAATGTCCAATACTGCACATGGCTGTCCTTCAGGGATGGCTGAGTTCATGGGTAACAGTGTCTGAACTGGACCTATGGATCGGATTGTTTTGTTCACTTCTCTCAGGTCGTGGACTAGGCGATAGCCCTCTCCAGACCTTTTGGGAATTACAAACACAGGGGTATTCCATGGGCTTATGGAGGGTTCTATGTGACCCTTTTGCAGTTCCCGTTCAACCAGTTCCAATAATGCTGCTACTCGAGGCTCTGAGAGGGGCCACTGCTCGACCCACACAGGGTCTGATGTTTTCCAAGTCAATTTGATTGGCAGCAGAGGGTGTACGGCAGTGGCCCTCATTATAAATTTGTGATCCTGACTCCGAGCATAGCCAGGACATCCCTTCCTATTAAGGGTGGAGAATCTTGCAAAACGTAGGGGTAAATTGCAACTGTTTGTTCTGGTCCCTTTTTTGTGTGAAGTGTTATAGCCACCAGTTGGGTGCTTTTCCAAGCCCTGGATTGTCCCCCCACCCCGTTCACAGGAGGGACTTCTTTAATTTGCCAATGTCTGGGCCAATGTGATTGGGGAATAATCGTGCAGTCTGATCCTGTGTCTGCCAAAAACTGAAGCCCTAAAACGTGAGGGTCCCGACTGCCATAGAGTTGACATGTCCCCCACACCCTCAAGGGCTCCTTCCCTACTTTCATGACCAGGGCCACCCAGGGGTTCCGCTCTGGGATGCCCCCTGCTGACCCTTTGACACTGGCGCAGTTTGTGGCGGTGGAGGGTGCGTAATTGCCACTGGTGGTGCTGCACCATTCTGCCACTGAATGGTTGGTGGGGATGTAATACTGACTGGTTCCTGTATATATGGGGTATGAAGGTCCCCCGCCCCACTGGGTATTGGGAAAGATGGGCCATCTCGCAGTGGGAGGAGGCTGAATGTGGCCTGCGCGCCCCCTCCCCCTTCCGTTTCCCCGGGGCTTGGATCTGCATTCCCTGGCAACGTGACCCTTCTTCCCACAGCTCCAGCAGGTCGGTCTCTGGCGCTGTTGGGTCGAGGGTGCTGCCACGGGCTGCTGTGCTGGCTGGGAACAGCTTGCTGCCACATGACCTGCTTGGCCACACTTCATGCATGCCATGGCATTGGTTATGGTATGAACCGCTGCCTGCATAGGGATTTGCTGTTCTTCCCTTACTACATGTTTGATCATGTCAGCCAAGCTGGCTCCTGCTGGCAGAGAGCGCAGGATGTCCTTGGTGACAGTGTTACACTGTTGTTTCAGACAGTCTGTCACCACAGGTCCCCTCGCAGCTACAGGCAGGGTAGATGAGTCGATTGCAGCTTGCAAACGGTCTACAAAGTGTGTGAAGCCTTCACTTTCCCCCTGCTTAATAGCGGACCATGGTGTTGACTTGTCCACCACCCGAGAAGCCGCTCTAATGGCTTCTCTGGCCGCTCTGGTTATTGCTTTGACTTCCTCTGCTGAGAGGTGTACTGCCTGGTCCTGGGGTGTGGCCACATCATCATGCTTGCCTAGCAGCCTGGACAGGGTAGAGCCATGGAGAGGCTGTCCCTGCCCTGAAGCTTGGGCTAAAGCAGCTATACAGTGATCTGACCACTCCTGCTGAAATACAATCAGTCCTGCCCCGTCAAAAAACATACGGGTTACCTGTGATATATCAAAAGGCAGCATATCATCATTACTAAAAAGACCATCCACCAGTGTGGACACTACAGCTGAATTAATCCCCTTTTCCTGAACCGCCTTCACCACTGCTTGTATCTCTTTCGTGCTCAACGGGGTGTAGGTCCGCCTTAAATTCTGCCGTGCACCTGTAACCCTTACAGGGAATGCATGAATTGTAGCAGCTGGTTTCCACTCAGCGCATGCTATCTTTATCTTGCCCCAATCAGTAAGTTTGTATTGTGTTTGTTCTCCTACATTGTTAAAAGCTTTGCTCGGTTTCGGTGGAAACCTCATAAATTCTGCTATCTCCATTTCTGAGTCCGTGTCGGACTTGGAACTCTCAGTGGGGCTGGCTGCAGAGCTGTTGCTCCACTCAGTATCGGAAGCAGACTGCTGGTGCACTTCCGGCTTGCTATGCCTTTTTGTTGGGCTCCGCCCCCGTCCCGCCTTCCGGGGGTGGCTTCAGTCTTCCCCTCGGGTTCGGCCCTGTTCCGCCTCCCGCGTCCGGCCCCTCCCCTCCTCCTGGGGGTAGTGCCGGCACGCCTCTTGGGGGCAGTCCCATTCCCACCCCCTGGGCTCGCCCTGCCCCCCCAAGGAGGGGTTTTTCCCTTGTAAGGTAGCATTGGGAGTGGTTTCCGATCGCGTATCTGCCCCCCCTCACTCCCCCGTGCATGCGCTGTGCAGACCGGCAGTTCCGGACTTCTCTCTCGTGCGTGTGCGCCCGCGGGGGTTTGCACTTCCGGGTTCTCCGCTCCACGCGGCCGGCCGCTCCGCCCCTGTTCCGGACTGCCGGCGCCATCTTCCCCGTATGGCGGCGGCGGCGCGGTCGCCCGCGCTCCGGCGCTGGCTTCCCTCTCGACTTCTCTTGCTTCCCGCGCAAGTTCTCCCCAGAAAGACCGCGCGCGTTCCCCCTCCCGCCGCACCGGTTCGGCGGTTGGAGAAGTCGCGATCTTCTCTACGGGCTCTTGGGGGGGAGTGGTGCCCCGCGCGCTCCGCGGAGGCGCCGCTGGACCTGGCGAGCCGCCGCCATCGGGCGCGTCCGGCTCCCGGGGACGAAAGCGGCGGGGAGGTATGGGCGGGGAAAACGCGATTTTTTCGGGGGTTTTCGCGGGGGTTTTTGGGTCCGGGGGGTCCCATGGAAAGGTCTGAGGGTCCCCTTTGGGGTCCGGGGGATTCAGGCATGGGCTCAAAGATGGGTGTAACACGCCCTCTCCCCGCATGTTCCCGCCATTAATCTGGCCATCCCCCGGGGGTCCCGCGGTCCCGTAACTTCCCCCTTTCGGCTGCGTAACGGCAAATAAACATGTTTTCGCAGCATTCCAAGTTTCTTGCTCTTCCATAGCTTTCCGCAACGCTATCTCAACTTTTCCCCATGCTTTTAAAATTTTTCCACTGCCGGTGGCTTTTGTATCTTCTGCCAAAGCAGCAGTATATCTCTCCCACCCCTCTGAATTTAATATATCAACAGGGCGCTGTATCGTGCCCAAATCCAAAAGCCTTGCAATCACAAGATATAAATTCTTTTGCTCGCGCCGTATTCCCCAGTGCTTTTTCATAAGACTCACAACCTGCGCTAAGGCCTCCATGCCGTTCGCTGGTTCTTGGGGCGTCCCCCAGTTCCTCTGCAGTAGATCGGACCGGCCGCTACTGCCGCTGTCTCCTTTCCAGGCGAATTCCCGTCCTCCGAGGTTCTTTCCCAGGTTCTCGGCACCACTTGTTGCTGCTTTTGCAACTGCAACTGCGATGGCCTGGTTTAGGATGGACAGCATGACGACCACATGCTTGTGTGGCGTTTGGGCTTAGTAACACACGCTTACACCAGTGTGGTGGACGGTTAAAAGCATTTATTATCTCACACATGCAGGTTATATACTCTAGGATTCTTCACTACGTCAGAGGGGTCTTGCTACACTTCCTGAGTTAGTAGGGAGAATGGAAAAGTACTGGCACGTTGTTAGAGGGGGGTTTACATTCTTGGAGTGATAGCTTATCTCGGGGGTTTGGAGTGTTCTGTGGCCTTTCCATTACAACCGATATCTTCCGAGCGCCTGTCCCTTTCCAACCACATGAGGGAGCTGTGATTGTTTAGTCTGGAGCGAAGGGGGCTTAGGAGGGAAGTGAATACTCTCTGCAACTATCTGAAAGGAGGGTGTAGCCAGGTGGGGGTTGGCCTCTCATCCCAGGTAACTGTGACAGAACAAGAGCACACAGCCTTAAGTTGTGCCAGAGGGTGTTCGGACTGGATATCAGGAGGAATTTTTTCTCAGAAGGAAATGTTAAACATTGGAATGGACTGCCCAGTGCGGCATTGGAGCCAACACACCTAGAGGTTTTCAAGAAATGACTGCTTGCAGCACTTAGTGTCCTGGTCTACTTGACAATGTAGTGATCAGTAAAAGGCTAGGCTCGATCATCTTGGATCTCTTTTCCAACTTAAATGATTTTGTGATTCTGTGACTCACTCCATGATTTCATTATTCTTTGATGTGAAGGTGAACAGCATCGTCCTCTCACCCACTTTGGATCATAGGTGCAGTGTTTTCTTTCCCTCCATTTTCACACACCTTCGCTACACTTCAAAGCTGTTAGTGACTTTGTGAATGCATCTTCCAGATCATTTGACACTCTTGGATACAGGCTATCTACTTCTATGGACTGGTACGTGTCAAACTCATGCAAGTCTGCCCTCACTGAATCTAAATCCATTGCTAATTGCTCTCTTCCTTGAAATTAGTTCCTAAATGCAGAACTATGGTATACCTTTCTTGCTGAAATCTGACACTCAGGATCTGGTAAAAGAGAAAGACCATTTGGAGGACTACAGGATCATCACCAGAGTGTGCAGTGGTACAATGAGGAAGATCAAGGCTCACCTGACGTTGAATCTTTTAAAGGATATCAAGAACAAGAAGGGCTCTTATAAGTACATCAGCAGCAAAATGAAAATTCATGAAAATGGGCAGGTCTGCTGAATAGGATGTGTGTCATGGTGACAGAGACAGAGAAGGTGGAATTACTGAATGGTTTCTTTGCCTCAATCTCTACTGCTGAGGTCAGTCTTCAGGGATTAAAGGTAAGATAGGAAGACTAAAAAAACAAAGACTTCCCATGGTGATAGAGCTAGTTTAGAGATTGGCTAGGAAGACTTAATACCTATAAATCCATAGGCACTGATAGGATATACCACAGGTGCATAGGGAGCTGGCAGATGCTGTTGCTCTCCATCATCTTTGAAGAATCATGGAGAACAGGAGAGGTGCACAAATACTGAAGAAAAGTCATTGCTAATCCCATCTTCGAAAAGTCTAAGAAAGAAGACATGAAAAAGTACTGACCAGTCAGCCTTACCTCCATTGCTAGAAGGTGATGAAACAGATCTTTCTAGGGTTCATCCCCAAGCCTGTAAAAGAAAAGGTATTTGGGACCATTCACCAAAGTGAAGTCATGCTTTACCAATCTGAAAGCTTTCCACTATGACATGGCAGAATGGGTCAAGGAAAAGTGGTGGTTGTTGCCTGTCTTGACTTCAGAAAGGTTTTTGGCACTGTCTCCACATCTTCATTGGTGAGCTTAGGAAACGTGAATTAAATGAATGGACATTGAGGTAGATTAAAAATTGGCTGAATGTTAGAGCTCGGAGGCTCGTGATCAGTGGAGTACAATCTAGTTGGAGTGTAGACGTAGAAGCTCTTTTTGTCCTTAACTTGTCTCACCAGCCTTAGAAATACCATCCAGGCATGCAGAGATGGTATGAAGAAAGTTAAATCTCAAGTGAAACTAAGTTCTTTCCTTGAATCCTTTCCCTTTCACCACTCATATGCTGCCATTTTTTGTTAGAGCTCTGTCATGAGTTTCCCATTAACCAAGCCACTCTCCTGAGATGTCTGTTTTCCTGTCTAAGTGTGAATTCTTGTGCATTTACTCTTCCATCTTAGAAATCTATTTTTTAGTATTAAGGTACTTTGTGGTTGAAATTTCCTTTGCATTTATGATGTTGTGGTGTATTGGTTTTCAGTTTATTTTGTCAGTCGGAGCCCAACACCCTGGGAATAAGGATTTTATTTTCATTTTCACACTTTGGATATGGGGCATGATCTAGTACTCCAAAGAGTTAAATGTCTTTTTGTCTTTTTCTGGTTTGAGGACAGATTTTAATACAATCACATATATTGCTAGGTCATGAGCATTGTTTTTTTCAGAGTGGCAGGTTTTGTTCATTGTTATCAGGGTTGCAAAAGTTCCTTCTGAGATAGAAATTAGTTTTGTGCAAATTGAACAAATGAACAAAGAATGAACTTACCCAGGATAGGGTAGGTGCTCATATTCAAAAATTCTTAAGGTTTAATTAATTTTTGTTTGAATTTTATTATTTAAGTCCTTTTTTGGTAGCTATTCTGTGAACAAGAGGTATAAGCTGGGTGAAAAAAGAAGTTTTGTTCTGTCTGAGGGAAAGAATATAAGCAATCACATTAAGAAAATTTTTCCTATTCTTTCCTCTTTGCTCAATTGTTTTTTCTGAGGGCACTCTTCTCTTAAAAAGAGTCAAATATTTTAACTGAAAGGCCCTGAGCTTTGAGATAGCAGGGATTAGGTTGGAGACCCATCTGTTGTTTTGTTTGTTTTCAACAAAAATGGTTTGATCTGTTAACGGTTTGCTCCCTGTTTGCTGGCCTTGTCAATCTATCAACTCTCTCTCTCTCTCTCTATGTCTCTCTCTGTGTCAATCTATGGTTATGCTTTCCTCTGGTTCCAGAGTTTTCTAAGTTAGTCAAAGCCTCATTGGATTTTTTGAATTGTACCCTCCTCTTTCATTGTTTTACTGTGTTGTTGTTCTGCCATTTATCCCCCAATCCTCCTCCCTTTCCTCTCCACTAACCAAGACTTTGTCCCCCTCCAGCCCTGTACTCTCCTTCCTTTATAAAACCATGTTCCCCTGTGTCCGGTGTCCATTGTGCCTTGTCTCCCTTCTGGGATACACTTTCCTGGAGACACAAGACCATGGACCTCCCCTCATTCTTTGCCTCTACCTTGACGCATTTGGCTGGCTACTGTGGAGCTCAGCTCCACTGAGGCGGTGCCTGGATGCTGTGATGCTGGGTGGTGCCCGCACTGTACAGTGTGCCAGAGAGCAAGCTAGCCAAGACTGAGTGGTCTTCATCACTAGCACTGCATCAATCCATAGTTTAGCACTGTTTTTAAAATTTTGAAAATATGAAAGAGAGAAGGGGCTCCACAAATCATAAGTTTCTCCAGATAGATAAATGACTGCTCCTAGTTGTTCCCATGTTAAGGGTTAAGATTAGCAGGAATTATAGATTTTTTTTTTAATTTAGTAATTTGTTTAGGGAATAACCAATTTTTTCTGTGCTTTCCTTTTTATTCAATTCTCTTACTGCTATTGTTCCCATGAGAAATAATAAAAAATACATTGATGCAAAATACTTTGCACTTACAGAGAGTACTTCCAATCTAAGCACTGCATTTTTTCTCTCCACACTTGTTCTTTCTTTCTGATCTTTCTACCTGTCTAATACATCACAAAAAAAAAAAAAAAAAAAAAAAGATATCAACATGTCAAGGCCAGATTTTAAAAGGAAATATTTATTTGCAAAACCTGTAGTACTCATTCCTTTTGTGAATTACCTCCGTCTAATAGTGTACCTCTTACTTCTATGGATTATTAAATCTCATAGGATGCTACCCTGAATATTCTCCATTTTGCTTCCATAGCTGAGAGCTGGAGATGCTTTGTTTGCTCAGAGTGATTATGAAATAATTGGAGCTTAATATGCAATAAGGGTGTCTTTCAGTGGAGTGGTGTTTTGGCTCCTGGTTTTTCACACAGGAACCTATGAATCACAATAGGTTTATTATCTAACAGTTTCAGGTCATTATTTAAGAGTTGTTTCTGAATTGCTGTGACACTAGTAGACATACCTGTGCAGCATTAGGAACTAGGAATGGTGGTCAAGGAAGGTATAATCTGGATCCCCAGTTATGACTCTCCCTCTCTTCACCATTGTAACAATTCTGAAAAGATAATAGGATAAAATGTTAGCGGACTGTTTTTGATTTCTATTTGTTGTAAGTTTTTTGAGTGAGTGAAATTAGATTGTTTGGGCATAATGTGCACAGGTAAAAGTGTGAGGTTTGGGTTATTAAATAGACTACCCACACTAAAATATTCACCAATCAGAATAAATGTAAGAAAAAATGCTTAAACCTAGACCATTTTTTTCTCATTGTTTCTTAAGGAGGACATTGGAAATCATCACCCACAGAGATTTCTATCTATCCTCAGGAAAACATACCTTTGGTCACTTCAGATCTTTTAACATTCAGACTAAATACCAAGTCATTAAATTTTAGACCTGCTTTTCATGCCTCTTGGTATACACTGTGTCTCAAATTTGATGGTAAATTAAAAAAGCAGTAATAGTATCTGATATTAATATTTATCTCAGTGAATTCTAAACACATTAAGGTTTATTCTTTTCTCATATTCCTTGAATATTATTAGGTGATGAATGCTTTTTGAGATGTTATTGCCATCTTCCACATTTAACACAACTGGATCATTTAGGAATTATGTTAATTTGTATGTAGTTATAATGCAATGGGAATAATCTATCTGAACTTTTAAAACTATATAAAGTTCTCCAGATTTCCTTGAGAATACCAAGTTCTACTTTGTAAGTACTGTGGGTTTCACTAAAGCATTGCATGCACTGAAACTTGTCCACATCACTTTGTAATAATATAGAGAAGAGGTGATGGGAAGTCATCTTGGCCAGCATAATTCTGTGATGGTTCTTCCGAGTAGCTACACCCTTTATTAGACTGTAGTTAACAGCTGGGGTCAGGCCTGCTTAGGGAAATCAAGGTCAGATCCTAAAAAAATTTTTGCAAATTTAATCAAACTTCCCTTGTCTTTGACTTTCTCTACCCTTTTGGTGTTAGAATTTGTTAATTGCAATAGCCTCCTTTTATTTTTCTGAAACTAGGTATGGTGTCAGAACCATGTACATTTGCAGACTACAAAGTACATTAGTTATATATATTTTCTTAACCATAACTGCAATCAGTTAGCTGAAACACACTTGCTATGTCTGAAGTGCTGCTGCTGACTAGGCATTCTTTTTTTATCCTGTGGTGCAGTATCTCTGTTGTGTGAGTATTGACCTTTTTCTTCTCTACATCATCTTTGACCCTCTAGTTGAAGTCTTTCACAGTAGATGGTGATAAATTCTTGAATGAACCATATTTATCTATCTATTGCTGCACTTATTATTAGCTGATCACTTGAAACATCAAAGCGTTTGTCCCCTTTTTGCAAGTGAGATACTATGTAGTGTCATTTATATTCCCCTGGGGCAGATGGTGAGCCTCTGTTCATTTCATCAAAGAACTATTATGAGGCTGTAAAAAAGATTAATTTCTCCAAATAGTCTCCAAATTAAACTTTTAAAATTTTAATGTTGGCACACAAGAATAATTACATTTATAAAGCATTGAACATTTAGAGGAAATTTATAATACTGGAGGAGAAAATTTGCAGCTGGGGTTAAATGCAATAAATTTCCTCTGAAGAGCATTTCCACAGGAACATTTCTTTCTGAGAATTAAAAAATGTAGTGCTTTATTAACACCAAAATTCACAGATGATGTCTCTAGACAATAATAAGTTAAGAAGATTCATATTTTTATAAAATGCTGTCAAAACAATATAATACATAGTCACATGTTTGTTTGTTTGTTTGTTTGTTTTTACATCAGCAAGCATGGCTCTCTGAATTCACTTGTTATATTAGACCACACATACTATGTGATCCCAGAAAGGCAGGCAATAGTTCACAATTTTCTTCCACAAATTACCCCATGCCTTTAGAGCAGTTAACATCTGTGAGGCTTGGTCAGTCCTTCAGACAATCTTTAGACAGTTCCTACTTTTCTCTGTTACCATACTGTGGAGGATGGGTTCCTCCAAAGATGGGAAAGAAAGCCAGGAAAATGATATACATAATTTTGCTGTGTATGTAAGAAGAATTAACCAATAAGGACTAAAAGGCTAACGCTTGCTTTTAGGGGTAACCAATTGTAAAGTAGCATGAAACACGTGATTAAGGCTAAGAATTGTATAAAAGAAGCTAGAAAAATCTATTAAAATTGGCCTACTTTGATCATATTGATCTTAGAGTAGTGTCCCTTTTTCTTTTCACACCATACCTGTGATTTAACATTATGCAGAATAATCTCACTTTGATCTTCCAAACTTTTCCAGTCATAGAGAGAATTTTTATGGAACTCTGCCTCTCCTCAGCCTCTTGACAACCCCCCTCTGTTTTCTAGAAATATCCTCAAATTAAATTAATTTTTTTGAGATGAAGTCCAATGCCTATTGAAGGAAGTAAAAGCATTCACATTAGTATTTTGGGCTTTGATTCATGCTTATTTTGACTTAAATAATTGCATGCATGACCGTCTTGGAAATATTTGTCTTTTCAAGCAAAATAGGATGAAACATACTTCCTTTCATCACTTCATGCCCAAAAGGAAGCAGTAGTATTTCGGATTCCTTAGCTAATTTTCAGTTTGACTGAGTTACATAATTCATTATTCAAAGTAATCAATCATATAATTACAATTGTTTAAAGGGGACAGTAACACATCTCACTGAAAAAGACTAAATCAGAAATATTTAACTAAACAGGTAAATTAGACTGTAAATATTTTGGCAAGATACTGTACTTTTTATGATTATATGTTTGCACATCTCAATAGGAAATGGCCTTGATGTCACAGGATAAGAAATGATGTGTTGGTATTTTGCAGTAAATAATTGTATAAATAAATATACTTATATAATTTATTGTGCAGACTTTGTGATAAATTGTTACATGTTTACATTATGACAGGCAACATTATCTAGCACAAAAATCTCATATTTACATTAACAGTGCAGTGCTTTTTTTTGCAATCCTCTCTTAATGAAGGCCGTGGGATTATTAAATTCTTATTGATAAAAAATACTGATTTGGACAGTATTTGCTAGTCTTTTAATCTGTGAATGAGAAATAAATAAATAAATAAATTTGATTGGAGAATCAGACTCTTATGTGTCTTCCTTAGGTTTAGGTGCCCTTTTTTCAAAGGTACTACATGCCACACAGTGTTCTTGCTTAGACAATTCAGATGTTAAGGTCTCTAAAGAATGTATATGAAGACAGCACAATTATTTCCCGCAAACTATTGTAAGAGACCTAAAGATGGAAAATACCTCATACACTGTTAAGATCAGTGAAGGATTTTTCCCACCACAGCAAAATGTGAAAAGAAGCAAATGCTCATCTGCACTACTGAAGCCCACCCCTGCTGTAGAACATGCCTCCTGGGTTCTGGGAAATGGGACTGTGAGTTAAGCTGCCTAATGGGAACTTGAGATAAGATAAACTGGTGCTATCATGCAAATATCTCAGATCTAGGGTGAAGCAAGTAATGCTGGAGGACAAGTATGTATCCACAAGGAAAGCCATTTCAGGAGATATGCTGAAGATTGGCTCTGGATGGGTCCAGAGGGAGCCCCCCAGAAAAAGGATGGGAGGCCCACCTACTTCGAAAAAGAGAAGGACAGATCACAGGACTAATTGATTTGGAAGCAATTAACTAGTAGATAAAGAGAATGGGAAGCCAATGTGCATCAATGATTTTGTTTGCTGAAATGTGTAAATGTTGAGAAGATTTGAGTTGTGTCAGGACCCCCACCACTGAGAAGCTAGAGTGAAAAGGACCAACAGAACATCATCTGGATCCATAGGATTGTGTTTGTATTTTGACTTAATCTGTCTTTCTCTCACTCCCTTTCTTACCCTACTTTTCTACTTCTTTTATCTCTGTCTGCCTTACACTTACTGTTAAATAAAATCCATACTATTGATTTCAGCGTACGGTCTTATTACACATTAATTCTGGGAGGCAAATCTCTCTCTGGTAATCAGATTTTAACAACTGTGCTTTCTCTCAGCAAAATGGAGTGAACATAATGCATGTTTACATACATGAGACCACAGCTTAAAGAGTAAGTGAAGGACCCAACAGACCTTTGTGTCACCTCATTTTTCCTTATGCCCTGCTTTCTCTTATCACTTTTATGCATTTCACATCTTTGCTAACTTTTACAATAGTTCGTTAACTAAAATAAGTCTTTTCATTTAAGAAGCAGTGAAAAATGTTTTGAAATTACTTTTCTACTCAGATGTGGGAATTTTTCTGAGCAAGGATATAAGAGAAGGTGACTTATCTCACACAAATTATTCATTTACACCAGCTGACAGAGCAAACGAATCAGAAATTGCTGCCTGGCAGCATTAATAAGTGTTCAGATTGATCAAAAGGTCTAGACAGGTGATCAAGTCATTCTAGCAACATATTGATAGTTATTGACTGTAGTCAGGACTTAATTTGTACTCTCTGTTTATGATTCTGGCTGTACATCACACGCACAGTCAAAACCAGATAGACCAGATAAGTACTGGTCTATCTAAATAAATAGAATATAGATATTTTATGTAATAGGAATTTGTATCTCACTACCTTTGATTTCCCCACACAGATAACCATGAATGCAATATTGTGATAGTTTCTACCAGACACCAGCAAGAAATCTCAGTTTTATACCTCCAGATCGAAAGGAATCTGTATTAAGCATACTGCTGATAGATGTGTCCTTTGTAGAGGATGGAGACAAAAGATGAAAAAAACCCCCAAAACAGCAGACAAAAAAGCCTAGTGAAAATGCTAAGGGAAAGACCTTCAAATACCTCAGCAGTTTAAGCTTCTGTTCTAGAAAAAATAAAGGAGAAGATAAGTGGAAAAGAGAACACTGATTTTAACATTGTTAATCCTTACTTTTATAAGGTTTGTATGTACAGAAGTTGCATTACATATTAATATTATGTATTGTAATACAATTAGCTAAGAGAAGTACAGTAATGGATGGCATATTACTACCATTTCTGTACTGCAAATTTATTGTAAGGCTGAGATGCTTTCAAGAGGTGCCATAGTTGCAACTGATGCCGTGATTCCTGAGCAATAATCACAACAGTTTGCAAATACATATTGATGAGTGTTAAGCTGAAGAGGTCTTCATAGAAGACTAAAGAGGCTGGTTTGTTTTAAAAATCATTTATTGCATGGCTCAATCAGTGTCATGAAGGCAGAGTTCAAAGGATAACAGTTCATACTCATGCAAAGCTGTTTGGCAAAAATTCCCCATGTCCCAAGCAGAAGCAGCCTTCTCAGCAGCAGCAGCAACATCCATCCATGATCTCTTGCATTCTCAAAGCAGTGCATTTTTTTTTTACCCAATCAGCTACAAATACGTTTTTACTACTGTCTTTTTGGACCTATCTGGGCCTAACATTGATGTATGAAAGTGGTCACAATTTCTTACACAAATTCTGTGTACGTAGTTCTATCTGTTCTATCCAGGAATGCTAGCACTGCTACATTATGTTTTCATTATGTCTAGGACTCAGTTAACTTAGTAAAAGGTAATGCTACTGAACTTTAAACTAGGTTTTAGGGTTTTTCTTACTAACTATTATAGTCTCTTATTTGCTTAAGACACTTAAAATATTCTCTAATTATTTAAAATTAACTTTACATTTCTACCTCATGTCTGCATGGATTTATGTATTTTAGTTTCTTTGAAGGTTTTAAACCAGCTTCTACATTCTTTTGTGCCTCTTAGCCTGTGTGCACAGGGTCCTGGGAGATTTCTATCTGATTTCCAACAAATTAGTATATTACTAAAATACAACTTTGAAATCAAAAAGTAGGGTGGCTCAACTGTAACTAGCAAATGTCCAGTCTGCTGGGAGCTGCAGGTATTCCTGACTGTGAGGGCAAATGTGAGAAACCCTTTCATGTTGATATAATTATAAAAGATAAAATTAATATCTCCATAAAAATCACTCCTCTACTTCCTCCTCCTTCAAGCAATGAAAAAAAATCCTATGTCAGAATTAAAATTGTGGTTAAAGTTTCTTTGTGCAGCAATATGTGAAACTGCTGACTGACTGCTTGAACTAAGCTAAAGGTAATAATTATGGGTTTTATGTTTATGCGACAGAATATCTCCTAAGAAATCTATACCTGATAAGGCTGAGATATTTGCTTTCATTAATTTGATACATAGTCATCAACGAAGTGTAATAAATCTAATTTCTTCTTTGTCCTAGAGGTGATTATAGACTTTACCACATGACAAGAAAATGGTTGTTTCCTTATCTATTATGCATGACTATTTCTCCTGCTCTTAAAAAAATTCATGTATAGGAAAGTCCCATGTTATATATTGGCTTCCCTAATAATGGGGGAGTGAGGTGAGAATGTAGGTCTAATTGAAGTGCTTTTAAAAATTAAATTCTTGTTAATTTTTAAAATTATTTTTCTAATTAAGAAAACAGGCATATTATCTGAAGGGCTATGTTTGCCATATTCTGACATCTTCTTCCCCTGTCTAAGTCTGTGAGGCTAAATGCAAGGTTAGGGAAATCTGTGAAAGAAAAACAAGAATTGAAAGCTTTCCAGACTGATGCTGTCTTATTTTTTCAATAATGACTGTTACTGCACATTACATAATTAATCATAATGCTAAAAAAATTAATCATGCCTGAAGTTCTATCAACATTAGGAAGAAAATGTATCTACTACAGGGAACAGATAGTGCTGGGCAGGATAGTGCTGGGATAGTGGCAGTTTGATAGTACTAAATATCTTAAGTAAGAAGATGCTGAGTATTTATTGCTGGGCCTCCTATTAGGGAACCAGAATTACTAAAAAAGATTTATTGAACCACTAATGGAATATAATTAGCTATCCATCAAAAATCAAATTTCAAACTAGAATTTAGATTATAATGACATAACTAGTGTCCATCACTGATAAATTACATAGGCTGATATTCTTAGCAGATAAGGGAAAACATGAATGTGAGTAGATTAAGCTTCATTTTTATTAATGAGTATATTAACAAGATAGCAACTACTCCTCTGACCAAAACCAAAAATTTTTGGTGGATCATATTAGGATAATGGTTTTCATCCCAAGAGTTCTCCACACCTCAAAAATTTAGGTCTTTTTGTTCTTTTTTTCCCCATATCAATACAAGTGAATTGTAGAAGTGTATGTCAGGTGTAAAGGAATGTCTGTAAGTAATCCTTATGTGCACTATGAAGTACAGTCATGCCTGCAATAAAACTTAGCAGTTGCACAGTGGATTATGCGCAGTGGCAAAGAATGATAGAAATGGAAGATGAAAACATTACTTTTTTTGCGTATTCTCTCTTCATGAGATGAAAATTCTAAACTTTAAGCAGAAAGAAACTACTTGAAACTCAAAGATTTTCCCCACTTCTTACTGTGTGCTTATATCTAGCACATCTTTACAGGCAAGTAAAATAAAATCTTACCATTTCATCAAGTTTCTCACATCAACATTAAGAGCCTTTGCAATTGTTTCATAGCAATCAGGTAACCTGGAACTCATGGTTCAGTAGTTTCCCTGGCAAGTTTTGAAGGATGACATTGTTTCTCAGTAACAGTAGAGAGCAATTTCATCCACTTCTTCTTATTTTGTTTTGGTTTTGTTTTGTTTTGTTTTGTTTTGTTTTGTTTTGTTTTGTTTTTGTATCTGCACATTATGGAAGCAGACACACATAGTTAAAATCTTTCCAAGTTTTTATAAAAATAATTAGCAAATGCTCACATCTCTACTATCATATATGGGAACTGAATTACATTTTCCAAAACAATAGTGCTTGCATGACGGAAATTGAGGGAAAAACTAACTGATCTTCTTTTACATGTACAGTTAGAGGATAAACAAAGCAAGAAAACTGAGTTAATTTTGCCAGATCTTGCTGGTCTTGTACTGATCTTCCTGTATTATGCCTGCAAAGCTACCTGGAGAGGCCAGGTGCAGAGTTTGTGTCTCTGGGCAAGCCAACATCTTCCCTAGTAACTTCTCAACTTGACCAGCTGAAGCTAGTGATTGAAAAATAAAACCAAAACTTGGGCAGCAGTTAAGTCCAGGGCAAGGAGCAGGGCAAGAGGAAGGAAAAATGGAAGATAATGGCAAGTGGAAGAAGAAGGTCCAAGGGCAACTGGGTGAGATGAATAATGAGGATGTTGATTAGAAATAATTGTATAATTATTATGTTTCTGTCTCTGCGAAAGGAAATTTTTGACCAGACTTTTGGAAATATTCATAAAGTCCAGCAGTGCCTCTCCAGTTCAGCAAGACTGCACCAGTTCTAGATCATGACTGTTCTCCAAGTCGTTAGTCTTCACCTGCACTTCGTTACTTGGGTCTGAATGGCTGATTTTGTCCCTCAAACTAATTAGGAATTAGGTTCATGAGGAGATGCTAGCAAAAAGCATTTAACAATGCCTAGTAAGACTGGGGTGTTCATATGAAGTAAATGGAGGATACAATAAATCAAATTGTTCACCTATCCATGAAAGGCAAGAAATGTCTGTGGTTTTATGACATGGATGTCAATTAAATATCAATTGACAGTTAAAAGAGCATTTACTGAGACTTAATATGAAAGACTATGTGTAATCTAATTAAAATATAATTAGATTTTCCACACATAAAAATTGTAACAAATGTTTAGACTTTAACTGGATTTTTAGAAGCTAGCTATTTTGAGTTAATAATTGTGACAACTGATAGAATATCTAAGTAACTGTCAGTATTTTTATTAATTGATATTTAATTTTCTGTAGGCTGTCTTGGCAAATGTTAATTGAGAGAAAATTCCTTATAATTTTTAACATATTAATAACCTTAAATTATTCTTTTATTGCCCACATAATTGGGTGTTAACTACACAGCTACATACTTTCTTTCTACCTTTACACAGAGTTCAGGAAGATGAGGTTTCTTATGGGTCAATAAACTTACCTTCTTATTAGCTACACAAAGGAAAAGTGAAGGCTAATCCTATGTGATTGTGTGGTGTAGAACATATTAATGTCTGAGCAATTCCTACTTCCAGCCAAAGGAATTTGAGCCAGGTGCAGCGTATATTTTTCATGATTTCCAGAATATATATGGTACAAGTTCATTAACCAGGGCTGTAATGTCTGGGGTTCAAAAAAACAATAAGTTAGAATACTTGATAATCAAAACCTTGCAGTTGTTTTTGATGAGTAAACACTGTCATAAATTGGTTGTAGCATTTTCAATTTAAATCATTCAGTAAAAGACAAGAAAATTCAGGTCAGCATGACCAAATGCTTTGCCTTTTGTCAAAACACAGCACATATTTATTACTTGCAGAAATGAGTATTTCTGAGAAACTCTTTGCTTCAGTCCATAAGGTATTTCCCATCTCCTCAAAGAGCAAGTTCTTCAGGCAAGGCTCAATACTGGTCAAAAAAATGCATACACGTCCAGGACTCTTTTTCCTTCTTATTTTCAGGATCCTTATGGAGATACTTGGGTGTGTATACTCTTTTCTCATAAATACCTAAAAATATTGAAAGAAACTTTGTTGTATGACTGAAAACATTGCTATCTTGTTTGGGAATTCAGCAGAAGGAGCATCATTTGTGTGAAAAGAGCAGACTGCCAGAAAAACCACTCAGGTTCAGTTATTCTAATCCATACACCGTCCCTTCTCAATGTTGCTGTACACATATCTTGTATTTTTCTCCCCAATAAGTCACTTTTTTCACTTCTAGCTGAAATAATTTTCTTCCACTCAGAGAGAATTAATAATAAATGCATCCTTTTTTTTTTTTTTTTTTTTAATCTGTGCCATAGTAATTACATTCCTATTGATTACATGTAGAAAACTTCAGTGAATCAGGCTTCTGCTGCCTCACTGAAGTGGTTGATCCTCCACTAATCTGAAGTGAATGAGACAACATAAACATCACAATCATCACCACAGGAAGAAGTGAGTATTTTTGCCCTGCATGGATTTTTTTTTTTTTTTTTTTTTTTGTAAAGCTGGATGAATAAGAAAGTTCAGGACCTCAGACTTAGCTAATGTAGGGTTTCCTATTTACAGTTGTTTATCAGATGTGCAATTTAAACAGAGATAAGGGTTCTGCAATTTTCCTATAACTTCATAAAAAAAGTAAACTGCTGAAGATAAACCGTGGAAGTAAAAGAGTATTGCCCTGACAATTCATAGTTGACAATGATATAAAGTAAGAAAAAGAAATTGAGAATAGTTATTGCAATCTTCAGTTTTTTAACTTAGAGGAAAATAAGGCTATTTTAAAGGTTGTGCTAAGGAGGTCCATATTTTGTGGAAAATGGGAAAAATATATAAACCAGATGGATTTCAGACAAAAGAAGGTCCAAACAAAGATTGATCAAAACTGTGATTAAATAAAACACCCTTTTTTTTTTCCCTGTTAGAACAATAGGAAGCAGAAGGCAAAAAAATTAGAAAACTGGTAAGAGAAGTTGTTGCTGATGGTAATAAAGTGATAAGTGTTGATTTTTTGGAACTCATGCTAGACCTGCTAGGGAAAAATTTGAGCATATATTCTGATAAGAATAAAATAATAATAAGAAAATAAGATAATAAGAAAATAATAAATAAAAGAAGAATAAAATAATTCTGATAAGAAAGTTTAAGCATTTCATGAAGACCAGAGGACTGAATACATTCTTCCTCCTTGCAAACTTAACCAAATTCATCAATTGCCTGCTGAGACCTGTAGAGAAGTACCTTTCTATTTGTGGACTCTGGATTATGACCTGAATGAAATAAAACATTCATTTCAGTAAAATACAAGTATACTGCTTATATAAAAGTCCAGAGCTGTTTGGTAATGACTCATTGTCTCAGTTTGAAAAACAGGTCTCTGCTAAGGAAGGCAGGAGCCTCCCTTGGAATGGAAAATGTAACCCTCTTCCCTGAGCATTATTATAATTTTGAAATTAGGGGCTCTCAGGCAAAGATGACACTAGGAATAACAGTTCTTTACAAGTATGTATGATATATATGTATATATGAAATAGATATAGTTTTAAATGATTCAACAGGCTGCATTTGGAGTAACTCATTAAAGCTGTTTACAGCTTGGCCATCTAATAATGAATATTGCATTTCCTTGCTTTGCAAGTGTGTTTGACTATCATTATTAAAGGGGCCAAAGTATGAGTGGAAGAGTGCCTCATTGTAGTAATAAATGAAGAATAAACAAGTTATGGTGAGATGCTCAATTCAAAGACTTTGTTTTGGATGTCAAACTCACTTGCCATAGCTGAGATATTTCCTCTTGATTACCTCCAAGTGAATGAATTAGTAACTCTGCCCTAAACACTTCTTTGATTTGTTCATTTTTAGATTCTCTGAGCATTTTATTCTGTTTTTCGTAGCAAACACCAAAGGTTGAAAAAATAATGTTATTAATTAATCACTTCTTTTCAAATACTGCCCTAAAGAAAATTCCTTTTTGATCATCTTTTTAATTTATTTTAATAACTGAACAGCTTTTTTTAGAGGTTCCTATTTCCTTATTCAGAGTTTGTTTAGTGATGTACCACCACTAAAAACTAATGTGTTTTTTAATTGAGGCATGGCTAAAAAATTTAAATCCAAATACAGGTTTTTTTCAATCTCATAGAAAAATCTTTATTATAGTGTTTTCATGCTATTAAGCTTTTGTGTCACTTATGATAAATTTAGCTGGTCATAAGTATTACACTGCTATTACTTTCCAAAAATACATTGTGAACTTCTTCAGTGAATGCACATCTAACATGTGGGATTTTTCACAAAATATTTTTTATTCTGCAAAACAGAGAATTCACTATCCATGACACAAGTTCATTGCACCAACTTAAGAGAGCTAACTGTAGACATCAAGATTGGAGACAACATGAGATGCACTGGTTGTGATTGGTAGAGTTCCCAGCCCTGAAGGATATGGAGTAGGGCTAGGCCCCTAAGAGCCTGGCCTGAAGAGACTTCCTGCTCTTCAGGGAGAGAGTCAGTAGAATTCCCTGGAAGACTGCTCTCAGGGACAAAGTAGTAGAACAGAGCTGACAGATCTTAAGGAAGTCTTCCATAGAGTGCAACAGCAATACCTAAGAGTGAGAAATCAGTCAAGGAGTGCAAGATTCTATTGCATATTTTAATTTTGGTAAATTTTACTGAATTATTTGTTATAATCATGTAATAAAAGAAGAAAAATACCAAGCCATGTAATATTGCTATAATCTGATTAAACACTAGAGTATTTCTTTAAGAATATTTTTCTTAAACAAGTGTAAGTATGCTTTGAAAAGTTGATTGCCTTTGTCTGTATTTTAAAATAAGTTATTTCAAAACAATAAGTTTTTAAAAGCCAAGAAGAAACCATTCCTATAGCAATGATATATCTGTGGACTTGACGGACTACATGACCATTTATGCATTTTTTTAACCTTTTTTTCATTATATTCTACATTTTCTGTCTAACTCATTTTGAGAAATTTTTGTATTTCTATGACCAGCTGAGAGTGATAGACAATCCATTTCATGTGGGACAAGGGGAGAAAAAATATGGCTGATTTAACTTTAATTAGATTAAATATGAACCACTGACCAGTTCAAATCTGATGTGTCCTATAGATAACCAGGACCAGTTTAATCTGTATCAATTTTCCAGTTCAGTACACTATTTAACCAAGGCAGGGCAAGGGAACCAGAATGCATTTTTATGCATCCCTTCACCCAGACTGCTCTGTTGTCAAGCAGAAAAATTACAAGGAAATGTCATAAAATGAAAATAAATTTGAGGTATAGTGGATGCTCACTTGCCTTTTACTTGAGGGTTCACCCGATGCTCAGTTATCAATCCAGAAAGAGCAAATGCTTCAAAGCAGACAAAATCTGTTCCACATTATGTTGTGCCACATCATGAAGAGCTGTAAAAGTTCCTTTATGTAGTCTCATGTAAGGTATAGCAAAAGAAGGATTCCATCGATTGTGAAAGAGTAAAGTATCTTTGTGAGAAACTACTTTTATCAAGAAAAAATAACTCACTTCAGGTTCTCTGTATTTTACCATGACTGGAATTTCTACCACTTGCAACAACTCACTGCTGCTACTCAAGGCTTAAATATCCTAAGTAAGTTCAGTGTCTTCATATGTATCTGGTTAAGTAAGAGAAAATTTTAGCGTCATTTCCACTACTGTTGAGCAAACCTTGGCAGCCAAGTTTATGTGAGAAACACTGCTGAAATTGTCCTTGTCAAAATAAGTGCTAGAGAATAACTAGAATCTAGCATGGAAATCTGTGTAAAATTAATCAGTTTTAAAAAAAGTCCAAAACCTGCTACATTTACTGCAATAGACTATTATCAAATTTCCTGCACATCTGTTTTGTGCTCTGGTTCCTAGATTGGTAAAAGACAGGGTCACTGTCTTTTTAATCCTGATGCTTACCTGGTATATTAACTGAAATGTTAAATAGTGAGTTACCTACTAAGTAAGAATTCCTGTTAAGAGAGTAATTGGTTGTTTACTTTCCTGTTCTCAAATGGCTTTGTTGAAACTTAAAACGACTCACACTTTAGCCTATTAAACACACACATGCCCCATCTTAAAAGTAGCCTTAACTT
Source organism: Acrocephalus scirpaceus scirpaceus (assembly GCA_910950805.1). Lineage (NCBI taxonomy): Eukaryota > Metazoa > Chordata > Aves > Passeriformes > Sylviidae > Acrocephalus > Acrocephalus scirpaceus. The sequence continues at coordinate 46,918,470 of OU383776.1, forward strand.
TCCTGAAATGCGGCTTTGTGCATGGGGTGGGGGGCTGTGACAGAGGGGTTATTGCAATGTTCTCCTCTGAAGCTTGGCCATTCCAGATTACTACTGTGAAAGCTTATAACATGAAAGAAAAACCTGGAACTGTGCTCCGGTTAATGTTCTGTTTCGGCACCAGCAGGTCCCTTTCAGGTTTCATTTTTCATCTGCAGGACTAATACAATGTCACTTAAAGATGAAACTGTTTCAGTTTCTAGCCTGAAAGGGAACTACGATGTAATTCGAACACTGCCTGAATAAAAGTGGAAGTTCAAATGTGTAAACGTGTTGTTCCAAATTCTGGAGCAATTTTGGATTCCTGAAGGCACATCCATTCCAAAAAAACCACAATGAGCAGCAGCAAGTGGAAGTAAAATAGTATTATCTAGTATTATTTAAAAAGAAGTAATAATGAGCTGGGTCTTGGTTTTAGTTTTTATTTGCTTTTTAAAATGCTATTAGCAATAAGAAAATGAATGTTAACAGGAGGAGGATTCTTCATTCAGCTTTGCCAGATACATGTTTAATTTTGATGTTTAGTGTCAGATATTTGGGGCAATACAATTTAACATGGGAAGAAGAACTGAACAGCATAGCACTTTTTATATAGTAGTAGTATTTGTTGTTAGGCTTATACCAAATATTTAGATCTAGGAGATAGTCAGTGACATTTGTATTATCTAGAGGTAGTACAGCATTATTTGTTAAAGTCTGAATATTGTAGCCTTATTAACATGCAGGCAGATAAACTGCACAAGAACAAAGGCTACATCGGAATAAGAAGCACTTGTTTTGCTCCAAGTGATTTGTAAATCCACCAAAACAAAATTACATGAACAGGTAACACCAAAGTAAGCAAATAAGGTAACGTGTGGAAATGTAACATCTTGGCTCTTCTTTTCAAGCAGCCTGAACCTCAATCAGTGAAGAAAAAAAATCACTTCAGCTGTAATATGGGCTATTAAGATTCTCTGCCATGTAGTGCTTTGATGTAGTCATGTCAGATGCAGAACAAACTCTGTTAATTTTCTGTTCAGTCATTTTTTCATAGTTTTAAATTTAATTTCTGTCTAGATCTGAAATGTTTAATCATTTACACCCAATCCACAACAGTTTTGTACAGAAGAAAAGAAAAAAAAAATGCCCTAATCAAACAAAACAAAAACCAAACAACAAACCGGCCAACAAAAAAGAAAAAGCCAAAACAACCATACAGCCCTGATTGTACTATACACGACTGACCTCTTATAGATGCTGGTGTACAACTGTGTGACCAGGTGGATGACAATCATATTGTAGGTCTGGCCCAAAAACCATTCAGACAGAGCAGTGTCATTCTGTAGCTGCTACTTCACCTAAAATTGCACGCTACTCTCACGCACTACCAGCTCAAGACAGAGTCAAAAAAGACACTAAACAGTGATCTGACTTTGTACCTACAGTGTAAAAAATATATGAGTGTGAATGGCTGTTTAATTACTGTCTTTCTCCCTGTTCTGTCTCTGCATGACAGTGTCACCAATTACTGTTAATTACTGTGGTGTTTCTAGGTTTAGCAGCACTGGAATGAAAAAAAATCACTCAGAATTTAACCCAATTTGAGGGTGTCCCTAATGCTTATAAGGGTCTGACTGAGACAGACCTAATTTCTTCATAGTTGCTCTTATGGTGCAATGCTTTGAGTTTGTGATCAAAACAACACTGGTAACAGTGCAGTAATCTTTACTGCTGAGCAGCCTTTGCAGAGTATCAAGACATCCACGCTCACCCTCCAGCAAGGTGCTGGGAAGAAGCACATCCAGGACAGCTGACCTAAACTATTCAAGGGGACATTGATACTTTATTGCCTCATGCTCATCAGCGAGGGGAGCATTTTAGGTCGGGTAGGTATTGCCTGGAGACTGGCTGTGCATCAACTAGCTTATGAAATGTGATGAGTAATTGCCTTGTTACTTGTTTGTTTGGGGTTGGGGTTTTTTTTTCTTCTTCTTTCCGTTTCATGTTAAAATTTCTTCATCTTGACCACTGAGCTTTCTCTCTTTTTCTCTGTTATCTCCCTTGCCTTGCTAAGTGTGGGGTGGGGATGACCAGCTGTATGGTGCTTAGTTGTTGGCTGGTGTCCAGTCACCCCACATGATGAGTACAAATTGTTTGCTCTGGAATTAAGAAAGTTAAAACAAATTTTTGCACAACATTTTTAAACTTTTTTTTTTCGAGCCTTAGAGAACATGAGAGGGAAAATAAGCACTGTAACCTCCCCAAACACAACTTCACAGTAGAAAATTGCAAATGATAATTTCCTTTGAAAACAGACTCTTTTTTCCCTTTATGGTCACTAGTCATAGGCAGTAGTAGTTTTAGCAAAAGTATATTAAACTTCAAGATTTTTATTAACACATTATTTCTGAGAGAAGTTGTTATTATATGAGGCTACCTAGAAAGTTTTAAATAATCTTTAGAACTCTCTATAAACTGAGCAGCTCATTCAGACCTTCATTTTCTACAATGTCCATAAATACGGTAATTTTAGCACTTCCCACTTCTTTCTCTACCAGAAATGATTGTCTCAGTGGGCCTGCCACTTCTAACATTTCCTTTCATTTTATAGAGATAAGTAGCAGCCTGGACATGCCTTCCTCAAGCCCCCTCTGACAAGAATTCATAATATTAATTGTAATATTAATTACAGCTGCGCATAATTTTATCTAACAAAGCTGCTCTGTGGCTTCCTCAAAACAATATAGTACCCTTTATGTAGCAACCAAGCACTTAAGCATGTAAATAGGAAGAAGCCCTAAGTATAATTAATATTTAAAAAGCAAAATATCAGGCCCTGCTAAAGAGTTTTTAGCATCCATATTTTTTTTCTTAAATTATTTTTTCCTCAGAAAATTTTGGGGCCTAACTGAACAACTTTAAATTGATCAGAGCCTTTGTGTTTTATATAGAGATGTGTAAGTTTCAGGTTTAAAATGGAAAAAATGCCATTTATTCTTAAATATCTGATCACATAGATTAATGTGTGGTTTCTGACCTTTTTAAAGGACTCAGAAGCAGGGAAAAAAAAACCCCTAAACAAACAAAGAAGAAAAATAAAATTGGAGGAAAATCTGTTACTAGATAAAGAAAATATAGAGAACTGCCTAATAAGCATATGCAAATGAAAATCTGTATTTTATGATCTTCTGAAGTATGTGTTAAAACAAAACGACCTTTTTGCAGATATATATCAACAATGACAGCTTTTGTACTCACAAGTTACTGAAACTCTAGCTTTGTGTTATAGAACAGGAAATTACAGAGCAGAGATCTTGAATGAGGTATCCAACTTTCTGTACAAGGTCAGAAGTCCTGTAATAGAGTTTGAAGATAAAGTAAAGCTGGTGTTCAGTCCTAGCCTTCAGAGACAAACTTAACTCTTTTACTAAAATATGTGGGAAAAAAGCATCTATTTTTTTTAGAAGGAATTTATTCTTAAGGAAAATTATACTTTCAACTACCCCTTGTGAGGATGTTGAAGAGCTCTCATCTCTCCATGTCAGGTCTCCCTGGACTCTCTTGCCCCTGAGGACTGCCTCCCAAAGGAGTCTTTCAATCAGACCCCTAAAGAGGCAAAAGTCTGACCTCTGGAGGTCAAAGGCAGCTGTTCAGCTGTTCAGCTGTTCAGCTGTTCAGCTCTCTTTACTTCCACAAGAACTTCAAACTTACATAATTTCATAACCACCTAGGCCCAAGAAAGTTTCTAACAGTCGCATCACCCACCAGCCCTTCTCTATTCACAGACAACAGATACAGCAGGTGCTTTCCAGCAGGATCTCTCATCAGCTGGGGCAGGAAATTATCTTCCACACACTCCAGGAACCTTACTCTCCATTGTGTTTGGTTTCCAGCAGATATCTGGTAAGCTGATATCCCCCGAGAACAAGGTTAAGCATCATGAGACTCATCCCAGCTCCTTATAAAATACATCTGCTGTTTCACCTTGACTGGGTCATCTATAACAGGCTCCTCCCTTGATACATTAATGATCTTTTGTCTGGTTCCTATCCATAAATGCTCAACCCTTTCCTTATCATCATCAAGCTCTAGATAATCAAACTAGATAATCAAACTAGTCCTACTCCCTAACAAGTAGGACTACCCCACTCATTCTTCAGCTATCGCTTCTGAAGAGTTTATAGCCATTCATTGCAGCACTCCAGTCATATGAGTAATCCTACCATATTTCTACAATTCTGACAATATCATAATTTTCTGTCTTCATAATGATTTCCGCCATCTCCTGGTCTTGTTGGTGTAGAGACACTTCAGGTGTGCTATTGACTGTGACACTGTTTTTGGGGTTGAGACCCTAGTTTCTGAGTGAATGTTCTGATGTACTTCTGTGGTTTCACCCATCAACAACCATTGTGTCTTTGCTGCCATGGGCCTCAATCCCCTATTCCTACTCAGATGGCTAAGGTGTTGCATGCATTAGTACAGACACATTGCAGATGTGCTCTAGTGTGATTAGGATATTGTAGAGCATACTGAAGGACCTCACTAGCAACCCTTTCCTAAAATACTGCCATGCCATCCCCAGGGTCATCTCTAACAAGCCTTGGTTTTATCCCTTTCCTCCTTCAGAACTAGCTTAAAGCTCTTTTAAGGAGTCCTGCTAGTGCTCCTGCAAAGATTCTTTCCCCTTTAGGAAAGGTGAACACCCCCTCTCTTGTTAGCCAGTTTAGCACCCTATAGTGCTAAATAGATAGCATATGATATAAATAGATAACCCATGATCAAAAACCCCAAATTCTGCCAATAACACAAGTCTCAGAGCCAGTGTTGGGCAGCTAGGTCTTTCTGTTTCTTCAATATTCCGTGCAGTTGGAAGGATAGAGGAAAACAATGTTTGAGTTCCTGATCCCTCAACCAATCAACATTCATCCAACACCTTTGCAAGGCTGGCAAGAACAAATTTGAAATGAACATGCACAATCCTTCTCTTTTTAAAAAATTATATTGTTATGAATAATAAATGATTATTATGAAAGTTATGAAGTTCTCCCAGATAAAAATGCATTAATTTCTTAAATTTTATTTTTGAAAGTATAAAACTACTAATGTCTTTGTATTCTTCAAAAGCAGTGGAGTCATTGTAAAGTGAAGGGATAAAACAATGTAGGTAGTCCAGGAGGTAGAAATAAGGATCCAAAACACAGACAAAGGCCAGAAGTGTTCTTTCAGAAAGTGGATGAATTTTTATTTAGCTGTTTCTAAACTGTTCATTTTTAGGCACGGATGCAATATGGAAAATGTCATTAGAAAGATGAATATTTTGAGTGACTTGGAAATAGCAATTGGCAGTGGAAATTATTTTGCATAGCAGCCACTCTCTGTGGCAATTTAATCTTAAAAATATTTCCTTGATGTAAAAATAAAAAGACTGAAATTGGGTTGCGACTTTCAAACTGTGCATATCTGAAATAAGAGATACCATATAGTACCTATCATAAGTTTTAATATCACACTCATAGAAAAGGTCATTCTATTAAGAGAAGTTTATTATAGTTGCAAAATATGATTCATAGCTCTAAAAATGCAATAGAATTGCAAAATGTCATGACAGAAATGTTCATGATTTATTGCTACAGAGTTATTGTCCATTTGAAGCACTTTGGTAAGTGGTACAGAGAATTTGTGGTTAAGCACTAGACTAAAAAGAGGTAACATGGTGAGCCGTGTATGATCTAGCACAAGGCCTAGCCACTTTTCATTGATTGGTCTTCCCTAGATTACATTAATTGATTATGTGCGTAATCTCCACAGATGTGGTAAAGAGACACTATAATAGTAGAGTCAGTTAATACAGTTAACAATATATCCACTACAAGATGAAACTGTTGGGAAAAAGGAAATTAAGCAGGTCGATTCCTAGCAGAAATCCCTCGAAAGTCCTGTAGCCAATTTTCCTCAGAGTACTTGCCATTATAGTGACACAGCTACTATAATAAATGTCTTACTATTGAGGGTGTGCAGTATTCTCCCAAGGTAACAAAATAATATTAAATACAATAGTTTTTCTTCTGTTTGTCATACTCTAAGTAACTGTTGCGTAACTTGGGAACATTTCTCTAATGTGATGGAGGCAGTTAGTGCTGATAAATGGGGTTTTTTTCAGAGGCTTTTACTTTCTTCTTTTATTAGATAAAGCTACTTCTTTCCCGGATATTTACAAGCAGTAGACCATTAGCAGAATAGAGGACCCATCATCCATATGCTTACCTATGATTCAAGTCCTTAGCTCATGTTAATGGGTTGATTTTTCCTTCTGAAGGGTCTGGCCCTACCTCTTACAGAATAAAATTATTTCATTCTGGATTACAGTGAATGTGCTCAGTAGATCTTTATACCAATCACTTCTGCAGAATAGGAGCTGTGGTTGGTGACATACATGATGATATACAGAGCTCCATGAGACGTAGAAGACTTTTCTTGCAACCTAAGAAGGTACTACATGAAGTCCTAATAAGAAATAAAGAAATATTTAAATCACAATACCAAACAATCTTCTTGGAGTCTGGCTATGATGGTTTCATATTCACACAATTAGCAAAATTTGAAAGAAGGTGGCAAACTATTAAGAAACAATCATAAGCAGACTGACCACATTTTTGCTGGATGCCAATGGTTGTTTATTTCTTCCTAAAGTTCACTTCTAGTCATACAGATGCTGAGGTCTACACATATACATAACTTGCTGATGCAAGTTCCTGTATTCTGGTTTTGAAAAAAAAGTTTATGTCATCACCCCTGTTTTTTGAACCAAGCTGATGGATTTTAAGCCAATTTAAGTCCATGGACCTTTTTGTTTTCTGTAATATTAGTCAAGGCATACTGGAGTGTAGTTTCTGGGTATGATTTTGTTTTGTACACTAATTCAAACTTGCTGGATCAGACAGAAAAATAATATAGCACAAAGTAATTCCCCTGGAATGGCACACAAATCCAGATATGCAGCGCTGTGATTCCCCTAGTGCATCTAGAGAGCAATAACGGACTAGGATGTTCCTCAGAGGGAGTGACTATATGTGTCTGATCCATGTGTTTTGGGGTTGACCTCGTGCTCTCTGCTGAGAATGATAGAGAGAATCCAAGAGAGAGAAGGTACTGTGTTGGGAGCAGGAGAAGCCTTCAGAGTGAACTAGGAGTAGTTTAGTCAAATGCCAGAGCTATCTAGGTGTGAGGACACATCTCTGGGGATGCACGCAGCAGTAGAGATGCCTGCTGTCTAGCTATTTCTAACGAACCCTTTTTAGACATGTCCTTCTAGGCTGCTGTTATAAAATATGTATTTGATCTCTCAAGGAGCCTTTGGGGGCTGATTGTGGGAGGTGCAGCCATGTAGACCTCTGGGGTCTGCTTATTCTACTGAGGCTGCTCATGGTTTCTGCTTTACCAAGCACTATGATGTCAGTGAGAAAATGCTGAGGAAACCAGCATTTTCTGACCATGAGGAAGTGACAATTGTTTGTATCTTTTGCTCATTCTAACACGAGTCTTTATCCTGCTCAACACAGAAAAGTATTTTTTCTCCCTCCCTGAATGGCAGAAATTGCTGCAGGTGGTTAGTGGCAGATTTTACTTCCAAGATCATCCCCACTTCTGCAATATCATTCTTTGCTTCTGCCACAGGGTCTCATAAGGTAATTCATGTGGGAAACCCCAAAGAGGCTGGGAGTTTTTTGTGTGGTGCCATTTGCCAGCTGAAACATGAGTTTCTGAATTTGTTAGTTTCAAAAGACTTCCAGCTGCACCAGTTATCATCTTTTCCGTCTATAAAGCAAGATTCCTTTTTTCTAGTCAGTGGTCTGATATAATACTGCAGCAATGGTAAAACCATTAACAAGATGAAACAGTCACACGTTGGTTTCCGTTGCTGCCCCAGATTTACTATATAATTTTGTTCTGCTGATCTTGTCTGTATGTTTTGCCTAGTTTGGTTTCTTCCCTCTTTTTAAATAACTTTAAGTTACTATTATCATGTGAAATAAAATTTACAGGGCTTCCTCTTTCCAAAGCCAAGCCTAATTGTGAAGTTTTGCTTGATCTTCACAAAATACCGATGGTATTAAAAGCTCCTTTTCTGCCTGGAACTTGTGCTTGTTACTGTATCAGACCAAGAAACAATACCTTAATATCCCTTTTTCTGCATACATATAGGAAATTAAGTAGCTACATTTGGTGCTTCACAGGCAAAGAGGAGGATAAAATATTTGTTTGTTTAGTTGGTCATCTTTCTATGCAAAGACATGAGAAACCTACAATAAAATACATAATATATCTTCTAAAAGAAAAGGAATAGATATAGGAAATGCTGAATAGTTATTGTGTCTTTCAGTTATTTACCTTTGTAGAATGTTCTATCTGATAAGCCAGTTACACTGTTGAACCTAGAATTTTTTTAATTGCATGATTAGTTCCTAATAAGATAAGTAGTTTGTTATCTGTACAGCTGATCTGGCTAATTAGAAGACTTTCTTGCAGTTATAAGATTAAATCTTATTAGTATACTTTTGTATATTAGAATACTATTTAAATCTCTATGAAATTCAAGTCACAAAAGCTTAGCTAAGTCTTCTAAGACCTATCACCTTATTTTGAACCAATGTATACAGCACAATAACCATTATTATCCCAAGAGTATAGTTTTCTAATTCACCTATGAGGTTTTATATCTAATAATTACATTTTATACCATATTCTTAAAGGTTTCAAAATACTGTTATGATCAGGAGGGGACTGAGGTATTGTAGCACAAGACAGATGTGTGAGGCAGTATCAAAGCAAGCAACCACATTTTCTAGAGTGATTAATTTGTATTCCTTCATTTTAGTAAATTCTCTAATTATGTTTTTAAGAATACTATGGTTTTGAAAGAAAGAACCATCTCCATACTAGAAAATGGAAAAAATTATTTATTTGAGAAGCAGTCCACAAAGCCCAATATTTAGGCATTAAAAAAAAAAAAAATCAAGGCAGATGTTCATAAAAGGGATTAGCTCTGAGGACCAGAATTTCTCACTTTTATATCTTTTTTCTCCTGGAAATTTTGTCTTTAAGTAGCAATTGTAGCATCACCTGGCTTCAAGATGTTTTATGTGTCAAAATAAAATACAGAATTACTTTATCACTAGCATTTGTCCTTTGTGCACTTCAAATAAACAGTCATGAGACTGTGATTTAGTTACTATTTCTTTCCATTTCACGCTGCAAGTAGATGTGATTGACTGAACTTGCAAAATTTCTATCTGGATTTTGGTCTCTTTGCTACAAGATTTCTGACCATGAGTTTTGATTCTAATTTTTATTTTGTCACCATTGTGAAATAGGATTGAAAGAAGGTTTGAGAATGGGCTCTGGCAAATTCTTTCTTGCAGTGCATCCAGACATTTAAAGGCAGAATCTGCTTTCAGCCAGTTACATGTTTTCCCAATAGAATAACTGCATAGGTTATGATTGTCACTATACATTTTATGTAGTCTTCTGTTAGCTAACTCAAGTTATTCCTTATTGTTATAGTAGATTTATTTGGTACAAAAATAACAAAAAATTTTCTTTTCTAGAGCCAACAAACGTCAGTTTTAATGTTACATAAGGTAGCTGTTTTATAATAGTGCTGAGTACAACAGATTCTACAAGATAGGCGCTCTAGATGTTTTACATGGTGCTGTGTGTCAAATTCACTTTGTCCAATCACCATTTTACTGTGAACCCAATAGTTTAAACAAGAGCTGAAAGCTGAACTCTTCTGTCAAATCTGTCCAGAAGTGCACTCAGTGTTGCAGTTTATTTCCAACACCTGTGGCAGTTTAACCTGCAGTAGCAGGTGAGCTCCATGCTACAACTCTCTCCTCCACAGTGGTGTGGGAGAGTATGAGAAGGCTAAAAGGGCAAAAATTTGTGAGTTGATGGTGGTTTAAAGCAGTCAGCTAGCAGGTGTTTAGCTATTTCCAGGAAAACAAGGCTTCACCACACATATAGATCATCTGAGAAGACAAATGCTGTGACTTCCAATATCCTTTCTCCCTCTTCTTTCCCATCTCTTTAGTGCTGAGCATTGACATCATATAGTATAGAACATCCATTTAGTTCTCAGTCAGCTTTGCCAGCTGTGTTGCCTTTAAATCTAGTACACCTCCAGCTGTCACTGGAAGGGCAGCATGAGAAACCGAGTAGACTCTAATATTGTGCAAACAGTGCTCAGCAACAGCAGGAACATGGGTCTGTAATTGACCTTGTTTTGGTCTTAAACCTAGCATCCCATGAACTGGTGTGAGAAAATTAATTCTATCCTAATGAGTTCTTGAACAGTTGAAGGGGTTTTATTCACTTGATTTTCTTGTAATAAGTTTGTAGATTGGTAAACCAATATTTCAGAGTTCCCTTGACTTAGATTTTTGAGATATTGAAGCTATTCCATCATATGTAATGAGTTGATTTGGCATGGCCTTGTTTTTGGTAGCAGGAGAGGGCCACAGAAGTGGCTTCTGTGAGAAGCTGCTGGAAGCTTCCATTGTGTCTGACAGAGCCAATCTCTGATGACTCTGAAGATGGACATGCTGCTGGCCCAATTAGAGAGGTTAGCAACAGGTCTGTGATGCCATATTTAGGAAAATCAAAACAGCGCAGGTGCAGTTTTTCCCAGAGGTAGTGAAGTGCCATGTTACAGCGATTGGGCAGCGAAGAAGGCACACAGACAGTTCTTCATGATCAAAAGGCTTTTCTCCTTTGAATCTTTGCCCTTTTATAACACGAAGCGCTGAAAGGGCAGTGATTGGTCGGAGAAGGACTGCGTCTCTTCTTCTTAGCAAAACAACAGGTGACAGAGATTGTTTTGGGAACTTTGTGTGAGAAGAGTGAAGCTCTCTTTTAGTATTTACAAAATAACAAAGACATTGTTATGGGAATGGGAATTTGTTCCCATGGGAAACAGCTAGAAGTAACTAGCAGTAAAAATCCAAAGCCCAAGAAAATACAGAGCCACAGCGCCAATGCCAGGAGCCATCCCCAGCATGGCGATGTGCCGCCACAGCCACCATCCTCTCAGCATGGCATGCAGCGAGCCAACCATGCTGTGGGAGAAGAGGGCAGGGGCAGGGGCAGCAGCTCCCCCTTCCCAGCACCCCACATGAAGAGAGGCGTTAAATGGTGCCAGCGCTGTGGTGGGCACCACTGCCCATGTGATGGCATCGGGGCTGCCTGGCCTGCAATGGAAGCATGGTAAGAGATTCCCTGACATGGAATCTAGATGAAATCAACCTCTCAGCACCGTGGAATCCTGCAAGAATCTTTGAATTAGAGGAACTTGTTGGCAAGTGGTATCTACAAATAGCAGTTTTTCTTCTAGTCAGATAAGAGGAGGAAGGGAGGACATGTGAGGGAAAACAGCCCTCACGCTTGGCAACACCAAGGTCAGTAGAAAAGAAAGAGGGGGAGGAGGTGCTCCAAGCATTGGAGCTAAGTCCCTCTGCAAGCCATAATGAGGACTATGATAAAATAGTCACCCTGTAATGCATTAAGTCCACAGAGGATGAAGAGATCCACTTGCAACCCATGGGAAAAGTGCTCCCGCTGGAGCTGGTGGATGCCAGGGAAAGCTGTGGTCTAGTTGGAGACCCAAATAGAGACAGAGAGAGAGCCCCTGCTTCCAGAGATAGAGAGAGCCCTTGCTTCCAAACTAGAGCAGCCTATCCTTAAAAGACTGCACCCCATGGACAAGTAACCCATGCCACAACAGTTTTGGGAAGTCTGTTTGCCTGTGGGAAGGACCCCATGGCATAGCAGAAAAAAGATTCCCTGAGTGAACAGAAAAAGACCTCGAGTAACAAACTGACCAAAACCCCCATGCCCTGTCTTCCTGCAGTGTCAGTGGGAGGGAGTGAGGCTCTGGGGGAAAAAGAAGCATTTTAAAGGCTTATTTTACTTATCATTATCCTCCTCTGACTCTGTTAGTAATAAATTTACCTTATTTCTTTAAACTTGAACCTGTTTTACCCTTAAGAGTCTTTTCTCCCAATCCTTACCTCAGTTCATGAGCCCTTCATTAATTTTTTTTTTCCCACTCCTCTGCCAAACTATAGCAGACTTTCATGGGTGCCTGGGAACTGGCCAATATCAAACCACGACAGATTTCTGCCATCTAAAGGGGGCTATAAGTTTGTGAATTCAGGACCTCACAGAGTTCATCGTGCCAATACAGACCTGTTTAAGTTTCATTCTTCTAAAAACCTGAGGAAAATAGGTAAAAAAAATATCTGATAGACAGTAAAACATGAGAAAGAAATCAACAAAATCCATTTCCAACCTATTCCACTTTTATTAAAATAAAAAAATAGAAAAATATTTACTTTCATTTCTTTGTTTTATGAAATATTCTAGTGAATTAAGTTATCCTATAATCAGGCATAAGGAAAGAAGTATAAACATTATTACCTAATGTTTAATAGACATAAAAGGTAGCTAGAGGAAACATTGGTACATTCACTGTTCCTACTGAGGAAACCTAATGAGTTTCTACTGCATGGGCAAAAATCAGCCATGCTGGTGTTCATCAGATCAGTTTCAGGATGTCCTTGGAAAATCTGATCTTTGAGTTTTCTCTGTTGCTTTTTTTGACTTTGTTGGTTTTCTTGGAGCTCAATGTACAATTTTTGTTTCAGTATTAAAAAATCTTGTCAATACTGTTAGTCAGGAGCATCGCGAGGTATTTTGGTCTTCCATGAAAAATAGCTCTGAATGACATGCTGCTGAATAAAGAGGCAAGTGAAGCTGAGCCAAGCCCCCAGACCAGTACCTTAAAACATTCATCACAGTGCCAAAGACTGCTAATTATGCAGACCAGGTGTTATGAGAAACGAAGCATACCAAATCACCGAGTTTTAAGCACTGTGCCATACTTAGCCGACAGAAAAGATGGCGGAAATTAAGAATCTGAAGTCCACAACAACTGTATCCTTTGAATGATGCAGAAGGGACATCTTAGGCTTAGCTTGGGTGCTGGATCCTCTTTTTGACTCACACAATGTGGCAGGACTGGTAATGGCAGGTAAATGCCATATTCTGACTCTCTTCAGAGTCACCAATAAAGCCAGTCTCAAAGGGAATTTGTTCTTGTTCTCTCTCACACTCAATTCTTCCACTGTGCATATGGTGGTCTGTGCAATGGGGCTATTACAAAGAATTTTCCAACTGTTCACCTTGGAAGGGAGAGTCATGCCCTTAGAATAGGGTAGATAAAAATCTAAAGTATCCCTGTTATAAGCAGCCCATGCATAAGCATAAAAAATTTGAAACTGTGTTGATCAGGTAATTTTTTTTTTAAAAATCTCCTAAAGAGGGCAGAGTCAAGATACAACACACGCAGGGTTTCCTACCCACCATGCTTTGCAACCACAGCCATGACTGACATCACCTTCCTTAGTAATAGATCCCCACTTTCCTCCTGTCTTGGATGTCCTGTTTTGCAGGTACATGTGATGCCAGAATTGATTCTCTTTGAGAAATTTCCATCATCAGGTCATAGGAATTGTCAGGACATCACCAGTCTTCATACTTCATAGGACTACATGGGTACCAGCTTGGAAGACCTATGCACAGGTGTAGATGTAATCTACCCTCAACTTGTTGATGCTTATTTGAGCTTCTTGAACCCTGCCATGAGTCTCAACAAACAGCATGATACAGACTGCATGAGTACAGAAATGTTATTAATTGGCTAATCCACATAGCATGTAGCAGACAGACAAAATAAACACTCTAGCAGGCCACTAAGGCAGTGTGCTTACTGGTATGGGCTCTCAGGGAATCTCCGCTGCCCACACACAAGACAGCTTGGAGTGAGCATGTGCTCCTTGTACCAGGCCTTGTTTTGGTTTTAAACCTCAGTACCTCAGTACTGCTGACAGGCTCTCTTTGCAGTATTTGGTGTTTTTCTTGGATATTTTATACTCTTTATATCCTTTCCTGTTGGATGTTTTCTCTGACCTACCATCACATTTCACCTCTAAGCTACAACTCCTTTTAAAAAGCCTGTGACTGACTTACAGCTCAGGTGGACGTTTTTCATGGTCTCAAGTCACATATCTCGTCTAAGGTGCTTTTTCACACACCCATGAGCTGTAGGATGAAATTTCCATCTTTGATGGCTCAAGGACACTGACCGTCTCAAAATTTCCCTCATCCTGTAGGTTTACAGCCAAGGGCTTGTGTCCTACTGCCTGTGAGCTGTGGTTGCAAGTCATTTTCAATGTCTTGATGTGATGATGATGATGACTCTTAACTACATCTCCATCCAGACTTGCTTCTTTTCCCATGGTTTGCTAAGAAAGGTGTGGTGCTCTTATTAATAAGGAATTCCAGTAAATTAAAATTCATTTAAAGCCTGTACTCTATTTTGGTGATAATTTTATAGAATTATGGAATAATTCATCTTGGAAAAGAGCTCCAAGATCAAACTCAACCTTTGGCTGAACATCATCAGATCAACTAAACCATAGCACTAAGTAACACATTGAGTTGTTTCTTGAACACCTCCAGGGATGGTGAATCCCATCCTGCCCCATGTGTCTTTGGGTATCTAAGGGCCACAGCACATTAGAAACTTTTCCCTTCTGGGCTAGAGGAGGTCTGTGCTGCTACCTGTCCCTGTGTACTGGCTCAGGTGACTAGTTGCCCTGTGTGTAACTGGTCTTTCTCTTAAAGACTGAGACAAAAAAGGCATTAAGTACCTCAGCCTTTTCCTCATCCTTGGTTGTAAGGGTTTCATGCCCTGTGAATGAATACTCATGCAGATTTTCATTACCCTTATTTCTTTTTCCTAAGATTCCAGAAAATCTTATTATAGAAAATTCCCAGCAATGTCTTATGCTGAGTGTCAAAACAGCTAACAAAAGTATTGCCTATTTGTTACAACTCCCCAACATTCCAAGTGTTCACATTGTAACCTGTGATAGTACAAAGCAGTGTCATTTCATATGGCACATTTTAAAGCTGCAATACAATTATAAGAATGAATCTTATCTGTTACCCTGAGGAAGATCTGGGTTTTAACTGTTGACAAAGGATCTTTTAGAAAATCTTGTAATAGTACCTGGGTCTTGGTAATAATCTTCATAAATCATTAAGATGTTATCATTAATACAGCTCTGGAAAACCACTCAGAACCACTCTCTTTGGTATTTATTGTGCATCATAACTAACTATTTAGTTAAAGAGATTTCTTTCCCATCAGGAAGAAAAATATCATAATGGTTGTCACTGAAATCTAGGAAATAAACTCTCCAATGCATTTTACTATGTTAGCTGATATTACTTTATTACCTGCACTTGAAAGATGGGGCTTTCCCCTCAAAGCATGCATGCCCTGTAACCTAACAGACTGGTTATATTTCTGAAACTATTACAAATCTATCACATTTCCTGAGAACATACATATATGTTAATTATTTCTGCATGGATATGGTTCCAGGTCTTCTGATAAATCTTTTTCTTTTTCTCCTTACGAGTATCTCAAATATGTGGTCAGGTCATAATGTACTTCCCTCATCATTCTTTGCTTTGACACACAATCCTTGTTTTCAAAACTCAGCTATCAGCAAGTACTCATTAATCACTGATGTAAGTAAACAAGGAAGCATTACCTGACACAAGGCTTATTAATCACAGATGTAGGGAGTTAACACAAGGCCACATTAATCTCTGACATTTGTGCCAAGTACTGAACAGTACAAGAATTAACATGAATATAGGGATCATGCACCATGTGTTCAAGTTAAAAGAATTCTCCATCTTCTCCTACTGCTGCATAGATTTTTTCCTAAAACAATGTGACTACTTTTAGTAACAGAAGTGTTCTGTTTTAATCTTTATATGCCTGAAAGATTTTCTTCCTTATTTTTCCCAGTTCTCATTTGTACAATAAATTAGCAATTGTGTATAAAATTTTATTTTCTTTTCCAAATATTTTTATTATATTTGTGATCCTGCTGCTATATATTGTGCATGGGACCAATAAACAGCCATACTCAAGCATTAACTATTCATTTGAAAAAGTAGGTGTTCTGATTTATATGAATTTACATCCTTAAATGATATGTATGCAAAATAATGGAAGTAATTTATGATTCAGGTACAGCATAGTGTAAAACCAGATTATTTTTCAAGACAACTGTAATACTGTGGAAGTGCCCTCTGTGTCTTCTGTTTTAATAAAACAGCTTAACGTATGCAAAATTTTCTCTTAGCCAATAAAAAGACAGCAATTGGTAGTCTACGTCTTTTGGTATGGTCCAGTATTGTTGTGTTGTGTTAAAAAGCAGTCATCCTGCACTGCACCTCAGAAATATCTTCTTATTAATCCTCTTGTTAACCTTCCTATTTCTAAAGAAAGACAAGTTCTATCCTCATCAAGACATTTAATGCCTTTACTTTTAGGGGGGATGTACATCCTTCTACATCTTCATAATACAGACCTGGCTGTAAAATTCTTCATGGCCATTTCTTTGTAATCTTAAAAATAGCAATGCATTTTTTTACTTTTGTGCATACTAAAGGACTTAAAATTAGTTTTTTCTATTTGTATCTTGAAAAAAAAATAAAAAGAAAAATGAAAAAATTTACTTACACAAGAAAGAATAAAGAACAAGGAAGGATTTCAGAATAGGAGTGATCACATTTTTTATAAAGGGACTGGTATTTTTACTGACAGAGAACAAGTAACTACCAAGCCTAAAACAGGAGGAAAACAAGGCCACAAGAGAAAATAAAGGATGTGTATTTCTCTCCCCATGTAACAGAAATATGATTTTAAAGATAACCAAATACAAAATCTTGCCCAAATAATGAAAAACCAAACATCAAAAAAATAAATTCCAAAGCCAAAGAAAACAAGATCTTTAATTTTCTTTACATGTTCTTTTCACTATTTGAGTAATTCTCTAATTCACGAACCTATCATATTTATCATTGGTTAATGCCCAGATCTTCCAAGGCATTCAAGAGTCCAAGCTGTGTTTGGGATTTCAAGGGAAATCCTACACAAGGACCAAAATGCCTTAGAGAATATAAGACTTTTTTCAGTTGCATTATAATTTTCCCAATAAATGTTTGATTTTGCAACACACTTATTTTTCACTTAATGCAGTTTACAGGACCAGTGATTGATATCAGGTTACTTAAAAGTGTATGGATTCCCATGGTTCAAAACATGTACAAATTTTGGGTTTATGTAGCTTAAAGGTGAGTTGTTCTCTTTTGAAATAATGCTTTCTTCAAAGATGACCTCATTCTCTTTGTATGTAATACAGAATATCTTTACCTTCCAGATACTCCAGGATTACAGATGAAAATATGACTAAGTTGGTCTTTAATGACTGCAATTAGAAAAGCAGTACCTAAATGGAAGTCACTTTAAACAATTACTATTTCTGGTTTCCACGGCATTAATTTAGGTGAGTCAAAGCACTTCGAAGTACAGAAGATAATTAGTGCACTGCAAGTCTAATTTTAATTCATGTTGCCATTTGTAATGCATTTGATTTAAGTTCAAGTTTAAATGATGTAGTCACAACACCTGAGAAAAGATCATCTGACCTGTTCAGGACAAACTCATATGGCCAGGAATTCATAAGTAATGTCACCTGGATGGAGATTTGGCTTTTCTCACTACAGTGCAGAATATTCTAGCTGTTGAATGAGGTTCAGCATGCTTAGTGAAAATAAACAGCTCAAACATGATCTTGAGAGTACTGATACAAAATGCCAGTGTCCTGTTTGTATGAGGCTTTTTCTTCTGTAAGACTAGCAGTACCAGTTTGATGAGTTTAGTTTCCCCATAAAGGGCCACAGAGCTCTGTGACAATGACAAAAGATACTTGGTAGTCTTCTGATGAATCTTTTCCCCGCACAGACTCGCATACCCTTTCCTTTTTAGATTGTCTCTGATAGGCAATATGGTTTGTCCTAAGATGAGAATATGAGGTGGGAATAGCAGGAGAAAATGTTTGTCTACTTAAATAATATGTTGATTTCAGAGATGGAGGAGCTGTGACAATTCCAAATGACTTTGACAAACAGTGGCCCACAAAAAGGTTTAAAATGCTACTGGAGACTGGGCCAGGTGGGTAAATTGACCTCCCAAGATTGCACAGGCATCTTCTAGTTACATGTTCCCCATGACAGGGACACCTGGAGAATTCGTTCAGCCTGAAGACAAGTGAACAAGTTCCTTTGGACAGGTGACTAAAAATACTAAGATCTGGTTATATGTGGGGATAAAATCCTAAAGTAGCTCCAGAGGAGCTTTTTTCCTTTGTAACTCTTCATTCTGCAAAGCCAAAGACAGTAAATATATACAATTCTAGATGAACCTGCTTATATGAAAGCCCTTTCAACCTGATTATATTATATTTAATTGGCAACATTCAGACATCTTATTAGCAATAAATCTAATCATAATAATCAACTAATTAGTGTCATACTTCTCACACCTTACTGAGTCTTCTCTCTATTACAAGGTCTCTATTACAAGGTCTCAGTGACATGATTAACAAACTCTTTATAGCAAGCAAAAAACATCTAGACTCCTTCTGCATATCAGTGATCAGTACAACTAATGATAAGGTAACCAATGTGGATGGGTTTTCTTGACTCTTCTAACACCTTGGAATGTGCATAAACTCCTTCTTCCCCACCTCAGCTACCCTGTTCTTTTGCTTGGGTGCTCTCTCCTCAGCTCTGATACAGACAGTTTTGACTGCCTCACAAATATCAAAGTGGATTTAGACAATGATGCTTTCAGTCTTTGCTATGTTGAAAGTCATTCTGAGCACATGTATTATTTTTCAAGTAATGAGGAAATAAGGAGCAAGAAATAATTCACAAGCATATAAAAATGGAGTTGGCTACCATGGATGTTTCAGCATGGACAGCACTGTGATGTTGTCAAGTGGCTTAAGAATGCTCATGCTTAATCTTCCCCTGTATTCCTTCTGAAGCAAACAAGGTTAATAGAAATGTGAAATCCATTAGCTTTTGCACAATGGTCATAAGCCTGTGCCAGTCAGACCTACTTGAGAAAGAAATTAATTTTAAATGCAAAAGCTCAAATGACTTTAAACACTTCCAATAAGAGAATTTCTTCACTTCAAGTATATTTGAAGCTATTATTTTGAATATTCAGTATTAATCATAAATCAATGTGTGTCTTTTTTAGTATGAGTTGATGTAGAATTGTAATTATTATGTCTCATTGTACAGCAAAGGTTTTACTGTCAAATCTGACAAACCTGATACATGGTACAAGTTAAGGAAGAACCTAAGGATCAGTGAGGGTAAGAATAAGATATTCATAAAGTGTTTGAATTTCCAAAAGATAACTTAGAATAACAATTGATATTTTAAAAAAGTCTACAGTGTGGCGCCGTCATGAACATAATTCATAAAGTTATCAGTACCTATACCTTAGGGTATCCTTCTTCTTTATGTGGAACCATGACTAAATACTGAGGGCCACATAAGCTGAGACAGGTTGGGAATTCATTCCTTTCTGTCATGTCAGAGACACCTCTGAAGAGCATGCGCATCAGACTACCTCTGTGCCTTGGCCATGCCCCAACTACTTTTATAACTGTACTGAAAGAGAGACTAACAGCAGGAATAAAAGGCTGTCAACCAAGGTAAAACTATTACCATAAATAGAGATTTCAAAAGTAATTACAAATGTTTAACATAGCTTTAAATAACTTGTTTGAATAGATGAGGATAGGGTTTTTTCACTGCCATAATTCTGAATCTAGATCTCAAATAAATTCACAATTCCAATTACAAATTCTGCTCATTTGAATTTTTAAACCATATAAGCCAGAAATTCAATGCATATCTCAGATTCAAGTACAGAGATTGTTTTTCCCTAAGAACATTTTTTTGCAATAAAACTTAGGTAAAGTTTTACTTCCTTTTAGTTTTCTTTGAATATTTTCTGATGATGCCACAATTGTAGCACTCCAATGCAAAACAAAATTTCTGGGGAAAAATATTCACATTAAGACTGAAGGGTATGTAGGTAAAAATAAGCAGCAGGGAAAGACTGAAGGTGAGTACATGATGGCAAAATGAGTCAATAAACTAACTACTACCTTGCTGTTCCACCTGTGAACAGAAGGTATATTGAATTGCATTTAACTGCAAGTCTTGTGAAAAAACGCAATCATTTTAGTTATTGAGGTAAACAAGGTAAGTCTAAGTAAAAAGTTCAAAGTAAGTGTATTTGAACACTTTGGAAGAGAAATATCACTGTCCTAGAGCTTGTCTAACTTTCTGGTTTAATGACTCATATTTTATACTGCTATCTGAAAAGTGAACATCATTAAAATAAGTGTATATCAGTAAAAAAGACTCTAGAAAATCAGAATCACTGAATTTCTCTCCCAGGAACACATATTCTGTGAAAGAGTTACCATCTTTACCTAAACGCTTTTAAATTGTAGCAGCAGTAGGTATATTTAAGCCAAAACTTCAGAATTATCTTAAGGACTTTGCAGAAAGAAATGCAATAACAATGGAGGAACAGCTGCTGGATTTCTTTGAAAAAGCTTTGGCCTATTAAAAGAGAAGCTCTATAACTTAAGCACTGTGATTTACTTCAGAGAAGTTCTTTGATAACATCTGAGAGGAACTTAGTCCTTTGAAGCTGTACAGTAGAAAATTGAGTATGAGTTTTGTTCTGACTATGCTGTCATTGCATTGTTTATTGTCAGCAAATAAAGGTGATTAGTCAAGATATTGAAAGAGTTTGGCCTGAACCTGGAACTCTATCTGATCATTCTGCTCTGTCAATGGAAAAAACCTGCCAGCACTGTGATTGCTTAAAACCTCCACAAAATCAAAGACATTATGGATCTTGCTACTAAACTAAAAATAAATTTCCTTCCCTGAAGATCAAAATTACAAAACTTGAACTTTTTATCAAGATGAACAATATTAATGGTTATGGTGTAGAATACTAGTAAGCTAATTAAATGTCTCAAAACAAACAAATTCACTAAACCTCTGGAAAAAATATTAAAATCCTGAACCAAAGCACTAAAAACCCAACTATTTGCACAAACAAACAAGTAAATAAACAAACAAACAAACAAAAAGAAAATTTAAAAAAAGAGAAGGAAAAGCAGTAAGACAAGAAAAGTCTCTGTCATTGTTTTTGGAAGAATGTCTCACAATTTCTGCAGTAATAAGACTGAGATCTTGACAGTTGGTCCCTACACACAATATTGTGATTCCCATTGCATCTTAGCTTGTGAGTGACTGTGGTGTGTCTTGAGGGGTCAGTTGGAAACGCCAGCTCAGAAGAATTGTCAACAGAGATAACAGCTAAGTTTCAAAGTTTAAAAAAACATAAATATCGCCTTTTTTAAAAACCCAAATAACCTCTCCAGTTAAGAAATTCTTCACTGTTCTTTTCCATTCAGGTTTCAGTGCTGAGGCTTTACTCTCTTCAAAGAGACATCCTAATCTACAACTTCTTTTCATTTAGTTTTAACTTATTTCTTGTGCCAGATCATTGAAGATGAGAAATTCTTGCAAATCATCTTAAATTTTTATAAATCTATGGCTAGTTTTCTTTAGAAAGTTGATATATTAGGTGGAGACTGAACATACTGTTG
The DNA here is from genome assembly GCA_910950805.1 of Acrocephalus scirpaceus scirpaceus. Classification (NCBI taxonomy): domain Eukaryota; kingdom Metazoa; phylum Chordata; class Aves; order Passeriformes; family Sylviidae; genus Acrocephalus; species Acrocephalus scirpaceus. The sequence continues at coordinate 46,940,195 of OU383776.1, forward strand.
ATTAGTCACTGAGCAGGTGTATTTTCAAATTGCTGAAGTTTAGGTAAACATGAATAGAAATCTCATTGACAGGATTTGTGTATCTCTCTCCCACACAGAGTTTTGCAAATCTCCCCTACAAGAAAAAAGCCAAAACAAATTGAACACGGGGGACAGAAATATTTCACACACCTTGTTTCTTGAACTTTGAATTAGTGGGAATTAGTTTAATGGCAAATTACTTTGAGGAAAATTACCTTAGTACTCTACACAGCTCATACATATAATTTAAACATCCACTGTTATATTCCGTGTTTGTTTGTTTGTTTGTTTGTTTAATTGGGCTGATTTTGGCTCTTAAAGTACCTGAATTTAATCACAGAAGGAAGTACCTTAATTTAATCACAGAAGGACTTGAATATTTGGTTATATGGAGTAGATGACTGTCATGATATTTTTTTAAGCAGAATTATTATATTTCAGTTCAAGTTGACCCACTAAGAGTTTACATGCACAGAAATTAAATAATGTATTTGCACATCTTTATTACAACCTATTACAAGTTGTTATTGTCAACACCAAATGAGATATTTCTGGTAATTCAATGTCTGGAGGTATCTAGAGTACTATGCCACGTAAATTTTTGTATATCACAGTAAAAATGACAGCATAATTAAACTGCTTTTGTATTTTCTCTTGACTTAAACCTTGACGTGCTAGTGGTTATAAGTTTCCTTATCAAACTGTAAATTTAATTTTTACTTTTCACCCCTGTGTTGTACTCCTTCTCCCAAAGTTAAATCGATGAGAGCTGTGACAATTCTGTTCTCCCTTTAGGTGTTCTGCCTTCATAACAGCTGTATTATCAGAAGGTTCAGTACCTGCAGCAAAATGCAAATAAATTCACCCCAAGTTAGAAGAAGCTGTATCAGTAGGTGGGGGATGGATTCATGTACCACAGAGCCTCAGTTATTGGTAGCAACTGTTCACAGGTTCATTTAGAGCTCCAAGTACAATATTTTGCTTGTGGCCCCCTCCTTTGCTTTGTAATGCATAGGGAACCCTCTTTATGCATTTCCTGCATGAGTAAAGAAGAGCAGACATTTCTGGTCACTGATCATGCCATCCAGGGACTCCCTCAAGAGCTCAGGGTTGGGAGTGGGCTTCTGGCCCTCAGTTTTTTATTTTACACCCACACTGGGCAGATTTTTGCAGAAGAAAAGCAATCCTTTAGCTGGTACTTCTCTAAATGGAGGGAAAGGTGCATTGGCATCTGTCCCTTTTCCAGGAGTAGTAGCAGTGGGAGGAGGCCAGCTAAGAACAGGATACCTTGTAAGCATTAAGACTCAACTTAGATTCACACATTAATTTCATAAGTATACATTTAACTTTGACACTTAGAGCTGTGTTGGTCCATAGAATCTGCACGGGTCTGAAGAAAAGCGAGTGCTTGAAAAAAATTTTTAATGACTGTCTTAGAACTTATAGAATGGGTCCTATAATATGAAAGACTGAAGATAGGGCAAGATGAAAAGCCAAATAAAATAAATTCCCACTTTCTGTAAAATTTTCAAAGGTTTTTTTTTTTTTTTCTTTTGTCCAGCCTTGTAGAAATAAAAACCTAGTCCTGGTTTCTACCTTTCTGTTGCTTTTCTTTCCATGCCTCTGGAGAAAAAAAAAAAAAAAAAGGCATTTTCATTAAGTGACCTTTCATTTATTTATTTATTTTTAATATTTAGAAAAAAGTTGATTAAATATCTCAACTACTTAAGAAAATAAAAAATAATATTTAAATCAGTGAATCGCTACTTTCTATAGTGAACTGCAGAAGTATGTCCTAACTAAAATTTTTGTCATGTGTGAAAAGTGTGGAGTTCCTCTGCCCCAAGAGGAGGAGATGTGGGGCATGCCCCTGCAAGCCCAAGAAAAAGCACTCCACCCCTAAGTTACAAATAAGCTATTGACCTAGAATGTTCTCTCCATCTTTTGTTATCATTGGTTAAAATTCTACTGCAATGCTCCCACCTGAGTTATTCCTATTGGTTACCTTCCTTCAGCCCATCCCTTTGCAGTCCTTGCTCCTCTTGCTATTGGACCCTGACTCTAAACTCTGCCCTTGTTCTACCCTATAAAACCTACCACCTTGCCCTTGTTCTTGTTCTTGTCCCTGGTCACCATTCAAGTCCTGTTGTAATAAAGGATACCCAGATTCCCAAACAAGAATCCATCTTGTCTCTATCTATGTTGATCATTGGTGGCTGTCTGAGACACTGCCCCTGCAAAGTGATACAGAACAGAAAAGTTGCTGACACTTAAATCTCTGAGAAATGTCATCTGAGAAAAAGAACTGTGACAATAGCAAAAGGCTTGGAAACGTCTTTCTTCATCATACGAACACTGATATGGCAAGATAATATGTGTTTTGCTAATGTAACTGTATCCTGTGTCACAATAATTTCCTTATGCAGTGAACATAATATTATTTTTTGACACATGAAATATACAGATTGTGAGAGAAAAAAGAAAAAAAAATCTTGCGCAAAATTTTTTCTAAAACAAGTTTTTGTGTGTATTCAGACACATAACTTACAAAAGAAAACCACAGCTTCCTTTGTGAAGTAATGTTAGGATGACCATTGCATTGCTAACTTTCAAATTTTACAGATTTCCTAAACTTAGGAAAATTAGTAATTATTTTTTTCATCCAGTCCCAGCCAGAATACTTTCCATTAAACTGGAAGGTAAGACTTATAATGTTCTCTCCTTCATAACAAATACAGAAATAAGTTTTTGATTTACATGTTTTACATTTTGAACAAGCCATGTGCACCAGAGTTGTACAGTTCCTGTGATCTGCCTATAATTCCTTCTCAAGTTTAGCATGAAGACTGTGATTAGGTGAAGTTAAGAAGGGAGTTCTGAAGGTACATGAATAAGAGTCACAGGGCAGATGAAAAGGACAAATATTTCTTCTTTCGTCCTAGTCTCAGTGGTACTGCTTATTGGGTACTACTGACTTTGCTGAGCTAAGCTTAACACTTCTCTGATGCCAGAACCACAGCAAGAGAAAAGAAAATGCTTAAAATGAATTCGTAGGACAGCTGGGACTCTACACCCTCTTGTTCTCATTTATTTTTATGTGTGTTCATACACATAACTTACAAAAGAAGTTATCACCACTGTTCACTAGACATATTCAGAGTAGATTACCCCTCTTCAGACCCATTTTTAGCAATTAAGAAGCCCAAGAAAATCTGGCTGTTACAGATTCAAGATACTTTATCTAGTGTCCTATGGTGTCATCTGTAGAGCTGCACAACCAAACAGCAATATCAAGCACTTTTTTTTTTCTTGCAGGCTACTTATGTGCAGCAAACTTTTATGCAGTAAACTTTTACAGGTTATTGTAGGCATCAATACCACAACTTTGGCTTGGCAGATGAGCAAACCACATGCATTCAAACAAACTCCTAAATGCTGCTACAGGCTAACAATTCTGTTTAAAATTGCTTTGGACTATAATGAACTATGATCAATTATTCATTACTGGACATCTTGGTCTATTTTTCAGCACGGTCTAAGTGCAATTATCCTAATGCAAAGATGCATGTAACAGTTCACTCATATAAACAGATTTATGTGTCTCTCAAAGACAGCTATATCCTATTGTACATCAGTAGAAATGAAGTAAATTCAGTTTTAATAACAGACAGCCTCAAACTGTTACATGAGAGGGTAAGAGGAGAAGAGAGATGATGTTCTGATGTCCAAGCCTCCTCTTTGTCTGGTTTTCAGCACTTAAGGGACTTGTAACTTTAGCCTTGCAAAAGACCCTTTTTGTCTTATCCAGAAATCAATATTTGTTACTTGTAATAAATATGATGGTTTGGTTTTTTCCTGTCTGGACTGGAGCCTGGCCACTTTCTAAATAAATTTTCTTCACCATCTACCTGTCATTAGTGTCAGGAATCAAATTTACATTTTGTATGAATCTAATACATTCCCAAACAGTCTTGCCCAGTAAGCAAATTTATTACACGTCTGGAATCATTGCTGGGGATTTAGGAGTCTGAATTTTGTTGCACATTTTACTATATCACCACTTACCATTGTTATATATGCTAACATTGTGGGAACAGATGTACAGGTAAACCCATGAGCCTCAGAAAAACCCATAAACCCTGCAGATCACATATAAGCTCAATACTAGCAGTGCATCAGTAACCCATGTTTAAGACAGTAAGATGCAGGTTTTTTATTCAAAGAAAATGCTTGTGTCCAAAATAACTCCATCATGAGATTTTTCTCCAGTGAATTGTACCCATTCTCTGGAGCTGAAAAAATATGCCTGTAACTCTAAAATATCCTACGGAGCTGAGCTGAATGTAACCCATTCTAATGCAATTAATTATCCATGTTTCACTTAGAAGAGCGATCATCCTGATGGATCAGAGTATTTCTCCTTTAATATGTGAGAGCATTATATATCATTAACATGCAAAGGATTTCTTTAGAGTATTTTGTGATAACTAAAAAAAACCCCAAGGAATCCAGACTCAACCAAGGAACCATAGCAAGGAATCTAGACACAACCCTTTCTTTGTGCAATCTCAGCAGAGGTAATAATACTATAAGTAAAAATGTTATATTAGATATATATATATATTTTTTAGCATGAACACTGTAATTTCTTTATGTACATACAAAATTATAAAGATGTTGTTAGGTTAAAGGTTTCATGAGTTTTTACTGAAAAACCTATGGGAACTTTTATTAGATATGAGTAAAGTAATATTATAGTAATATATATATTGCTACTGTTTGATGCAGAATTCAGGTGTGTGTATTATGAAAGTCACTGTTGGCAATGACTCTCTTTGACAGCCATGACATAACTCATCCATGACAGCATGGATGTGCAGTACATATCTTCAATTCCGTGCCCAGAAAGAGCAAACACTTTCATTCTGTAGAAAGTTTAAAGGGATGCAAGATAAAAGACAAAAAATTTTTCTAAAGTACTTATTTTCAATCTACACAGGTACCTGGAGTCAATTTGAGTACAAGTTGTAAAAAAAAACAATATTCAAATTCCTTCTTCTCTGAAGCCAAAGAGTTTCTTTATGTAATGCAGATGCTCGACTATTTGCAGGTCATCTAACAAGAAGTCCTAGGTTCTCAGGACCAAACAAACTGAAAGGAGTGTTTATAAGGGTGAACATTATGCAGGGGTGAGCTGCTGGGGGTAATACAAGCAGCTCATGTCAGTTCTCAGTGTTATTCTGCAACACATCCAGGACCTGCAAAACACCATGGTGAAGCTTCCAAGGTGCTGGAAATGGTATGGATACAGGCTGCTTCATAATTATCTCATTGAAGTGAAGTACTGATTACAGCTCTTATTTTGTTGCATGCGCAGCAGAACAGGACTTCTGTTAGAACAGAAGTACAAAACTACAGTCCTGTTAGAAGAGAGCAAAAGTTTTGCTCCTATGGAAATATCAGAAATAGAGTTTTTTAATGTGCCTCAGTGTGTTTTGGTGGATGGGAAATACTTTCTATGTATTTTATGGAAAATTAAAAATGGGAAGTGAAATATAATAGACAACTTTGTGGTTTCTTGTGAGGGTCACTTTGCACTCTGAAGTCACAGTCCTTTTTGTTCTTTCTGGAACAGCTTGTTTGCTGTCTTGTAACACTATGATTTTTACATTGCATGAAATATTTGCCTTTGGGGGTAAAATATTTTATTTTTAAAGTAATGTTTCAATGCTTTAATTCCAAAGGATTTCTCCTTCTAACACTGATTAAAAGAGCAGTAAAGAAAACTAGAACTAGAGTTCATCAAGATAAACTGTGATATTTACTTTTTTGACTATCTGACATATAATGTTTCTCATGTTTCTTCTGCTCTTGCTGCACTTCAGCTTCTGCTATTGCAACTAGCATTTGGATTTGGACATAATGTGCCAGCAAGGCATATAAAAACGAATACTGAGAAACAGCATTTCTTGGAAATTTTTCATTCATCAAGATGAGACTTGAAAGGAACCCACTATGAAACAGGGCAAATTAATTTTGCTCCTAAGCTCCTATTTGGTGAAACTTTATGCTTATAGTGTACTTCACACCTCCTGCAGCCACTCCAGAATCCTTAGGAAATGGCACCTGCATGGTCAAAGTTCCTCAGGAGAAGGAAGTTTTCTGAGGACAGTTTCTGTCAATATTTTCTGTTTCCATTGTGATTCTTGAGACTTTCTTGAGTGGAAGAGGTGATGATATCCAGTTATGGATATATGGACATATCTTATTAATATAATCTACAGTAATTTCAAGTGAAACATATTTTTATGTTTGCCTAATATTAACCATTTGCAACCACCAGTGGTAAGTGCAAATTCTGCTGCCTGTGGAAGCTGTTCTAGTTTTCCAAATTGAGTAATTCAGATCTAAGAAAAGCAGTGATGAGCCTTTTTTTCCTGCAACGAAGTAGGCCCTATAGTTTGAAGTCTAGTTTGCACAGATTCAAGCTTTAAAAATTCCATTTTGTCAATATATATAAATTGATAGAAGCTACATATTGGACAAAAAGGAAATAGAAAAGGAAGAGAAATCTAAAATTCTGCAAGTTCTATTTGTGGCAGAAAGCTTTGAAGACTTGCTTATTGATCAGAAAAAGGGTGAAAGAAATCATAGAAGACAGAAATAATCTGATAGCTGATGAAAAATTTGAATTTACTCTTTACTTGGGAAGAAGCTGTGTATGAACAAGAGCAACAATACTATGCCAGCTGGAAGACCTGCTGTCTGTAACTCCAGCTCAATGGCGCACCAAACACTGAATGACCATGTCATTCATAAATCGTTAGACCTGACAGATTCCAGAGTGACTGCTGCCAATCCAGTAAGATCAAATCTTATATGATTAGGTAAAGTTAGATGGAGATCATGCATGGCTTACCATGAAAACTGGTATTTTCCTGAATTTTGACATATGCAGATATTGCAAATTCTTATGGTTTTCAGAAAAAAAGGGCCTATTTATTATAGAATAATTAATAATGCAGGCCTTCAGAGCAGGATACATGTAAGACTTAACATGTTTACTAAACATATACCAACAGCTCCCCTTAAATAACATTAGAGATGGAATAAAATTTAACAAACTCCAAGCAAAGGCTGATAGTTTATTCTCCCTTTGTGCTGAGGAGTCAACAAAACTTGATAATAAGGGCATCTTGACTATTAAAGCTTTATTATATTCCTGCCTACATTTTTGTTGCTATTCAAGCATTGTCTTCTATATTGCTCTCAAAAAACCATAATACTATGCAGATTTAATAGCTATATTCATCTAGTTCTCCTTAAATTGTCAATGCTGACTTCTTACAATCAAAGTTTTAACCTGAATAAAACTGCAGAATAAAGCTACCCCAAATTAATTGTAATTTAATAACCTAATGGACTTGAGTCTTTGCTGCGACCGCCTGGGGTCTTCAAGGCGCGGCAACTGTCCCTGGTAGAAGCACCTTTAAAAAGGCACCCCAGTACACCAGGCACACAGACACTCTCAGATGGGAGAGAGTGATTTCAGCTCCTTGTGAGAGGCTGCTACAGCAGCCTTGCTCTAGGGAGAATCAGGCGACGAAGGAATAAGATCGTGAGACGGGTTCCTCTTCTCTGCAGCCTGCTTTATTGAAGAGCTCCAGAGGGTCCAAGGAACCAATGTCCGAAGCACCGAGGTCCAAGGAACCCTGAGGCTCAGGAGAGCCTGACCTTTAAACAGAAACGCCAGGGTAGGGCTAAGAACTTGGACCAATAACAAACCGAAACACCGTAACTGACAACCGCGACTGCGAACCGGGGAAAAACAAACTGCATGGGGGAGCAAAGGCCCATGGGGGTAATCACTGTGCTCGCCGTGAGGGCAAGTCTGTCTCTCCAGGAGACCCCCTAGGGTGAAGCTGGTTACACTGCTACAGCCTGTAGACTGTAGAGCTCTTTGTGACAGAGAGGCCTCCGGCGTCACCCCCTCCGCACGGGAGAGCTGTGGCATTTGGGGTAGCCCCTCGGGCTACCACAAGTCTTGAACATTATGTTGAGCTCTTAAACCTTTGATTGTTTTCAAGAGGTGAAAGCTGTCATATAGGTCTGTGATTATCACACAAAACACACAGGATTAAATTAAAAACAGGAGCAGGAGCAGACATGAAGACAATCTCTAGTCTGCAGATAAGATATCCCTGTTTTGAAAGTATGGCTACAGTGGTGCAAGTTTTACCAAAGTAATCACTGCAATATTGATAATCAGTGCTTGCTTAAAGACTCAGTCTGTAGTCAGGCAGTCTGAGTTACGCTGCAAGGCTGTACAATACATTCTGCAAAGAAAAGGTTTTGCATATTCTTACACTTCATAAGAGTCTAGTCCAAATAATTTGCTGTCCTGTAATAATTTGAAAATAATACAAGTGCTATACTAATCTGACTTCCTTTGTTGTAGTTTTCTTGATAGATCAAGAGAAGGAAATACAAATACAAATACCTCATATTGCTCAAAATCAGGGGTAATGCATTGCTGTTCGTGATAGATTTTCAAGTTGCTCTACCTTTAAAAAAATGTGTACATTTGTCTGAATTTTATTTTATCAATATCTGGAGACATTTCACAGGAAATAATAACTGAAGAATAGTGTTAAGATAATGACAGTCACATGAATTGGAGAGGTTTAGGAAAGAAATTGAAGTTAAAATTTTGACCTTAATATTTTTTTATGTAAGTACTTATGTGTTATGAGGGAACCATTTCTCACTCCTTGTAAAATCTTGACTTCTGCCAGGGATGTAATTATTTTGTTCAATATCTGTGTATTGCAATACAGGTGTGACTAAGATATGGCTCACTTCTGAAAATATTTCCAGGCTACTATTTTCTGTCTTGCCTTTTGATGGTTAATGCTCTTGAAAAACTCTCCAAAGCTGCTGCTAAATCCAATATTAGTTTTCTTCTTCAGCCTCATGGCTTTTTTATTTGCTATTTATTATTTTATTTCTTCTTTTCTGTTTGAAAATGCATCTTTAGAGCCCACCACTATATAATGAATAATGTAAGCAGTGGTAGAATTATCATATATTCGTTGGTATAGTAAAAATAATGTTTCCTGAAGGTATCAGGAATTTGCTTTAGCCTTAGACTTTTGAAAGTATCTTTGTCAATATTTAATCTCTATTGACTCATAGCTTGATTGCAATGCATAATGCTGACCACATCAATCTTCCCATAAAGCCTGGCTTCTTTTTCTAACAAAAGTCTATTGATACATTTGATTCACCCTCATATTACATCACTAAAAAACTGCTGAGATTTTCACTCTCTATAAATTTGTGTATATCTTTACCCTGAAAGGGTACATAGCAACATCATGCTAGATTAACTGCTATATCTTTTTGTCCCTTTTTGCTTCAAATGTAAGAAATAACAAACAAAAACCCAAAAGTGGGTAAATTGCATCTTCTCTTTCGAACAACTTCTTCCTCACAGAAACTCCAGGAAAACCAAAGCCTTTAATTGCTTTTCTAGACATTAAAACATTCTCCCCAGCAAAATATCTTGTCATGTGCTTAACTTTGTGATACTGTGAAGTCCCCTTTTGAAGAGGTGTGTATTTAGGTGTGGAAAGATTTTGTTGAGCTTTGTTCAGCTCTACCTGCTGGTTGGTAGTCTGACACATTATAAAGTAATATGTTAGTTTGCTGTCTTGTTATTAAGATGAAAATATATATTCCACATAATATTAATGCATTTTTCAATTTTATTCATATTGTGTTTTCCTTTTGGGAGTTTAATTTCTAAAGTCAGTTAATTTGTATGAAAAATAACACATGTTTGTATGAACATGCAGTTCATCAGAATATTTCTGTTCTAAGGTTTGGATCAGATAATTAGTAGATGTAGGTGTAGGTAGGGATTGTCTGAAAAATCTAAAATATATTGCATGCAAGTATTATTATATGCAGAACTGATTTGTTGGATGAAAAATTCAAAAGACAACAAATTAAAACTAATAGGAGATAAATATCTTGCTGCCACAAGACATACTTGAACAAGTATCTCAGGCTTAAAAAAAGAAGATTTAAATGTGTCTTACCTATTTACCTTTAAAGAGACAACATTCAAATCCATGACAACCTCTGCTTGTAAACAAGATACACACCCACAGGTGTCCGCATGCAAGATTTTGGTGTAGCAGATGCCTGCAGAAATCTGGCAGAATAAAGAAAAGCTGGTATATCTAACACAGTTGGGTAGTCATAAATGGACAAATATCTACTCTGCTATTTTCTACACATCTTTGTTTAGTAAATGTAAGAGCAAGTTAGAGTCTCAAGTATGCTTTCTATTCATGATGACATAATTTTGTTGCAGGGTTGAGAAACTGACTGCAGTATACAAGATGAAATAGTTATAAATAAATCTTAAGGATCAAATAATAGATCTTTGAAAATGAACAAGGAGTAAAATTGTTGTTTATTAATTGTGTACTGCTTTGTATTTAGATAGTCTGTTTCTAGAAGTCAGCTCTCCTTTGACATCCCCTAGCAGTTTATAGACTCAGATACAATTGCATATATGTCAACTGAAAATTGAACACTGTATTTGGGGCAAAATATTTATAGGACAATTTGTCTACATCAGCTTGGGCTGACCAGCTTTGAGTTAAATTAGCTCAGAGACTGCTCTTTATTTTTGCATTTAAGTTGCATTTTTTCAAGTTAATTTTTGATCGACCTGGAAGTGGTGATTACATTTGTGTCAGAATTATTCTAGTCAGCTTTGCATATTTGATTGAGAGTCTGAAGTTAGTAATATGTAACAATAATTTTTTTTTGCATTGTCTGCAATGCTTCTTTTTCTCCAGTAAATAGAGACAATATTAAAAAGTCATGCTTGTACAGTCAGTCTTATGATTATAATGATGTTTTCTTGTTTACTGGCTCAGTTCTTAGTTTAGACATCAACAGTTTGTAATTTGACAGGAAACAATGACTGTTAGGTTCTCTGACACATTAATAATTTTATGGCCATGGTTTACTATAGGAATGCTCAGACACTCTGCCAATACAAAAATTCAAGGTGCAGCCTGCACATACCTACCTGATTAATTTACTGGATTGTTAAGAAACCTATTTCTTTACATTGTCCACAATTCATTGTTTTTGGACTTATGACTAGTTGTGCCTAAGTCTACACAACCCCAAAGATATAGGAATCTGCAGAGCAAGCCCAAAGACATAAAAAGGAGAGTACAAAAGATCTATGGCTATAGCAGCAAACAAAAGTTTAAGTTGTAAAGATGACAGCAAATTCTTGCCAGCAATTAATCCAAATAAATAAATAATTGCATAATTTTACTCTTTTTCAGAAGCACATCTTGGGATCTCAACTGCAGATCAAAGCTCTTCTCCCCCAGCAGTATGAAGTACAGGCCCACTTCTGCATTCTGTAAATCTCCACTTCACTCATCATGACAACCAATGACCTCAAGATGTATCTGAAGTTATGCTGATATACACAAACATCACAATGTGATGAAGTCCTCACTTGCTTTCTTTAGAATCACACACTGTCACCTCAGGATTCCTCACTACAAAATATTTTGTGCCTCACAAAGGGATCCTCCAATTCATGGTGAAGCTACCTTATCAAATTCATTGCAGTGACTTTGGTAGGGTAGAGGGATATGGTTTGGTTGTGTAGGGATAGGATCAGAAAAGCCAAGACACAGATGAAATAGGACAAAACAAGGAACGTAAAGAAAAACAAAAAGGGATTTTTAAAGTAAATACGTCAGAAAAGAAGTGCCAAGGAGAATATACCCCCACTGATGAGAAGGGAAGAATATTGACAAGACATATGGAGAAGTCTGAAATACTCAATGAGTTCTTCATCTCACTCTGCTGACAGTCAGGCTTTGCCCATCTCTCAGCTTCCCAAACCACCAAGGAAAGGTTGGGGGAGCAAAATCTCTCCCAATGTAAGTGAAGAGCAGGCTAAACACCACTTGATGACATGGGGTGTCTACAAGTGTATGTGGCCTGATGAGATACATCCCAGGGCTCTGAGGGAACTGGTTGATGTTGCTGGCAATCCACCCTCTATCACATTCAAAAAGTCATGACAATCAGGAGAAATCCCAGATAACTGGAAAAAGGGAAAGAGCTCTTCTATTTTTAAAAAGGGCGGAAAAGAATATTCACAGAATCACACACAATCACAGAATTAATTGAGTTTAAAAAGACTTCTGAGTATTGAGTCCAAACACCACCAGGTCAACCAGACCACTTAGCTATTATAGTAAGCAGCTAATAATTCCCACAGTATGACATGAAATATGTAGATGAATATAAATAGTTTACATATTGAATAAGCTCTTGTATCATCCCATCTGGGTAAAGAGTAAACCAATTTAATAAGCTTTTCCTCTTAGCGACGGGCTTCCAAAAAGCGTAGAACAGGGTAGACTACATCAGGGGCAAACTTATGGCTGGTCATTGTCAAAATTTTCACTAACACTTGTTCCTGTGAGTGAAAATACCTTTTTTTTTCTTACTAAAATGTAATAATCCCGGTCTAGAGTAGAAGTCTCCAAGAGAAACAAGAAGCATAGCTTAAAAACCATGAAGATAGACATGATTTTTTAATGTAGAATTTAATATCCTTTGAAAAAACAAGTGATTTTATACCATGTGAAATAGAGTGAAATCCTGCTCAAGTTAATGGTAAATTTACCTGTTGTCCAGACCTACATTTTCTCTTAAAATTTATTTTATGTTTCCTGAATGTATTGTGATCTATCTATCTATCTAAAGATATAAAGATATGAAGATGGATATGGACTTATCTGGATTTTTAATATACCATGCAAATGAAAGCCAACTAGAATATTTTAAAGAGTATCTATGAAGTGAAGGCTGAAAATTCACTGCAGTTCTCATACAGGCATTTATAGATTTTCCTCAAGCTCAATTTTGTGTGTCAGCAACATGGTGACAAGCACCAGTGAAAATGGGAGGGAAAATTTATGGTGGTTTTTTCCACCTTCTTCTTATAACGTTATTGTTCTCTGACCTTCAGAAGCACAGCCATTTGGCACTGTTGTTTGACGAAGTAACAAAATGCCTCATACTCCAGGCAGGAAATACAAATTTTGAAGTCTTAACTATTAGGGAGTATACAGGAAGAATATGAAAATTGTTATTTAACTTAATTCCATTATTTTTAAATAAATTATTTTAACAGGTGCATATTTGCCATATTTTAATTTATACAATTAACATTGTAATAATGAAATACTATTTTTAAAAGAAAAACATGATCTCTAAATTAAGAGTTTCTACTTACCAGCACACTGCAGTGTCCAGCCTTCATGTAAGGAGCAATTTACACTAATGTCATCCTGATTGAAGATGAGTTTCTTTTTTCTTGCAGATTTTCAATTTAAAAATTTTGGTATACTGGTTCACTGTAATGTTCTAAATTTGCACACTTATCAAACAGTTCTCTGAAGAGTTGTTGCAAAATTTTTTAGAGGGCACAATCCACTTTGGGGTTGGACCTAAGCTATCCTGGGTAAGGCCTCAGATTTGGGCCTGAATAGCAGTGAGCAAGCCTGTGGCACAGCAGTAAATTCCATTAAGGTGTGTTTAGTATTAATTAGTATAGTTATAGCAATTTTACTGTGGCAACCTTAAAGCTAAGATTGTTTACATTCTTTTCTAATCTAGTACCAATTAGAGAACACCTGTTAACATAAACTATCTGAGACTCTATATAAGCCACCATTTTGTAGCAATAAAGGAGAATACACTGATTAACCATACTGGTTGGATCGTGTGTTGCTCAGCTTCAGCCTCTCAAGGACCCCCTGGCTTCAAAGAGTGAACATTTATTTTCAGCCAGAAGGACTAGCTGCATATACAGAGTGGTCTCTTGCAATATATACGTGTCTGAGAAAGTCCCTGGTTTTGGTGGCAGATGATTTGGTGAGAATATAATCTGGACCTCAAAAAGTGTAAGAAGTTATGAAGAGGATATTGTTTTTACTGGTAACTGCTGAAGTAGGGGAGGGAAGGCCAAAGATACCCAATGTATGAGTTTCAATGTAGAATCTGCTGAATGATCTACTCAAAGCACAGGCTAAGATTGAGGGTGATGTAGGATATGGGTGAATGCTCAAGAACTGGAAGCACACACTTCAGCACACTCTTGAGCTTATTGATAGTGGCTTGGTTTTAGGAGCTTCTGACACTTAAAAAAATTAAGGAGTTATCCAAAGACTACAGATCCCAAAAGTAATGCTTTTCAAGGAAAAGCAGAAGGAATTCATTATATTCTCTCTATATAGGTGTGATGTTACTCCAGTAGCATAGAATAGAATAGAATAGAATAGAATAGAATAGAATAGAATAGAATAGAATAGAATAGAATAGAATAGAATAGAATAATTTCAGTTGGGACCTACAACAATCAGCTTGTCCAGCTGCCTGACTACTCCATAGGACTGACCTAAATTTAAAGGATTTTTCCAAATCCTTTGACCACTGACAGGCTTGGAATATCAAATACCTTTCCTTTTCCAGTGTTTGATCACTGTCATGGTTAAAGAAGTGTTTACAAATGTCCAGTCTGAACTTAAACTGGTGCAGATTTTAACCATTCCCATGTTGTATCATTGGCTCCAGGGAGCTCAGCACCACCCCTTCCAGGTCCTTCCCTCAGGAAGCTGCAGAGAGCAGTAAGGTTGTCCATCAGTCTCTTTTCTTCCTAATGAAACAAAAGCAATGTCCTTAGATGCTCCTCACAGAACATGCCATAGATTTTGGCGTGGACAGAAAACAGCTCAAGCAAAAACACTCTTGGAAACAGAACTGAATACTGTACAGAAAGAAGCAGTTCTCATTCTTCAGACCTAGGTACTAATTGAACAGAAAAAGCAAACACCTGAGGTGAGAATTCTGTGCTGTGGGGAGATTCTTGCAGATTTCATTCTCTGTTCTGCAGAGAAAAGAAGGCTGAAGTAGCTTGTGTACAGATAAATATGACCAGTTTGCTTGGTTGAGACCAGCAGACGTATAATAGTACCCATCAGATCAGCTGAGCCAGGCTTGAAAGTTACCTGAAAGCAGGAAAAATAGATGAAATTATTAGTTTCATTCAGCAACATAAAAAATGGGAACAAAGTAAAAAGGATTAGGATGGAAACCTCACAAAGTATCTAACATAGCAGGATGCAGATTCAGATTTCCTCATTTTTGTTGGAAAAAGTCAGTTACTGGAGTAAAAGTGGAAGATTACAAAATTAAAACATCAGACTAGTGGGACAATTTTTTAAAAGTATGCAGCAGTCATGCTTAGACTGGCAATAGATATGGGAAATAGAATTTTCCATGCTGTAGCTGTAAGAAATGAATGAAATGAATGAATGCCTTCATTTTGAGGGAAGTGCACAGTGTAGGTTCTGAGAAAATATGCGGTCTCTTTAAACAGATCAAGTACAAAATATTATGTTCTATTATGTCCCTACTTACATGGGTCATATTTATTTTGAAATAAAAGAGAAATATAAGTAATTTGAATTTTTTTAATATGTACATAAATGCAGACACGATAAAACTCTGGAATAATACACAAACCCAAACATTTTTCAGGCAATTAAAATAGTTTATAAACTTTTATTTATTATTAAACTTTTATTATATTTTATAAACTATTTTATAAACTTTTCAACAGTTTTGTATCTTTATGAAACATGGTTATATATGTTGAACTTTAGAAACATTGATGTTAGTATTATGAAACCCTTGATTTTGAGCATAGAGTTTTAAAAAATGGAAATTATAAACGTCACAGATACACTGCCTACTTATGGCTTAAGCTGCTATTCTTGGATCATAAAAAATATTGATCTCAGCAGCAAGAAACTGCTGCTGTTTTGCTAAAGTTTGCATAAGTGTCTTATGTAAATTACTATACCAAGAAAACTGCAGTAAAAATTAAAATGAACCCTCAGCACTTTGGTTCACTTATCGGCTTTTTTAAAATGGATTTTATACCTAAACTTTTTGTTTTCAATGGTCAATATGTTTCTACCATTGTTAGTGGCTAAATTTGTCTACTACTTCTATTATGTGAAAATCTGTTTTGAGAAATAGCTTTTTATTTGCCAGATGGTTAGAACACTTTAGTTTATTTATCCAGGTCTTGGGAAATATAATTTGAAGGATGACACAACTTTGGTGTCTTTGGAAGACAAAGACTCTATTTGGAGAAGTTACAGCTGTTGTGAAAAAAGTTGTGAAACTTGAGCATTTTCTCCCATCACTCTAGTTTCTGTTCAAATTGTACCAAGATTGTCAGCTTTAAGGACTGTCCTTAGAATCTTAAGATGTGGAGAACGGGTTTCATCTCCTTCAGGCCCCAATCATCTAAACCATACAGCAAGAAATTGCAAGAAACTATCTCAAGTTAAAGCCTACTAAGGCTGTTAAAGACTTATTGCTTATGGACCCAGAACAGAGTGTCAGTGCTGCTGAGCATGCCTGGCACTGGGATATGTTTGCAGCAGTAGGGCTGTGAGGAGTCGAAGGAGAGCAAGATTTTATCACAGATGGGTGAGGCATGTTTTTAAAGAGCAATCACACGAGCCAGCTGAAGTTCTTATGACCAGAGGGCACCTCTGGGATTTAAGAGTGGAGCAAACATTCAGGAGTTAAATATCATTTTGAAATAGATGTCTGACCTCTGAGACTTCACCATGTTAGTGGTTCCACATCTTTGGCTGAAACAAAGAATAGTCATCAATGTCAGAGAATGAACATTTGACTAAATGAACCTGATCCACCTCAACAACTAATGTTGTCAGAATCTCTGAATGCAGGGTTTTTCTGTTTAATCCTGAGACTCTATATAGGGTTTTTAAATTTACTGTGGGATTTTTTTTTAATTACTCACACCAGTTATTTTCCTTCCAGATTCACTCTCTCACAAAATTTCATATGGTTTTATTAATAATAAATCTTATTTATACTTTCCCAATGAGCTGAAAAGAAAGTATTTTTATGTCTAAACCTGCAGCTCACTCGTGTTTATAGTCTATTAATCCAAATTTGTATGTTATTCTGCACTGCCTGTCTGCTGATTCCCAGTTGCTTTCCATGCCATTGTTGATTAATTCTAGATTTAGAACCTTGCTACTTTTAAAACTTCCCAGTCATCACATTATCCAGGAAAGTATAAGCATAAAGAAAACCATTCAAATGATTGAAACACATTTGTTCCAGTCAGTAGAAATGTTCCACCCACAAGTTGCATCAGTGCCTTCCTGAACTAAGTGACATAATGAGAAAAGGATACTTGAGATTCTTGTGTATCTTGCATGACAGTATGGATTTTTAAATTAATTTTTTTAAAAGGAAAGCAAAGAGAAAAAAGCAACAACAGAGTCAATCACCCATATTTCTGCTCCATTCCAGAGCATTTGAGCCATCTACTGCACCTCAAGTGGGTATGTCAGCAAAAGAAAATTATGTCGTCGTATCAAAGATACCAGACTGATACTTGGCATTTAATATCCTTGCCTTGTCTCACATTTGAGGCTGACTGGACAAGTGCTGAACAGATGCTGTTTCTGTTGCTATGGAAAATAAAAGTACTGTGTTGAATGTAAAGTGAGTAACACTATGAGGTAGTAATATTGTGCTTCAGTTTTCCAATGTGCATAAAAATTACAAGGAATTAGTCTACTTCTAGATATTATATCTTCTTATTAAAAGCTAACATACAGTATTTATGCAAAAGACCTGGGTCAGTTCAGGCTTCACAATGTTAGAAAGGAAAGACATTGTTTTGGGAAGAAAATATCTCTAGAAAATCCTATCCTATATTTCATACTTCTGATGGAAAGAAAAGAGATGCATAGACAGCCAGAAAATACAACATTTTTAATGAGCAAGAACAAGAAAGGAAGAGAAATATTAAGACAACTCTTCCAGTCACATAATATCAATAGTTTCTTCTAAAGAAATGAAAAACAAATGTAGGCTCACATTAAAAAAAAAAAAAAAAGAAAAGAAAGAAAAAAAGAAAAAAAATAAGGAAAGAAAAAAAGGATGGGCTTAGAATTCTATAGATGGAAATCTACTTCTACAGACAACACACTGTACACAGAAAAATATATATCAAATATGTATCCTGTCTCTTTAACAGAACTTGAAGTATTTGTGCACTGAGAAGTTTGATTAGGTTGTGATCACATGGAATTTTCTGTTAAGAGGAAATATGGAAGCAAGTCTCATTTAATTACAAGATAATTTGATAGTGTGAACTTTAGTCAGCTCTAATTTCTGTGAAATGTGTAAAGGAAACTGACTAAGATTACAAGATCTTTTTATAAGGGTGGAAAGAGTCCTAGGGATATTTGGTCATATTTCTGTTCAACTTGTCTTAGGTCAAGTAAGGGCCCTAGTCTATCTAAAAGGAGTTGCAAAATACCATAGAAGTAGCATTACATTGTACTTTACATTACATTACATGTACTTAGCATTACATTACATTCCCTCTCTTGCACATATCTTACATCCCCCTTGATGCAAAAACCTGAAAAGAAAAGGAAAATCTGGTCATTCAAAAGAGGAATAACCTCTTTGAAAGACTTCTTGGTTCCATCAAAATTGATTTTGGTTCTCTTTCTAATAAAGAAAAAACATCACAATAAATCTAAGGAAGTAAAACTTACTTCTGAAATTGTAATACACAGTTGGTTTTGAATAGCTCACCTCTGTAGAAAATGGATCTGTTGACACTTACCAAAAGTATATTGAGAGAAATTTCACTGCAGCTATTACAAGCTGGAGTGGAACTCATGATACACACAGTTTGCACCATCAGACAACAAATCTGGCTGCAGGAGGGCTGTTGTGCCCCAGTCTAAATATTTTTGCCTGATGGGTTAATAGAATACTGATGTGTGTAGAAGAACAGATATTAGCTATCATTAATCAGAATCAGAACTACTATAATCAGTAGCTACAAATGTATAGATAACTTGAAAAATAGTTACTTACCTATGCTTCCTTAGAATGAGTTAAAAATACCCTAACTTGGGAGCAGTCTCACCCACCTTTTTTTCCCTCCAGAAAAAAAATGTCATCAACAAGCTGACACAAATACAATTTTGTTTCCACAGTGAAACTGAAGAGTCTACATTTCTTTGAAACTAGGAGAATTATTTCAGTATTGAATCACTGTAATTCCAGTCCAGAGACACTATTAAACTTCCTAATATGCAGTTAATATATATTGGTCTTGAGTCAGTAGAAAGATTCATAGATTCATGTTAATGCCGTACTTCAAACAATATATATGAGTAGAAAGTGGATACATATATATATATATATATATATATATATTCTCAATATTTGCAAAGAAGACATTCAATTTCTTACACTTTTCTGTAATTTTGATGCATTTTGCAGATATTGAGAGATCAGATTTCCTTCACAAAATTAAAGTTACTAAAATGCTACAACAGAACACTTATTTAAAAAGTACTTTAATTCATCCTGTCTGATGCTCTCATTTTATTTATTGACAGCTCAGGCTCCAGTATTTCCTCCCCAAAAATTTCACTGTATATCTAGGTCTCTTAACATGGTCATGCTTGTGTACAATTATTGCAAAAGGGAAAAGAGGAATCTACATATCCTAATGTTCATAAGAATCCACTATAAGGAACGATCTTTGAAGGCTTGAAAGTAACAATAATTTTCTATTATTCCCCCATTCTGATAATCTAGGACTTTTTTTGTCAGAATTCCCCTACTGGATTGGGTTTTATTTTCTTTCTCCATATTTAGATTGTATTTCTTGGAATCTTCTTGTAACTTTTATTATGATAAGGAAAAAATCCCACCTTTCTTAACTAATCAACGTTGGTGAAATGTAGCGGCACAGAATTGGCATAAGAAATTTATAAATAATTCATAGAATAGAAATATATTTGAGAAATCGCAGTCTCAACAGACACTAAGAGAACAGAAAGAGAAACTTCAAGGAGTATATTATTCAGTATTACCTATTCCAGGTATTTGTAACATTTTCATCTTTCATTGTGATTTAACTATATTATGTTTCTATTATTTAACTGTATTATACTTCTGATCATTTTGAGGAGAACTGTGGAAGGGATGACTAGTCCAGTCTTTTGCTCAAGGTGGAAATTCTGCTTACACTAACATTTTCAGTCTCACCAAAAAAATTCTTCACAGCTATAGAGACAGGAGAATAAAGAGTAAGCTGTCATTTTATATGTGCACTAAATCCCTATTTGATACTCAGATGAAAATTGTGACATAATGGACACATTGACAAAACAACCACTAAATATTCACTCTGAGTCATTATTTAGCAGAGGTTTTTCCTTAGACATGATGCATTGAGACACTTTAATCCTTAGTGACCCTCAAACTAACACTTCAGTTGTGTGTTAAAATAGTGAGATGTCAGTATTTTACACTGAATTGTCACATAAAACACTTTGTTTAACATAATTTTTCAAAGTCAAAATAATTTTTGCAACTGATGGAGTATTGCATAAGAAAACAGGAAATTGGAGAGAGAATAATTTTTCTTTGTATGGTGATTTTTTTGTTAATTGACATAATTTTTTTAGCATATCTAACAACTCAGAGAATACGTTTTTTTCACATGGAGACATTATTTTTGTGGATTAAAAAACTTTGTTATATTCAGATTCATGCCTGCAAACACAAATATTTGTATTCAATTTCTTACTTCTCTCTGCTTAACTCTCAATTCATGCTGTTCATGGTCACCTGATACTTTCACCTCAATTATCACACATTGGAAAGGTTTTGATACCAATGAGAAATATCAGAAACAGAGAATTTAAAAGTGGATTTGGGGGAATTTTTCCCTCTTTGTTGGAACTGGATCCATAACCATGCAAATCTTCATTAAATTGCATTGTATTTACAAAATGTTGTCCAAAACAGGATTTCAAGATTTATGGACAAAATCCAGATGTCTAAATCCCCAAGATCTTTTGGTAATAAAACATTGAATCAATTTAGGTAGGCATTATCACATGGCTGAAAACAGATGGTATTCTATCTCATGATTATCACTTTCTCAAAGAAAAGGGAAGAGCTTGAAGTGTTGTGTCTTTGTCTTTCAGAACTGTAAGTTTATGGGTTTTCCACATGCACAATAACCATTAACATTTTTTAAATAAGGTATGCTGGTTACCTAGCCTCTTTCTTATAGACTGTCTATTAATAGGCTCCGTACCTTTTAAGTACTTCTCAGTCACCTTTGGTTAGAAACACTGAATCCATGGAGTATGAGCTATTAACTGTTTTTAGCAATCATCACCTTGTTAATTGATAAGTGAAAATTCCAAACATGTTCTCTAAGATTTATCTTATAAAGATACCAATGGAAATGATAAATCTCATGTAGAAATAATGGGCTTTTATCCCGTAATATTTTTTTGTATCATGTCAGATGACACAAGAATAATGCACATAACAATTGAGCACAATGATTATTATTTTTAGGTGATGTCAGGATGATTTTGCAAAACTATTTCTGACATGTCTAAATTTATTTATATAATCAATCCACTAGGGGCGTATAAAAAAGCAGTTTGCTGGGATGCAATGATATGAAATTTGTTTTATAAAATGTAAACCAATTTTTACGTTGCAACATATTTAATCCTAGCATAAGTGGTACACACCCTGGCAACATTTAGGAAAAGTTAACTGTATGAAATACTGTTTAAATTCAGATCAAAAAATGATATAGAGGGTATAGAGACCCTGTTTACCTTAATAAGTCACTTGGTCAGCTTAACTGAAAAGCGTGCTTTGCTTTTTTTTGCCAAAATATATACGAAAATTTTTACCAGTCATTATGTGCCCTTCAGGTGTTACAGTGGTGACTAAGAACAGATCTACTCTCAGTTTTATTGTTGTTTTTAAGTAAGAGTTTTAGTGACTTGACATACGTGAATAAGATTTGCATCTTATTCATTGGACTTTCCCTGGTTTGTGATGGTTTTTGTTTACGTTTTTCTGACTCGTGCCATCATGGGAAAATATATTGAGTAGCAATACTAATCCTTCAGTGAGTGTTGTATTTATGCCAATGGTTCATCTTTGGTACTGGTACCTAAAGTTGCTTCAGCTGAGTAAGCTAAATTTTGTCCTCCAATCTCCTCCCCTCTCTCTCTTACATCTCATACTGCAGATATCACAGGTTCCTATTGCTCATCTGAAAACTTTATTAATCTGTAACCTCAGAGTCTGTGCCTCATGTACAAGTGTATGCACACAAGACGGTGTAGTATGTCATGTCTGGCAATTATCGGTCTGGTGTGATTTACAGGCAAGGCTGTTATAAAAACTGTCTTATTGGCAAGAGAAGAAAGAACCTCAGTCTAGATTCTACCTGTAGATTACAGTGTGGTGCAACTGGAAGGGTGTCACATGTTCGTCCATTAAAAAAAAAAAAATCTATAAATATATATATACACACACACACACATATATCAAATACTTCAATAGTTGCATTAACAATTTCCAGTTTAGAAAGGCAGATATTAAAATTCTGAGAAATCTTCAGGTATGACCAAGCAACTTTAAAAAAAAAAAAAAAAAGAAAAAATTAGGATGAAAGATTTTTCACCAAGAAGCCCCAGTTATGGAATTTAGGGTCATATTTAATTGGTTTTGGGCTTCTATCAATTTCCTTTTGTTTTATAAAGAATACTGGGTTTTTTCATTATTTTTATGTACTGAAAGAAATGGCTTTTTCTTCTGCTTGTAAATTGAGCCAAAGGATTTCCTGTTTCTTTCTGAGAAATTTAAAATGAACAGGCTTTAGAGGTTGTTCAAAAGTAAAATTATATAAGAATATTTTATTCTTTCTTTATCCAATCAAAATGCAGATGTATAGGAAATGGCTAAATGGGTTTACTGATTGCAAAGAGTTTTAAATGTTGATAACATTATAACTTTTGATTTTGCATGTGAAAACTATCGATTTGTGCCTGATTTCCTCATGGAAATAATAATATTTTGATTACAGGATTTTCAGGGTTTCTTCTCTTTCTGCGTGCTGTTACACCTGTGAAAGTATTCTTATCTCCACCTGCCCACATAATTTTTCTCTTTGACTGTTGGATGATACCACAAAATACTGATCTCCTTTATGTTTAAATGGAGTATTTTATTCTGTGGGAGACACCCACAGAACAGAAAAGACTTTTTCCAAGTAAGTTGCAGACATGATGACTCAATTCTGTCTTAGCAATGCAGAAGGAATAGCAGGTTTGGATAGAAGATAAACAAAGAGTACTTTCCATGTTCATGTGCACAGAGAAGTGGCAGCAGTAGTGACTGCATCTAGTTACTGTGGACTGAATCCAGATTTTTGGCACTGCCAAGACGGCACTGTATTGTTTTGTTGAACAACTGGAAACTAGAAAGTTTTAGAAACTAGAAATCCCCTTTTCTACATTGTGTAAGAAGGTTCAAAGAATCTGCTAGGATGGATAAAGGTTTATACAGGATTCCTATGGTTTTGTAAAGCAATTTAGAATCACACAATCATAGAACATCTCAAGCTGCAAAGGACTCCTAAGATCATCAAGACAAAGTCCCTGTTTCCTGCAGGACTACTTGAAAGTAAATCACCTAAGTAGGTGTTGTCCAGACATTCCTTGAACTCTGACAGGCTTGGTGTTATGACCACTTTTCTGGGAAACCTGTTCTTGTGAGTGGCCATGCTCTCAGTGAAGAACCTTTTCCGAATATCCAATCGGAATTTACCCTGATGCAGCTTCATTGTACTTCCTTGTGTCCTATTGCTGGTCACCAGACAGAGGAGATCAATGCCTCCCACAACTAGCAATTTGTACAAAGCTTTCCTTCTTCCTCCTTCTCAGCCCCAGTCACCAGAAACCTTTTTCCTGGATAAAGACAGAATTAACAGGAGTTGATGCAACATCACTGGCAGTTAACGAACATCACCTGAGTTCTCATCAATTCTTTCAAGAGGAAAAACTCAAAAATTTTTTCTCTGTACCAGAGGAAGATATGGTTCCAATTTTCAGAAACATCTTCAGCTCAGCTTGTTTGTTCTAGGAAAGATGTTGGGGTAAACTGTGTGGTTTCCACTGGCATATATCACCTGAAGCTGTAGCTCATGGAACTTTGACATTTATTTACACCCCCATTTATCAAATCATACTGTGCAGGTGCATTCATCTACATAAGATGAGGACCATTTTCTCCTTTCTATCCTTTCATGACATCTTTTTACTGCTCCAAGAAACCAGAATGATGTTTAAACCAACTACTCTTTTCTTGTTAAAGACAATTCTTTTAAGTTATTACTGTCATATGCATCTGTGTTTTCTTCATGGACACCATGCTCACTGGCTTTCCCCTGTTTCCTCCCCTCTGGCCTGACTGATAGAAATGAAAAGTGGTTATTATACATCCCATAGCTACTATTAGAGGACACACAGGAAGTATAAGAGATATTAAATAGCTTTCTTAAAAGTTTTATATTAGCCTCTATGGAAGGAATGCTTGGTCAATCAATAAAACCTCTTTGTAGCCTCAAATTACCTGTCGGTTGTCCCAAAACTCTACCAGTATTTTAACAATATTCCTTTGCCTTTTTCCAGAAACATTTTTGATAAGATTATAATTTATGTATTTATGGAAACAAGTTAATAAAAAAATAAAATAAAAATTCATGGTTATGTCTACTAGTACATTATCAGACAGATTGAAGTGTTCTGTTTTCCAAAGCACGTCATTCTAGAAAAACTCAATTTCTTTGTCTGCTGAATTGAACACACTCTCATCGTACAGTTATCACTGTTAGAGAGAATTTGCTGAAGCAGGTATCTACAAAACACTGCCAGCCAACAAACCTTTAAAAGTCACATATTCCTCCAGGAAATTCACTGAGTCATCATAATATGACAAGTGTGTGATTTTTTCCTAAACCCAGTAGCTATTGTAAAGCACTAAAATTACAAACTTCATTTCAATGAGACTGAGTGAGACTGAGGTATTTGAGAACAGAAAATGTTTAAATGGCAAGGATGGAGAAGAATTAGGAGTGGGAGGAAAATCCTGAAACAAGAACAGAAGAAAGTAAAAAAAAAATAAAATCTCAAACACAGAAACTGAAAAAATCTGCCCAATTTGAAAGTAAACTCTGAAGTGGGACTGAAATCAGATATTTTTTAATCCTCTGAAGTGAAAGAAATAAGAATTTTTATATAGCTTAAAAATAAATCTGTGTCACTTCTGAAAATATATAAAAATTATAACCTCTTCAAAATTGCAAGCAAAATCTTAGGAGGAAAATACCTGGAAAATAGTATGTTAAATCTGTATCTCAGATAAATATGATTATTATATTATGGAATTTCTCTCTTATGATAACACAGTACCAAAAATTTGTACGGAGTTGCAAACTGCCACACACCTTAAAGTAAATATGTTTCTTCTCATAGGTAATTTTAATTTCTATTCCAGATATTACTATTGGAGAAATCTAGTAGTATTACCGACATTTAGCAAATGAGAGCATTTATCTTTTATTCTAACTTTTTTCTTCCAACCAACTTTCTCAGCCAGGAATCTGCTTGCTTGTAAAATCCAGACCTCTTCTTCATGACTATGCAGTTTTGCATTCCTCTCATTTACTCTAATGGCCAAAAAGGAAAAATTTCTTTGTCCAGAAGGTCGCACAAAACTTATTTCAAGGACTGGAGCTTTCCTCTTGAATATGGAAGAAATGGTACTTTCCTCATTTTATTCAGCTATGCAAAGGCTATCTCTCCCAGGTGTCTTGACACCGACCTAGTCAACACCATCCATAATGAAAATCAATGGCACCAAGTCACTAAACAATTACTCCATCTTCTTTAAAAATTCACAAGTCTTAAAAAATACAAGGATTCAGAGACTGATTAGTTTGCTGTTTCCTTTGGAGATTGCACAAGTTGCATTATTTAAGATGTTGCCTTTACTTTGTTCTCAAAGGATAGACCAAGGTTAAAGTCTTATAGAATGCTTTGTCTCCTAAACAAAAAAAAAGTGGTGATGATAGGAAATACAGATCTGAGTCATGGTGGTGGATGTTCCGTAAATATCTCTTTGATAAACGTTTTTCTTCTGAATGCAAAACCCCTGGTTACCTAGCTTTTCAAACTTCCAAATCTGAATTAATTTTAAAGGAAGCATTTTAGATAGAATAATTTAAATGTAAACCCAGAAAAATATCAGCAAAAATAATTAGAAATTGCAACCAATTATGACTGGAACCAAGTACTAAATCACCCTTTTAAAGATTATATTTTCAAAAGTGTTTTAAACAGTGAGAATTTATCTAAAAAAATTGGTAATCTAGAAGTGTAATCTATCTAGATGTGTAGATAGAAGCGTAGATAGAAGTGTAATAAATAGTTTCCTTGGAAGAAGAATGTGTTGCTTCCTTCTGCAAGCAGCAAAATAATGATTGTGAGAATGTTAACGAGCAAGGTTTTCCCTAGCTGGAAGGAATGGAGAAGTCTTTCAATCTCATATAAAGTCTCGGCTGTCTACTTCCTCCCTGCCTAATTTCTCTCCTATTTCTTTGAAGTATCATATAAACCACTGTGGACCTCCTCTTCACATTGAGTTTTTTACAAGGGACCATATGCTTCAAACAGTAGCTTTCTCTCCGGTATGCTTGATTTTTTAAATCTATTCTCTACATTTGCACACACCATAAAAGACAGATACTAGCATAAATAGTAGTTATGTATACACATTTAAGTATATATGTATGCTTTATAATATATATATTATATATGTGTCCATGCATATACACTTTAATGTCTATGTCATTATTTCATTCTCTTTTTTCCTAATTGTTTTCAATTTTTTCCATAGACTTACCATGCCCTAAACCAGCTCATGTAACATTTATGTTATTATAAAATCTCCTCTATTATTTATATCATACCAAAATTCTTTTGATTTTTCATTCATAGCTTGGATACTAGATCCTCTCAGCACAAAAATGTGTATTTGGATGAACTTTTGTTCCTGTTTTGTATTATTTCTGCATTTCAACAGGTGTTCAGTTCAGTAGTTGGTGAGCTTTTCTGTGGGAACAATTTTGTAACTATCACAAAGGTATCCCTTATGTGACCTGATTTCTGTAATACCTGAAAAATTTATTTCAGATTCATTATTGTGGAAACAGAGATTGATCCTAGAATATTGTTGGTTGCAATCACTAAACTAGGCCACACACTGGTGTATGATTACAACGTAATATTATGTAGACTGTGTAGTGACAAGCCAAGATAACTTGTCATAATGATATGGAATTACCAGAGCCACCGAACTACCAGAGCCCTGATGCTGGGATATTTTTAGACATTTAAAAGTGTTGATCATGTGCCATGCAACCCTGTTATGAAATCAATGAGAACTGCTTGATTATCAAGGCTTTTGTAAAATCAAGTTGTTAACTCAGAGACACAAATATAGATTTAGAAATCAAACTTTAGGCAACATTTTAAGAAAAAATGACACTAGGAGACAAGCGTGACAGTATTAAAAGGACATGCAAATCAAAGAAAATTGACAAGAACACTGTTTCTGACATAGATTTTAATGACTGATTCCAAAGTTGTAGGAAAACCAAGAATGTAGTTTCTCTCCTTAATTTGTCTGTGGCTCATATTATTATGTGGCATCATATTATTAATACACATCCTTGATATGACATTGAATGCAGTTTTCAAAATAAGAGCATTTCTTATTTTCTTTCAGAAAGCCATAGTATCTGGTTTTTTATTTGTTTGTTTCTTTGGTGTCAGTTTGAGCAAATGCTCTTGATACTTTCTTCAGTTGAAATTAACATTTTCAAAAATCAAGGACCTTTGCTTCTTTTAAACTCTACGAAATAGTTCATGCTGCAAAAGGAACTCTAAGTCCTTGCTCAGAAAAAAAAAAAAATTGTCCTTAGATATCTACATTTTGTCAAGTTGATGCTTCCAGACAGCTGTCTAAACTTTACAAAAGCTGTGAAGGAGCTGTGGTGACATAGCACTTTGTAACGGCAGTGTAAAAGCCTCAAGTACAAAGATATTGCAGGACTAATACTGTAAAACTAATGGATTGCAAAACTGAAGCTATAAATCTTATGGCTGAGGGAACTGGAGGTGTTTAGCCTGGAGAAAAGGAGGATCAGGAGGGACAGCTTCACTTCCTACAACTACCTAAAAGGAGGTTGTTGAAAGCTAGGAATTGGTCTGTTCTCTCTGGTAACAAGCAAAAGGATGAGAGGAAATTACAGGTTGCATCAGTGAAGGTTTAGATTGCAAATTAGGAAAATTTTCTGCATCACGATGATTATCAAGCATTGGAGCAAGCTGCCTGGGAAAGTGGTTGTGACACCATCTTTCGAGGTATTATAAGAAGTGCAGATGTGGCACTTAGAGATATGGATTAGTGATGGACTTGGCACTGCTGGGTTAGTTGGACTCAATATTTTTAAAGGTCTTGTCCAACCGAAATGTTCCTATAACTATGAATCTACTTACTGTGTGCATAATCAAATGGGATTTCTCCTCTGTTACTAGGTGCACGCATATTTGATCCAGGCAAAGGCCTGTAACTATAAGTTGTTGGGGTTTTTTAATAGCAAATACGCTCACTGGTTGGTTTTGCTCATAGGATCAGTGAGAAGGAAATCAGGATTGATCCTAGTGTTGGTTAAGTCTACACAAATAGAGCAACAATTTTCTATATAAATTCTCCTTGATATCAGAACCTAAGGAAGCGAGGAAGAGAAATACAGTATATATCTCAGCTAGCTGGACTGAAGAGAGAGAACAGTCTTTCCTTTAAGACACATGACTAGGATTTATGTAACGGGGACTTTGTTACTGCCTTTACCTATTTTCTCCCTCAGTGTGGATCTCTGTTTGGTGCCCTAGCCTTCATTTGCACCGACCCAGCTCTTCTACACAGGCCCTAAGCTTGCAAGAAAAGAGGAAAAAAAAAAATAAAGCTGTGTATCCAACCTTAAAAGTTGAGTTGTCCCATGTGATTACTAACACCTTTTGATAGAGAAATTACCTAAAAATTTGAGTAGCTTTCTGAAAATTCACATTGTGTTCCCAGGCAGGTGGGCCCTGCGATCCCAGCACTGTGCACCAAGGCACTTGCCCTGGACACAGGAGGCTGGTGGATAAATGCACAACCTGCATGTGTCCCACAGGGTCTGTCACCAGCCCCACCTGCAGAAACCCTCCCCAGGTGTGCAGAGGGGTAGGACACACTCTGGCTCCTGCTGATGGCTTCAGAGACAACAAAGTGTGTGTGCCAGGAAACACACTGCACACTGTAGGCTTTCTGTTGTGCTTTCATGCAGTACTAGATTTTAGCTGAACAGTGTTACAGAATATTTGTACTATTTGCATTCTGCTTTATACTTGCCAGTTTGTAGCATCTTAACTTTCTTTGTTGTTCTGAAATGCTAACACGAGTCAATACTACTGAGGTTATATGCAGAAATTTCTATGTGTATTCATATTGTGCCTTCTGTTTGTAACTGAATCAAATAATTTACATTAAGCTTAAAACTTTATTATGAAGTAAACCCCAACTCTTTGTAACTCTACGTTACACAGAAAAATCATTGTAAGAGTGTATGGTCCCCTTATTTATAAATGGCTTTACTATCACCAGGAATGAAGAAATAATTAAAAAATATATTTTTAATTAGAAGTTCCAAGCCTATCAAACCGTTGTAAAAATTAGCTAAAAGAGTGTGTCACAGATCCTCCAAAAGTTCTACTTTAATGGAAGATCAATTAAAAATTAGAAAGCACTAAAATGAATTGCCATTTCTAAGGGATCTATACAGTTCAATCTAAATATACTTTTATACCAAGAATTTCCTACCCTGTATTTCTCTTTACATAATTACAATATTGACCAATAATTTTCATTACAATATAATGGACCTGCCATGAAAGTACAATAACATCACAGTCCTGTGTTTCAACAATATAAGATAATGTATTTAGTTAGTTTTCCTTGGCAAGTGGTGCTTTTGAAATTACTTTTCTTCAGTGAAAATATCTGAAAAATAAATATTGCAATATACTTTTTCATCTCCCTTTGGTTTGTTTCAATTCCGGGGGCATCATGGTTCATTAAGGAAGAGGACTGATCTTTCTGTGGGCATTCACCTTTTTTCGGGTGGTGATCTGAAACCAGACTAATTGAGAGTATCCAAAATAGGATGTTCTTTGTGAAACAAATGTGCTGTAAAACTGCTAGACAATTCTTGACATCTTTTTCTCATAGTGGATAACACACATAGAAATTTTTTGAGTAACTGACATGATGAGGAAGGAAAAACTGATACTATTCAATGAAGGTGTGTTAATGAAACTCAGGCTTAAAAAATTATCATGATATTATTCTGAGTGCCATGTAAATTTACTAGTGTATAACAAAGGAGACTCCTAATATAGCTGGGTAAAACTGAGGTGAAATTACAGGCTCCAAGCTGTAATCTTTGCCCAGCTTCTTTACAGATCCTGTATTGATGATATTATTTCCAGAAATACAATTTTTATCAGTATCCTGATGTCATTACAAAACATCTCTCAATGATTTTTGAGCAGTCTTGGGAATCTAGAGAGGTCCCAGCTGATGGGAAGCTGGCGAGCATTGTCCCAGTTTTCAAGAAGGGCAAGAAGGAGGATCCTATAAAGTAAAGACCAGTCAGTCCCATTTCAGTGCCTGGAATAGTTATGGAGAAGATTATTCTGGAAAGTATTGGAAAACACCTGAGGGGAAAAACAGCTACTGAATGGCTTCTTGAGTGGAAAGTCCTGCTTATCAAACCTGTTTTCCTTTCGTGACAGAATAACCTACCTAGTGGATCAAGGGAAGCTAGCAGATATAATCTTTTCGGATTTCAGTAAAGCTTTTGATAAGGTGTCCTTCTAGGCAAAATATCCATTGTTCAGCTGGATAAACACATCATGTGATGGGTGAGCAGCTGACTCATGGGCTGGACATAAAGGATTGCAGGTACCATCAGACTGGTGGCCTGTCATTGGGGAGCTTCCACAGGGCTCCATCCTCGGCCCTCTGCTCTTCTACATCTTCATAAATGACCTGGACAAAGTACTGGAATGGATAAGTTCACAGATGATATGAAACCATGAGGAGCTGTTTATTCCTTCAAAAGTGGGGAGGCCCTGCAGAAAGATCTTGACAAATAAAATGGCTGGGCAATCACCATCCATATGAAGTTCAACAAGGGAAAGTGCTGGATTCTGCACCTGAAATGGGGCAACCCAGGATGTACGGACAGACTGGTAAATTTGACACTGGAAAGAAGTAATGTGAAAAGGGACCTGAGGGTCCTGGTTTACTGAAAGTTGAATAGGAGTCAGCAAGGACGGTCAACCTTGTTCTTGGGTGCATCAGGCCTAGCATCACCAGCTGGGCAAGGGAGGGGATTGTCCTGCTCTGCTCTGCACTGGGGCAGCCTCACCTCGAGTGCTGGGGGCAGTTCTGGGTGCTGTAATACCAAAAAGACATTGAGCTATTAAAGAGTGTTCAAAGGAGGGCCATGAGGTTAGTGAAGGGCCTTGAGGGGAAGCCATGTGAGGAGTGACTGAGAGCACTGTTCAGCCTGAAGTCTACTCAGCCTGCAGAAGAGGAGACTGAGGGGACATCTCGTTGCAGTCTGCAACTTCCTTGTCAAGGGATCAGGGCAGGTACTGATTTCTCTGGTGACCATTGACAGGACCCAAGGGAACAGCATGAAGCTGAATCAGGAGAGGTTCAGCTTGGATATTAGAAAAAGATTCTTCCCCCAGAAGGTGTTTGGCCACTGGAGCAGGCTCCTCAGGGAAGTGGTTACAGCACCAAGCCTGACAAAGCTCTAAGGCACATGGGGTGGGCTGATCTGTGCAGGGCCAAGAGTTCAACTTTTTTGATCCTTGTGTGACCCTTCTAACTCAGATTATTCTGAAATTCTGTGACAGAAGTTTTTGTACTTGTTCATTTCATGTCTCTTTTTTGCCCTTCTGCTTAAAAGGGGTTTTCTTGCAACTGTAAAATTTATACCCACAAACATATTCTCAATTTACGAAGAGTGACTAGGAACAGATGCTAGTCCATCATACAGTCCATCATACTACAAACTAGTTAGTTTTCCATAGCCAACCCTTTGCAAATATAAATATAGACAGACATTCTTTTAAGAAAACCTTATATTGCACTTTCCTTTTGCAAATCACATCAACATACTTCTTAATATAAGCCTGATGATTCTCTAAAATAAAAGTAATAAATCAATATTGTGACAGAAAGTACAATTATCATCAATTTTAATCTTCTGTAGCAAGTCTTTACATTTGCTAAATTTCTTTCTCATGTTTAAAACAGAAGAGTTGATAGGGGCCAACGGTTGTTACGTTACAAGCATGAAGGAGTCTTTACACCCTTCAGGTGTAATTTACACTATATTTAGTAGGTGGATCCTTTTTATACAGGGTTGTAAACCTGTCATTTATTTCATGTTATTCTGTGGTAGTGTCATCAATCTTAGATGTGATAATCTAGGATTAGGAACAGTGTTGGTTCGTATTCCCTGGCTTTTTCTTTCTTGCTTCCATGGAAGTTACTACCCATGAGCCACAATGGAGATTGACGTACGCATCCCTCTGAGGGGAAAGGAAGTCAGTGACCTGCTGACCTCTTTTTTTATGTAACCTGAGTGGTCCAGAAATGTATGAAGAGGACTGTCTCTGTAGCAGCCCTTTTCTCCTTCCCTAGAGTAAAGTTTTGCAGGAAAGAAGGAAAGCTGTCGTTCTGCTGATCCCTAACTGCTCAAAATGAAATGAGTTAGAGGCAGCAGCAGTGTGTGCAGTATATACAAGCTGTATCTCAAGAACCCACCGAAAAAAGAAAAAGCAGAAGCAGAATTGCTCCTTATCTTGAGGAAACAATGCCTCCCTGGGCTACTGAAGAACTGAGTCAGTTTCTTCTCAGCCCTTTGTCCCAGGTTGAGCCAGAAATCTCAAGATAGCTCACAAGGAATTCCCTAATAGATATTATGGCATGTCATCACTGTTAAATCTCAGGGTAATTCTGCAAATAAATGAGGTGTTTTAGAAGTGTGAGTTGGTACGAAAAAGACTGGTTCTAATGCAGTAGCAATAAATGTCTGATTACTCATGTGTAATGTTTCCAAAAGTGAGTTTAAGATCTAGCTTTTATTCTCCATCATATCAATCTCTAGCCATGAAAAAAAACAAATGCAAAACGTATCCTAAAATGACAACCTGCCTGCCCCTGACTGTGAAGCTTCTGAAATCATGCTGAGCATCTCATTATAGGACTCTCAATTATGATTGGCTTTACGTCTGGAATTTACTTGTGAAGGTTGATTGAGAGCTCCAAGGAACTGCTTTTTTTTTTTTTTTTTTTTTTTTACGCTGATAAATGACAGCTTCTGAAAAGATTACTTGCAAACTGTCTATGCTTATAGTAGGCCAAAATGTCTTCCTTGCTGTTCAGGTCTGATATCCAGATGAGTACTTATAGCTAGAGGATGAAGAAAGGGGAATGTAGTAGAAATTAGTTCCAGTGCCCATGAGGATGAAAATGGGTCTTTTCAACCATTTTTACTATTTTGGCCCCAAGCTTCATCAAAGGAAAGAAGAAAATTCACCAGATGCATTCCAAAAAGAAAAAAAAAAGAAACCCACAAAAAAATCAAAATAACCTAAACCCCTAAAAGCCATAAGCTAATTTGCAGAAATACATATACAATTTTTTGGCTCAGCACTCCCAAATTGCACTCATTCTTCTCACGGGAAGCAG
Source organism: Acrocephalus scirpaceus scirpaceus (assembly GCA_910950805.1). Taxonomy (NCBI): domain Eukaryota; kingdom Metazoa; phylum Chordata; class Aves; order Passeriformes; family Sylviidae; genus Acrocephalus; species Acrocephalus scirpaceus. Next base: position 46,974,194 of record OU383776.1, read on the forward strand.
CATATGAGTGTTGAGCAAAAAAGGACGTTTATCAACTACTTTTGGCAAACATGAAAGTGGTGCAGGATATCTGTACTACTCTTGTCAGAGTGTCTGTTGATATCACTGGTGCCCCTCAAAGGAGAAAAGCAAACATTGATTCAGATTGCAATTTTGCCCATATTTCTAACATTCCCCTTTTACAAAAGGACAAAACTTCTTCATTTCAAAATTGCTTCATCCCCTTATTTCAGATTATTACCTAAACACATCTTGATATTAACACTTTCTCATGTGCAGTGGCAAACCATAACTGATTACTGTTACTATCCTTCTTAGTAAAAAGAAAGTTATAGAGATGGCTGTCTAGTAAAATATTGCATGAATGCATCTGAAAAGAGATTATGAAGAAAATAATAACAGGTGGATTTTTTTTCCTTTGCTCATGTACAGGAATAATATTGATTTCTTGTCAAATGGATAAAAGAGTCTTGAAAATTAAGAGAGATTTAATGTAAAAGAAAAGGGATTAGATATTATTTAATATTAGTTCTATATTACTATTTTATTAGTCCTAGACATTTTAAAGTTTGTGTAACTTCAAAAGAGAAGTAAGGAACTGCATTTTTAAATTTGATTTTAACAGTGGCATTCCCAGTGTACCTACTGCAATTTAAATCACATGCTTGAAATCTAAAGAGAATTTAAACTTAGATTTGCAGATACTACAGTTGCATTAATCTTCAAAAGGTAACTGGTTTACTGTCAGTAAAATATTGAAAATAATGTAAATCTCAAGGTTACTTGTATTTTACAGATCAGTGAACTAAAGCTGAGATATCTACATGAAAATTGAATTATATTTCACATAATTTGACTTAAAATTTTGGAGTTTTGCAAAATTATGTATAAAAGACATCTGAACACTCTAAATATATATTAGATATAATATGATTGTGCCAATGTAAGCTGTATAATTTTGTCTCTGACAAGATATGGTTTTTATTCCTTCCCTTCCATAAAAGTATCCCTTTTCAAGAGAATCAAACTGAGCTATTTTGATTGTAACTGAGCATTTTCAAGGAAATACTTCAAAGTTTACAGACAATACAAACTATGAACTGATTTTAGGACAAAGACTTAATTTCAGGCATTTTCTCTCTAGCCCTCTTTTCAGTAATTTCAAAAGTTTATGAAGAGGATTTGGTATTATGTCTTGTTTTTTTTAAATTATGTTTTTACTCTGAAGTAGTATATTTGAATGTTAAAATGCTTTCATGGAAGACTAATGGTGCAGAAAAAATTCTTCCTCCTTGAATTTCAGGAGAATTTATTCTATAAAATCTGATTGCTATTCTTTTAGAATGTCCTCAATTTATTTTTTTTTTCTTTAAATAGCTTTTGATAATAATCTGTAAGACATTGCTTGGACGAAAAAATATTCTGTGCAGAATGCAAACCCATCCTTCTGATAAATCAGCTCTATTCTCAAAGTGACAATTGTTACTTTGAGTCTTAGGTTGTACTGCAGCTTTATAAATTAGAGTAACAAAAGAAAAAGCAGAAAAATACCTCAGAATGCAAACTGTAGGGAAAAAAAGGAAGCTCATATAAAGCTATATATTCTCTATGTTGTGTAAGTATGAAGAGTTTTGTTCGAAAATTTAGTTTCTTTTACTCAATTTTGTCTTAATGTTTTTGCTTCTGTTAGTCCTTCGCAAACATTATTGGTAACTTTATTGGAACTGGTGGGAATGAAATAAAACCACAGAAATCTCTTCTCCTGCTCAGCTCACCCCAACCTGTAAGCAGACTTTGCCTGCAGCAGATGTTTCTGCTTTAAACTTAAGGCAGATAAAACTACAGATAATTGTTTTAATTACTGCTTTGGGTGCAAACATCCCTACAGAACAGCATAAAAATGTTGCCAGCTGATGTACACAAAAAAATTACTGAATTTTGCAGTAGTATCACAACAGACATTTTGGACTGCAAGCAACCAAACAGGTTTATAAAGGCTTGCTGATTGATGGACTGGGTGTTTCAGGGATTCATCTGACCATTACGCAAAGAGGGGTCTCCACCAGCTCAGCCCTGAGAGCTGCCATGTGCCTTCAGTCTGTGTGGCTCACCATGCACAGGGGCACTCCCCACACAATTTGATTGACCAGCTTGGACATTTAGGGACAGAGAACAGCACCATGGTCTAGGATGATTGTTTTTGCCCCTGCCTCTTCTGGTGACCAGTCAGGGTCAAAAAAATCCCTGAACATTTTTTAATAGGAATAAATCTACTTGATCCTCATTTGGTTTGAGACCTCTGAGGACATAGCTGAATTTTCATTATTTTTTTCACAAAAGGAGAAGATATTTGCCTCTAATTATTTTATTAGGAAGGACAGAAGAACTAAGATTTCTGTTTAACAAAGAGCACATAGACTTATTTCAGTGGGATGCCTTTAAAAATGATGATTTTTCTGGACTAAGTCTATATTTTAGTTTTCAGGAAGTGAGAGGAAACACCATCCAATGGCCAGAGAACCCAGTGAAAAAATACTGTGTTAAATGATTAGGTTAATTTTTGGTCACCTATTTTTAAAATTCTTAGTATTGAGTTACCACCAATAAGTATATTCTGAAAATGTCCCTTATTCTTCTTCTTTTTTCATTTGGTCTTCAGTAGATAGCAAATCCTTTTGATTATCAGGAAATTCTTGGACATCAATGAACACAGATAGAAACAGGAGGACTCTTCTTACGAAACCTATCAGCATCTGAATGATATACAAAATGCAGAAAGCATGTATTAAATAAAGTTGGAATACTTCCTTAGAGGAAAGAAGGGGTAACAAAGCTCTCAACACATGACAAACATGGTAAAAGCCAATCACATCATTATCACAATAGGTAAGTTTTGCATAGCGAGGGATCCATGATTTGGCTTAAGATTTTATTCCATACTTTGATGTCCTGTCTTTAACCAGGTATGTTTCTTTACCCCAGTCTTCTCCCACTGCCTTGTAATACAGTGAAAAATTTCATTAAGCTGTACTGCAGATGCAAAAATACCTTTAAAGGGTATTGATAGAGCAGTTCTTAACAGCAATAATGTTGCTGATGTTACAATAATGTTACCCCACAAAGAAAAAGTGCATAGGTTAGAGAAAGAGACCAACCTGAAAGTATGACCTAGAGTCATATTGAATTTCTGAATTTCATTCTGAATTTCTTCATGATTGTACAACAGCAAAAAACAACAGTTATTTTACATTTCATAAAAGAGTACCTACCATATAGTAATCCTGTGCTAACTATTTATGATTAATTTTTTAAATTCTATATAAAAGGAAGTGGATTTTCCTGTCTTTTGTTTATCAGTATATTGTTTAGTAAAGACAATCTGACTGAGAACGGCACTAATTAGGCACAGCTGTAATCTAATTTTTTGGTGACATGGAATTGGAGGCATTTAAATGAAACTAAAAATTAATGTGACTTTAGGCAAGTTTAGAGATGTGATAATTCATACCCTTAGAGTTAGATATATGCTTGGTACTTTCCTTATTTCCTTATTGTTAAGACGTACAGGTCAAAAAATCTGTTATTATTTTTCAATGCACTAACACTTTTTACTGGTTTATTCTGTTTATAGAGCTTGCTTGACATTTCCTTCACATCTGTCAATAATCCGAGCAGCAGCACACCAACAAAGCACTGTCTTAGAAATATTCTCTGTTGCCCATGGGAGAACTGCAGGAGGAAGTAGCTATAGACTTTTGTGTCTGACTCATACAGGGCAAATATTTCTTGCCAGAGGAGCCCAAGGGCTGAACAGGTAATGAGATACTTAGAACACTGTCTTTTGCTGATTAATTTAGTAGTGTAAATTTGAATATTTATGCATGGCAACATGTAGAACATGACAATAATCTTTTATTTAGAGCTTTGAAAGTAAAATGTAATTACATCACTTGCATACCCAATTCCAAGCAGTTAAAAGGATCTGAAGTTTTATGGCAGAACAGACGATTTCAGGTAAGGCAATACTTACATTTAAGCCATTGAAAGGGATACTGAATTGTCTCAACTACCAAACCAGTTTCATAAAAGACCCAATATTTTGGATTCAGTTCTCAAGTTTAGCAAGTTATCAGGGATGTAAGTCATGCATAAAAATATTTATCAGTATGTCGATGATTTTACTTATCTGTAAATTACAGATAAGAAAATTCTTTTACTGTTTCACCAGTACTGAAATTATGGATATTCTTTAAGACCATTTTTCAGGTTTGGTCTGCATATTACTCAGTATGACTGTTGAGTAATTCTGTTCCTTCCTTCACTCCTGTCTTTCCATTTATGAAGAACTGAGAAGAAAATTTCAGTTATTCCTTCAAAACATCTGAATAATAAGTATTTCCCAGATAACTAAAAGTTACACAGAAATAGAGACAACACCAAAAATGTGAGAAAGAGAGCAAATGATGAAGGTATGACCCAAAGAAAGGACATAAGAACCTTCATACAAATTTTGAATCTTCATTTTTTCAATTGCTTTAGGACATAATCCCTGCAAATATTTTTGACGTAGACACACCACGGTTTAAATATTTAAAACAATTCTTTTGTATTAACTTCATTCCAAGGAACTTGCAATGGTCTCCTAGTAGATTTAAACAGTACTGCTGAGCAAAGGTCTGTATCTTTCTTGTGATTTTCTAATAACTCTAAAAGTTTTAAAATAAATAGTGAAATTTAAAAAATCTAAAATTTGTGGAAGAAGCAGTCAGTGAGTGAACACATTATGGAATAACAGTCCATTATATTGGAATGATAGCATAATGCATAATAGTACAGAAATTATGGAATGATATTTCACAGCCACTTATTTACAACCTGACTTACCTTATGTTTGAAAGTCACCAGTACTCCTCAGGACCAGAAGCTTCTGTAGTCTGAAATACTTATTAAAGGTCCTGTTGATTTTTAGAAGGTGGTACTGAATTGCCTCTCTCTTTTCACACTGGAGCTATGTAGACAGAATCTTAAAGGGACACAGAAGGGCCTAAACTAAGGACGGTGTGTATCTGCTTCTGAAACCACACAGAATTTTTATTTCAGTTTCTTTCATTTTCTATCCTGTTGGACAGCCCCCTTCTAACTTAGGTAGCTGCAACACTTTGCTTTCTGTCTTGCTTTTATGCCTTGGCAGGTTTATACAACCGAGTCCTTGAAGAAAGTCATCAATGGATATCACAATAATATTTTTACTGCCTGCCAACACTATAGATGCAAAGATAGGGGTTGAAAGTGTGTAGTAGATATCTTAGATCTGCCAAAAAGTAAATACTGCAGGTACTGCAAAATAGGTCCTTTGATCAACCGAGAAAATTTCAGTTCAAAGAATAAGGCTTTATACGTAGTTTAAGTGCATGTGAATGGCTAGCTAGTGCTGTTAGTTAGAATCAATTAATCTCCTTTACTCTTTTTTTTCCTCCTGTAAAATACAACCAATTTGCTTTGATAGCTCCACTTCCCACATGAAGAAAAAAATTGCATTTTTATTTGGTTTTTTGTTTGTTTTTCTATTTTTTTTTACTCATGTAACAGACTTTCACTCTATTCTCTACTTTTATTGCCCAGAAAAGCACCTGGACTATTCTGCATAGAGTTATCAGTATAATCAGATTTATTCGAAATATTGGGCTATCCCTGAGACCTATCATGATAACAAAAGTTATTACAGAATGATTTCTAGAACATTAGATTTAATTCTTTCACCAGTCAGTCATAGCAAGACCCAGAATTCTGTTGGTTTTGTTTATTTGTTTTGCTGGGTTTTTTTTAAGGTCAAAGGAAATCTAGTAATATTGCAATGGGTTAGTAATACCAGTGGAAAGATGTTTCTTTTTCTATCTATTGCAACAAGCTAATTACTGTACCTGTTTGTTTTATTTTGTTTCCATAGAATCATGTAACTATAGAATCACAGAATGGTGTGCGTTGGAAAGGAGCTTAAAGATTCTTAATGCAATCTCCCTGTGCTGGGCAGGCACACTTTCTGCTAGAGTCCCATCCAGCCTGGTCTTTAACAGCTTGACCAGAAAAGATTTAGACACCCCATTCCTGGATGTGTTAGAGTGTCTCACCATCCTTAAAAATTTCTTCATAATATCTAATCTAAACCTACTGTTCTTCAGCTTAATTCCCCCTTGCCCTATACTACCTGACCTTGTGAAAAACCCCTCTTCATTCCTCTTATAAGGCCCCTTTAGGTACTGGAAGTTGGTGTAAATTCTCCCCAGAGCCTTCTCTTCTCCCGGCTAAACAACCTCAACTCTCTCAAACTGGTTTCATAGAATAAGTGCTCCAGCTCTGATCAACTTAGTGGCTGTCCTGTGGACTTTTTCCAACAGGAAAACATTCTTCTACTGGGATCTTCAGACCTGGACTCATTACTCCAGGACAATAATTACCTTATCAATTATATTAAAGCTGAACAATAATTATCCTTCACGCTGCATGAATCTTTGACTAAAACTCTAGTTCAGTACTGGTGTAGCAGCTGGAAATTGACTTTATCTGCATGGTTGTTGTCACAGTATTTAAAACAATATACTGAGTCCCATGGTCACTCCCTTCCTGTATCATTTAAAATATTTTCATACTATTTCCATACTATTTAAAAGGGATTGTTTCAGGTAATAATATTGTGGATTATCTGAGTTATGCAGAGCCAAGTTTTTCAGCTCTTTTTCTAAGGAAAGCACACCAGATATCACCATCTAGTTCCACAATCAAAAGTCACTTTCACAGTTTCACTTTGAAAGTGAAACTGCCTAGAAGAAAGTTGAATTATTTAAAACAGATGTGAACATAGTTTCTTACTTAATCACAAACAGGGAATTCTGTGGGTTGTACTTGGGAAAGGAACCACAAGCAACCACCTACAAAACCCTAAAAATGCTTGCAAACCAGAAGAACAAAAATCCAAACAACAAAATACATTTAAGAGTATTATTATGAAAGCTAGAGGATTTAATTGGTATGACTTGACACAATTCAGCTACTAGGAATGTGCAACACTAATTTCTGTAAATCTGTCTAAACTCTTTTAAAACACATTTTCTCTCCTTCTTTGATTTTTACATTCTGCATTGTCTCTTTTGTATATATTTGAGAAACAGTTGAAAGTCTTGCTGCTAAATATTACATTGTCCCAACATACCTTCCACTGCTTAGTCAAGCTATTAATTTCAAGTTTCAGTATTTGTTTTTATAGATAACTTGCTACCTTTACTATAGCAAAGACATTACGAGGCTTCCATCCTCTGTCTTCCTTTAGAGTGATTTTCTTTACATTTCAGCTTTTACACCACATTTTTTGGTATCTGGTTCACAAATCACACAAAATTCCTCTTTTACCCAAGCTTCTGAGATGAAACTGATATTAGAAAAAGGGATATTAATCTATTTTAATTTCAAAACCCTGCTCAGAGGTAAGCATAGATTTTGAAGTCCTGCTCCTCTGTGAGGAGCTTCTCTCAAATCTCATCTTTCAGCACTAGTTATGGAGAAGATCCTGTTGTTATATATTGGGGGTATAGAAATAAATATAACTATAACTATGAATATAAATATAAATCTAAATAATAAAAATACCATAAATCCGAGGTGTCATATATAGAAAATGTATATATCATAGATAATATAGACTAATTTTGTTCCCCTTCCTCTTCCCCTTTCCTTTCTCTTCATCACCATGTCATATCAAAATTTCTCCTGTGATAACTCTCACGGCTTTCCTTTTTGTGTGTGTGTGTGTTATGATTTAACTCCTGCCAGCAGCCAAGCCCCACCAGCTGCTCACTCACTCCCCCACCTGTGAGAATCAAGGAGAGTAACAGGATAAGGAGAGAATCAAAAGAGTAACAGCCAGAAAACTCATGGGTTGAAAGACAATTTCATAGGGACAGCAAAACAAAAACAAAGAAGGGAATTAATTCAGTATTTCCCATGCACATATAGGAGTTCAGCCATCTCCAGAAGAGCAGGGCTCCATCACATCTAATGGTGACCTGGGAAGACAAACATCATAAGCCCAAATACCCTTTCTTCTTCTTTCTTCCCTCCACTTTATATACTGAGCATGACGTCACATGGTCTGGAATATCCCTTTGGTCAGTTGGGGTCACCTGTCCCAGCTTTGTCTCCTCCCAGCCTCCCAAGCACCCCAAATTTCCTCACCAGTGTGGAAGTACAAACAGCAGAGATGGCCTTGGCGCTGTGTAGGCCCTGCTCAGCAATAACAAAACCATCTGTGTATTATTAACACTATGTTTAGCACAATTCTAGACCACTGCCCCATACCAGACACTGTGAAGACAGCTAGCTCACCCCAGGCAAAACCAACACAATGTGTCGTCTGCCTGTGCATTAGGACTTTCTGTTTTGAACAGACACAATACCTTCCTGCTGTTAAAATATTGCCTAATCAAACAGTGAGATCATGACATCCATGATCCCTTAAAACCAGTGAAGAAGTTGAACACATCCTGCTTCCCACACCCTAGTGAAGGCCAGAGACTTTTCTCTCCAGGCAAGGGACATGCCTCACTCAGCCTTCATTCCTAGTGAAACATCCTTTAAAATGAATTAGGAAAAGTGTTTAACCAGTTATAAGACATTTGTTAAAAAGGACAAGAGAGAGTTAGGATAACGGATGGATCTGATTTATTTTTCCTAGGTTTCTTTTGGCTCAATGGGAATTAAGCAAAAGCAGGCATTGCAGAGACAGGTTTGTGCAACTGCAAAGATTTTGTCTAATTGCAAAGAGTGTGTAATTTTTGCCAGGCAGATAAGAAATAAAAAGGAATACCTATAAAACAGAAATAACTTCTAGCTAGAGGTTTGATGTACTAAAGACTCTGCAGCAGTTCAGACTCATTGCTGTCAGAGTTAATATATATATAAAGATCCTTGTGCAGGATGAGGCAGTATCTCTTAATATCTCTATCATCTTAATAAGTGAATATGATGTTGAGTCAAGTCAGTCCCACTGCCCTATCAGCTCTCCCCTTTTTCCTGCTACCCAAGATTCTAAAACATCCTGAGTATTTCAGCTGTTGATCAGTCTGTTTCCTATGTCTCTGAGCAGTTAGAATCCACCAAGTGGAACCTAAGGCTTTGTGTATTTTTGTGGCTGGTATCCTGAAGTTTTGTTTTGCCAGACCATGACTTATACTACCTTAGGTCAGTGTGTCTGACGTTATTTAGGATGCAGGGAGAGCTGCAGTTGGCAGTAGCCATAAAATTGACAGCAGTTATTTAGGCAAGACAGATTGTTTCTATTTAGAAGAACTGAAATGATGCTGGTACCTGGTTTTAAGTAGTGATGTCTGTGAACTTTCTGTCTTTTGACAACTGCAATATAATTTTGAATGCATAAAGGTGTTACAAAAGGGAAAGTCTGGATGGTAACTATTAAGATTAAAAAAGTCAAAGTCAAGACCAAGTTCTTAGAATTAGAGGAAATCTCCTTTGGGGACTGCAAGATAGTACAGTGACTAATTTGTGGATTGAGTCACATTTGAAGCAGAGTCTAGCTGTTGTTTAATTGAAAGTACATAGCAGATCTTCCTTGTACAGCAAAATTATTGTTCCTGGGATAGCTCATCTTGTGCCATACATGCCTGTGAAATAGGAGTTTGAAAGCATAACTTATCAGCGTACTAGCATATACAACATATAAGCATAAGGTACCACACACTGCACTACAGATTACTATCTAGATCACTGGGAAGGTATTTATTGGTGACATTAATACATTCAGAGGTCCTAGATCCCAGATTTCAGACATTTGAATATCACATCAGATCTAACTTAAGATCAGCTACTTCCATAGATTTATAGCAGAAATAGCATTGTTTCATTGTAACTTTACATAATTAGAAAATAAACACATTTTTCTTGAGTAAATAGAAAGTATATCTTCAGCTGCTTTGACATAAGAAGTTTAAGCACAGGACTAAGGAGTCTAACACTGCAATGCTCTATGAAAACACATAGAGCACAAGAGAAATAAAACGCCCTTCTACAGTACATGCAGTATGTGCACATTACACTGAATAAATTTCACATTTTATTAAGGTTAGCATATCAATTTTTTTCTTTTTTGTGGGGGTTGGGGAACAAGTAAGCACATATATATGCTTTCTTATAGAAAGAATGTGTCATCTCATTAATTTAACACAATATCTCCAAATGCACAAGGTAAAAGAGATGGGAAATAGACCTGCTATCACAACAGTATACATCTTTATAAGCAGATACATACTGAATTCCCTGAAGTTTTTTTGGAAAATGCCACTAACTTCCTGTATGAATACATATTCTGATTAAGAAGCTACATAGCAGAAAGTTTTCACAAAAGTATTACCTGGCTGAAACAAGTTTCCCCATTCAGCTAAATTCACAACTGGCTTCTTATATTACAAGCCGTTTCTTAAAAATTCAGCAATTATTCCCAGAAGGGGATGCCTTTTAAAATAATTCAAGGGTGTCTGTTACTGACTCCAAAACTGCACCTTATCATGCCTGAGTAAGGGATAAAGTAACATCATCTTAATAAAGTAGTGGTATGTTATAGAGAAATTGGGGTACCAAACAATGGAATTATGGAATAGAACAGAAGAGTTTGGCTTAGCTTGTCATGATCACATGACATTATTTCTTCCAATATGTACCTTCAATTAACTTTCTGTGTCTAATTACCCTTTCATTAACTTTTATCTACATCTTTGTTCTTTCTTTTTGTTAAAAGGTGAAATGTCCTTTTGAAAATCAGTCTTCTGTAGTGGGTCGAAGCAATTGGTTTCCTTTATGTAAACATTTTAACTAAAGGAAAAAGGTATAGGGCACAGAAGAATTATCAAGACAATTGAACCTGCATGCTTCACATAGAGAATTAACATTGTTAGGTGAAGCTGTGAAGATAAAATCTCTAGCCCTGAGAAATTTTTATTGTGAAATGGTTTTCTTATCAATGAGGTTAATGAAGATGTCAGCAAATGGGATGAGATTTTTGTCAAATGGAATTGCCTTCACCTCCAACCAGACTTGGAAAAGGTGTTAATCAGTACATTAATTTTATCAGCTGCTGAGAAGATGGTTTTGAAACTGGCCATTTATATTTTTCATTAGGAAAAGCTGAAAAGATAATTTTTCTCAAAATCCGTATTACTAATGTAATTCTTCCTTCTCACTCTGCTTCAAGTACATACTTTTTCCAAAGATATGACAAGAATGAATGTGTGGGAGGTAGAAGGGTAGTTAAAAAGATTGCTTGCAATTTCCTTGCAGTTTTCAAGACACTCTTGAACAGTCTTTTTCATTTGAAGTTATGAAAATACTGGAGAAATCTTTGTACGTATAGCCATGCATAAACCAGCAATTTTTTAATATATATAAATATATAATATGACTATTTTAAATTATAATGGTAGTGTGACTTGATCAAGATATGCAGGATCATGCATGCCAGCCAGTATATTGGTTGATTAGCAAGAAAAATGAGATTTTAATTGACCCTGTGATTGTGTGATTCTGATATCTTTGTGAAAACCCTTTGTTATGCAAAGTCCTTACTTCTAAGTGTTTAGGAATAACTTTGCATTCCAGAATACCAGAATATATTGAGTTTGTGTTGTGTGATAATTTCAGATAACCTTGCTACAGAAATTATATCATCATTTACATCTGTCCATCTTTTGCATATCTTATTTAGTTCTGTGGCTGTTCTTTGAAAGTGAGAAGATATGAATTCACGAGTGCTAACAAATCCTGCTGCTGCTCAAAGAGGTATTACAATTAAGCCATCGATCAGAACTACAATATTTGTTTTATTTATGTTAACACGGGGTTCTCTCTTTTAAAACTAACGCACTCATGAATAAAATATCACTTAAAACATGTTAGCTTGCTTTGGTCTAAATAAAATACAGAAAGAAAAAATTAGATAACTGTTTGAAGGTCTTAGTGTGAGGACAAATAAATCAGGGTCAAAACTTTAAATCTGCCACTAATTTTCTGACTCTGAACAAGAGAGAAAACATTTTTGAAGTATTTGAAATGGCTGGCAGTGGAGTGGGAAGAGGTTGTTCTAAGGCTTTTGCTTGAAAGAGCAGGTAAAGGAAGACTCAGTAGAAAATTTTGGGAGATTTTCGGAGAAATCTCCCAAATAATGCAGGTTGATCTTCTGATACTATTATCTGCCTCCAATCCTTCTCTGAATGAATATAATGACAGATCTCATCCAGACAGGAATCTTTAACAAAAAAAAATCATTCATGACTATCAATTACCTAGATAGGTTGATATAAGTAAAAAGAAATTAATTTCAAAATTAAAAAATAAATAATTAAGACTCCTAATTAAAAAACCCAGTGATCCTTGCAAGCAGTGAAGTCATGTTTGTCCCATTTGAACTACCAAAATTTCCATTTGTAAAGATTAGTCTGGAGATGGGGTAAAGGAATAACAAGAGTCAGAGAAATGGAAGAGAATTGCTATTCATTACTAATGGCTCCTCAGAGGAAATAGTGGCAATTTAATCTCATTTCTTCTTGCAAGGCATGAGCATTACTTCTATGAGAGTATCTGCTTTTCCATCTTGTGCAGAATTGCTTCTAAGTTGCCACAAAAATGATGTTTGTATTTGGTAAATTGTGCAGAAACCCCCTCCAATTTATTAAAATAATGTTTACCTTTAGGGATTTTGGAGCTCTGAGGCTCTAATCACAGTCTACATCTTCAGTGTGATGGGCTGACCTGGCTGAATGCCAGGTCCCAACTAATACTACACTATATCTTTCCCTCATCACCTGGACATGGAAGGGACAAGAGACCAAAAGGCTCATCGGTTGAAATAAGGACAGGGAGACGCCACTACACAATTACCATCACGAGCAACACAGACTTGACTTGGGAAAATCGATTTATTTATTACCAATAAAATTAAACTAGGATGAGAAGTAAAAACCAACCTTAAAACACCTACTCCCCAGCCTCCCTCCTTTTAGGCTTAACATTACTCCTCATTTTCTCTACCTGCTCCTCAACAACACAGAGGGATGGAGGATGGAGGCTGCAGTCAGTTCTTCCCATGTTAGTTCTGCTGCTCCTTCCTCCTCACAAAGAGGTCTTCTCGCAGTGTACCCTTGTGTCAGTGTGGGTTACCTCAATCCTCCACAAACTTCTACAGTGTAAGACACTCTCATGGGCTCCAGTTTTTCATAAACTGCTCCAGAACGGGTCCTTTCTATGGGGTGCAGTCTCTTAGGAACAGATCATTTCAGCCTGAGTTCCCTGTTGGGTCACAAGCCTTGCCAAAAAACCTGCTCCAGCATGTGGTCCTCTGTCCACAGGTCCTGCCAGGAGCCTGCTCCAGCATGGGGTCTTCCATGGGCTGCAGATGTATCTCTGCTCCCCCATGGACCTCCATGGGCTGCAGGGGACACCTACCTCACCCTGCTCTGAATCACGGGATGCAGGGAAACCTTAAAACCCATGGTTTCTGGGACACCTCCTCCTCCTGCTCCACTCACCTTGGTGTCTGCAGAGCTGTTCCTCTCACATTTCTTCTCACCCCTCTCTTCCCTGGATGCAGTTGTTTCTATGCTATAACATTTTCTCCCTTTCCTTAACACACTATACCAGAGGTCCTGCCACTGCTGTTGATGGGCATGGCCTTGGCAGGGGTGTGTGGTTGTGTTTAGTAGCCCCTGAGGTATATTTCTTCCTTGAATTTTTTTCAGTGGCTTGGAGAACTGTAAAATTCTGGCAAGCATCAAATCTCACATTGAAAATTTTACAACTTGTCTACTTTGAACATGAACTAATGCTGTCTTTTGTGGATTAATCTTCAGTCTGACAGTTGCCATTTATACCCAATATTTTTCATAATATAGGAAACAGTAGATGATGTCTCTCTGTTTATTCTTCATTGTATTCATGATTTTAAAGATGCTTAAAATAGCCTTCTTCCTGCACAGATAACCAAAACTGAGATAACAAGGTTACATCATTCTACTTCTGGAATATTTTCCATATAAATGACTACTCTTCACCTTTTCATTTTCTCTGTGTGCTTTGAATTCACCAGAAGACCCTATCTTAAGAGATGTACGTAGGTATATGGGTGGATTCATTTGCTAAAATACTTAGTATTGTTTTCTATAACTCCTACTAAAAGTTTTCAAAAAGCTATTTGTCATCTCTCTAAGACTCCAATCCTATGTATAAAAGTCAGTTGCTAGCCCTTCACTACCCAAAAAAGATGGGGCTGTTTTTTGCTTGCATGTAAGTGACATCATTCATCTCTGCACTGAATGCCATTACCTGCTTGCTACCTAATTGTTTGGTGGCCATCTTCCTGCCACTGTTCACATTTAGCCCATGTGAAATAGCGAAGAAAATTTTTTCTGTGTTGTTTATTCTTTCTTTATTCTTGATCTGCAGATCTTAAGCATATTTTAATTCTGAAAAATACCACTTTAAATAATTCCTTTAAATTTATAGCATTCACCACTTACTAGTGGTAGTAAGTTACTGGTAGCAAGCCACTTTAAATTAGAACAACTCAGCAGAACTGAACTGCCTAGACAGCCAGGAACTAGTCTGCTAATTTGTTTTACTAGCTGAGTTAAATTGACCTTTATCTTGCAGGAGATGGATTCTTGATATCTTTGAAAATCAGACTCTAACTAATTCCATTTTAAATACTTAAAAATGAAAATTAAAGCATGCAGAATTAAATTAGTGTAGAAAATGTTGCATAATTATGTGCCTGAGATATCAAAGCAGATCAGTAACAGAGTCAAGAACAAAACACTAGCCTCCTGAAGCTAGGAGCACTGGCATCACATGGTAGTTGTCAATACTCCTGCCACTTGCTGGGGCAAAGTAGCTGACAAAGCAAGTCCTTCAATTAAGCAGAGGAATTCCTCTTACTTCAAAGTATGTAATCATGACAACCCCACCATGCAAAAAAATCATGATTATCATCATTATATACAAGACCATATCATAGAAAGGAATGGAAAGGCAGTGTTTATCTGCCTGCCTGGCAGAGGACAGGCAGAGGACATGTGACATTTAGGGCCAAACTCAGCTCTAGGACTGAAGAACAGAGGAAAAGTCATTATTAATAGCATGGGCTGTGAGTGCCTTTAGAGTCTGGTTAAAATCTGACAAACATTTGGAGGAGAAAGGAACCTTTGCTGCCTTGGCCTAATCTTGAAGTAGTTTGCATGAGAACAGAGACATACAAGCAAAATTCTGATTCCATAAATGCATTATGAAAAAAATACTGAAAACTTTTATGAAGTTTATTGAAAAAATAATAGAATTAAACCATTTTTACAAAAATTAAGGTGGCTTAGCTTTTATTGGTATAATTTTAAATGGAACAGAATAGAACAATAAAAACGGGATGATATAGGAGCTGTCAGCTACCCAATGTTATAATGTGCATTATGCAGAAAAATTAGAGGGCTGGGATTGTTCTAGCAGAGCAATGATTTGATTCCTTAACACCATTAGAGAGCTATATAATCAGATTTTGGATTCTCTCACCTAAATTCTACCCTAATTTTTTTTTTACTGCTAAGGTCAAAAAAATCCTCCTGTTGTAATCTGGAACAGAATCAGACTCAGTGCTTTACTACTCTTCATTACAGCAATGCTTTGGCAGTCCATATGATTTTGTCTTCAGTGAATAATAACTAACTGCTGAAAGGCTAACAACATTTAATATTAAAGCCCCCTTTATCTTAGGTTCAATTCAGGTTTGAATACTTAATATTAAAGCCTCCTTTTATGTTCAGGTTCAACAACTGAACACTTCAGGAGAAGTGTTCGTGAAGGTTTTCTTTCTCTGTGTGATCAGGGACTGCAAAACATGAGACACAACATCCACAGAAGTGTAGAGTTTTGCACTAGTGGCCCATAAATACAAATGGCATGGTAGAGTGAAACTGCAACTTTTCCAAATTTGTGTTTTTGTGAACTATTCAGAATATTGACATGTAAGGAATGGAAGGCCTTCAGAATGTCTGATTCCTGGGGTCATTTCAGAAGCTGTGTTGTTCAATTTCAAAGGCGTCCTGTCAGGATCCCTGTACCAAGATAAATATCTGCGGTAAACCTCCTAGAAGATGTCTATGTAGTGTAGTGGAGGCTTCCTGAGGGCTTTGGCAATAGATATGGCCAGGGAAGAAAAATACTTAAAGGAGAAATTTTATTTTCAGTGTCTGAAGCAGGGTGGGCAATTTCAATCCAAGTATGCACTAATAGTAATCATTATTATTTCTACTGAAAATTCTTAGGGCTTGTGCTGGTTTGAAAGCAAAACCAGTGAAGGACTCCAAGTCAGAAACACAATTTAATAAGATGAAAAGAAAATAAAGTAAAGTAAAATAAAATGAAAGTAATAGTACAAAAAAACCCCCCACCGACAGAGTCAGAATACAACCTGATACCCTGTTAGTTAGGGTGGTAGTGGCAGTCCAGATGAGATGGTCTTGTCGAAGCAGTGATTCCTGTAGAAACGTCTGGCAGCTCTTGTCTCCTCTGGAAGTCCAGTGGATAAAAGCTGCCTGTGCTGTCTCAAACCCTGGATTATATCCAGGTGGGAATGCCTGGCTCCTCCCCCTGGGTGAAGCATCTCACAATGGGATGATCTCATTCTATGAGCCATGCAGTGGGTCTTTGATGACCCATTAAACAGAGATAACTCCCAGAGGAAGTTATCTATGAGTCTTGTGGCAAGGCATTGTTAGGCTCATTAACAGAAGATGAGGAAAACACTGCCCCACCTTGGCTCCAAAGGCTCATGGGGATAGAATACATACCTTGGTGTTGGGGGTTAGGCTTGTTTCTTTTTCACCTATAGAATTTTTTCCCAAGAGTTGCCGAGGCCACCAATTACTGAGTACTTATCAGTGCTCAGCTGAAACAAAAAGATAGATCCTTGCATTTAGCTACACCCTTTGTCTCCAAGAGCTTCTCTCAGGAGGCTGAGGGCAGCTTGGCTCTGTTCTCTTGCTCTCAGCATCGCGGGAAAGACAGTCAGGCTGCTGCTTGCTGTGGGAGAAGTTTCACTGGTACCACCGAGTCCAATCCAGAAGAAAGCTACCATCATCTGCTCGTGTGCCCAAGAAATCCTGCTAGAGCTGGGCACTGTCCCACTGCCGCTGCTTTGAGGCCACTCTGCACTGCAGCCCCGCACTGCCCTCCCTGCCAGACATCCCTGCCCTCCAGTGACCATCGACAGAGCTCTAGATTCCATCCGACCCATCAGCCCTGGGACCCCTCACCGTTCCAGCTTAGTACTTTCTTTTTTCAGAGTCCCAAGAGACCAGACTGCCCCGGGCTCTGTGAAACCAAGCCCTATCAAAGTCCCTAGTTCCGTTCGCTATTAATTGCTGTAGTAGTTGTTGTTTGTTTTGCCTTGTTATACCTATTAGTAAAGAACTGTTATTCCTATCCCCATTAAAAAGCCGTTTTAATTTTTCTAAATTTCTAAATTATAATAATTTGAGGAGAAGAGATTTAAATTATCCATTCCAAGAGAAGCCCTGCCCCTCTTTAGCAGATACTTGTCTTTGTTCAAAACCAAGACACTTGGGCACAATTTTACATTGTAACCTAGGACAGGGCTTAAGACCTATTCCTTCAATATTTAAAAGATATCATCCTAAAAAAATTTAGCAAAAAGTCCATCTGCAGTGTTCACTGTCTAATTGTTTTGGTCATTGTGCCATTTCCTGAACAATTGAGTTATTTCACTCAATAATAACCTTTCAAGCATGGTAATTACTTTTTGTTGTGTTGCATCAGAGAAGCTGGGATCTGTTGAGGCAATGATCTCCCAGCTGAAAAACTTGATAGCTCAGCCTTGGTGTCATAGGTCATACTGTGCATTAGAAGGATCATTATAGTTCACCATGCCAGTGAACCAATATTGATCTGCTCTATATAGCTGCATCAGGTTCCTGTCAGTACTTTCCTATGAACACATCTAGGCCATGTAGGTGCAGGCTTCCTCTTGCACTGGTCAACTGATTCATGCAATCAGATATCAAAATGTGATATCATCAGCTAAATTCAGGTTGCTTGCTCTACCTCTTCCTCCAGACTATTAATATATATATTAACATGAAAAATCTCACAATGGATTCTGAGAACCTCTAGTTGTGACCATTCTTCAAGCAGAATATAAACAATTGACCACTATCCTCGAGTCTGATGATCTGGACAGTTTTTCCAGCCTTCCAGAAGTGACTATAAGGATGATGTGTGAAATCAGTCTTTCCAAAGTCAAAGTAGGAAACATCTGCTGATCTCCTCGGATCTATGGATCTATTAATCTTATCTCATATGCCCAGAAATAACTTCAAAGGACATTTGTACCGTGATTTTTGCAGGAATACTACAGAGTTCCCTAATTGTTCACCTTTGCATTCTCAAATATGCACTGACACTGTGCCTGGTGAAAAATCACCCAGCCTCGGCTAGCTCACAAGCTGGCACGGAGCACAGCATGGCACACTGCCCAGGAGCACAGCACCCAGGCAGCGCCTCAGTGGAGCAAAGCCCCACAGCAGCTAGTCAGGAGTGTCAAAGTGGAGGCAAAGAATCAGAGGAGCTCTAAAGACTTGTGTCTCCAGGAGGATTTATTTCCCAAAGAGGGACAAGGCACAGCAAACAGTAGACACAGGGGAACATGGATTTATAAAGGGAGGAGGGTATAGGCGAGGGGACAAAGTCCTGGCCAGTGGGGAGGAAAGGGAGGAGGATCAAGGGAATAAATGACAGAAAAAGACCCAGTAGAACAACATAAGGAGAGGATACAATTCAGAGAGTCCTATGGTGTTTTGAATAACTTGGAGACTTCTAGAACCAAGGCATGGCACAACTAAGGATTGACAGGTGGAGTCAAGGAGAGAGAGTAAGAGTGCCAACAGATTGACAGGGAAAAACAGACATGGAATAAACCATTAACAGAACAAACCATTTTTGTCAAAAAGCACACCGCAACAATGTACTATTATGTGCTATATTACACACACCGTGCTGACTAGAGACTTTCTCCAGCCTCAATGATTCCTCATAAAGACTTTTGACAAGCTCTTCCAGAACTTTGTTTGCATCTTGTCTGGTCTCAAGGACCTGTAAACACAGAAATTTCTCTAGACATACATTATTCAAATCTTCCTACTCAGAGTAATTTATTTCCTTTTTAATAGCCCTCTAGGCACAAAGATTTGTGAGACACTCAGAAAAAGTGTCACTCAAAATGCCAAAGTTTTGGGTTTCTCCCTCTTACCTGCACTTACCGTCACTACATAACCTATGTATTTAGCAATGAACACACACTTTTTTTATCCTTTTACTGTTGTGTAAATAACAGAAGCCCTTCATGTTGCTCTTGATGTCTGTTACCAGTTCTGGCTCTAGTTGAGTTTAACACCATTCATGCATGCCCAGAAAATGCTTCAGACTTCCTTTTAGTCTGTCCCTGCTTCAGCATCCTGCATGCTTTCTTTTTTTTGCACTGCAGATGTGACAGAAGTTCTGTGTTTGGTCAAATGGGTCTTCTGATACGTCACTCACTTTCATAAGGATAAGATGGGCTGTTGTCCTTGCAAGAGGTTGTCTTCCTCAATCAGCTGCCTTGAGCTCTTTTACAGCAAAAAATGTCTGCTCTCTTCAAGTCCAGGGTCTGGACTCTGCTAATCTCCTTCGTCGCTCAGTATTTTGAAGTCATGTTTCATAGCTGCTATGGTACCATTGTGCCACTAGCTAATGAGGTTTATTCCATTCCTTAGTAGCAGATCCAAAACCATGTCAGTCCAGCCAGGTCATCTCATATTATGTATTGTTAAGCAGCTGTTACAATCCAATTTAAACCCCAAAAAGCAAAGAAAGCTAAATCTCTGTCTATAAACTGGAAAGAAGTAAGAAGGTTCAAAATACACCCAAAAATGAGATTAAAACCAAACAACGTTAAATGTTGGTGCCAAAAATTTTATACATTTTATTTAATAGTAAAAGAGGGAAAGAAAGAAAGAAAGAAAGAAAGAAAGAAAGAAAGAAAGAAAGAAAGAAAGAAAGAAAGAAAGAAAGAAAGAAAGAAAGAAAGAAAGAAAGAAAGAAAGAAAGAAAGAAAGAAAGAAAGAAAGAAAGAAAGAAGAGAGGAAGGAAGGAAGGAAGGAAGGAAGGAAGGAAGGAAGGAAGGAAGGAAGGAAGGAAGGAAGGAAGGAAGGAAGGAAGGAAGGAAGGAAGGAAGGAAGGAAGGAAGGAAGGAAGGAAGGAAGGAAGGAAGGAAGGAAGGAAGGAAGGAAGGAAGGAAGGAAGGAAGGAAGGAAGGAAGGAAGGAAGGAAGGAAGGAAGGGAGGGAGGGAGGGAGGGAGGGAGGGAGGGAGGGGGTTGGAGGGATGGGGGGAGAGTGACAGGGGTTAAGTGGACGCATGTCACCCATCCAGGGGTCCCAGCGTTGCCTCGCTGCTCCCCTCCATCTGCTTTCTTGGTGGTGAGGGTCTCCTGTCGCTGCTGCCACACACCAAGGAGTGCAGAGTTCAGTGGATTAACACAGTTTAGGGCAGGTGGGGAGGCCCAGGGGCCCAGTTTGACACTTTCCCTTGCAACACTGAGGAGCTCTTGCAGCACCTGCAGTGCTCTGGTGTAGGGTCTGGGGACTCCTTTGGGGGACCTTTGGTGGGCCATGACACCCCTCTGCTGTGGGTAAGCTTTTCCTGGGGTGAAGGGCCCCTCAGCCGATCTCCTCGGCACAGGGAGGAAGGGTGGTCACTGAGCCGCTGACCAGAGGCTTTTCTGACACACACCCAAAACCTCTCCTCCCCTGACCTTTGGTGTGAGGGTCTGTTTGAACTTGGCAGCTGATAGCCCTGGGGCTGTGGTGTCACCTCTGAGGATGCTAAGCTTCTGCTTTGGGAATGTCCCCAGCCCTGAGTTACTTTATCTTATCTTTGTCAGCAGTGTAAGACCTCTTGGAGCCCTATTGAGGATGTGGTGGTGATCTCTGCAACTTTTGTACAGTTCTGCTGTAATAGGCAAAAGTATTTCATGAAAATGTTTTAGTCATAAACTACAATATTTCAATCTCTGAAAATAGCTCTCCCCAACACCCTCCTTGAGATCCTGGACTGCTTGTGGTCTGCGTTTCCATGAGATTTCACAAATATGACATTTTCCTATAAGATAAAGTCCTCATCAAATACCAAAAAGGATATCTAGTCCAATTCTGAACTGTAATTACTCTGTGATGCTTATCATCAAAGTTTGCAGAATTTTACCGTAAAAATCAGCAACTTTAATTTTTCTTCAGTGCTTAGATCACCAAGTGGTATTCATTTGTCAAGGGAACATGAGTGCCATTACACCCTTGCTAACACATTCATGAAGCAATTGAAATTTATAATTGCATCAAATATATGAAATAAATAACAACTTATATTTGTACAGTGACACAACTTTCGTAGAGAGCTATGATGGCCTCCTTGATACAGGTATAGAATTCAGCATGAACAATCATCATAAATATGTCAAGTAATAACACTGACTGGAAAACACTAGTCATGAATGCTTCCATCACACTGAGGACAATTAGGCAGAACAGTTGCATTGTCATGCTAGTTTCCGCACTGATTTTCAGTGCAGTTGGTAATATACTGTTCTGGACCCATTGCGAAGATTACTTCCCTCTTATGCTAGTGCTTTATTTGCATCAGCAGTATGAACTCTTTCACTGTTCTAATGAAATATTTTAATGTCTTCTAAATATATGCTGCTACCAAAATCTTAACTCATGAAGAGGAATTTTGCATTGCTTTTGTTTAAAAACATAATTATTTGACTGTGCAAGAGAATAACTAGTATAAGTAGCTGTATCTACCATCTCATAAATTGGACATAAATGTCCTAAGGATTGGAATACCAGCAAGGGAAATGGTGCAGCACTGTAATTGTACCATCATTTCTTATTTTCTTCATTAAAAAAGTTTGATATTTAAGCAAACAAAAAAAAAAAGGCAAGAAAAGGCAAGTTAAAATTTTATTTGATCCTTCTTTCTGTTCACCTTTTAACTGCTCTTCAGTTTCAGATGTGCTTTAAAAGTAATTTCACTATTTACAATACCAAACAAAGATCAGTAGAAGTACCTCTTTCAAGCTTCTTAGACTACTTGATTAATAATAATTGGCTTCAGAATATCATGAGAATTATTAATAGTGGTGCAATGCAATAATGAATTGCATCTTGAACACCCTTCTTGTGAGGTTAGATGTTGAGATCAAGATTGTAGTTCTGTCATAACCTTCCATGAAAATTACAGTTAATTTCATTAGGGAAATGAGGTTTACACAGGTGGGAGTGATTGACAGCGATGTGTCATGAATATCAGAAAAAATTAGATAAAAATTTGGCCAGATGGCCTACCAATAAAGGCCCATAGTAGAAAATAGTAAGTGTGGAACTGAGACACTAGGCTAAACACGTGTGTATGTGCCAAATTCTCCTAGACATCTCAGACATGAGTTCCAATTTTATTTGGGCAGGTCTACTCAGATGTCTCTCATTGTCAAAATATTACTATCTCCAAACTCTTATTCCTAATCAGCTTTTGTCAACCAGGAAAAATAGTGTTGCTAATGGAGGGGAAGTACTGTCTTGCTGAAAATCCATTTTGCGCTCCTTAGTTGTCAAGTACTATAATCTGACTTTCTCCCTACAATGAAAGTGGAGGAGATGTCACTGCCATGCCATCTGATAGGGAGGCCTGTTTTAGGTGTTTTGCAGTCTGGTTAAGTTCTTTGTATCCAGTGAAAGAGTAAATACACTTCTGATGGAGGTCATTTTCTTTTTTTTTTTTTTGGTCATTTTCTTTATACAAGGTGGAATATCTTTCTTATATTATGCATAGATACATAAGCCCTTCATTTGCCATTAACATTTCCTGCAAGACATGCAGCTCACAAATAAAAGTTCAACTATCACTCAAGACTATTATCAGGCAATGCAGTACAAGGAAAATCTTTATCATTTTTAAATAAGCTTTCTACAGGGATTCTAAGTCCTCTCTGTCCCTGTGGGCTGTTCCCTGATCCTTAAGCTTCTTTTTCCTCCAATTTGAATGCCTAATTTGGGACTCAGTATGGGAAGATGCATATTACTACTGAGAAAACTGTATTTCCTTTTTACCTGTGCAAAAAAAAAATTAGGTGGTTTTAGGTGGTTTTGGTGTAATGTTTGGGCCATGAAATTATAAAGAGGAAATTATGTGGATGTCTTTCTGGTAATTGTCAGAGTAATTTTATGGCACAAATGTCTGACATCTCGACTGGCTTATATGTTTATACAAGGGTATGGCTCTATAAAGATATAAAATACAGATTTTTTTTTTTTCACCAGGCACCAAATATATGTATTTTGCTACCTCTATTTCTTTGGAAATCAGCTGCAATTCCAAATAGCACTTAAATCCAGCCATGCAAATTTAGTCTTTAATTTGGAGATGTGTCAGTACTTCACTTTCTGAACTGCATATATTTGTAGCAGGATAAATTAGCCAATACCAGAGCAAAGGTAAATATAGTATTTACTGTAACTGAGACAGAATTCCAGTTTGACTGAATCACATCACGATCTACAGTCAACAAACCCACGTACTCTCTACTGGAAATTTTAATTTACAGCCCTGTATTATAATGCGGCTACTGCCTGCAACAGACCATAACATTTGCAGCAGATTCGGAAGGCCTGAGAAAGGACACTTCTTGGGCTTTCTCAGCCAGGAAGTTTCCTGACCTGTCTTTAGCTTTGTTTTTGTTTGGTTTAGCTGTGATAGAAAACTTGTTGGTGAATCTGGTGTCTGTAGCTGATTTGTTTCACTTCTGTCTGTCTTTGGCTGCTAAATCATAGTTTTACACAGATAGAAACAACAAACAGTGGATCTGGGAGGAATTTGATATTTATAACCCTAATTTAAACCACACAGTGCAGAAAAATCCTGATGACACTTGAATTAGACTGTTAGTATTTCACTTACACTATGAATAAATTCTTGGCTACATCCATAAATATATAAATATGTATGGCCCTCTTCTCCTCTGAACTTAACACAACAGTTGCAACAAACACAATGGAGTGGACAAGGCATACTACTTTTCATTCTGTTATTTTATTTTCAAAACTGTGTTTGTAATTGTGTAGCAAAAGGGATTTCAAATCAGACAATAAAGACATTTTTGTTCAAAGATTTTGGGAAAAAAAAAGCGATAGAGAAAATATCTCAAATAGATTGTTGTAAATGATATTTTATTCTGGAGTGGTTCAAAGATCAATTGCTGTACAATGGCACTACATTACATCTTTGTCTGAGTCTTTATGATAATTACTCAAAGTAAATCTCTTCATCTCAAAACTTGAGCCACAGCTGCAAGCCAAATTAGGCTGAAGGACAGCTTGCCAGTGTCTCAAGTTATGTATTATTCCAAGCTTATTACCAAAATCACATTTATCATTTTAATCTACATAACATTTTCTACTATACTTCAAGCAAGTTATTATTCATGAATGTGGTATGCATAGTTTTATGTAATTTACTGAGATATTCTTTTGCTTCTTTTCTTAATGGGAGCCCCCGTTTTTGAACAAACAGGAAAAATATCTTTAGCCAAATATATTGAGATTTTTCTCAGGTTACAAAAGCAAGGCCTGAATATCTCCATGTAGAGTAAATATTTAGCTTACCTTACACTAGTCTGAAATTTTCCAACACTGCCATGGATTGTAAAAATTTCTCCTTTAATTTTTTAAATCTGGAAATGATGCCATACTTCAATTATTCAAGGAATCCTCCTGCCTCATAAGCAGAAAAAAGGATCAACCAAGTATAATGGACCACAGATTCCTCACAGTTGCCAAAAAAATTAACCTTATAATGTCTGTACGAAGGTTTCCATTTCATGCATACATAGAACAAGAACATCTTTTAAACAACCTATTCTTCTCTTTTGCCCTCCTCCTTTCCCTTTGGAAAGTTAACTTTGAAACAAGTAATTGTGATAGGAGCTCCATATCCTAAAGGAAACAGCTGGAAAACTCTTTCACTGTTTATTGAAGACTCTTAAAGGTGATGGTACCTTGATAATGTGTCCATTTTCAAAGATTCTCCAATCCTGCACAAGAAGAGCTGAGAACTGTATTTCGATATCAAGCAGCAATATTTTTCCTGACATTTGGATCTTGAGTGTCTGTATATGAACTGGAGGATAGTAATTACCGTAGTCCAGCAATTACCAAGTGTCACTTTTAAAAAACTTTTGCCTGAAAAATTTGATACAAAAAATCCATAAAGAAAACAGTTTTTTACACATTTAATGCATTAGGATTTTCAGGAGTGTCTCACAAAATTGTCAATGGTCTTTAGGGTTTATGCAGTATCATAATATAAACATATCTGTGTTTATGGCTTTGCTTTTTCTTTACCAGAAACTATTTGGTACTATGCAAATTTTTTGTGGGTGGAAAATTGCTAAACCAAGAGCTATGGAAAATGAGATTAGAACAAATCTCAGTGTAAGATAGCACTCTTCTTCACCAACTTCGAGAGGTCAGTGAGGGTAGATATTTATAATTTAAATCTGTTCCAACTATTTGTTATTTCATGTTCGTTAAACCATCTGGCAGGTTCTTGTCTGTTGTTATCTCAGAAAAATTCTGAAAAGCAACAGATTCTTCCATAACGTATGTAACATCTGATACTTGAACTGCAGCCTCAAATGGATTGAAGCTAATTTGAATAGCAGCTTCCAGCTGAGATGCTCCTAACATCTCTGAAACAGTGTGTGTGGAGGTGTAGGGGATGGAAGTACCTTCTTTAATACAATGTGTTTTATATAACATTTTGTTGATGCTAAGAGAAGGAAGCCGCAGTGGACATACAAAATGCCTGGTCACTGCATCTCGTCTGGAGATGCCAGAACTGCTGTAAGGAACTTCAATTACTCCTAGTCTATTTAGAAATCCACTCAACTTGTGACAAAGTAAATCAAGGAAGTACAGTGCAAAACTTAGATGATATTCAAGAAGACTTCTAGAAGTGTGAAATTACGTTGGGTTTTGAAAGCTTTTCTTAGGCATATTTGTTCCAAAATCACAAATCCTTGTTATTCAGATGTTCTGCTTCATATGCTGTTTTCTTATGGGCCTCACTTTAACAATTTTTATTAAAATGTAACTTCTTACAGACATAATTGAAATGTTTGTTGGCCTAGAACAGTAAGAGTTAATTTCTTGTCATCAGCTTTATGTCAGCAAATAAAAATTTCTAATGAAAATAATTTTCATCCATCAGACAAATGAGTGCACAGGAAGATTTGTTTGAAATCAAAGTCAAGGCTAAGCTACCTAGCACAAAATATTCACCAAATATCTCCTCCTTTTAGACTTGTAAAATATTTATAAACATAACTAAGCTGTAAAATTTTATTTAAAACAAATGCAGCTTAAAACCTGTTTTCAACCTGTATCTCACTGTACTAAACTAAGTTGTTCACAAATTTCAGAAAACAGAGGAAGTACAGAGAAGTGTCAGCAAGGACAGAGGCTTTTCTCCAAAAAATGTGTTGCTGTTTGAAACCTGTGTTTATTTATGAAACATCCAAAAGCAGAAGGGCACTAAAGATGAAGAGGATTTTGAAAATTGCCGAAAATTATAGGAGCTTATCACATTTCATAACTAGATTTTCTTTTCTTCCTCTTTCTCAAACAGCTGTACAATCAAGATGAAAAACTAGAAATAATAGGTTGAAGACACAGATGAAGAAAATTAAATTAACAAGAACATCTGATACTCAATTTACCAAACACTTGTGTACTTCTGCCATTTACTAAGCAGGGTCTTATAAGGTACTCAACTAGCTCTTCTGCATCGTACTCTGTAATGAAGATATTTTATTTGTTTGGCTTATTATATTTAATAAAATAAGAAACGCAAGGACATTATATCTTCTTGTATCTCTTGTAGGCCTAAATATGAAAACATAATGAAAAATCGTGCAACTTCTGTTAATCTTGCTAAAGAAGTATAATTTTTCCTTCACTTCAGAATATGAACAATAAAATATATACAATACATTTACAAAAATTTAATAAACTCAAAATATCCTGCATAGTGCCATATTGAAAACTAGGTAGCTCTGGTAGGCTAAAAGTGTTGTGATAAAGGAAGCTAAGCAAAGTATTACAGAATTCCAAGTTTCAACCTGAACTTCCATGCATGATAAAGTTAACAATGATGATGCTAATCATTCACTGCAGAGCAGCTTCTGTGAAGTTCATATATTTGTAACTGGTGGAGCCAAAGCTATTAACTAAACTATTTATGTTTCAGTAATTTGACTGCTTGATGGCTTAGATACCAGAATAAAGTTTATCTCTATTTTTACATTGGAGGGGGAATATATCTCAATATATTCACATAATAAATGTTTCTAAATAAATTTATGACATCATACTAAAATGACCAGATTTATGGGCAAGGTTTTGTTTGTCATTTAACATTCTTGAAAAAGTATTGGAGTACTGAGATGTCAGAGTTTGGCAAATTAAAAAAAAAAGGATATATGCCAGGTTAAAACCAGTAACATAGTAGGAGAATTTGACATCAGCTTGTAGGAAAAATCAATATACTGGTAATTCTTTAGACACAATCCCAGATCTGGAGCAGAGGTGAGACCTAAAGCAGATTAGACTCAGTCACCAGTAAATAAATGTCACTTATAAAATATCGTTTCACATTATAAGTCTTCCACATTTTTTTTTCAGTACTGTCTGCATTTTGATCCATTAATATAAATGAGAACAGGTCTGAGGAATATTCAGCAGGAAAAGCTGATGAAAAACAAATTCTAGATTCTGCCATTTTTCCAGTATATCAGAATCTGAGAGTTAAATGTGGCAGAATAAGTAATTAAAAATACCTGAAAAAATCTTTCATTATGGTGAATATGAATGAGGAGATCCTGAAAATTTATTTGGCTGAGGAATGGTAGTGGTTTATTAGTGAAATCAAAAGAGGTAAAGCTGTTAATGGGAGACAGTTGTGGTCTTTAAGAGCTAAGCTTCCATAAAGTTCTGATTGTATTGAGATCCTCTTTCACCCTATGCCACTTTTCGTTTCAGTTTTTACTTTTCTTTAAATTTCTCCCTGGAAGAACCTCTGCAACCTCTTTGATTTCACTGCTGTGCAAACATTTAACTTTACTGTTAAATGTAGAATATATTCTCAGATCTTTGAATGACCATCGGTCATTGTGAATTCTCATCATAGAACCATAGAATATTCTGAGTTGAAAGAGAAGCACAAGCATTGTCAAATCCAAATACTGGCCTTTATCATTTTCTGTTTTGAAGCACATATTCATCCACATGGCCTCGGCACAGCACAACCTGTTTTCCAGGCATCTGTCTAACAATAGCTAGCGATTGTTTGCCTTTGGACAATAACTGATTAGGTGATTACAAGAATTTCCACTGCAAAGCTAGATCTGTTGGTCTGGTAGGCCTTTGCTAGGTTATAATATTGCAATGGAAACATGAGAGAATTTTTTTCCACTTTTATATATTAACATTCTATTAAAAAAATCCCCCATCTTCTGACACAGAAATTTAAATAAATTTAATTTAATGTTCTTTTGAAGGATAGAGTGAGCAAATATTCTTTCATGCCAGTCATTGTTTTAGCTCAGAGCTAAGCTAAGTTGGACATGGCTAAGAGAAGTTGCATGTCAGGTGAGTATTCTTGAACATCTTGCCGTGTTCTGACAGGAAAAAAATCTACTTGCTGTGACAGCCAAAGTACTCTCTTATCCTATCTAGCCAAAGTGTGTCTGTGAGAGATGCATCACCTTTTTTTTTTATGTTACTTAAGAGAAAGTGGATTGGCATGAACCACAGTGTAGTACATATTCTGTGTGCATATGTGTGAAACCATGCTCTGGCCTCCACAAGAGAGATGCAGCCACCAGAAATAATTCAAGATCAAGAGTGTCCTCTATCCATCCCCCAGCAAGGAGGTATCAGTTGTAAAGCAAGAAGCAAATGTAGCATAGCACATATTCTGGGAGGCAAGCAAAATGTTTCTTCATCCCCCTCACTCCCCCTGATGCCTGAAACTGAGGCAGAGGCAGAGGCCAGTCGGAGTAAAGCTGAAGTGAACTTTATTTTAGGCCTTCAAGGCCAGCCCCAGCAGCCACAGCAGTGGCTGCCTGGGTCGCTCCCTGTATGCAAGCAAAAGGAGAGCGGGTTACAAAATTCCCCCCTTTTTCTAGGTTTTAGTCCATTTGCATATGCCCCATTCGTCGTCCAATCAACAGTTCCAAACGACGGTGTTCCATCCTCTTACGTTGTTTATCTTTGGGGCTCGGAGCTCAGAGAGTGTGTCCTTGAAGAGGTGAGTCCTGTGGAAAAACCCAAACTATCCTGCCCCTATCACCCTGTGCTCAAGGCCCAGCACCACTGACTATTAAGCAGTCTACCCATTAGAATAAGATACTGAAACCCCAAACCCTGAGGCATCACCCCAGGTGCCTCTGCACAATAGGTCTGAGGCTTTGTATGTAAAAGACCAGCCTAAGGATTAAGTGGATGAAGATCCACAATCAGTGACATCAATCCACTCTATTACAGGCACTTACAAAAAGAAGAAAAGGTGGGGCTAAGTTGTAGGAGATTTCCTTGTAAAGGGAACAGGGGGCCTGGTATACCAACTGGGCCCTGGTATACCAACTGGGCCCCACTCATAGGAAGGTCTGCTGCCTTCTTGTGTTAAGGATCTCACCAGGAGACTTCAAAGCCTGGTGTGGGCAATGGATTAATGCCTGTAACTGATCTTCAATGTAGGGTGCAAAGAAGTGGCAATATGTAGTCCGAAGGCAATCAAAAGAATTTCAGGGCCTTTGGACATTTTGTATGGGAATCTTGGGCACAAGTTATTTTCTGCTCTATATTTCTAGTTGAAAGGAGCAGTATTGAAAGAAACAGATGGGCTGAGTCTATTAATACTTGTCTTTACAGCTGGTCTCGTCACCAAAATTTTGGTGTTTTGACAATGATATAGCCTATGCAGGGTTAGGCATGCTGGCATCAGACATCAGATATCATCTCAATGAGAAAGGAATTAGTGAGATTTGTTGGCAGATCTTTAAACTAAATATGATAGGGGAGAGGGACAATATCAACCTTGTTCCTGGAAAACTGTGGGATAATATGAAAAAGTTAGATGGAGAGGGTACTTGTGATACCCTCTGCAGGTGACTCTGCAGGTGACTCTGAGGCGTACCAGCAACACTGGTGCACAGCTGCAATCTTACAGAAATGAACCAAGGACTCCTGAAATAACAGAAATCAACAGGGGAAACATTTTGGTATTTGTACAGGTTAAGCCTGTATTACATTCACCCCAAAAATCCATTGCAAGTGAAAATTTCATAGTTTTGGATTACAGCTTTTAAATAAGTATACAATTAACTGTAGGTTAAAATTTGTTCCAAATCTACTTGAAAACTGATTTTAGTACTCAGTGTATCCATCTACTTCCTTGTCATACAGAAATTCTGCCCATGACAGGTTTCCGTCTGCTGTTTCATTATCAAGCCCCAAAAGAATCCTGAGACACATTCTTTTCAGAAGTTTAGAGAACAGTTCCTTTTTATAAGCATGTGAAAGCAAAGAGCTGGAGTCTTGTTTTTTAGACTGCTTCATTTTCTTCTGCAAGTTCCTACAAGAAAGGTATTGACTGGAAGGTTCCACAGTGTAGGCCAGCAGAAGTGCATCAATCAGTATAATGGCACATCCCATGTTCACTTTGCTAACTGTGGACCACACAGAAAAGTAGAAAAGTTGCATCTGCAGAACAAATGAGCATTCTGAGACATCAGAGATACAGACACAGCTGTGAAAGCCTTTTTCAAGTCCTACTTCAACACCTGTATGTTTATTCATCTCACTTGCTAAGAACTCGAATTTTTAATTTCTCAGACTGGTCTTGTCTATTTTGCCAAACGTATTTAAATGACAGAGGAAGTAATAATGACAAAGCTCGCCTTCATAAGTGTAGTGAGTACATTGCAATGTTGTTTGTATTCAGCAACTGTCTCTCACTCTGGAGGGTTGATGTTTTATTTGTCTTGTTCTTAAGCAGAAGTAGCATAATAGGTGAAGGGATGAGAAGAACTTGTAATTTTAATACGGTAATGATAATAAAAGTCATAATGAAAATTCTTTTGTTTTCTGCAGAAGTTATGAATATCTGCTTTATAACATCTACTGTTTAAGACAAAAATTGAGTAGCAATTTTGTTATTAAATGAAAATCATATTCTTGTTCATTAAAATAAGTCACTGGAACAATTTCCACACTATGGCTCCAAGAAAAAAAAACAAAACCCACCAACAAAAAATCCCTTAGATTTTGAGTTACAAAACATTACATGAACCAGTTAAGAACATTGTAAATTTTATTGCTTCTTGTACTACCCAAGACACCTGAACAACCTATGTTTAATAACCTAAGGGAAATCCATGATAAAAAGTCTTTTTGAAAACATTTCCTTCATCATAATTTCTTTTCCTACTTTTTCTCAACCATAAATATTCTGTGAGAACATGAACCTGGTTTTCAGAGGAGGCTGCCTGGACACATTGGTGTAGAGAACGCAAGGCAAAACTAAAGAAAAGAACCCAGAAGACAGCATAGAAGAGCTGGAGTGCAAAAGGGTTCATTTTTCTTTTCCTAAACAAAAGGTAGGACCAGGTATAGAGGATAGAGAACACTGATCAGTAGTGAAATTAGAGGAGAAATGAATTGTAGAATGTAGCTGGAAATGGTGCCAAATGTAGCAGCGAGTATTTGGAGTGGAGTAGATGCCTATTTCCCAATAAACCACTCTGGAGGAGAGGTCACTTGGAGAAACTCAGGCAAAGCAATCAAGCTCACACATCCACACTAAGCACATCTACATGTGCTGTGGGGCCAGCAGCAAGGAGAGCAGAAGGACCTTTGCCTGGATTTGCTCCAGCCAGTTTATTTCCAGGTGGTGCTGGAGTGGTCCAGCGCAAAGAGAGGGCTGATGTGCCAGTTCTTGGCTTAAGTAAGAGCTACAGCCACCAATGACCTTTAGGCACAGGGGCAGTGCAAAGGGCAGGTAAGGTCAGTGTCCAATAGGGGAGACAGGGCCAGTCACCAGGGTCAGACACAGAGGAATGGGGGAAAAACCACAGGGCAAGGGGGGACCCAGGGCAAACCATTGTACACAGCACCATTGGGAGGTCCTGTCTCTCAGGCAAGGCAGGTGACTATAATTTATCCTGCCAGGGCCAGCTCGTAGGTATTATATCAAAAGGCTGCAGGAATTCCACAGTCTTTCAAAGTTCAATTGATGGACTTGATATATTGAAAGGAAATGAGTGTAAATCTGTAGCAGGTGTATTTTGCTCTGACCTCAAATCATATTTGTATGATTCCAAACATATTTGTATGATTTGCAAGACATCACCAGACTGCTTGACATACTCATGAAAAAATACTTATTTCACCTGTAATACATGACATTTTAATATTATTTATGATGCTCATTTGGGTACTTGTGCTGGTTTGGACGCAAAACCAGTGAAAGACTCCAAGTCAGAAACACAATTTAATAAGAGGAAAAGAAAAGAAATAAAAGAAAGTAAAATAAAAGTAATAGTATAAAAAAACCACTGACAGAGTCAGAATACAACCTGACACCCTGTTAGGGTGGTAGTGGCAGTCCAGATGAGATGATCTTGTCGAAGCAGTGATCCTGTAGAAAGGTCTGGTAGCTCTTGTCTCCTCTGGGAGTCCAGTGGATAAAAAGCTGCTTGTGCTGTCCTAAACCCTGGATTTATCCAGGTGGGAATGCTTGGCTCCTCCCCCTGGGCAGAGCATCTCCCAATGGGCTGATCTCATTCTATGAGTCATGCAGTGGGTCCTTGATGGCCCATTAAACAGAGATAACTCCTGGAGGGAGTTATCTATGAGTCATGTGGCAAGGCATTGTTAGGCTCGTTAACAGAAGATAAGGAAAAACACTGCCCCACCTTGGCTCCAACGGCTCATGGGGATAGAATACAAACCTTGGGCACAATTTTACATTGTAACCTAGGACAGTACTATTTTGGAACTCAGCTCTTCCCCTACCCCCATGATTTTTTTTTCTTTTCCTGTCTGAAAAAAATCCAACATGTGAAAAAAAAATCAAAATGAAAAAAATAGGAAAATAGTCACAATAATCATAACTAGAATGCATGCAAAGACTAAAATATAACTTACCTCTGCAGTTATTTTAAAAATGTGTTAAAGTAATAGATTTATTTCACTTCAGAAAAGAATAAATAAATTGAAATAAATTCAAATCCCTGTTATTTTTCACAAACAGGAAACTGCTTCAAGTATTTTGAGAAATTAGCAAAGGATATTCATTACTTTGGGATTGTCTTTGTGTATTACAGTATAGTCGCTGGTTGCAAGACTGACAAGAGTTTTAGAATGACAAACTAAGCTTTTTCACTTAACTCTAAGGATTTTAAGGTTCCAGCAAGATATCTTAATATTATATATCTCTGTTTATCTTTCTTTACTAACAGTTTATATTATAATATGACCTATATAGCCTAGAAAAAGGTTATCTTTTGTCTCAGAGTTTAAGTTAGTGGCTATAGCAAAGGAATATCCTTTATCTAAATTTAATAGGGTAGTGAAAAGTTGAAATCAATGGAAAATTAAAAGTTCCATCTTTAATATCATATTTTATTACTTCTTCATGAAGATCCCCAGGTTCATAATTCTATGCATTTGTTAATGGATAGGCTTGATCAACTTCTCTTCTGCATTGTCATTTGAACTGCTGCAATTTACAATATAACTTTTTAATGATCTCTAGCTGCTTTTATGTTTATAATAGTAATGAGATCCATGATATAATGCCATTAGCAATTTATATAAAAGCCAGGCTTTCAAGGTCAGTTGAGTCTTCAAAACAATGATATTTTAATCTGTTGATTTTTAGCAGCTTTGGGGTTTTTAGCCGAAAGTCATAGAAGGTGACATACAACACTGACAACACACAGAGGAATAGATTTTCATGTTGTGGGTTCATGTACCAGGAAAATGCCTTGAAGACTCTCTGACAGATCTGGATCTTGAAGAGGAAAACTGCAAGCTGATTGTGGGTACAGGAGAATATTCTTGTGAGAAGAGGACATAATTCAGTTTTCTTACTTTTGTACAAAATTGTATTTACTATGACATTTTTGGTTTTTTATTTGTGACAGCATTGCAGATTATATTTAGAACTTTTTTGAGGTAAAGTTGTTCTGCTGATCTCTTGGTAATCCAATCTAGAAGTACTAAAATCTTTTGTAGGGAAAAAAATAGATTGGACATAGGCTTGACTGAATTTTGAGCCGTGAAGAAGCTCATATTGCTAGTGTCAACATACCTCAGAGCTGATAGTATTTTCTTTAACAGCTTCAGTAGAGGAATGGAGCTCTTTATTACTCCAAGACTTTGAAATATCTACTAATATGGAAGCATATCATTGTCCAGTGCCTTGGCAACCAAAGTGGACATTTAAGTTTTTGTCTTTCTTACACTATTTTGCATAATGTGTGTCGAGTACTAACCTGCCTGAATACATTTTAAACATGTCTCTAAAATTGCTGAAGTGTCCTAATTATACTAGTGTGACCTCTTGAATAAATACCTTAGCTGTGCAGCACCTAGCAATGTATGGGCAAAATATTTCAGTCTAGTATATTGGAAAAGAAATACATATGGGCAGAAACACTCTCATTTGAGAGTTTTTTCCCATTCATTTTAGTAACTGGAAAAGCATACCTTCACAATATGTGGCAGTCCTAAACAACAAGTCTGAGGAAAACATGTCAGCTACTCTTGTGGCAATTAGGGCGTATTTGTAGGATAAATAAGCCATGCTGATACTCTTTCAGATCTCAGCATGTTTGTGTCCAAGGTTGGATTTTCAATTGGTTTTTGGTGGATGAAGAAGTA
Source organism: Acrocephalus scirpaceus scirpaceus (assembly GCA_910950805.1). Lineage (NCBI taxonomy): Eukaryota > Metazoa > Chordata > Aves > Passeriformes > Sylviidae > Acrocephalus > Acrocephalus scirpaceus. The sequence goes on from OU383776.1 coordinate 47,009,349, forward strand.
AATTTTCTTAGGGGAGAGGTCAACAAAAGTTCAATTTTCAAGGTAAAGCCCTCTGTAAGTCTATGTAATGAATGCTTTTTTTCTTGTGGAAATGTTAGGGGGTTTTTTTTAATTTGTATTTTTTCTCTCTATCTTCACAAAAGCCTAATATATATTATTACAGCATGTGTGGTGATCTGAAGTTTTTAGAATGTTAACACATAGATTGAAGAAACCAAGGGGAAAAAATATTGTCCATAAGAGTGAATTCTTTCAGAGCAAAGAAATGTCTTGAAATAACAGGGCTAACATTGTACTGAAGAAAAATTGCAATCTTCCAGTGCGGATTTGCCTAAACCAGAATCATACTACACCGTAAGTTAGAGAAAGCTGTCTGTCATCACTGAAGAAAAACCATAGCACATAAATGACATACCTAAACTTTGCCAGCATCTTCTAATGCAAACTCTCTGACCAGAACTGAACAGTTCCACAAACTGATCTGTGTCCAGATATGATAATTCTTCAAAATATGTGTGTTGCGGAAAAAACTCAAACCAAAAACCAAACAAACCTAAACAAATGAAAACAAACAAACAAACAAGACCCAAAAGGTTTAATGCATGATTACCACCTCTGTTTTGTCTCAGGCATCCAGAATTTCAGTAATCTCCAGCAGTTTCCTATAAAGATATTGGGTAATCAGGAATTTTGTTAGTCCACTTTCTCTGCAAATTGTATTAATCAAATTAGGCCGTTTACTGGATTGTTTGAAACTAACTCATCAAATTTTATGAAGAAATCTTTAAAAGGCACTAGATCATGTTAAGAGTCTTTGAAATTTTAATTCACTTTTAAATAAATATTAGAAGAGAACACATGACCATTGGAGGGGCAGTCTCAAGGATGCAAACTAAGTACACGAAGACATTAGGAAATGTAGAGAATAAAGAAATTAAATAAGGAAATTGAAACATCCATATGATGTCCCAGGACAAACAATTGTTTATCAATAACAATAACCTTCAGAAGCCTGCTAGACATTAACTACTGAAGTTTATCTTCCAGAAGGGAATTCTACAGGAAATTATGTTAATAGTACAGAAATCCACTAGATGTAAAAATGTTTCACAAACACAATTCACAAATGCATACACAGCAAAAATCCAAGGATCAAATTAATTCTCTGGTGTGTCTATACTAAGCACCTATCTTATTTCTCAAAGAAATATATTAAGACCACCAGAAGTCTTAAGAATGGCATAAAGCTATCAAAAAATGATATTTAGCAGCTTTCAGCATTGCTTTGTTTAAACCCCAAAGTTTTCAGCATCCTGAATATCCCTGGGTTTTTTTAACCCCAAAGACAAAAGCACTGAAAAAAACCAATTTGATGAAAATATTCTTCTAATGATGGTTCCATGAAGAATATAAAGTTGCATTTTTTAGTTGCTGCACAGAAAGTACTTGTCAAATGACACTGCATAAAAGACAGCTCACCAAGGCACAATGAGAAAGTAGATGTTCCAATGTGTTTGGAAGTACTGCTCTTTTCAATTCAACATCCTAAGCATGAAAACTACTCCAGTTGTCTTGAATATAATCCTCTGTAATTTGCTGAAATTTGTTACAACTGCCAGGTAAAGAGTAAGAAATTAATAAGACAGGCTATGGAAAAATAATTACAGGACATTACAAGAAGGATATACAAAACTGTCCTCTACCAACATATGTAAAGGTACAGCAGGCTTCCAAATGTGAATAGTACTTCGTGGCCATAAGCATAGATATAGTTAATGCCTGGCATTTAATTCTAAAGCTTGCCTGAAGAGACAACATACCAAAGTGCATTAAGAGTGATACATAATTTGAAATATCTTTAAAAAAATGAGTATTCTTCAAAAAATACCAGTTCTATGTCATGAAAATTACAGTTCTAGTGGTGGAATGTATGTCAAAATCTTATTCTCTAAGCTAGTCAGGTTAAATTAACACCAATTACTTCTGCTATTAAAATTTATGAATACATTAATATAATTCACAAACTAAAAATATCAGCTAGAAATGTTACATAGCAATATAATGATTCTTGAATTCCTGAAAAGAATTCAAATGAAATGAAGAAGTATTTTAAATTTCAGGCAAGAAGATTTTATTAAATCAAACCCTTTGAGTTGACAGAACAACTCTGTTGTTGGAACAAGATTGAAATATTTCTTTTGTTGTAATATCTATTTCATCATGCTCCAATCAATCCAGTTGAACATCATCAGATAATGATAGTATCCACACCTCTTTTTTACAGGATACTGAATAATTAATAAATATTCTTCACTGATGTGTAAAAATAACGTGCTTATGTTCAAATTAAAGTTATTCTTATATTCAGGAAGAGGAAAGTTCACACACAGCTGTTTTTTTCTGCCTCCTATGTTTTCTGAGGAAGAATGAACATAGTGGTTATAGGGCAACCGGGAGAGATTCCGAATAAGATTTTGTTTCTCCTAGAAAGAAAAAATATTCTTATTTCACTTGTCTGCTCACTATTTCAAATTACTGCTTATCATTTTATGATTTTTTTCTGATAAGTTAAAGTGAAAATATGGAAAAATAGGCAATAGATATGAACTAGAAAGAGTAGCTAGAGAGTGAAGTGGTTTAATTCATAATAAAAAAAATTTAAAAATTTCCCATCATTTATTTGTAAAGAGGTCACAGGAGTACAACTGATAGAATAAAAATGCACTATCTAAAAGACATTGCATCACAAAATTAATAATATTCACAGTATGCAGCACAGTAGCAAGTAAAAAATTATTTTCCTGATTTATCAAAGGTTTCTTTCATTCATCCTCTCCTTCTTTTATATTTAGATACATCAGCATATCTCAGACATTATGCCTTCATTTGCCTCAGAGTATTGTATTCTACACAAGAAAAGTTTGTCCTGGCATATTTGTACTTTGCTGATATGAATCTCTCCTGCAACTCAACAAAAGATTTAAAATGCCATGTGCAGTAAGTATTTTCCCCTGAACCTACACAATATACAAATCCAATTGATACAGGGCAAGAATATCCTGAAGTGATACAAATAGGAAGGCGGCACAAGGAAATATAGAATATAAGGTTTTTCGGGAAATAAGAAAGGAGACAGAAAATTTGAAAATCATTTTATAAGCATGGCAGAATTGCAGATTCAAGTTATAAATGTTTACATATATTTCTAGCACAAACCCTTTCATTTCAGTCTTAGAAATATTAACCTACCAGAATGGGAAATAAAGCCTACAAGGCAGGAGACATATATAGACAACATTACTTCTTGGCAGGAGGTGGTTTATGGATATTTCTGGTCTATTACAGATTCTCACAAGCCATTTGTATTCTCTAAGCATTGGGTCACATTTTGAGCTGTAAGCCATAAGAACTTGTTTCAGCTCCAAACCAGAAGTAATTATGTCATCAATAACAGATTTCCCAAGCATTTTGCATTGGAGTTATCAATAAAGAGAAGAATGCATTTGGATTATGAGTTGTCCCAGTTTGGAACAGATTAGGGGGAGAACCCCTAAAACAAACCTCCCCCACCCCTCCCCCACCCCCCAGCCCTGGGTTCGGGAGGGAAGAAAAACTCCTTGGAGGGAAAATGGAAAAACCTATTTATTAACAACACTCCCCACACAAAAGGAAAAAAGGAAAACAGGTACTGTGCAGAGAGAGGTGCCGAGCTTCTGTGTCAGGCCCTAGAAATTCCCGAACTTCCTCAGGTCAGGTCAGTCCAGAGCCGGTCATAATCTTCGGGCGGGGGGGGGGGAGGGATGGGGAAGAAAAGGGGAAAAGAAAAAAGGAAAGAGGAAAAAAAACGAAAAAAACCAAGCAGGCAGAAGCTGGCAGAAGCTGGCAGCTGCAAGAGCAGCGAGCAGAAGCAGTGAGCACAGAAGCAAAAGCAGCCAGCCCAACAGCAAAAGCAACTGCCCGAGCCGAGCAGAAAAGCAGCCCACCCAGCAGCCAACCGCAGTCCCCGCCGAAGGGGGAGGGAGCAGCTGCTAGACACCACAATAGTCCCACGATATAGGATATAGGATAGAAGTCCCTGTCAACCTAGGACACGAGTGTTTTACAGAAAGTCACTTTCACCAAGAGAGTTCCTAATGGTGACTAAGTAGGCAGAATTGAAATAACTCTTTTTCAACTCTATCAATATAGCAGAAATTCCAATAGAATAACTGCCAAATTCTTACTGTGTCAATAATTCATGTTAGTACTTTAATATTATTGCGGAGATATAAACTAACATTAGAACTACAAGGTGACTAGCAGTTATTTCCTAGCTTTGATGCCTTAAGTTCTCAAGGCATCACCTTAGAGACATCTTACAGGTATTTAATATTTTGCTGCATGGCAGATAGCTATTATTACCAGAACAGTAGATATTTCAAGTGTTAGTAATAACAATAGCAGATTACAACTCCTACTCTTCTATGGCTCTTCAGTGTTAGCCTAAATTCCAGACCTAGCCTACAATGATTCTGCAACTATAAGAGACAGTTATTTCAATACATTTAATAATTTTGATACATTCTTTTAAAAAAACAGTATCTGCTGTTTGCACATGGCCTTCCTATATTTTGCTTTCCACTCACTACACTAGCATCAGGTCCGAAAAATTCACATCCTACTCAGTAACAGCAGGAAGAGAAAATGAGAAAGTTCAAGGAGTAATAGTTTTGTATGAAAATTAAAGAGATGAGCAGGAAAACTGTATATGCCTTATATGTATATGAGATTAAAAAAGTGAACAAACTCCTTCTGGCAATCCACTTTCAAGCTGCCAACAGTTATCTGTCAGGTTTTTCTAAAATAAACATGAAGGAAAAAAAAAATCAGACTGAATTCCTAAAGCACATTCTCAGGCTAATGCTAGATACTATGTCTCCAGTCACTTTTGTTATTGAGAAGATTATGGATAGGAAGAACAATGTATGTACTCTCAAAATTACTCCAGCTTTCACTCCTGAAACAAAATTGAACCCTACACTGCCCCTTCTATACACTTGGACCCTGGGTGAGTGTCAATGAGCTTTCAGAATAGCATTTGTTATTTTTTTCAATATTTTGCAGAGCTAATGCAATTTTCCCTTGCAATCATAAACTAAAATCCTAGGTGCATGAGAAATCCATATTAAACACTTCAGAAAACCCTTTATTTTTTAACAGCAATCTATAATACTGTAGGCAGAAGTGAAAACCAATACAAAGATTGAGATCTGAATGGCAATTATGGTATCAAACTATTTCAACAGCAGAAATTTACTGTATTTTTCCCTTAGAAGGAAGAGGAAGAGATATTACAACTCTGCTATGCCAAAGAAAACCTGCCTAAAAAACCAAAACCAAAGCCAAACAACAACAAAAAATAAAGAGTTACATTGCACCCCCACACCCAAGTGGGTGTTTTCATATTAGGAAAAGAATTTAGATTACACCCCTGGAACTTTTAAGGAAAGAGAACAAGAAAATTCTGTGCTTCTCCCACAGTAATTGGCTCAGTGCCAGCACAAAGGCACCAGTTGGCTCTTTAGCTGTCCCTCAAGGAATGTAGCTGTTTTCTATTGATCAGCAAGCCAAAAAACCCTTCCTAAATCATTGAGTACATAAGAGAGAGCACAAAGATTCTCAGGGCTTTTTCAGGGTGTCTTAGCAGGTATAAGGGAATCCCCTGCACTGTGCATGGCTTTTGTTCTTTTGTTTTGTATGGTTTGTTATTTTCTCTTTTCTTTAAACCTTTTTGCTTTTTCAAAACACCTCTGATCAAGCCGCCTTGCTAATTTTTATTGAGCCATTTCTGGGAAGTTGCTGGTCAGCCCTCAGAGTGTGATGAACCCTTGTGGGGCTTATAACAAACTGGCCTCATGCAGAATTTCATCAACAAACAAACAAACAAAAACAAACTAAAGCACAAGCAACCCCCCCTAAACCACAACAACAACAACAACAAGCTGAACTGATCTCTCAGTATAAACAGGATTAAAGTGCAAGAGGAAAACATGCTTAAGGTTCTTTGAGGGTTTTCTAAGTGTTCTAATAATCAAGCTGCATTCTCTTAAATGTCTGGACTGGAGGAATACTGAACAGGGGAAGATTCAGTCAAGAGCAAGAGAGTGAGCGAGCTCTTTAACAAATTAACATCTCATGAGATTTTATGTATCATTATGCTACATTTTGACCTTGAACCAGATTTGAAAGGAATTTCAAATTGATCCAAATTTTTTTTCTCTCTGGTTCATGCTTGTGGCAGAATGTGAGACAACGCTTTACTTATTGATACTAAAGGGAAGCATTCTAACTCTAGGAGAAGGCTAAGGAAAACTGTCTTGTTAATTATCACGATCCTGGAGAAAGTAGTTCTGCCTATATTCCCCCAGACAAGCGTTGAAACCCAGATGAGGAAAAGACTTCTTTTATCATTATTTTCCCTTTGCACAAAAAGCAAAGGATTATTATGCCTTCCTAGATTCCTGCAAAATGAAACCAGTAATGTTTAAGAATTTCTCTTCACTTACTTGACAGCCTAGAATTGTAAGAGGCTCAGCAGGATCACCATAAAATCATGTTACAATACAGAAAAGGGCCAGTCAGAGAAATTTCTTCTTCACCAGCTGAGCATTGAACTCTTGCCTTGTATTTCCCCAAAGATTTTCACTTTAGTCACTATAATTCATAACTTATTTTTCATTTATTGTTAATTAAAAAACCCAAACCCCACAAACAACAAAAATCCCAACAAAACAAAAACAAAACCAGAACTATAAGAAGGACAGTCCTATTTTGCTTTACTCTGGTTCTTCATGATTTGTCTCCAAGACAAACCTCTCTAAATGTCTTTTTCCTTTTACAAGCCAAAGGCATTTTACTATCTGGGGGGTTTTTCGTTGTTGTTGTTGATTTTTTTCCCCCAATGAAGTCCATTGAGAACAAAAAATCATGGCAAGAGATGAGTATACAAGTTTACCTGTGTTACTGTTTTGATCCTGTTCCAGCATGAGTGAGATTTTGAAAAATATCTCCCACTTGCTACCATGTCCTCTTCTTTATTTGTAGCATGGAGCAATTTTTTTTTCAAAAACAAAAACTACATTACTTTTGGTTAAATATAAAGCAGAAGATATCATCCATCTGATGACCTGTGTTCAGACTTCCAAAGCATCACAAATTTCTGCAGAAGTGCATCAAATCTCAGAAGAATATTGCTATTGTTTTGGAAATCATCTCAGAAATATTATTTTTCTCCTGAAAAACAAAACATAGTCATCCCACTGGAAAGTAACCATCAATTATTCTTTCTCTGAATGAGAAAGAGTGAAGAAATCATGAACACAAGATGAGGACTAGGTTAACCTATATAATAAATCTTGGATGGGCACTTTTAAAAAGAAGGCACATATTTAGAACACCTTCTATTTTCCAAGAACAAAATGTCTTCTTTGTTTTGGCATACCACAGTACATAGCATGAATGTAAGTTGGATTCTTTGAATAGTTGTTAAGAGAAAAGACATATTGTCTGAAAGGACAAATATTTTAAATAAATATTAATGTACATTTTGCCAAATCCCTGTGACATTTACAGCTTAAGAATACAGCATATTAGACAAACACTTCAGAGCAGTTTAGGACAGTTACACTGGTAATGACAACATCTACCAACATATCAGATACAGCTGGAAAAATGCCGTGTAGAAGATCAAGAGTGAACAATGTCTGAGAAGAAAATACTTCAAATCTCTTGAAATATTCTGTGTTCAATTCAACATTTTCATCTTCCTTTCAATTAGTCATCAATTTTCTCATTCTAACTTTATCCCTCTGTCATTGCTGGACCACAGTCACAGAGTAGCAGCACCTACTAACAGGCAGAACTGATGATTTGGAGAGTAGCAACTTCTCTTCATCAAAAGAGGATCCACTTTAAGATTAAGCTGTAGGTTTATTGAGACTTGCAGATCTAACAGACCTAGCTTGAGTATGAGTTAAACTCAGTTTGGCAAAAGGAGGGTAAAATTAGTAATATGTTTTCAATTGGTGTGACAATATCCTTTTTGAAGTGCCTTTACTGTATTTAATTAAAAGAAATTAATATTTTACATTACTAATTTTAAAACCAAAAAAGTTATAATTATTCAATATGATTCTAATATTAGGTTCTACCGAGAGTCACCAAATACTAGACTTTGGCATGGCACACACTACTTGGTTTAAGTTTCTGCTGCAAATTACAAAATGCCTTAGAATTATTAATGTCAAGTAATTAATGTTCTAAAATACAGTGAAAAAGCTGTCCACTATTATGAACTTTATGCAGATAGACTTGTTATCAGACTCCCTGTATAAAATAACTGATGAAAGTACTGGCCTGAGCTAAGCAGGGGAACAAAATGCATGATTCAAAAGAACACGTTTGGCTCTGAGATGCATGAATGTATAAACAGGGAAGCTGAAGCACAGACTGGTATAAACCAAGATCTTTAAAACTTTTTACCCATTCAGACATCCAAAGAAAAGAAAAATTTCCTTAGTGTAGTAGAAGTGTGACTTATTTTGTTTTAATGGAAAGAAAAAATGTTAATGCAGATTTTTAAGATCATTAAAAATTTCTTCTGTTTAGAGTTTAACATCAGATAGAACAACTCAATTTCTTTCACATCAAATGTGAACCAGGGAATACCAAAAATGGGCACATTTCTCCAAAAAGTAAATGCTGAGAATTAAAAGAATATATACTTTTTCACTTAATTCAGTTGACTTCATGTATCATGTCCAGGCAGCTTAAGAGTAAAAGACTCTTGAGATAGTTCAGAGATTTGACCTTATTTTATGGAGAATAATTGATTTAAAATGCATGCTATAGCTGCAGAATGAGTCAGATTCTATTTCATTCATGATTTTGAATGACAAATCAGACTTCTCCTTATAATATTCTCTTCCAATAGAACTAGCATTTTTACACTATTAATATGTTAATTTTAAAATCCAACATATCTATATAGTAGAAGGAGAGGAGAGAAAGGAGAGGAGGAGAGAGAAGGAGAGGCATTTGTGACAATTGGAGCAATGGAAAGAATTAAATTTTCAAGATGTTTGGCAAAGCAATCCTGGCTTTCTAGCCTTACCTCCAGAACAGCAGCAAAGCAGACTCGTCAGTTCACGTAATTTAGAGTATGTGGAGGAGACAACAAAAAACCCAGGTGAATTACAGTTAGAGCTAAAGGGGCTTACTATATTATTTATTAGTATAGAGCAGGTAACCCACAGTAAATGTCCTCTGCTTGATACATTTAAAAATTCCTGTATTACTGAACCAAACGTTTCCTTGACAGCATTTCTTGATTTAAAGGTGTGTTGGGAATTTTTGCTGAACTGATCCTAACAAGTTCACTGTTTCCAAAGCTTTCTACTTCAACACTAGTAACCTAAACTCGAGTATTACTGAATTCGATGTGTCTCTTCTAAGTTAAAGAACACTGAAAATGTAAAGAGTTAGGAAATTTTCCTCTTTTTTTTTTTTAATATTCTTAAAAAAGAGGATGCATTTCTTCATTTACAAAAGGCAAGAGTGGAGCTCTGGATTTGGTAGAGCAAATGGTCAGAGCAGAATGGCCCTTCCCTGGAAGTGTTCAGTAAGGTTGGATACAGGCCCTGAGCAACCTGTATCAACAGTATGTTCCTACCCATTGCAGGGGAGTTGGAACTAGATGATCTTGAAGACCCCTTCCAACCAAAACCATTCTATGATTCTATGAAATTCATGTTATTTTAATGCAGAAGTGGTTAAATTCCAGTATATACTTGTAATCTGTGAATGCATAAAAGACTCAAATCTCATTAGCAGTTTTGTAACTGAATTGTAAAGGGTTCATTGAAAGTACAACAAATAGCAGGTAAGCTGTTCAATATTTCATAAAAATTGCAATAAAATATTTTAACTTTTGTACCTCTTGCAACTGCAAACCCATTTAAAAAATGGGTTTTAAAAAAAGTCCATTAAAAAAAATGAGCATCTTTATCTATTTTCAAAACTCTTTATATAAGTACCATGAGAGTGACCTTGCCTTGCCTTCCTTTCCCATCAGAGAGGGATACATCTGTGTGTGAACACACATGTATTTACTCATTTACTATCTGAGGAAAAAAAAGACTTTATTTTGGCAGCTGCATGTCTCTAATACTCTATTTCTTTAATGTAGCCACAATTCAACCAGAAGGAAAAGAATACTGAGTAGTTTAAAAAATGCCACCACAACCACCAAACCCCCTAATATTCAGGCAGCAGCTGCAGAAGATAATGGATGGACTTACTTTTTATTTTTAACCACACAGACTGGATTAATTATTTAGAAACCTTAAATATATAATGCTTTCAAAGCAGGGAAATGGACCAAGTTTCTAATGATATTGACTTCCAAAGTGCTATATGGAGAGAAAAAGTATTAGATTTTTAAGTATTCTGATCTTAATCTTTACATGACAGACTATCTGTGTATTGATTAGAGCACTGTGTTTTTTCTTTCTAGTGAAGGCCATTTGAAGACATCACTAGCTGCCATTCTAAATAATGCAGTTTGTCTTCTCTATCTTCCCACATAATCAGAAAGTCCTGGAGTTTGTTGTGTCAAGGTTGGAATTTTGTTGGCTTTTTTTAAGTATGATAAGGAGTTCTAATTTTCATGAAAAGTAGCCTATTTGTTCCTTTGTTAAAGGAAAACAGAGATGTCGTGTAAGTGTGTCTTTGGATTTAACTAAGAGCTACTGCTCCAGCATTTCTCTGCACAAACTAAAAACTGCAAAGGGACTTTGCAGTTCAAATTTTTGAACTCCTTTGCAGGGAGTTCAAATAGCAGCATATTCTAGAATAATAGAATCATAGAATATTCACAGAGTTGTAAGGGACCCTCTATGATCAAAGTCCTCACCCTTCACAGGACACCCCACGAATCACACCATGTACTTGAGCATTGTCCAACACTTGAGTTCTGTCAGGTTTGGTGCTGTGACCACTTCCATGGAGTGCTGCAGCCTGGTGGGCCTAGCCGGCCTTCAGGCACTGCAGCAGTCCCTGGCCAGAAACGCCTTTATCCAAGCACCCTATGCACCAGGCACACAGGTACACCACAGTGATTCAGCTCAGTTGTGAGGTCTGGAGCAGCCAAGCAGCGGAGCTCTTCTCAGGTGATGCAAGATAGCAGGAGGCGATCTTCCAGTATCAGGAGCTTCTTCATTAGAATGGAAATTGGTGACTGAAAGACCCTGAGGTCGCAGAAACACAGGGTTTTATAGGGTTTGGAGTGGGAAGGGCCAGCAACTTGGACCAATGGGGGAAAGGATTGGAGAAACAACCGATCAGGGAAGGGATCCAAAACCCTCCAATCAGGGGAAGGTGAACCCAGGAACTAGGGAAATGACAAATCACAAACAAAGGATTAGCATAACTGCAAAGGCTCATGGGATTGTGACGTTTCTTGGTCATCACGAGCAAAGGGAAGTCTCTCTAAGAGAGACTCCCTGAGGGGGAGCTTGAAGCTTAAAAACAGCTGACATGCTGTCAGCCCTCCAAGGGAGGGTGAGCTCCTCTGTGGCTGGCCGAGGGGCCACCACAACGGCAAACTCATCCCTGTGCCCAACTAGCCTCTGGGTAAAGAACTTCTCCTAATATCCAGTATGTTTCCAGTAAGTGATACATTTTCAAGTCATTTCCAACACGATGATGACAGTTGTCAAAAAGATCTGAGATATCAAGGTGTTCACTTACACTCTATATCCCTACTCCAAAGAATATAAAATTGAGCTCTAAAGCCTAATTTCTTTTATTACATATTGGTAAGGTATTATTTATAAAAAAAGTATTTAATACTCTTTTTTTCTGATATAAAAACAATGATATTCATTTATAACCATATCGTAACTTCTATACAACTCTGTAATTCTTCTGGTTTCTCCTGCACTTTAAAAAATGTAGTTCATTCATTGGAAACTGTAAATTCAGGTTAAACATGAGAAGACATTTCTCAGACTGAGTGAAGCATTGGAATAGACTTTCTAGCGCCTCCAGCACTTGAGATCTTTAAGCACAGGCTAAACCACCCCTGTTAGCAGTAATAAAACTGTAGTTTCTGCTCTGGGCTTTGAGAATAGCAATGATCTCCTTTTCTCTAGCCCCATCAAACTATTCTGGGACAGTGTCTCAATAAGACATATTCTTCAGTACCTTCTTAAATGCTTAATGTACCACAGAATTAATTGTATAGGTTTCAAGAAGAAAGGAAAAAATCTGAAATGTTTTAAAGATATTTCACATGTAGAGTTTTAATAATCTTCCTTCCCTAACAATATACTTCTTCTTGGTTTAGAAAATAGGTTGTAGGATTTTTCATGTTTCAATTTTCCTCAAGGAGGTTGAGCTGAAAAATTCTAGAAATCTGAAAAATTCTAGAAATCTTTTCTTGTGTAGGTGAGAAGTGAAAAAATGGCATGAGAAGGATTTAGATCCATCTCAGAATTTTTCTACAATGTCTGTTGCTGTAGTTTAGTTATAGATAGTATGAAAATATTTAGAAACCAGTTGCATCCAGGGTCCTGGAGAAGGGTCCAGGTATAGAAACATATTATTTCAATATTCAGGGTGTCACTTATTACCAAATATATGTAACTAAAATGGCTTGAGAACAATTTGTTGTATATTTTCTCTTTCCAAGTACACCATATTTTTTGTGATTCTGGATTTATCTCTTCCAGCAACTTGTATACTATATTCAACATTACTGTGAAATCAGAACATTACCATGACATTAAAAAGCCTAAAAGTTTGTTGTATATAAAATTCAAAGTTCTGTGTTACGAATGGTTAGTCAATATCTAAGAACCAATATTAGTAATAAACAGGATACAAATATAAAAAAAAAAGCAAATTATTCTAACAATAAAAAAGTAAAGGCTGATAAATGTATGTCAGTCTAAATTTTGGGTCTAGAAAAACAATCTTTCTCCAGAAATATTCTGAAAGGAGAAGAAATCAAAGACTTTAAAAATGGCAAATATCTGAAAGAGTGGTTGAATTACTGACTTTACAGATCAGCAGTATTGTTTATGTTGTGTCTTGTTTTCTTGGCTTCAGCTCTTTTATCATCTGTAACTCAAGTATAAATGAAATTATCAGTGCTATAGATGCAAAAAATTGATTCTAACTTTGTTCCATAAACTTTGGACAGAAGGAATCAATATGCTTATTTCATTTCTGGGAAGATTGTGTATACAGACATGGTAGGAAAGAAGAGTAATGAATCAAAACTGATATTTTACAAATCACTAAAAGATGACAGCAACAATTATGTCTAAAGAGGTAAATGAAACATCAAGGCAAAATTTTATATCTAAAGACTTCTATTAATGATGCATTAGACATGTTTTTCCTAATTATCTTTCTCTTTGACTAACTTATTCAACTTCAATTGCTGTTTAGAGGCTTATCAATAGACGTGCTTTTTGCAATAGTGCCAAAGATTTAAACATTAAAAAAAAAAATTCAAAGAAATATTTAGGCCAGCCATTACATGTGGTCTATTTGAATTCACAGCATGATTATGTTTTAATGTAGTGTCAGAGGTGAAAAAATATTAACTTCTCTGCTGTGTTCCATCACCACAGTCTTCAGCAACATTTATGCTCAATTTCATACAGGAATGCTGAAAACACAGACTGAACTTATAAGCCTACCCTTAATCTCTCCTAAACTTGTTACTGGGAGATACCTTCATCAATTGCTATTAGCAACAGGCAGCTCAAAGTGCCATTAAAATAATTTGAAGTCTGAATACGTTCGTGTCAGGCAAAAGGCATTCTTTACATATTCTACCTGAGCAATGGAAACATTGATCATTCTGAGACTTTGAGCATGCCTGAAGTTCTTAAATGAACCACATGATATCATTTGGAGTATCAAACTGCAGTCTAATTAAGAGCTAGTAAAGCCCAAAACCCAGCACAGGGATACCTATTTCTCCCCTAAAATTTAGAATAACTTAAATTCACACAACATGGACCACTAAAAATATTGTTGCTAATACGAGAGTCCCTATGACAAGATGACAAGCCTCCCCATACATCACTAAATCATGATAAGATCCTAAATCATATCTCTTTCCATGATCCTATTTTCCCAACAGGGAAATGACAATAATAAAGAGCTCTCATTATCACAAGAAGCTAAAAATAACAAAAAATGTTTAGAATTAGGCAAACAAGACCAAAGTTAAAAAAAAGTATCTGGTCTGTGAATGTTTTTGTTTGTTTGTTTCATATTTATTTTATTCTTATAAGTGCCATTGCACTTCAACAGTTAGGATATTTTTGTTTTATAGTTTTAAAATAATTTCCACTGAAAAATATACATTGTGCAAATTTTTGGAATGGGGCCCACATGTTAGTTTACTAAGATAAATTCTTATTTTTCACAAGAACATTAATTCTGATTTATAAAGTAATTTGCGCATGAAGTAATTTGACCATAGGCAGTTGTGGTCTCAGAAAATTAGGCTTATTCTGTGGTCAGCAGAGATGACTTTTGAAGGAACAACAACATCAATAATAACAATGATAAGAATAAGAATAACAATAACAATAATAATAACAATAATAAAGTTTTAGGTGTTCTGAATTATCCTCTGGAGGAGTCTCCCAGACATTCCACTGCTTATTGGAGAATTTGACTTGTCAAGGAATTATATGTTTGCAAGGGAAAATCAGTGCAGCCAAACACCACTACTATCAGTGTAAAAAAAGTTTAGAAGCAACTTAAATTTCAGTTGCTCTTCATTATACCTAGATATATTCTATATATGGTTTTGAGTTCCTAAATACCATTTAATATTTGAGCCACAAAGTAAATTAAAACAAACAAGCAAATACAATAAAATAAATAAAACAAGTAAAAGGCCACACTGCCCAGACATTTTCATTCTCAGAAAAAAATTCAAGGTACCTATATTGGAGCAAACTGTTTTTATTTGATAGATTTATTTAATAGATTACCATGAGGCTATATAAGTTTTTAGAAAAATACAGTTACCTATCCTTAAACACTGGTTCTACAAAATTAAAGGTTAGGTGTATATATGGCAGCTTCATCTGCTGTGCAGAAGCAAAGTTTAGGGACAGATGCTGATATTCCTGCACAGGTAGTTGTGTGTTTTGAACCTTACTCTGCAAATCACTAGTGTGAAGGACACCATGTTTATTATTCAGGTGTTGTTCATGGCTGACTAGACTGACAGTAAATAAAGCTATCAAAACATTGAGAAATAACAGAACTTGCATTTTTCAAGTACTTTTCTCAGAATCTTCATTTTATTGTGTAGCTTTCAGTAGACATTTGCGCCAATTGAGAGACTTTGTTCCAAAGTGGTTCTGGGTATTTTTGGGGGGTATGAAAAAGATAACTTTTACATATGCTTGCACATCATTTGTGATTTTGAAAAGTAAGCAAAATCAGCATTTTCATTTTTTCTATGCATTTCAGAGGTAGTTTATAAGATAGTTTGTATAATAGAGTGTGATAAGTTGTAAAATGTGATGAGGAGACTTGGAAATTAGCCATTCAAAGAACATATGTAAGGGTCATGCTGGATGAAGTTTTAACACACTGAAGTGTCTCAAACTGTAATGCCTTTCAAAAAAATGTTTGTACTATTCTAAAAGATTGTCATGATGAACAAAGTGTGAGGTAATTGTATGACCTCTGTTAGACATGGGTTCAAACAAAACACTTAAAACAGTACATTCTGATCTTAAAACGTTTGAATTATATATAATTGTGTACCAAACACTTTTGTCTGTAAATGAGATAGAGATGCAGCTCATTCTGCAGGACCAAATGCATGTATTTGTTCACTCAAGTTTAATGTTTCAAAAATTTATTGTCAGATTATTTCCATTATGTTACTGAAACTGCTTTATTAGTACTGTGAGAAGTCATGCTTCTATTCTGATCTGTATTGTTTTATAATGGGGAGGGGTGGTTGTTACTAAAATCTTTTATGAAATTTGAATAATTATTGCATATTCCTCCAACAGGGAATGAGATTTTATGGCAGTAATTTTCATCAGCATAAACCATATTCATATTAAGCCAAATATTCTAAGACACATGCAAGTGTACTCTGAAATGTCTTTATATCCTGAACTTGTTGCACATAACAAAAAAAAAATCATTTGACTAATAATGAAATAATGTCTGAATGGGCAAGATGGACAGCAGCTGAGGTATCTATCCTCTCTCCAGCTGTGTTCTTTGAATTGAAAAAATTCTTCTTTTTTCACAAGAGACATGAAACAGTACAGATGAAACATGAGTCAATCACAAATATTTATTTATAGGTATTATTTATAAATAGTTTTTTTAAAGTACAACATTATATATATGAGCTATAAACCAGAGACAAGATCTATGCTTAACTTAATTATAAATAAAATTGTGCTGGTGCTAACTAAATACCATGGAAGTGCTGAGACTGATAGTGACATAGTTAATGAAAAAACATGTTTATTTTTTGTGGATTTTTTTTCTTTTCCTAAACCAGCAAAAAATATAATAAAAAGTGGTGAAAAAAGCTCTCTTCTACTTTGCATACTGTAGTCAAAAATTTAAAGTAATAATAAATATATCGATTGAATATGTACCTATCAACATGAATTGTGCTGAAAAGCACAAATTTTGTTTCTAAATAAGTGACACAAATCTTAAAAAATCAATTACAAATCTCAAAATATAAAGTTATGGCAATGAAATAGTTGTAGTTGCAAAACCCCTTCTTTCCTTACATCATTCTGTCAGTTGAATCATACAAAACTATTTTGATTTTTGTGTCCAAAAATAAACTAAAAGTTGTTTATTTTTCTGAAAAAAAAATTGGCAATCTTCAATTATGTGTTCTCTTATAAACTATCTGCCAAACTGCCAATAAGCCTAATGAGTTTTTGGTGCAACAGATTCACCAATTCAGATTCACGTTGTCTTTTCTGATTAGATCTCTCTGGAAAGACATTCATGTAGAGAAAATTAGCCTGGGACATAGCATAAGATTTCCAGGACTATGTTTTCTGCTGGCAGATGCATTTCAGGTATAAGGGGAAATGAACTTTGCCTAAGGGAAATTAAAGATTCTGTATACTTCCACAGTATTTGTGGTTCTGTATAAACTTACTTATACTTCTTGTGGTTCTGTATAAACCACACTTCCAGTAACACATAAAAGTGTAATAGAAAAAAATACCTCACTTGGAGAAAAGTAAATTTGTTTAGATATTCCCAAACAAAACACTAAAATATGTTGCCTGATGAGAAAAAAAAAAAATCACCTTGCTTTGATTAGGGAAAAATCAGATTTTTCACAAAAGAGATACTCCAAAATTCTGCTAGTTATGGACAGAACATTTCAATGCTCTTTTAAACTCTCTGTGAAAATTACCACTGAAGCCCTATCCGTAAACCCTTCTCCACCTTCAACATGCACAATTTACACAGCCAGCAGGCTACATGATTCTTTAGTCTGAATTTAAAATGTCTATCTTGCAAAGCAGCCCAGTAATATGGCTAAAAGTTCCATTCTGTAACTCGCTAGAGTTTTCAGTAAAAAATGCTCAGTTAAAAGCAGATGAGGTAAGATTTTTTTTTTAAGGCAGGATATTTGTTTCAGTAGCCACTGAATTTTTTCACATTCAGTTTATGGAGTCTGTGGAGAAATTGCATTCTCTTAGACCTCAATAAATATCAGAAGTAGCAGAAATCAAAAATTATATTTTTAATGACAGAATGTGATGGCTTAGTGTCATGGGTTTAAGTTGCTGGCCTGATGCCAGCGCACCCATCAGAATATAGTTCTTTAAAATAATGCTGTGAGACAGACTGGGAATAAAGCAGAGCAGGCTCCAACTTAGAAATGGAAAAAAAACTTTATTAACTCACACTATATAGAAAAAAAGAAACAGAAAGAAACAACATCAAAAATGAAAAGAACCTCCCAAACTACTCCTCCTCCCCCCACCAAAATTCCCACCAAAACCTACGGAGACAAAACCTGGAACTTCCAGCTAAAAACATTAAGGGAGTGGAGTCTTCCTTGTGCCCTATAGAAACTCCCACAAGAAACAGTCTCTTGTGGCCTGCACTCTTCACAAATGACCCATCCCATACAGAGGAAATGTGCATTTGAGAAGTCCTCCTTTCCAATGGGCGATGCTCTCACCACCACCCACGGACTAGAAACTGCTTGTAGGGTTCTTTTTAAGGATGCTTTGGGACACAAGTCCCCCTCCATTTCTCCCTCGGGGCAAAGGGTTCTGAGAACAGAAGACTCCTCTGAGGGCACCACTACACCCTCTTAATCCTCTGTTCACTCACTGGCACTGGCATTTTCACTAGACAGTGCCCACCTTGCATCCCCCTACATGCAGTTCCATAAGTTACAGGAGCGTTGGTGCAGTCTCTATGGCCACTATAAGGAAAGTCCAGCCAAAAGCCACTCCATCATCTCTTCTTATCTTCTGCTGACATTACAAGTCCCAGGCCGTCTCTCCCATCACTTACAGAAGCTGCAGCTGACGAATCGTCTGATAAAGCAGTGCTGGTCCAACACTCCAGGGAGGGGAGTAGCGGGGGCTCAGCACTGAAGACCCAAAGACATCCCAGGTGCTAGAATCTTCCACCCCTCCATTCTCAGTTGGCCTGGCAGGCTAGACAGTTCTCCCTTTCCCCCTCCGGTCTGAAGGAGGGACTCAGCCAAGGCTAAAGCTCACAGGCAGCTGTGCTGGCCCAGATGCAACAGCAGCAAAGCCCACTGAGAGCTGTGCCAGCAAGCCGACAAACTGCTGTCCAGGCTTACCCCCCCAGGCACAGGCCGCATTGGCAGGCCTCGGCCTTGGCCAGGGGAGGCCTCCCCTCCCCCTCCACAGCCAGGAGGAGGAGGGAGACCTGTGTGCTCTCCCTCTGGAGGGTGGAAGAGAAAAGAGGGCGCTCCACCCCTCCCACAGACTGAAATGTGTGTTCACAGAGATGAAATGACCTTTCATTGGTCCACAGGGTGCCAACCTCTGAACCAGCACTCTCTCACTTCCTGGGGTGGATCAAACCACGACACTTAGCTATCTGGGAGAATATATTAGTAAAATGTGCTAATAAAACACATTCAAATTCTAGGAAGTTTCAGTCAAAATATATCTTAAAGGAAAAATAACAAATCAATTTATGATATTACGATTTACTTACAATAAATTTTTTAAAAACTAAAATGGGAGTTCTGCCTGAAACTTTATAGTCTAGTATGATGTATTAAAGCAGTCAACATCCAGTCACTTAACCTCAAAGAGTCTGAGGCTCATTTTGGGTTCATGAGACTCAAGAACTGACTTAGAATTAAAAGATTGATAAAAGAGGCCTGTGGGGCCTTTGTGGGTGGTTTTTTTTTTGTTTGTTTTTGTTGTCTTACAATGTATTTTATATATTTAACAGAATTTATTTATGCCCTGAATGTTTCTTATATCATTTCAAAGTGAGTTATTTTGCTTCTGTTTAGAAGCAAATACAATTTGGCATGAAATAATTTTTTGGGAGATTGACCAGAAGCTGAAAACACTTGATAGGTGGTAGGTGAATCACCTGTAAACAGTGCGGGTTGAAGGGCTCTGTTATGCTTCATATCCTTTTGTTCTCTTCCAAACAAAGTCAAAAGGTGTTATCAAAGTGCTAATGTTAGCTCAAATAATATTCATAGCTTGATATTCGGCTCCTATGTATTATGGACACAAAAAAAGAGATTTTCTTGGAGAAAAGGAAACTCAATAAGAAAAGAAATACCCAACAAGATGGTACACATATTTATAATCAGACAACAAGGTTTATAACATAATGCATTACAATTTCACAAATAATCAATACAAAATATTGGATATAAAATTAGTTTTTGATTACCACTGTGAAAACACAAGCTTCTCAAGTCATCCCCCACACTACTATTGATTTTACTCTACTTTTTCTATCGTATCTAAAAGCATTTCACATTTATTCCTGACTCCATTCTGCTGCTAAATGCTAAGCGAATGCACAAAGGAAAACAGGGAAGATTTAATGGTGGAGAGGTATGAATATTATTTGTCATACTTCAATCTCTGCTCTTTCTAACACAGCTTGTTTAAGTCTGAAGTACATTTTCCTAGTCACACTACACAGAAGAACAATCAGAACTTTCCTAACCTTTTAATCCCTTCATTCATTTAATGCTGTTAGCCTTTACCACTCTAGCAGCTTTCTATCATGTGGCACTTTGCTGCCTCCCAGTTCCCATGACTGGTCAGGTCATATGTCAAATGAAAGAGTGATATACCTCAAAGTAGTAGTTATATCTCAAGGCGGGTAAGTGGGTTGTTTTATTTTTCATTTATCAATTTTTCAAATACTCAGCAACAAGCACAGTATTTCTGCCTCTTCTCTTTTCCTGTGAGGTGAAATAGAAAACTTAAGAACAAGGACAAAGATTTAGGAATATTTTTTCTGTTGTATTAACTTTTTTCCTCAATGAACTTAGATATAAATGTATAAAGAGTTACTTTCAATTTAGGAAGTGGTACAAATTTATCTCAATACCTACCTTTTGGTTAAATCAGTGTTATTTTTTCTATTATCTTGAACATGTCAGAGTTTTTAGTCTGTTGCAGTTCTAGTGTTCACTTTGATGAACATAAATATTTACAATGCATATCTCACTGGATATTGCTGAAAAAATATGCAAGGATATTGGTACAAGTATTTGTTAGCACAGTATTTTAAATCTCTCTTGGAATGAAAGAGAATTACTATTTATCAAGCATCAGCACAATGGCCAGGCTAACAGTGAGAAGAACTACTACACACAGCTCAAAATTCAAGGGAATAGTTCTTGTTAACAGAGTACAGTCCTCTAAAATGTACCTCTGCCTTCATAACTCAGATGAAAATGGGGAAAAAATTAGTTTCGGGAGTGAAGAGAAACAGAGGATGCATAAGAGAGCCATCTGGAACATATGCCCTAACCAAAATTTTGGTGAAAACTTCATCAAAACAGCAATGTGTGTATAAACTCTGCTGATGATAAGAAATTTTTTTCTCCCTAGAGATTAAATGTACAAAGAGTGCTGAACATCATGTTGTCATACATTGGATATGTGTCAAAATGATATTGCTAAGACAATTACAAATAACATCCAACCACAAAACAAGATGTCAAAAATGTTGGGTGGTTGAAAACTAATATAATCATCAAAGTTTTGAAGTTGACATTCAAATAGGACTCTACAGAAAAGAATAAGAATACTAAACTGGCCATCAGTTTGCCAGATTCTGACTCTGGAAATTTCTCATATAGAAATATTACTTCATCAGCTACTATGAGCTAGAGGTATTAGAAAACACAACCTCAAATTCGAAATTAGTTTATTTGTGGTCTATAATAAATAATGAAAGTTGATGCAGGTTTAAAGGAATTGCAGTTGTTGTATGTAGAGCAAATATGGTGACCATAAAAGGAATTTTCCTGTAGGGTAAGGAAATAATATGGTCATTTTGCCTCAGTTTCATAGCAAAATTACTTTAAAATAATGTCAGATTGATTTTTGTAAATATAGCCATGGCCTTTGTTAAAATGAATCAACTTTTTTATTTGAATAATGTGATTAAAGTAACACTGGCAGAGTTTGCCACATCTGGATTATATTAGTGCATTTCCCCTTTGTAAGAAGGGCACAATGTGCCAAGGGATTACACATCTTTATATTAAATTACATGTTTTTAAAAGGGTTATTCAAGAACTAGTTGATGAATTAACAACTTTCAACTATAGTGACTAGGTGTTCTAACAGACATGTAAAGACTCCATCCCCTCAAGCTTGAAACCATTCAATAACAAAAAGAAAACTAACAAAACACAGATGAACCCCCATTTTCTTGATGTTTAAGAAAACATTTAAAAGCACTGAATCTAGTTGTTGTCTTTGTTAGAGGATTTGTTTGTTTGTTTAATCTTGGGCAGTCACTGCTTTTCCTCATCACTTATCAGTTAACATGGATTCATGTCTTCATAAAACACATTGTTAATTAGAGATTTCACAGATAACACAGTGGAAGATCTATAAGTGCGTTCATCCATACATATATGACAGCTTAGTCATGGAATTTGGAAAATTAATTTTCTTAAAAAATTAGAATTTATTCTACCATAAAGAGCTTTATTATACATTATCCCCTTGATCTCTTGTAAAAATATGATGTTCCCTGAGATTTTTGATTAAATAACCTTACTAGTCATAGTACTGAATAAACTTGCTTGTTTCTTATTTCTGAATAGTGATTTACTCAATAATGGTGTTGAGAAAGAGAAAGAAATTAGCTCATGCACTGATAATTGTTTCACATGCTGTAATTTCATACAGGTATTCATACATGCATATAAATTGCACCAAATAAAAGTTGAGAGATCAGAGATGCATGAATAAAAACCACTTATTGTAAGCTTTAATTAACCATTTAAAATCTTGAATTTTAGATTTGTAAGAACAGAATGTCTTTATTTTGTCTGAAATTGCAAAAATACTCAATTTTTTGAATCCAAGATTGTATCTTCAATGTTCATTGTTTTCTTGATCACCCATACAAGGTTATCATTAAGCTTTGGTCAAAGGTGCAGTCTGTTTTGGCATCAATTTTTGTTGGAGTTTTCCATCATCTGATCTCTGTCCTGCACTAATAATCCATAGTAATTTTCAGAATAAGTTTAAATGAATGTTTATAGATGAGAAAGAAACACATGTGCTACAAAAAAATAAAATATTCTTCACCATTTTAATTTCAGCTGTTCTAATTGGTACTAATTAATTATGGACTATGTGTTAAATATATTTTTCAGAAGAAAATTATACTTTACATAGATTTTTTTAAGTGCCTGATTTTATCTTGTAGCTCTCAACTACACCTTTACTCTGGACACCTTTCCATCCAGATTGAAAAAAAGGAGTGTTATATTTGACAGTGGTGAGAAATATAGTTTCTAAAATATCAAAACATTCTCATGCAGTGGAACTGCATCACCAGAACAGATTACTAGTTTTATTAAAGTGAGTAGATGTTTTCATAAAAGGTTTTCATTTCTAGCCTTGTTATATCTGATTGTTTGAGAGGCATGGATGGATGGAGATATGACATAAGAGAACAAGGATGCCTAGATGCTGTGATAACAAGTTTTATGGCTGAAACAGCCTCCATTTTCTCATCTCATACCAGTGAAAACTGAGGGCAAGTGTGATTAGAGTCCTCAGCTCAGGTGAGCTGCCTCAAGGCCAAGAAGAATCATCTGTCCCCCATGACCACAGAGTGTGTAATGAGAGGCAATAGGTTTAAATTGCTCCAGGTGAGGTTAGAGTGGGTATGCAAAAAACCTGTAAACAAATAGGATGAGTTAAGTATGGGACATTTCACAACCTGCCACGCACTTCTGTGCGGTCTCATCCCAGGAAATTTTATGTGCAGCCTAGCAGTTCTCCAAAATGTTATCTTTGTTCTTTTTGGTTGGAAGGTGAATGAAATAGGTGTTATCCTTTGTTTTGGTCAGGACACCACATGCGACTTTGTATGTTCTGAAGTTAGGGAGAGCAAATTGCCACTGATTTTTTTGAATGCTAGAATTCACTATTTTATCTTCTCCATTAAGAGGAGATAGTTAATTATATGTTAGTGTAAATCTGAAACTAAAGTATTCATTACTACTGTACCTCTAAGAAACTAGGTTTTAGCATAAAACAGCATCATGACTTGTCTATTTTTACTGTTAGTAACAGATACTTTTGTCATTCTCCTTCATATTCAGTGGTGTTCTGTAAGAATTTTTTTTCATTTTCTTTGGTAGACTGGAGACAGACACAAATTCCCAGTATAACAGCTGTGCTATCTGGCAGCTGATGTAGTGACATTATAGTTCAGTATTAACTTCATTCATATTTTATACACCATCTGCCACTGTAAATCAAGAGTGGGATCTCATTACCAAAAGTCTTGCTCATTTTTTTCACAATCCTTATTTATGGTTGGTTAATTTTTTAAAGCAAATAAAATGATGAAAATATTTAAGATGTTTGTAATTATAATATCTTTAATAGATTAAATTATACCATTTGTAAAACAGTAGAAATTAGTAAATTAACATTTTGAGAACAGAAAATAATTGATAGAATAGGTCTAGAATTGGAAGATTATATATTACAATATTAAATAAATACTTAAAAAACACCTAGTAAGGAAATATTCACAGCCTTCTCTCCCTCTCTCTTGTAATA
The DNA here is from genome assembly GCA_910950805.1 of Acrocephalus scirpaceus scirpaceus. Classification (NCBI taxonomy): domain Eukaryota; kingdom Metazoa; phylum Chordata; class Aves; order Passeriformes; family Sylviidae; genus Acrocephalus; species Acrocephalus scirpaceus. The sequence continues at coordinate 47,033,732 of OU383776.1, forward strand.
AAATCTGAAGGTAGAAGTCACTTTTTGATTGGTTAATACTCCTACCTGTTCCAATAGCTGATCAAAAGTTGAGAAAAGGAAATATATGTTATTCTCTGATTTCAACTGACAGATAATAGACCAGAAGTGTCCACTAACAGACTTACCAGTTAAAATCAATGCAAAGTGCTTATCACAGTCAGTGAAACCTGAGGCCTCTGTGTCACTGATCTCACCAGTGTGCTGGTGCTCAGGCTGAAAGTCCTGTTAGAGAAGATTCAATCACATTAAAGAAATGGATAAAGTAATGAAACTAGGATAATGGCATGCTTATACATAGCACAGATTTGTAGTTTTCATACATGGGTGGATCTGTGTGACACTATCATATGTCCATGATAGTGCTTGGTTTTCCTGTCTTGCTTTGTTTATATCACTTCCAACTTGCATTCTAATTTTCCAGCCTTAAGTGCTGAGATCTCTCTACGTCCTTAATGAAATATGCTAAAAATTTCCAAATCTCCTCAAGTAAGCAGCCCTACCACAGATTCAGTTCTCTCTCCCTTGACTCTACTAGAGGCTAAATATGATTTGTACTCTGACAGAGTAGGCATTTGCTTTATCAGAAAGCATATTAGTATGGGTATGTCTCAGTATAATGTGTACCAGTATCTGAGATTATGACTAATTTGTTCTGCTATTAAGTGAAAGATAAATTTATTTCAGTACATAAGTATGGAACATCACATTTCTTAGGAACTACTTGTCTTATCCTAAGTGTGTGAGTCTGGAAGCTTTTAGTGCATAAAATTATATTTAGGGGAAAGATTGGGCTTCAGATAGAGGAAAAAAAAAAGTGATAAACAGCAATTCTGCAAGAATATTACAAGAGTTCAGTACTATAAACTCACATAAATTTTACAGTCTGTACTTTTGCCTTTTCTCTTCTCACTCCGGTATACAGAGGTAATGGAATTGGAAGATGAGAGACAGTGCTTGTTTGTGAAATGGTTTTGATAAAGCACACAAAAACATGGAATAGTTAAGATTGGAAGAATGTCGGAAGGTCATCTAGTTTCAACTCTTGCTCCATAGGCATCAACACATTCCACCAGGACAGGTTGCTCAAAGCCCCATTCAACCTGGCCTTGAAAAATTTCAGGCATCCACAACTTCTCTGGGTAACAAGTTCCAGTGCCTCACCACCCCCACAGTAACAAATTTCTTCCTAATATCTAATCTAAGCCCTCTTTCACTTTAAAACTGTTCCCACTTATACTGTCACTCCATGCATTTCTAAAAGATCTTAGCATGTCCTCTTATAACACCATCAGAAAAAGGAGGACTGGTTGGGAGTGTGAAGACTGGGAGCAGCCTTGGCCACAAGTGACCATGAGATGGTGATATTTAGAATCCTGTGTAGAGAGAGCAAGGCAATAAATATGAGTCTTCCTTGGACTTAAGGAAAGATAACTTTGCTTCCCAAAGGACCTACTCAGAGGAATCCCATGAGTTAGGTGTCTAGAACGTAGGGGTATCCAAGAGATCTGATTAATATTCAAATACCACTTTCCTTCATGCTCAAGATTGGTTCAGCCCCATCAGTAACATACCAAGCAAGGAGGGCAGGAGACCTGGGTGGATGAGCAAGAAGCTTCTGGCAAAAAACAGAAGAAGGAAGTTTGGGAAGCATGGAAACAGGAAGAGGGTGTTTTGAAGGATCAAAGGAATGTTGCCAAAGTATTCAGGGATGTGATATAGCTATGGTCCTTTTGGAATTAAATCTTGCAGACGATATCAAGAAGAACAAGAAAAGGCTTCTTCAAATGCACTGGCAGCAAGACTAGGGAAAATGTGGGTCCACTACTGCATTGGGTGAGTTTCCTAGTGTTGAAGAAAAGGTGGAGTTACTGAATGTCTTCTTTGCATTGGTCTTCACAGAGAGGGTAGAGCTAGACACTTTTCAGTGATGCCCAGAGCACAAACTAAACCAAAGAGACTCCATTGGAACATAAGAAAGAACTTCTTTATTTTGAGGGTGACCTCAAACAACCCTGGGCTTTCAGAGAGATGTTGTGGAGTCCTCTTGTCTCAAGATATTCAAAACCCACCTGGAAAAGATCCTGTCTGACTTGCTTTGAGTGAACCTGTTCTAGCAAGTTGATGGGGGTGGCTGGATGATGTCCAGAGGACACTTCCAACCTGAACCATTACTATTCTGTGGTTCTGTGATCTTTCAGGTGCACTTGGACACCTATGTGAACAGCAGTGTCCATTGTGTCTTCTAGTCTAATATTCAATGGACACATTAAATTATAAGCCACTAAATGAAAGCCCCAATAGAAAGTCTGCATTAAAAACCTCTGGCCTGGAATAATAGGACCCAAGGGTTGTGTCAGGGAAGGTTTAGATTTGCTATAGGCAAAGGTGGTTCACCCAGAGGGTGGCTGGGCACTGGAAGAGGCTCCCCAGGGAAGTGGTCACAGCACCAAGCCTGACAGAGTTCAAGAAGTGTTTGGACTAAACTCTCAGGGTGATGCAGTGACTCTTGGTGAGGTTCTGTGCAGGGCTAGGAGCTGGACTCAAAGACTCTTGTGGGTCCCTTCCAACTCAGGATATTCTGTGATTCTCTGAGACTGTAAAGCCTGCAGAGTTGTGTTAATTATATACTGGTTTCAATACAAATGTATATTTAGGCTGCTGCACAAGAAAGCTAGTGTGCTGCTGCTGTGTTAAGCTGCAGCTTTCACTGCAGCTTACCTTCCCAGGAAAGTCCATCAGCTTACCTTCCCAAGAAAGTAAATTAGAGAACTTAGGTCTAAACACCTTGCACAACCTAAATGAGTAAGTGGAGTTCCAGTGGATAGGATTCAAGGTTACAGATCCCACACAATATTTTTCAAATTCTGGATTCATCTGCCAGGCAGAGGATGGCCATGTTTCCACTGGGGACCTACAGATAGTGTTACTGGGTCCTGAAGCCCATCATGACATGTTCATCAACTGGTGTTCCTACCAGAGACAGGGTGCTACACCTTCAGGGATCCCAGATGGCACAGGCAGGTCTTTTCATTTCAGAAACACAGAATTTAGAGTCACAAAAAGAACACATGATATACTTGGTTAAGGGAAGGGTGATTTAAAGACCTAGAGTCCCACTAAAATGCTAATAATAATGCTTCCCTCTCACTTTTCTCTGAAGTTCTTATTGGAAACAATAAGATCAGCCAGCACTTGAGAATTTTGATTCCTTAGTGCAGCTTTTCTCCAATTACTGTAAACTAAATCCTTAGCAGAGAACTGAAAATATTAGAAATAGTACTCAATTTTGCATTTCACAAGGTTACAAAAATGTTTTCCCATTACACATTAGAGGAAGGAAAAGCATGTTTTTGCCATTGGCATTTGTCATTTAATCAAACCATTATCTAGAGTCAGTTTTTGCCATTAAAAACCTAAATTTTTTTCTTTAATGAAAAAATGTCTAATGCACTGAAAAAAGGCTAATGAGCTTTTAAAATATGTATTCATTACTTCATACCTTACTTGAAACCAACAGTTAACATTTAGTTCATCTGCAATCTACCTTAATATCCAAGCAACCTTTCCAAGACAGCATGTTTTCTATGTTATTTTATAAGATAGACAAAGTAAGTACTCTTTAAGTGCTTTTATTTTTCTAGAAGAATTTTGTAGGACCTTGTAAGTCTATGGTATACCAAAATACATGCTCATATTGAAGTTTTTTGTGATGTCCGATCTTTAATAAAATTCATATTTTATCTACATTTTATCTTCCATAACTGCTAATATGCTAAGGAAAAAGATCATTTAAGGAAGACCAAGGAGTGGCATTTGGAAACTAAGCCCAACTGATTGTATGTTTACATTATTGTAATTTGAAAACATAAACACGTATATAAGAAGACCTATAAATACAAATATAAATAGTCCATTAGAAAATCTGCATACACACAAATTTAATTAAAAGCCAATGCAATTTTACATAGATGAAAATACTTAAATGTTTCAAAAGCACAATAATATTTTCTAAGCCAAGCTTTTAATAAACAGGATGTGCTATGAGACTGTCATACATGTGTTCATGGCAGAAGGACCTATAATAGGAATATAAATAGGAAAGAAAATGGTCTCTGTAGGACATTAGTTGCTAGACTGCTGTTTTAAACTTCTCCCCGCTACCTTGAATACACAGTTAACCATTGTCCTGTTTAGTTTTTCAGTGTTGCTAGGGTAACAACACTGCTAGAATTAAAGTATAGCATGATGTTGTCTCATTCTCAGGTATGGAGTTAATGCTGAATATTTCATCTACAGAGATACTGACAGAGGAGCAGACTCAGTAAAACCAGAGCCAAGAGCAATAAAAGAAATAATTATTTTCTATGTGGTAGAATAGCACAAAACTGCTTCAGATAGAAGTCCCAGGATCACAGGGCTAATGGGGATAAACCAGAAATTTCAGGCTAATATGAAGCACTTGACATGGTGAGTGGAGCTGCATTCCGACTTGTCCATTGGTTTTCTTCACATCAAAACAAAGATTTGAGGGTAGTTTTGAGTCTGTTTCCAAACAGACCCAGACCCAAGTCATCACCTTAATCTCAGCACAGAAATCTAGGGCAGATAAAACACACAACTGAAGAATGATTTGGCAATTACTGCTGGGCACTTTACATTTCACTCTGACTGCAGGGCATTTGAAACTTCAGCTTCAGCAGCTTTCAAAGGAGTATCTGTTAAGATTAAAGAACAGGAGAATAGGTGAAACTAGAATCACAAGTGTTAATAAAAATTGAGTGAAAAGATAAGGGGATAATTAATCTTCAGAAAAGAAATCAGTAAGAATATGGAACTATTATTTATATTGACATAACATATTCTTCCAGCTTCTGTAATAAAGGAAATATTCTGGACAAACTACCATAGCCATGAATATTTTGAGAAGAAAATTAACAGAGGCTATGATGTTCTATTTCTCATTTGCTTTCTTGTAAGTTTCTGAAATCTAAATGATTGCAGTTTTCTAAACTACCATGGAGACACTTCCTTAGATACATTTTCAGAAAATTTGAGATATATATGTATTTCACAAGAATGATGGTAACTTATGTTCTTTAAGATTTTCACCACGATTTGAAAACACTAAAAAGTGTTTTTTTAGTTCCAGTACCAAGGATAGTGTTATTACAGCAACTAGTATGAAACAAACCATATATGTAAGACATAGCATAATGAACTGAATTTCAAATAATGACACTTCTCACTCCAAAACTATTAGATGAGTGGGGAAACAGAAGAAAGTGAAGCATGTATACAAATAATTTAGCTGTCAAAGCGTAGGACTTTGGATGAGGGACAATGCACCAGTATCAGTCTTCACCTCCCCAAATTTACTTATTTTTGTGGCAACTTTTTATGGTAACTTATTTTTATGGTCTTATAGCCCTCTTTAAGTGTGAAAAAAAGCAGTGTTTAATTAATTTATTCACACAATAAGGGGCACAAGCAATATGGAAAAACAGCTTACTGCAAATATTAAATTTGAAATGGACTCACATTTGATTTAACAAATGTACCTCCTGGAATCATGCATTGTCTCCTAAAAATTCCTCTCCAGTGCTTTTAAATTCAACTCAGACATATCTAAAGGTTGATGGCTTGCCTGAGACCCAAAATGACAGTTCTAGAGGAAAACACATGAAGTTTCCATTTGTAGTAGTTCCTAGCTATAGTCAGCAGTCCACAGACTGATCATAGCCCATGAGTTTGAACTTTTTCCAGCAAACTCACCATAAATCTTCTTGGTCCACTTTGCAAAGTAAATGATTTCCCATAGAGTTCACTGATGAGACCTATGTAATACTAACAGAGAAATAACAAAATCATCTTATAAAAACAAAGAAATTGTGACTTTTTAATTTTAAGTTACAATAACAACAAAAATACACCCCCCTGCCCCCCCCCCGCCCCAACCCCCCAGCATCAACAACTCTTTATTTTCTTTTTTTTCCTTCCCCTTTCTTTTTTACAGCAGAGTATCTGTACTGTGTGTAGTATTTTGGCCACTGTTGATGCACAAATTCTGATATACTTGAGAAGTGGCTTACTGGGAAGTTTTACAGAACCTGAAGGATATGCCAAGGCTAGTCTATAAATAATATTAAATAGTAACCTGTTCGTTCCTACCTCCCTTTCTGTGAAATGTTGCCTGAATTCGAATAATAAATCTGGAAAGGGAAAACTCTGTTGGTATCTGAAAACCCACTGGTACATTTTTGAGCCCACAGACAGTATATTTCTGAACTAGAAAGGTTTTGCCTATTTTTAACTGAAAAATGTAAGAAAGCTGTATCATTCAAGTGACATGAAATAAATCTCATCAACACAGACTCCACATTAATTTAACCAAGACAGTTTCTTTTAGCATAGAAAGGTTGATTAAATGAAAATCAAAGGAAAATGTGTGCTATTTTATCTTCAAAGTAAGAACAATTGCAAAGGATAATGTATCTAAATTAGAGAAACCTTAAAATCCCAGTTATGATCTTGTACAATAGTCAAATGATCTTTTATATCTAAAATATTTGATTCTGAGCCTTTTGTTTTCCCACTTACATCAACTATTCCATTTTCCAATAGAAATAAAACTGAATATGGTCAGTCAATTAAATTTAAGGAGCACAAGCTGTCTTATTTGCTTTTCAACAAAAAAGGTCTAAATTCTCAATTTTAAAGCAAGACTTAGAACCATGTACAAGAACATAAATATGTAAAATTCAGGCATAAATCTCAGGGATTTCAAGTCAAAGGAAAATAAAAAGGATGAATGGGAGGCATGGATCATTTTCCTTTTTTCCAAGTGTCTGGTTTAAACTCAGAAATGTAAGTGTGCAAGGAGTGGAAATGGTCCAAATCATAATCTTTGGCTGTACTAGAAAATGAGCCCAGTAAGCACTTCTATCTCTAACAGATGAAGAGAGTGGTTTCTTTTCTGGGTGAGTAGGTGTCTATATTTGTTTTCAGATTTAAAAGGTGCCTTATGATATCATGGAGATGAACACCAATATCACATCCAAGGAACAGCAGTAGAAATGCATTTTAACAAGGTAGAAAGATAATTTCAGGATAGTAGAGTTGTGCCAAAGCTGAGTTTTTGGACTGGTGATTCTTACACTTCTATGATAGAGGCTGTAATTCTTCCCTAGGTACAGGCAGTAATTATGCCATGCATAAAGGACTGCATTCGAAGACAGAAAACAAACAAGAGATAGCAAAGATTTTTCCCCTTAAGTCATCCAGAAACGTTCAGGAACACAACTTCAACAGTATTGTCTACTGATTGTTAATAACACTGATACAGACCAAGGTTCCAGCCCACTTTTTCCTAAGTCAATGCACTCTGAATTTGAAGGCTTTCTTTTTCATCTGGAATTTAAATTCAGTGTTTTCTTGGGAAGTGTTTTCTCTCCTTGACAACTTGGTATGTGACACATGGGCAGGGTGGGGGAAGTAAAACGAGGATTTTGGAAAGTTCTCATGAGGTTTGAGCAGTGCAGACATGATGAATTTCCCCTATTTTTTTCTGGAAGTAGAGTATTTCTGTGCCAATTTGATTCATATAGATACAAATTTTGGCAAACGTAAGTGAAGAATCATTACAAATTACAACTTCTTGTACCCCTTAGTGGGCATGTCAGATCACACAGGCAAATACTCTTTAATATCCCCAAAACATGTAATGAAAATTAATCACTTATAATAGAGTAAACAAGGAATGATGTTTGTAATTTTTAAAATATAATGAGAATGCTTTTCTAGTTGAACATTGACACAGTTCATTCATGATAGTTCATGTGTTCAATCATGTTCTCCCTAATCACTTTTTCTTTTTAAAGAACTCCAGGAGTTTGAATTTTCCCACAAGTATAGTGTAACTTTCAATTTTTGTTTAGTAATTTCCTATTGACAATCTATGTATGGTTCCAGCAGATATCTGCTCAATGCAGAGTTAAAGCAAATAACCATACCTGAAGAATTGCTTCCTCAGGCTTCTGTCTTCCACATTATAACACGCTGTTGCTGATAGAAGTTGAAATCTGTATTTTATCATAATGCCATAGAAACAGAGATGAGATCATATTTTGCAAACAAAATTGGCAGCCAGATGAGACTCACTATCAGTGGCCATGCCATTCCTACAAAACAGTTTTAAGAATTTGACAATATGGCAACATGATAAGCAACACTGAATCCATGTGTAGAAAATTCACTAGCTGGCACTAAGGAAGAATTCAGTTGAACTTGCAACACTATTATGGAAAAAGAAAATTCCTTTTCCTTCAGTTGGAAGAACACAATTTTATCTTTTTCCTTCTCTTCCCCACTCCACCCCACCTCCCCCCGAATGCTGCATTTTGTAGTTTTGGCATTTCATGAGTTTGCTTTAACAATTTCACCAGAAGACACCAGTCATTTAATTTATTTAAAATCTATTGAAGCAAAGTAACAAATTCATTTATTAGAACCATAGAACCATATAACACAATAACTTGAAAATCAAGAAGGTGTATATCTGAATTATTCTTATTTATTTAGATGTCATCTCTGTCAGTTTTCTGATGGAGTAGTTTTAAAAATGTTCCTACTGCATAGAAATGCAAGTTAACCACTTTGAGCATGTCGTATTATTTCTTGCACTTCTTATAACTACACAGCTGAGTTTCAACTCTGATACAATTTCCCTTTCAGATGTAGCATGCCGCTGGATAAAATCCACTGGCTACTATACATCTATATTTCCTGGATAGGCCCATATTTATAAGTAGTTCTATATTCATAACAACAATAATGATAATAATTGTTGTAAAGACTTCAAGAAAAACAGAGTTAACTCAATATAACAGGACAAATCTAGTATAGAGAAATTAAGCCAAAAAGAACCCTAAACTGGTTGTAGCTGTGAATCTGTCCAGGAGTCCTGAAAATATTTTTAAAAAAGAAAGTTTGTGTAATTTAACACACTATCCTGGGCCTCTTTCTTATTTGACTGGCCAATATGGAAAGGCCATCAGCACACTATTTTCACCACTTTATCAAAAAGTGATGAACAGTACAATTAAGTAAGAAACAATGAGTTCCTTGTGCTACCACGCAAATAAAATATGTAGTGGGTATTAAATTGGGGATTAAAAAAATCCCAAGCAATATACACATTGCTCTGTCAGAACACATTTAAGACTCATTATAAGCTCTAAGTTCTTCCTCTCATTTAATGCAAAATATTCAAATCTACTGTTGCTTGGATATACTGTACCTAGTTTATCTGTTCCCATTGTGATGCATGCGTGGCACTTGTTAAGTGTCATTTGGGTTTGTCAGTTGCAACAATACACTCACTGAACACCAACATATGTTAGATTGCTTTCTCCACTCTTTATTTTTATTTTCATTACTGTTAGAAAGGTACTGCTAAAGGTTATTTTGTGCTGCTGTTGCAAATTCAATTTTCATGTTTCTTATTTATAGAGATTTTCAAAATTGTATTATATTTTTAACATTACACCTTCTTTCAGATTTGATATTATTTTGTTTACATGTGGTATTAATCTGTTTAAACATGTTGTTATGTATATGTTATCTAAAAAAGGTTGTCAGTAATAGCAAAGGCAGAAATAATGTGTATGATGTAGGGGGTCAGAAAGGGTGATTTCAAAATCAGATATTGGACATAAATTGCTAACAAAGAAGACTAATGAGGGGAAAGAAAATAATAAGTAATTCTCTTTAAAATGTTCCCCTTTTGCAATGATGTATAGTATTAAGTTGGATATTCAATGATCCTTGTTAATGAAATTTGAGCTCCAAGCATATTTTGTTTTGTGGATAGGCAGACAAGATTGCTAAGTTATTAAGACAGGCACAAGGTTATAACGCAATTATATGGAAAAAGCTGTATTCTCCTAATTCTGAAAATTAAACTTCTGATTAGTTCAATCATCCATTTTTGTTGATGAAATATCCTTTACCTTTTACTACAATAAATGTGCACTTGTACACCCACTCATATGAGCAAGCAGTTCAGAAATAGCAAATGCAAAGAAAGGTAAAAGAGGATAAAAAGGAACAAAGCGCTTTTATTCCTCAGGTTATGTAGTACGTTACATTTTCTTTCCTTGCCACATCAGAAGGAATTGGGGTTGACAGCTTCTTTTGTCATGTGTTCTCTGTTTCAAATCAATTCATAGTTGTCCTAATGAGAAGTATGGTTACTAGACACATGAAAAATCTTGGCTCAAAGATGCATCAGTGTTATTTGTTATAGATGGTCAGAGGCCAATTCAAAATAAAACAACAAAATTTATTTAACACAATTTCAACACCGAAATAAAGCCACAATAAAAAGAAACAACATTGATCGAATGCCGGGTGGACAGAGAGGCGGTACAAAAGTACCCTCCGAACTCTGCCACATTGCTATGTTTCAGCCCGTGGGTTTTATACGGTTTTTTACCCTAAGGCTAAGCCTGTTGAAAGTCTAAATATGCTTTGTTTCTAAAAGAGTCCTGTCTGCATGAAAAGGTTCCTTGATGGTTTTTTTTTCGAAGTTCATCTTGGGAGGGGTGATCTTGCTCGTCCAGGATCTCCACCAAGATCGGTATCTGATGTTGAAGAGCTGTGAAGTGAGGGTTCTACCCTTAATGGCCGGGCCATCTTCTGGCTCTGTCTTGTTGTTACAGTTGTAGATGTGTTTGGGAACTTTGGAATCTTGGAGGCATTCTCGGGTAGCTTTTTATTAGTAGCTTAAATCTACACGAATTTATCTATTCTACTTATTACAGTCCCCCACCTTTTTATTTACCCAAATAAATTCGTGTGTGTTGGATTGCCCTTCCTTAGTAATTGCCTTTGAGTCGTGGCATTCTACCCCTTTTTCTGATTCACAAAATTTAGTATTGAGTGTCATAAAAGAAATAATACCCTTTTCTTTTATCTTTGGGACAATCATAATGCTCTTGATACTTCAGGTTCTCTCTGGTGCTATGTTTAACTATAGTTCACATCTCTTCTTGAGGGTCAGCCTCTGTGGGCTCTTGGAGGGGGGTCCCCCTGTCCCTCAGCTCAAGACTACGAGGACTTTCTATCACAACATGCCTCTGCCTTTCCCTTCGCCCACGGGGTAGCAGCCCGCGGCGGGGTAATCCATCTTCTCGGCAGCAGGCATATGCTTCTGGAGTCCTGTCAGTCTGAGCTGCAAACCTTTTTTTAAAGGCACTCCACCGGGACAACTTGATTGTATCGGACCAGCAAGGTACTTTGATTGTCTTTCTGCACTCGACTTTGAGCACTTCAACTTTAGCGTCTAATTGCCCCTTTGTCCCCTTTTCATATATATAATACTATTCTGGAGAATCCAACTCTAGCAGACCTAAGTTAGTGGCAATTACTAAGAAATGGCTAGTCTCTTTTTGTTCTTTTTCTAAACAGTTGGTACATAATCTTTTTGGCCTACGCCCCCCCTTTGCAGTGAACAACCCAAATCAATTTACAATATACACACTTGAAGTGAACAAAGGGAAAACATTCACAATCTGGTCTTTCACACCTTATCTGATCCCCCTCATTCATCGGTGTCGTTGCAACTTGACTTTCAGCTCTCTAGGTGATGAGGTCACTCTCCATTTCTGAGTAGTGTATTGTGAGTCTACCTTCTTTACTCTCGAAGCGTGGGTCCACTCTTTTTCTGCTGTCTTAATTGCTGTATCTGTGGTGAGAAGAACAGTGAAGGGACCTTCCCAGTAAGGTGCCAGAGGTATATTTTTCCAGGTTTTTACTAAGACTTTATCACCCGGATTTATTTTGTGTATTGCAAACCCCAAAGGGGTACTTTGAGAAATGAGCCCTTGTTTTCGTAGATCTTGTAAATTCTTATTTATGGCAATTAGGTATGGTTGAATCTGGGTATCCTCTATTTGAGGGTGTCCCACAGGCATTCCATGTTTATAAGGCATTCTATAGAGCATTTCAAACGGTGACAACCCCGTTTTTGAATGAGGCATAGTTCTTATGTTCAAAAGAGCTAAAGGAAGACATTTCACTCAAGACATCTTTGTTTCTATCATTAATTTGGACAGTTGAGTCTTTAACGTTTGGTTCATTCTTTCTACCTGCTCAGAGCTTTGGGGGTGCCAAGGGGTGTGGTATTGCTATCGAATTCTTAGAGCTTCTGTAGTCTGTTTGATAATTTTGGAGGTGAAATGCGTTCCCTGATCAGAATCGATATGATCTATTATCCTATAGCGAGGGATAATTTCTTCTAGCAATACTTTTGATACTGTCTGGGCAGTAGCTCTTGCCTTAGGGAAGGCTTCTACCCAGTGAGTTAATTTGTCTACTATTACCAATAGAAATTTATATCTCCCCACCTTAGGTAAATCAGTGAAGTCTACTTGGATTCTTTCAAACGGGCGATAAGCAACTGGGCGTCCCTCTAAAGTTGTTTGTCTGTAGGTAGCTCGATTAATCTTCTGGCAAACCATACACCCGTGCACCTCCTGTTTGGCTAATTCATAAATCCCCTTACATCTGAAGAATTTCAAAAATTGTTCTGCTAAAGCCTGGGCTCCCCAGTGCGTTTGCTGATGCAATCTTTTCAGAATTTTCCTGGTGTATTCCTTTGAAACTAACTCCCTTCTATCAGGTAATTTCTACCTCCCCTCCTCTAGTTTACCTCCTATCTTTATAAACTCCTCGATTTCTTTCTGAGAGGGGCATGGGGGATATTCTTGAAGTTCTTCTCTCTCAGCCTCAGGGATACTTATTGTGAGCAATGCTGCCCTCTTTGCCTCTTTGTCAGCTAGATTATTTCCCCTGGTCTGGAATTGCATACCCACCTGATGTCTTCTGACGTGGACAATAGAGATTTCTTCAGGTCCCCTAATCGCCTCCAAAATTTGTTTTATTATTTCCCCATGAATTAATCCCTGTCCTCGGGTGTTAATTAGACCTCTTTCTTCTCATATCTTACTAAAAGTGTGTGCAATTCTATAAGCATATTTTGAATCCGTAAAAATAGTGCTTCTCTTCTCTTTTAATCTCCTGAGTGCCCTTAGTACTGCATATAACTCACAGGCTTGGGCAGACTAGCTTGCATTCAGGGGTCTTGATTCTACCACTTCCCCTGATTTTCTATCTACTATGGCATATCCTGATTTTCTTTTACTTTCTAATACTCTTGCTGATCCATCTACAAACCATTTTTCTACCTCTTCTAATTCTTCTTCTCCTAAGTCTGGTCTTACCTTGGTTTGCAGTTCTACCATTTCTGTACAGTCGTGAACAGTTTTTTCTAATGCTTCTCTGAACAAGAACTGGGCTGGATTCTGAGCAGCTGTTGTCTTGAGTTCTAAACCATGTGAGTGTACCAGGATAGCCTCATACTTTAGGAGTCTGGCGTCGGTGAGCTATTTATCTGCTTTTTGTTGCAGAATGCTCCTCACATTATGTGGTGAATAAACCACTAGGGGGGCCCCAAATGTTACTTTTTTGGCTTCTTCTACTAACAACGCTACAGCTACGATGGATTGTAGGCATGTAGGCCATCCTCTACTTACTGGGTCTAAAAGTTTAGAGACATATCTTACAGGTTTTTTTGTCCCTGCCCAGTCTTGAGTTAGAACACTATAAGCAGTGTGATTGCTGACATCTACAAATAACTGAAACTGCCTTTTTACATCTGGCAAACTTAAAACAGGAGCAGTTATCAGTGCTTCTTTCAACTTCTTAAACTCAGCTTCATCTTTTTCCGTCTATTTTACTCTATCTGTGTTTAGTCTTTCATAAAGAAATTTTACCTTTTCACTGTATCTTTTGATCTATTGTCTGCAATATCTCAACAATCTTAACAACTGTCTGATCTCCTTTTTTGTCTTGGGAGGGGGCAGCGCTACAATTCTAGCAACCCTCTCAGGGTCTAGTTTCTTCTTACCTTTTGAAATCTAGTGTCTAAGGTATTTTACTTCGGGTTCAACAAACTGTAATTTTGATTTTGAAACCTTTAATCTCTTTTCTGCTAGGAAATTCAGTAACAAAATTGTACATTCTCTTACTTGATCCTCCCTCTGGCCTGCTATCAGTAGGTCATCAACATATTGCAATAACTTGGCTCCTTCAACCGGTATGAATTGACTTAGTAATTGTTCAAGAGCCTGACCAAAAAGGTTAGGAGAATCTACAAATCCCTGAGGCAGAGATGTCTACCTAAGCTGCTGTTTTCTGTTTGTTTCAGGATCTTCCCATTGAAATGCAAAATAATCTCGGCTCCCTTCGGCCAGAGGGCACGCATAAAACGCATCTTTAAGATCAATTACACTGTAATAAACATCTTCTGGAGATACCCTATTTAGCAGGGTATAAGGATTGGCTACTACAGGGAACTTTGTTTTTGTTCTCTCATTCACTGCTCGGAGATCTTGAACTAACTTATAGCTTCCATCTGTCTTTTTTACTGCTAGGATGGGAGTGTTGTGCCTTGACATACAAGGCTCCAAAGTCCCTTTTTCAATTAGATTGTCAATTACTTGTTTTAGTCCCCTCTTCCCTTCCACTGATATGGGGTATTGTTTAATTCTAATAGGTTCCTCAGGCTTTTCTATTTCAATTGAAATTGGCTCCATTGCTAATCTCCCCACTTCTCCTTGAGAGCACCAAACCTTTTGATTAATTTTGTCTTCATCTTCAGTAGTCAGTTTGTATAGGCTTACTACTAATTGTGAATCTTTTACTATCAGATTTATCCCTAGTGCTATAATCATGTCTCTACCTAACAAATTATAGTCTGCTTCTTCTACTAGAAGCAAATTCCCTATGCAAAATTTAATATCTGATTCAATCTCTACATCTTTAATTATTGATACCTTGAATGGATCTCCCTTTGCCCCAACTATTGTTACTTTATCTTCACTTTTTAAACAGCCTTTGGGCAGTCTCTGTACTGTGCTTCTCTCTGCCCTTGTATCTACTAAAAATGTTACTACTTCTTTTTGGGGACCTATTTTTAACTTTACCAAGGGCTCATTTGATGTTCTAGTCTCCAAAATAAAAAGCCCTTGACACCCCTAATCTTCCTGAAAAATTTTCTTATCATTTATTCTTTTTCTACAATCTCTTTTTAGGTGACCTTTCTTTTTGCAATAATAACACTCTGGGGGTTCTCCTCTTGGCCCCGGGTTCTTATTTGGCCGGTCCATTTTTCTCTGCGTTGTTCCTACCTGTTCCCAGCTCTTCTCTTGCTTTTGTACTTCTCTCACAGCTTCAACAAGAACTTTGGCCTGTATTTTTTGATTTTCCTCATCTCTTCTCATGTATACCTTCTGAGCTTCCCTTAGTAATTCTTGTAAGTTCTTGTCTTGCCAGTTTTCTATTTTTTCTAATTTTTTTCTTATGTCCTCCCAAGACTTTGCAACAAATTGCGTTTTTAACAACACTTCTCCAATAGGGGAATTAGGGTCTGTTCTAGAATATACCTGTAGGCTTTTCTGGAGTCGGTCCAGCCAATCTGAGGGAGATTCATCTTTTCTTTGGCATTCCCCAAACACCCGACTAATATTTTGTCCCCTCGGCACCGCCTCCCGTATTCCCTGGATAATTATATTCTTGAGGTCTATCATGTTCTGTCTACCTTCCTCAGTCTGGGAACTCTATCCCGGGTTTTGGCTAGGCTATTTTAGGTCTCCGGGTGTGCTTTGGGGGTTACGGCGATCCCAGTCTCGGATCCCAGCCTGTCGGATTAAATCTCTTTCTTCGGGGTTGAATAGTGTCCTTAAGATGGACATAAGGTCCTCAAAGGTGTATATGCTACTTCCCAGAAAGTCCTCTAGCCTTTCTGCTACTCCGAATGGGTCATCTAATAATCGCCCCATTTCTTTCTTAAAAGCTCTCACATCTCCTGTGTTAAGTGGAACATTTACGAATCCGATAACTCCGGGTGCGGTAGGGATTTCTCGTAAAGGGAAGAGGTTATGTTTGTCCTCTTCATTTTCACTCCCCCCTTCACTCATGAGCTTGGCTCTTCTTCGAGTCCTGCTAGCTGGAGGAGAGCCCGCTGGAGCTGTTTTTCCGGCTCCCGTGGGCTGCGGGGGAACAAGTGGCTGAGAAATCGGGGCTTTTTCCCAGGGGGAAACTGCTTCTTGTGGCCGTGGGAAAGGCGGAGTCTGCGAGGAGGCTTTCGGGACTTGTAGTCCTGCCGCTTGCGGGTACTGCGCCCCTGGAATTTGTGGAGACGGCGCTACCCATTTTGATGGTGCGTCTGAAGGTATGGGAAGGGGTTCTTAATCTGGGGTTCTTTCTGGAGGCAGGGATAGGAGCGGGGCAGGCAGTTGGGACGTTCCCCAGAGATTAAAGGGAGGGAGGGATGTGGCTTGACCTGGTCCCATGAACTGAGCCCCCTGCAAAGGACTCAAGGCAGGCCCAGGCTGGTTAACAGGTCCTAGAGGAACAGAGGGGGTTGCTGATACAAAGGGAGGGAGAAATTCTAGTGGATCCCATTCATCTTTTTTTTCTGAAGTTTCCCTCTGAGTTCTTAGTGCAAACAGTCCTGCTCTGGCTTCTAACCATACCTGAGCATACTCTCTTTCCTCGCAGGTTACTGATTTTTTTCTTTCTACATAGCTGCAAAGAATCCTACATATCCACTTTTCAAATGTGCCGAATATTGGCCAAATCACATGTTTTTTTATATTTCCTTACCCCCCCAAACTTTGATACAGTAATAAGTCATTTTTTCTTTTGACTTACCTTTCAAAGAGGGGCACTTCTCCCAATGCTCTAAGATCTATCCCAGTGGACTTTCTGGTGGGATTTCGAAGGTACCTTTTCCTTTTCTGGGAGCATGCCTTTTCTCTGATTCTTTCTGATGTTTACTCTTTCCTTGCCCCATATTTTTAAAAAAAAAACCAAAAAACTTTACCTTTTGATAATGGATCGCAACACTAAATTCCTTTCTTAGCCTTAGCTCTGGCTAAGAGCAGGGATCTCCTCCCTGACTGTTACAATTTGCAAACCGGGTCCCGAATCGTTCGGCCTACTTACCCCTCTGGTGAGCTGAACCGGGGGTCTGTTCGTCCGAGGAAAGAATCTTCGGTTTGCGTCCTGGACTTACCAGCCCGTAGCAAAAAGAGTTTACCAATTTCCTGAACCCAAAAGGAACGTATCCTTCCTCTTTTTGCTTCCTGTGATCAATTCCCCCAGACTCCCCTGAATCTGGGCTTTGATGAGTGAACGAGCTTTCCCGATTCGCTTCCCCGTCAGCCGACTAAATCCCTCGCGGGAAATTTGGAAATGCGGCTTTTCAGGTCCACTCTCGTTTCGTGGCCAGGCCACGTCTCATTCACCCACTCAATCACACCCACTCAACCAGGCAGTACTTACAGCAATTTTCCTGCTTGGAGATCTTCGTGCACGGAGAATATTTTATGAGTGAAAAATTGTTGCCGCGGCTCCGAAAAGACCTTTTCCTGTCTTTTCCCGGGTTCTCTGCTGGATCCAGGCCTTCTCCCTTTTTATTGTGGCGTTTTTATCTAATTTTTGTGTTCGTAATACAATAGGTGCGAAGGGGTTTCCTGCTTTGCCGGGCTGCCGAAAAACCGGCAGGGCGCCCCCCGTGCAAAGGGATTCCTCTGCAGCCAAATTGTATCCGAGTCACGGCACCAAATCTGTTATAGATGGTCAGAGGCCAATTCAAAATAAAACAACAAAATTTATTTAACACCATTTCAACACCGAAATAAAGCCACAATAAAAAGAAACAACATCGATCGAATGCCGGGTGGACAGAGAGGCGGTACAAAAGTACCCTCCGAACTCTGCCACATTGCTATGTTTCAGCCCGTGGGTTTTATACGGTTTTTTTTACTCTAAGGCTAAGCCTGTTGAAAGTCTAAATATGCTTTGTTTCTAAAAGAGTCCTGTCTGCATGAAAAGGTTCCTTGATGGTTTTTTTTTCGAAGTTCGTCTTGGGAGGGGTGATCTTGCTCGTCCAGGATCTCCACCAAGATCGGTATCTGATGTTGAAGAGCTGTGAAGTGAGGGTTCTACCCTTAATGGCCGGGCCATCTTCTGGCTCTGTTTTGTTGTTACAGTTGTAGATGTGTTTGGGAACTTTGGAATCTTGGAGGCATTCTCGGGTAGCTTTTTATTAGTAGCTTAAATCCACACGAATTTATCTATTCTACTTATTACATTATTGATTTGCTAGATTAACATATCAGGATGGAAAGAAGGATGAACATAAATGAAAAAGAGTCCCAGGAATAATGCTCAGAAAACCTGCTTTACACAATTTTAAGACTACAGTCCTGCCAGATGTTTTTCCAGTCTATTCCCTGTGCAACTTTCCACTGATATGACTAATGTGTTCATTATATCAGTATTTTCAGTGGATATTAATGGTATATTTACAAGCAAATATTTTGCATTTACACAGTTAAGTTTTCATAGTCCCTAGAACATCACTTACCATGTCTGGAAGATGCATAGACTTCACAGTATGTTTAGCAAGACGTTGAATTCAGAAAGCTGCAGTGGTTTTTGCCTGTGCACCTCTCTACACTTACAGTTTTACAGCTTTGTCCATTCTACTGACTATTGTCATTACTCTTCCTTGGTTTCTCTGGCTACTATCCTCACAGCTCCATGCTTTCTTATTTGGTTAGTCAGTTAAGAAAGAATATAAACGTAACGGTACAGAGGCAGGTAAATAGAGTGATTGGTGATACGGAAAATCTTGCAGCAGTAAAAGAATTAAATAAGAGAAATTCAATAGAAAAGTTACATATTGAAATTCATCCCTCCCTTGATCTTTCATACTACTTAGATTTCACCAAAAACAATAGCTTCCACATTTTTTTGCCCTGCTATAATTTGAGGACTGTTATGAAAACAAAACCCAAAAATCAAGAAAGCAGAGAGTATACCACTGCTGTGGGTTGATAATGAGTTATATAATACAGTAACTATCTAGAAACAAAAAAAAAAGCAGTGGTTTTGGATTGTCTCATTTAACAGTGTTTTGTACAAATGTTTGAAGCATGGCAGTTGAGAGAAAGAGAAGCCACTCAGAAAATTAGTAACAGTTGAAATAAAAAAAAAAACCAAACAGCTTTCCCTTGTCATTATCTGAATACAGTATTTATATTTCAGTCAGATCCACCCAACCAAACTACCTAGTAAAGAAAGTGACATGATCTTAGTAGTGGTTTCACATTTGCCGAATTTTGTTTGCTAAATTAAGTGGTCTAAATATCTTTCTGCTGTGAAGTATGATCATGAGAACAGAAGGCAAAACAAGCTTAACTTAAAGATAACAACAGATAGATTTATTAACACACAAAAGAGAAAGGAAAAAAAATGAGCATCAAAATGAAACTTTGAAATGAAACACTCCTCCTCCCCAAGTGTTCATTTTTCCCACAAACAGTGTAAAGAGGAAAAACTCAGAGCTTCAGGTCAGTACCACTTATAAAATAGTCTTTCATTCAGTCTTTGAGAGAGAGAACTATCTCCTGATGTGTTTGGGTAACTTTCCACAAGAGAAACAACTTACTTGTGGCTTCTAGCTCTTACAAAAGCAGCCCATCCGGAACTTCTGCAGTTGTAGTCCTGCCAGTCACGTAGCCTTCCCATGACTATGTATGGGCTGTGGATTCTCACTGGGGTTTCACAGTTTAAAGCAAACAAAGGATTTTCTCATCTTAAGGAACAGAGGTATGTTATAAATAAGTAGTTTAATTCGAGTTTTTTTACTGTTATAATTATATAGTTTGATTAAAGTATGCTAAAAGGTACCCCCTTGCACAGAAACCAACGAGCGGGGGGGAGGGTAGTAACTAGCCTGCCCATAGAACAATAGACCTGTATTCTCCATATCAATGAGAGGTGGCCCATGCCAAAAGGGTGCCAGATAACGATCACTAAGACCCATCAGAACTGATTCAGCTCTCAGAAAATCCCATCACTCCTGGAATGCTGACACCCGCTGAGCTTCAAGAATAATTCATAGACATGTTTAGTGAAGACTTCAGGAATAATTCATGGACAGATCCAGAGATGTGACCAGATTTCCCGGAATTCTATTCTACTCTCACTCCAGGTGGACGGAAATCCTATCTGCATATTCAGACTGGACAGAAAACTAGCCTCGGGGCCTAAAAACCTTATAAAAACTAACCTTCGAGAGATGGTTGGTGTGAACTATGGGGGACCCAGTGCGATAGAGGCTGGGTCTGGTTCACCCGGCAGCTCGAAACCCGGGCTCAGAGCTGCCGTTTGATTGTGGGACTTGTCTCTTTTCAATCTCATTTTGTCATTTTCCAATAAACCTCTAAAACGGAATATTGGAGAACTGTCGTTTATAACAGGTATCTTCTCAATTCTTCACAGAGGCAGAGAGCTTCTTCCTATCTCTCTCTGTTCAAACATCTTATAAAATCACCAGGTTAGATTTTCTAATTCAACATGCACTCAGTAAATCACAGCTACCTTCGCTTAAAATCCACAAAGCATCTCCCCAATTTATATTGTCCATGATTTAAAGGAATACTCTAGCATATTCATATTACAGTCTGTTACTACAATTCATGGGAGGTTTTTCAGCCTAAAACCAAGGCAACTTGTCATCTCTTGCACTTAAGAAGTCACTCTTCTTTTACTGACTTTGATATCTTCATATTGTCTCTTTACATGTCTTTAATTCAGCCTTTTCTTTCTCTCTGAGGAGGGTTAGAGTTTTAAAAAGTCTCAATCTGTGTCAGGAAGGAGTTAACATTCTTGCTGAGCCTGCAGATAGCCATGTGATCTTTGCCTGGCTGCAATTGCAAAGTTCCCAAAGCCATGCTGGTACAGAAAAGCTCAGAAACGGCAACAAAAAAAATTTCTTTCGCGGCTGGGCTTTCTCCTCTCCTGGCACCCCCACCCCTCAGTCCCATGGGGGGGGCCCGGCCCAGCCTGGGCTTGGTACTGCTTTTAGGGGTGGGGGCGCCCTGGGGACATCTCCCTTGGCGAGCCAGCAGCATGGGGCAGGCCTTAGGGTCGGATGGATGTTAATAGCCGTCTTCCCTGCCAGCAGCTGGGGAGGAAAGGAGATCAGCCGGCCAGACTGCTTCCCCGTGGCAGCGGCTCCCGGAGACCCGGCTAGGCCCTGTCTACAGGCTAGGCCGTCTTACCTCCTCCAAAGCTGGAAGGAAAGGGGCAGTTCGGACAAGGTTTCAGCTTTATATGGGTTTTACCCAAAAAGTCGTATCAGTTTCTCAGTGGTCAAACGACGTGCTGATAGCCAAGAACCGGTCCCTGCCCCACCCCCGCCAAGCAATTCCAAGGCCCTGACAGGGCAGTATTCTATATTCCTCTTTAACCAAAACCTAAATTGTGTTAACCCATAACAACCTTTAAGGAAAATACCTTTCATTTCTAAATCTAGAGTGTAGATTGAAGACATAAAGAAGAAGAAATTATAGAATTGTCAAAGATAATGCTGTATTTACAAGCAATATGGAAGGATGAGTGAACTGCTTCACTCATTATATAAGAATAGCTATTTTATTATCTAAATATTTGAGTATTTGTTAATCCAGCCCTACTGAATGTGCTAATACAAACAAAGGATGATCTTTGAAATTTTCTTTCATAGGTCAAACTGGCTTTCCACAATGGAAATATACATTTGGTGTATAGGAAGAGTGGTCTTTTAAAAGTGATAAAAAGTACATAATATTTCTCTTAGAATTAAACACATATGGAAAGTTATGATGTGATAAATATAATTGTCTAACATACATAGCATTCCATCAACATGTTAATACAGACACCTGCTATTAGGATGAATACATTTTTGCAACAGAGACAATTTAGGTTTTCACTGTGACTGAAGGAGAGAGATACAGTTCTCTTCTCTATCCTAATCCACAACTTCTTCATTTCTTTTGCTTCCTAATGTGGCTTTGACTTTCTTCAAATCTTTTCTCAGAATATTAAATTCAGTTCCTAACAGACTCTTAGAAAAACCCTGCTCACCTCTATTTTAGTTTTATTTTCTTCAGGTTCAACAGCTGAACTCTTTGAAAGCAAGATCTACCAGCTGCCAGAGACAATCTGAAAAGACTCTGAAGTGCGAAGTCAGGATATTGTGCACTCCCAGGACAATACCTGATGACAAGAGCTTCGTGCTGCTCTGGAGAGATGACAAACATAGAGAGAGAAGTCCTCCCCTCTAAGGTAGTCACTGTGCTCTGTGGCTCGGTTCCTCTGATGCTGGGAGAAAAAGGAGTTGCTGCACAGGGCTGGTCTTGGTGGGGTGGGTTCCAGGTGGAGGCCCCCTGGTGCTTCCCCCAGGTCCTCAGTCCAGAGAGATTGGAACAGTTCCGAGGAGAGGGAAAAAAAGGGAAAAAAAAGAAAAAAAAAAAAAGGGAAAAAAAGACTTCAGCTATTCTACAAGACCTAGTTAACTACGCTACCACTAACTAACTCCGGAGGGGCAAAAAAAAAAAAAAAAGAAAATAAACAGAACTTCTCTCCGTCTCACCGTGTTCCAACTCCCCCGCTTCCAAGGTCACTCCGAGGAGCAGAGTTTTCCTGGGGAAAAACAAACGGCGCTTCCCCACCCCTTTGCACCCAACAGACGATTGGGGATACACACATCATCCTAGGACACTCTCCATGAAGCTAGGTTCTTCCTATTTGAGCAGTGGGAAAACACCAGACTGGGTAAAGTCATTGTTGTGTAAACTTAGTCTTCTAGTCAGAAAAACAAAATACAAAAGGATCCAAATTGACTCAGCCTAATATCACTTAAATACTGTCATCCATATTGTGCTGAAGAGGAAGTCAATGCATGATAAAGAAATACTTTATACAATGGCACATTAATAATTTTTTGCAATGAGTGTGAGTTTTCCATGTTTTTGGTCTTTTGATTAACTTAGAATCTTGTTTTTGATTATGGACAACATTCTGCCAGCTGGGGGATGAATATACCTCTTTATATAATTTGATGCTCTTTATGGAAATTAACACTACTTGAAAAAAGATTCCATGCTGCATGTGTAAGTGAACAATCATGGTTACTAAATCATATTGACAGCCTACCTGCAACTACAAAGTCTAACCAGTCTGGACACACAAGATGTTTCCATCAGTGTCTACAAAGTTCTTTATGTCACTTTTAATTTTTACTCTCCATACAAAGAGGGGATTAGCATAACTCCTCTTAGGGAACTAAATAGCATCTTAATGTTATACAACAATTCCTGTATTTTGTCCAAGCCTGAGTCACTCTGAATTTAAAAACCGATATTTAGATGTACAAACAATGTCAGGATTATCACAATTTATCCCACAGATCTAGTTCAGAATATAGTAGTTTCATCAAAGAAATGAAATAAAAAATTCATAAGGCAAATGAGAAAATTCCAAAACATACATCACACAGGAAAGGCTGGTAGCTTAAGCAGTTATTGTGTCATTGTGTCACCTAAGCCACTCTAGCTTTCAGCCATATCTTCAGCTATTTTTCATACTGTGTAGTCCTCATCTCTGTGACTTTAACTCCTGGCCACCTTATTGGCACTTTTACTCACAATAATCTTTCTTCTAGGATTGAGTTTGTTGGGTTTTTGGGCTTTGTTTTGGGATTTTTTTGCATACATATACTAAAGTGATTTTTTAAGATTCTTTTATTGTCTCAGATGGGAATCTTATCATTGACTTAGGGGGACTCAGTCAGACTACAGTAGCTTCAGAGGGACTTATGAAGAGAACTCATTTAACCACTCTTGTAACTGCAGTAATAAAATGTCATATGAACTTACCAAAACAAAACAAAAAAAATTGTACATATTTTAGGGGACATTTCAAGGTGCTGTGCACAAAGAACAAAAATCATAAGAATAACTGAGCTCAGATTTCAGCTGTCTCTCAAGAACACCTTTTGAGTTTGTATCGTTTTCCTGAAACAGCCTTCATACTGAAATTTCCTAAGGTGGTTCTTAATGTTACTAATTTTAATATGTAATCCTATAGCACTGAGGAATCCTCAGGATGGGCACCATTCATGAGCATACAGTTAAAAAGAGAACAGAATAGGAATCAAGAACAAAAAACAGTAAATGACCTATAATCATTCTGAAAGTCAGTAGAAAGAATGAGAATTTGATTTTTCCCAATTCAATGCGTATCTTCCTCTATGGATTGCATCGATGGCTATGTGTAACTCTTATCCAGGGGAGACCTCCTTTCCCCAGTTGGCAGCACATGACATGGAATAGGAGACGCCCAAAGAGCGTGATAGGCTCTAGGGGAATGGATTATAATGGCTTGCACCCTTCCAGCTTGGATACAGGTCCAAGCATGGTTATAATAATAATGACTTGAAAACTTTGTCTCATCTTACTGAAATATTCCACAAAGAACAATCCTCTGTCAAATTACCTTCACCATACAGACACTAGGAGAGCTAGGGTGATACCTTACAGCCAACTAAATGTTGATGGGGTACTTGCAACTACAGATACAATTCAATCTGTGCAGCTGTAGCATCATTTTCTGCCTTAAATGGCAGTTCCTTCAAGTAAATGTGTATCCATTCTCCTGTGCACTTATCTGTTATTTTCTCCTTGGGACAAAGCCAGGATTGAAAGTATTGCTGTAAGAAGAAATAAACAAACAAAAAAAAAGTAGCAGAAATTTCACAAGAAGCAGTCTCCTCCCACTGCCAGCAGAAGCAAACTCTACCAAAGCAGTGCTCTTTCATCCCGAAACAGAGATGAGGCACAAGGACTTGAGTCTTCAGCAGTATTTTCTTATTTATTTCTACAGGGAAAAAAACCCTAATTTTTTGTTGTGAGAAATACAAATTCCTCATGCATCAGGGTATTTTTATCATGGTATTATATTTAGAAATAGTATAGGTTATATCTGTTGATCCATTGGAAGCTCACTCTATCTCTCAGTTAATGAGTATGTTCTTCTAGGTTTCTATTATACTCCTTCAGCATTTACTTATGTTCTGATATCACTAAAGGGCTTTATAGCTCTTTAAAAAGCATAATTTATAACCAATAACTCTACAGAACAGACCCCGAAAAATTCTGTCCAAGGCAGCAAATATAGATCTTTTCCTTACCACACTAAGGTAGGTAGACTGAAAAAATAGAACTTCTTTTACAGACCTAGGGAACTAAAAAAGACAGAGGGAGCAAGGAAAGGGAGAGAGAAAGAAAAGAAAAAGGCAATTAAGCTAATGTACATTGGGTATCACAAGGTTATAGATATTTCAAGAGCTGAGCAATTTACCGTCTGGAAAGGGAGAAGAGCTCTTGCATAAAATGTCCCCCAGCTCAGATTTATTACGCTTTTACTTGCATTATATGTGATAAAATTAGCAGGAGGTGGCAATAAGGCATTCTCTCAAGGACGTGGTCATTTCATACCATCTGTTATTAATTGCATTGTCCTTTCCACCACTAGATAGAGGGGAAAAAGTTCTCGGAGAACCACCTGCAAATTCTGACTGTATGATGACTGGAATTTAAAAATATCTAACCAGTGTATGGTTAGATGGATGAAAAGTACCAGATAAAATTGCTTCTCAAAAATTTAAGGAAAAAAAATCATGAATTTAAGGCCCACTGTAATGTATATTAAAGTTAATGCACTGGTTTCTTTTTTTTCAATTTTCAACTACAATGATCTTTTTCTCTGTAAAAAAGAAAAATATATACAGAAATTAAAAAGGAGCAATTAA
This sequence comes from Acrocephalus scirpaceus scirpaceus, assembly GCA_910950805.1. Taxonomy (NCBI): domain Eukaryota; kingdom Metazoa; phylum Chordata; class Aves; order Passeriformes; family Sylviidae; genus Acrocephalus; species Acrocephalus scirpaceus. The sequence continues at coordinate 47,059,524 of OU383776.1, forward strand.
ACTTCACCACTTAAGATATAGTTGTACTCTGTCTGGTTTGTTGAAGGCATGGTTGGGGTTTTTTTGATTTTTATTTGTATGTTCCCTAAGTTGCTCATAAAATCAAAGATAACAAAATTGTCTCTTTTTTTTTTTTTTTTTTTTTTTTTTTGAGAAGTAGAGAAGTACTAAACACAAGAAAAGCAGGGAAACTAGAATGTTCAAGGTGAAATCACAGATACAGTAGCCCTTGTGGCAGGTTCCACAGGGAACAAAAATACAAGCTACATTAAAAATTTGTGTGCCCCTCAATTTCAACAATTCAGGTTACAATTTTCAACTTAGGTTACAATCATTAATCTGATTGCAAAATATATGATAGAAATGTAAAAAAAAATTCAAATATATCAAATAAAATTTTAATTATGCAGTAACATTTTTCAGCATTCTGATTCTTAAAAGTGCTGAAATCTTTTGAAAGCCATGTTTCAGTGGAAACTGAGAAAGATTATCATCAGAATTAGGAGCACAGAGCAGACCACTACATTAAGATCAAACAAAAGGATTACAAAGATGAGAAAAAGAAAGAGGTGAGGCCTTGTTCGGGTTTAAATAGTCTTGGTTTCTTTTTGACATCAAACAAGCAGGCCAAGCAGAAATTTGAATTGCACTGAAGATAAAAATATGTGAGATGGGGGGAGGAGGAATTTGAGGGAACAAGATGAAGTTGTTTGACCTCCAAGATGAAAAACAATGCTTTTCATATCTAGAAGTCAATATAAAGGATATTATAAAATATTATAGCTGAAGAGCTTAATTATAAGGTGTCTACCATCTAAGCATGAACACTCAAAACTGAGATCATGCTTTTAGAACACAGTACAAAAATCAGGCTTGTCTGGCTTATGATTTTCATTTTAAGAATTATGGTGTCCAGCTTCCCAAAAGTGTAGGCATCTTGATTTTATTTTAAATATGCAAAGTCACAAAATCTTCTCCACGGTATGTTCTGGAAACTAATATACATGATACTTGATTATGCATCTTCTCAAACATTTTACCTTTTATTTTAGCCTTGAAATAAAGTGCTAGCATTGCTAGACTTTTGCTTATGAAATTTTTATGTTATGTGTTCCTTATGTAATGTTTCAAAAGACTAATTTAGGACTTTAGGCTTAGATATCGAATGCTGCAATACTTAAATTAACTGAATCATATTTCTATACATACATTAAATAATGTTTATATCCAAAATCGTACAAGTCTGTGAGATCTTTCCAACTTTTTTTTCATTGAAAACTGTTTGTGCTTTTTTCTGATGAACACTTGGTAGCCTACAGAAAATCAGAAGTGAATTTTACATTATCTTGATACTTTGTAGTTAATAAAAGTGTTATTTATATTCTTGTTTCATTTTTTAAACACAAACAAAAGAAAACACCTTTATCCTCCTTCAATTTAGGCAGAAGTGGTTTTTCACCCTTTCCCAGGGATACCCCCTTCCACTTTGGAGCTGTTCCCAGCCTTATTGTCTTGACCCATGTTCAGCAGGAAGCCTTTTATATCTAAGTAGATTTCTATTTCATTAATTATTTATCCCACTAGTCAGGGCTAGATGCCCTTTCTACCCTTTTAATACTGTTAATACATACTCTGCACTAGAAGCACACAAGAAGTTATCTATAGCTGGCTTAAACTTGAGTAATATTATGATTGAATTATGAGCTTCCACCACTCATAGTGTTCTATACGGACACTAAAAATCCATAAACATTTGCACTGCTCTTGTTAAAAAATGAGGTGTATACATGAAGAGTGTACAAATCTAACACTGCATACAGAGCTCTGATTACAAACATTGTTAATTATGTCGTGACCCTAGTATCACTAAGAAGGTCCTTTGAAACTGAAGCCATGATCTCACCACCTGACTTAGAGACCAAAGGAGAAGAAGACTTTCCCTGATATTGCCAAAGATTGGTCAACAAATCTGTCAAAATCTACCCCCTTTTTCCCCAGCTGTGTTGACAGTCCCAGAGTCACAATACCATTAACATAAGCAAAACTTGATGGGAGGGGTCCTGTGACTGGTGTGCCATGATGAACACTTAGACACTCTTTGGAAGGGATAGATTGGGCAGGAGAGGTTAGAGGGTTCACTAAATAAGGGAGGATGTGGATTGTGTTGCATTTTCAATTGGCAAGGACAGAGATGTGTACCTCTAGATAAGAACAAGGGTGAAAGCAAATAGAGTGTATGTTGTTGTGGAGTGTACTATCTCCTGCCCAGCCAGGATGATGACACTGATAAATTATTCCACAGAGAATTAAAGGATATCGCTAGACCATCCCTTGTTGTCCTTACAGGTAATTTTACCTTCCCAGCCATCAGCCAGGAGTGTCACACAGGGGACACAAACAGGTTCTGAAAATTTCTGAAACACATTGCAGGTACTGAGGGAGCCAAGTAAGAGGGACACCTGCCTAGATTTGCTCTTTCTGAACAGATAGTGAAATAGTGGTCAAAATACTGATTTCTGGCCATCTTGGTCACTGGACCATAAACTAGTTGAATTTCAAGTTATTAGCAATAGGAGCAAAACTTCAACCCTGGATGTGAGGAGGGCAGACATAAGGCTGATAAAACAATTAGTTAGTAATGTCCCCTGAGAATCTGCTTTTGAAGGTATTGTGGTCCATGAATTCTGGTCAGTTTTTCAGAGACATTTGGAAAGACCGCAAAAGCAGGCAATTCCACAATGCTGGAAGTCATGCAAGTGGGGCAGAAGAATGGCTTGGCTGAGCAGGAAAAGGAAAGTATATGGACATTGGAAGCAAGGACTGGTGACATGGGAGGGTAGAGAGGCTTTACGGAGAGATTTGGACAGAATAGACAGCTGGGTAATCAACAATCATATGAAGTTTAAGGAGAGAAATTGACATTTTCTGTACCTGGGAAAGGATGGTTCTGGTTAAACAAACAAACTGGGGTGAGAGAGGCAAGAGAGTAGCCCTGCAGAAAGAGATCGGGGGGTTTGGGCTCGTTATCTTCAATGCAGCCCCTCCTCAACTGCTGCTTTTCCAGAAGATGTCAGCGTGACTGAAGTCCCACAGCAAGACTATGCCCTATGAGCTTGATGCTTCCTGTAATTCTTCATCAAAAACCTCTTCTTGATTGAGAGGCCTGTAGTAAACATGAACCACAAAGATTCCTTCGCTGTCTCAGTCTCTAATATTTACTCATAAATTCTCAACATGTCGATGTGTTTTTCATAAACAGAACTGTGCAGTCATTTATTTACTTTTGTTTTGAAATTTAGAGGACAATGCCCTTCCTTTCTTTCCCTGCCTGTCCCTCCTAAACAGTTAATAGCCATTGATTGCAGCATCCTAATCATGTGATTCATCACATCAAGTTTTCAAAATGACAAATAGATCGTACTTTTCCAGCAGTACAGTGGGAAAACTTACTATTTTCTCCTTTCTTTACCTGTTCTACAGTACCACTGTTGAAGATATCCTTTGAGCAGCACCTGTAAGTTAAATGAAATTGGAAGTGAATTGAAAAGCTTTCTCATGTGGAAGAATCTCTTGCAAAGTCAAAGGGGGCCTATTTAGACATATATTATTAAATTACACATTGTTAAATCTCATCACATAATACAGACCTTTAAAAATGCCTATATAAATACATATTTCTTACTATTTTACCTACATGTAACATTTGAAAGCAACAATTTAGCCTAAAATAAACCCCAAGTGTCTGTAGTCAGATTCCATTATGGATCCTGATGTTAAGACAGGCCTAGGCTATTCCTCACACATTATTCTTGAGTGCAACTATATATCTTCTCTTGAGAAGGCAGCGCCTTTTATGAGCCTGATTTCTCTTCCATGAAAGGTAGATCTTGTAGGCATATCCAGAGATCAACAGCTGCCTTAATCCAGTAGGTTATAACCTACTACTGGAGTATTTAACTCTAAGGCAACTCCCTAAATTGCAAAAGTCACAAACAAATAAACAGACAGACTTATCTTACTAGTTTTGCATTCCTCAAGTTATTTGTAGCCATATTTTTCAGCATTTATTGCATTTATGTGTGCTTTGTTGAAATATTCATGCTATGGAAAGGAGAACTCTTTGGGGAATGGTGTAATCTTTTCTGTGTGCATTACATGTGGTTCTTACAAGGGTAAACTACCAAAGTAAAAATAGGAAAAAGAATACTTAATGTAAAACCTCCACCAATGTAATACAAAGTCAGAAGCACAAACAGCTCAGAAAGCTATATTTAAGCATGTCTATATTTGAATTTAATGTTTATAGAAGGTATTGCAGCAGCAGTCCTAGAGATGGATGCTTTTTATTCAGCCACACCAGGGGAGCGCCCATATGCTTCTTTCTGTTCCATTGAACAGACAGCAGCAGATGGGCACTTGTTTTTGCCTAAGAAATCTTAGGAAGATCATACTCAAGGGGAATACAGCTAGATGACTAGATGTTACTGTACTAAATAAACCAG